>CAWUFW010003915.1:0-1200000 GCA_963921515.1 Calotriton arnoldi | reverse complement strand
GGCAAGGCTGAAGGAGGTGTCCGAGGAGGGAGCGTCGTTGTCGGATAGCTTTGGCCGAAGTCGCTATGAGGATTTCTACTTTCGGACTACTAGGTGGTCCATCCGCTCTATTTAGATGTTGGCGGCTCTATGAATGATAGTCCATCTGAGTCCCGCCAAACCCGCCAGAAATTTCCTCCTGCGTCGACGATGCCATATTTCCACCTGTCCAATCACGATGTGCTTTCCTGCCAACATAACTGTGGTGGGTAAACCTCCACACCTGAGTTGGTGGTTTCGAAGGTCTGTAAGGTAGAAACTTACCTTTTTTTCTTTTTCCACTTCCTTTCCTGCCATGACCCCGATCATGCAAGTCCTTCTTTTACTGTTGCTACTTGACCATTAACCAAATCAACCCTGTCGCCGCAGGAATCCAAGATAAGCTTCTTTTTTACTTGTCTTCTTTTGAATTGTCTGTGTACATTTGCTCTGGACTCATGCATTTTTAAATTTCCTTTACAAGCAATTTGTTTTCAAATGTGTAATGCATATGTGTGCAATGTTGTAGTTTAAGAAATTTAAAGAAACACACCTGTATTCATTAATTTAATTTTTTTCAATTTAGTTCAAGATTCCTTCATGATAATAAACACACAAAATGTGACATTAATCAAAATTCCTAATATATTCATGCAGGTGTGCTTAATATTTTTTCACAAACTATCAAATGGGGGGGACGTGTCCAAGATTGCGGCCAAGTAGGAGTGTCTTTTTGGAGCTCCGTTGCCTATCTGCTGCATCGGAGCGGATCCGGCCCAGCTTCCTACAACTTAAGACCAGAACCATGCCAATTTACCATCCTGACAGGAGCTGTGGGTCCGGGGCCATTTAGACTGTGATAACATACCCTGCGGAGCCTTTGCAACCCGCTGAGGCCTGCAGATCATGCATCTAAGATCGCTGGTGTGCTGATCGCCACATCAGCTGCCTACACCTGATTGGCCTCCCTTGGAGATCTCCACATGCAGGTGGGCTGGCAGGGATGCGAGTCGGGAGCAAATGTTGCCCCTGAGAAGACCCGACGTTTCCCCCCTTACCCAGTGGGCTTCGGAGGCCCGGAACTTCTGATGCCCTCAGGAGATGCGCCGGCTGCAGGTGTGGGGGAGCGGACAGCTATGACACGCGAGGCCCGAGGTGAGAAGCCCCCGATTGAATAAATGATGCTGAGAGGGCCCGTGCCTCTGGCCCTGAGTATTCACTGCCGGCCTGTAGCCTACCGGAACTCCAGTGATAGCGTCTGCAGTCTCCGCCTGATGGGGCGCTTGCTGGCTAAGTCATAAATCAAGGGAGGCCTAACAGAACCAAGAGGTAGCCTAGGCGACATCATCGCACAGTGCACGGCTGAAGCATACATCCAAACTATGGTGGCCCAGCTGCCTTTAATACTACCAGCGACTGAGGCATCTTCGATTACCTGGCCATCTGTAAGTTGCTTTTTACTTCTCTTAACTGTTGGAGGGTTCATGGAGATGCCCTAACCCCTTTCGGCAGGCACTCATCCTTTAGAGACACTAGGAGGGCCCCGGCGGGGCTTTGTTTTTATGATCAGGACAGCGGTGACCCACCCTCCGGCCCCTACCACATTGACCATTCCTGCAGCTGGCCTTTATCGCCCTATTGACATAACCCAGGACCTGTGTGAGTGCTGTGCTATTGCTATGTGAGAGCCTCCTAGGTTGCTATCTCTGACTCTGTAGTCTGGAAGTTCATACCTTGCAACCTAGCAGAGACGCCTGGCCCTGCCTAAATCTACGTAACTTGAGTGCTGTGGTTTGTAGAGCCTTCATCTCCCCCCATACTACTTGCCATCATGGCCACCCATCGCAATACAAAGAAGGGGGACACATTGACAGAACGGTTTATGAAAACCCCAGCGAAGAAAGTGGACCAGACTAAAGATTTCTCCCCCACCCCATCTCAAGTACAGTCAGACAAGTTGGCAGATGATGACCCTGTGACACGTCCATTTCTGGAACAGCTCTTTGGGATCTTACAAGAGGATCTTGTCACGTTGAAACAAGACATAACTTTGGAGGTGAAGGAACTCAGGACATTGGGAATTTAGGCCAAATAGTGGATTCCCTCAAACAAGCCTATGATGCCCAAGAAGAGGAGGTAGACAGTCACAGTCAAGAACTCCTTGAGCTGTGGAGACAAAAACGTGGAACTACAATACCAATTAGAAGACCTGGAGAACACCTCAGGTCGCTCAAATATGCACGCAGTCACCGGGAGCCTTGAGGAGTTTGCTGTTCGCTTCTTCCGACATGTGGCACCTTTGCTAGGAGAACAGGATATTATCCTTGAATGTATCCATAGAGCTAGCCGCCCTGCCAATTTCCCGGTCACGCACAGGACATTATTACTTGTTTGCACTTCTACAGGCAGAGAGAGATTATCCTGGCAGCAGTTTGTGATAAACCTATCACTGAATTTGAATGTTTCAAAATTAGATTATACGTTGCAACATCGCCGTGCCCTCCGTCCTTTGACAGACCTTCTTCTTGAAAGGGATATCAGATACAAGTGGGGGCACCCTTTCTGCCTCCAATTTGTGTGGAATAATGAAACTCAGAGTGTTCGGTCTCTGGAGGAGGCCCAATCATTGTTGGAAATGAATAAGCTACAAGGGGCCTCAATGACACAGGTTTCTAAGCAGGCCTCGACTTCGTCTCTTGCAGATCCTCGTCGCTCTGCACGTCCAAAGAAACATAAGGCTCACAAACCCTCGGAGGCTGAGAGCCACAAGGAAAGAAAAGCACTGCTGCATCAGTTGCAACATAGGGACAACGTTTTCGAAGCAGACAGTGACCATTAAGGCATGGACACCCCGACTCCCTTCGCGCTGCTAGGCAGTGAAGTGAATTTTGTCTCAAAAGTTCTTTGATTCTCTTGGCCTGCTGGCCCTAATTACAGAAACTGTCTCCTTATGTTACAATGTATTCCTTGTGCGGCGGGGTGCGCCCAGAGATGTTATGCGTACGGAATGAGGATCCTAATGGTTGACATGGATCCTCACAATTTGCTCACTGAATTCCCAGGTGGGAAACTATTCTTGATACAAGGTTTTTTATCCCTTTTCTTTCTTCTTTCTTATGGTGGCCTAACTGAGCTCTATCTGATACAGGTACCTCCTTAGGTACTCTTTTAGGGTCTTCCATTTGCATACAGGTTGGGTAGTACTTGTCAGCACTATTATCTATATGAGTCATGGTTAATGTGCTTAGTCATAACATTAGAGGTCTGAACGCCCTGTGAAACGATTGGCATAACTCTTTTTTCTCAGAGAGGTAAAATGTGACATTTATCTCCTTCAGGAAACTCACAGACTTAAAGCTGACTGTAGCCGACTCCGGTCCAGCTGGTTTGACTGCCAAAACATTTCTTCTGGACCTGGTAAGAATGCAGAGGTGGCAGTCCTTTTGGGGACACATTTTTCTGGCAGGGTAACACAAATGCACACTGAAATACCTGGTAGACTCTTGTCACTACACATAGACATAAAGGGATTCAAAATCACCTTGGTTAACATCTATGGTCCCAATCATCATCGTTTCTCCGTGAGGCACTGGAGAAGGTTCTTACCACCCCAGAAAAAGATGTCATAGTAGGTGGGGACTTTAATATAGCGATGGACTTGCAGCTGGCATAGGCAGGGACAGACTGGGGCCTTATCTGTAAGTTTTGAACAATGGTTGACTGAAGTAGGTCTCACAGATATATGGCCGCAGAGGCACGCTGATACACGAGATTACACCTTCTTTTAAGCAGCACACCAATCATATGCTCGCCTCGATTACTTGCTCACCTCACCACACCTGACAAAGTCTGCTTCCATGGTAGACATAGGAGTGGCTGCTCTATCAGACCACTTGCCCCTTACTTTACGGTTCCCACATCTGATTTCCCCCGCACCCTCACACTTGGCGGCTCAATGTCAAACATCTTACTTACAATAGCACTCTTGTGGAAATTAAAGACACATTAAACACCTTCTTGGGAATGAATGACACAACTAACACTTCTGTTTCATTGTTATGAGACACTTTAAAAGTGGTAGTGAGGGGTCAATTTATTGACGTTGCAGCGAGACTTAATACTGATAGACACACCAAGCAATCACAGCTGGAAGCTACAGTTAGAGAGCTTGAAGCCAACCATAAGCGTACAGGCACATTGGCAACTCAACTTACAACAGCTCAGAAGCAGTTAAAAGCTATTGAACTGATATGGACAGAGCAGAATATGCCCTCCTATGTGTTAAGCAAAAATATAATGCTGGAGGAAACAGAGCGGGATGACTTATGTCCCACCGCCTCCGCTCTTAGGCTGTCCATCAGAGGGTGGATGAGTTAATGAAACCGGATGGCTCACTGATCCACCAAGAAGAGCTGATGGCTAGGGAGTTTGAATCGTTCTATACTGACTTATATTCCGAAGACAGTCTTGATGAGGACAACATTGGGATGTATCTAGAATCGATTACCCATGATCAGATCCCCCATAGAGGTAGACAAAGACATAACCCCCAACAAAGTCCTTATGGCCATACAGTGCTTAAAGACTGGTAGAGCTCCTGGTCAAGATGGATTCAGTGCAGAGTTTTATAAGTCTTTTTGCGCTGTCATGGCTTCCATCTTGGTGAGACTTTATAATGCCTTTAGCTCCACAGGCTCCTTGACACCTACCATGCAGCTGGCTACGATGTCTGTGGTCCCTAAGCTTGGGAAGGATCCGAGGCACTGCTCTTCGTACCGCCCTATATCCTTGCAGAATATAGATGCTAAAATATTCACGGGTACCCTGGCAAATAGATTAGCTCCCTACATTCAGGGATTGGTGGACCCCAGGATTCATACCTGAGAGAGGTTGTGGTGATAATACTTAGGGCCCGGTTACGATGTCATCAGGAAGGCCATCCCAGGGCCGTCCGGATTCGGACCTTGCAACCGACTCGTCCTGGGATCCGGTTTAACCAAATGATGCAGTACGATGCCCAAAACCCTTTACTTACCGAACGACTCGGTCACTCCGAATCCGTCTTCATTTTCCCGAGAGCTCTCCGGAAACGCAGAATCGAGTCGTCTAGAGGCATTTCCCAGGCCGAATACGACCTGACAAGTATGATGCGTACTTCCCATGTGCCGAATCGGTCGCCACAACCAACACGTCAGAGCATCTGTTAGGGGAGTATTCCAGCTCCGAATCGTGCCACAACACGATTCCTGCAAACGAGACAGTGCTGCCATGTATCCCATCGATCATGTCATTCCCATACTCTACGCCTACAAGAATAATACCACCCCAACCGACACGATTGTCGCAGACGGTAAGTCCGACACCTATCCATACACAAGAACCCAACTACCCCGCAAAAGACAATACAAGACAAAGCAGGGGCGCTTCTACAGGGAAATTTGAGAGGGGGGGAATACTACCAGCAATGTAGAGGCATTTTTCGGGGGGAGCTAATACTTCCAGCAATTCTGACCCAAAGGAGGGGCTGGGGGGCTAATACCCACAGCAATGTAGGGGCAAACCTGGTGTTGGGGGGTTAAATACCCACAGCAATGTAGAGGGAAAGCTGGTGTTGGGGGGTAAATACCCACAGCAATGTAGGGGCAAACATGGGGTTGGGGGTAAATACCCACAGCAATGTAGGGGCAAACCTGGCATTAGGGGGATAAATACCCACAGCACTGTAGGGGCAAACCTTGGGTTGGGGGTAAATACCCACAGCAATATAAGGGCAAACCTGGGGTTGGGGGGTAAATACCCACAGCAATGTAGTGGAAAACCTGGGGTTGGGGGGTAAATACCCACAGCAATGTAGGGGCAAACCTGGGTTGGGGGTAAATACCGACAGCAATGTAGGGGCAAACCTGGGGTTAGGGGGTAAATAGCCACAGCAAAGTAGGGGCAAACCTGGGGTTGGGGGGTAAATACCCACAGCAATGTAGGGGCAAACCTGGGGTTGGAGGTAAATACCCACAGCAATGGGTGCCTGAACAATGTAACTGGTGATCATGCAAAGTGTTGCAATACCTACAGGTGGAGTACATGCTGCTGGAATTCTTCAAAAAACAAACACAAAGGTCATTTTGCAGGAAATGCATTCCCACACTGTTGCAGGAAAAGTAACTGGCAACCTTGAGGAATGGGCAGAGTGGAGATGCTGGGGCTCAATGGAGTGTTGAAAAACAAATTAAGCCTCATCAACTAGTAAATGATTCATAAACAACATGTGAAATACTCAGGTGTTGATGCACAAACATGACAGACCAGCCACACACAGCAGCTCAAGGACTGTATGTGTGTGGGTGGAAGCTGTCTCAGCCTGGGACAACTCACACACCGGGGTGGGCGGAAGTCCATAGAGACCTATGGGTGTTGACTTTGAACAGAAAGTGTCCTGCATAGGCTTGGATTGCCTATATGTGAAATAGGCCATTGGTCGAAGAGCTGGTGCACCAGGGTCACCTGTGTGCCATGGTTGTGTGACCTCTGTAAAACACACCAAGAGACTGACTTACGTCACCAGTACCCACCAGGCCACTGCAATGTGGTACAAGTATGTTGTTCGCTCACCAGCTGTGCTGTAAATTGAGGTTGGGGGACAGCCTTTGGAGCATACTCACCTTGGCGCACTGCCTTGCGTGCCTTGACAGAAGCAGTGTCATCTCCCCCACCCGACCATCACTTTTGGGTCATGCAGGGCGGTTGTGTTGTATGTAGGGGCCTTGCAGTGAGGCAAGTCTCATTTGGACAGTCTAACCTACACACCACCCTCTTGAGCAGCAGCAGTGTGCCTTTGTGAAACATCCCTTGACAGGTAAAACCACAGAGGCTACAATGAAAGAGATGATCACAGAATGTGTGGCAATCACTTTCAGACTGCCCAAGCATCATTCTGATCTCAGTCCAAACATGGGTCCCAAGCATGTTGTGCATGTCCAAAGAGGGAATGTCATCATCAGGTAGGTACACTTAGCCTGCCAAGTACTATTAGAAATACACTTTTTACGGTGGAACTGGAATTGCCATACCCACACATATATATGTATCACAAAGTGAATGCATGAGTCCAACACAACACACACTGAAACATTGCAGGGCAACAGAACTCCAATGTACTCACAAAAGTATGGCATTGAGATTCCTATGTGTACATTAAAGACCAAAGGATATTGGCCCAGACAATACACTACTCCACAGGCCCAGCTACTCTGTACTGATTTCTGTGCCTCCCAATACAACAACCTAGAAGTGGGTGTGTCACATTCGTCTTTGAATCATTTGTAGAGAAAATCCATTGTGGTTTTGAAAGAAGCATGGGCCAACAACAGGGTGGGATACAGTCACCAGGTTTGGACTGTGGGCGCTGCACACAACTCCTAAGCTGTATATGTACACGGTCGTCTTTGGAGAATGTCACTCATAGCATTTCTGCTTTGAGCTCCTCAGGCTGTAGTATGTGCCCCAAAAAAAGTCCTATGTTGAATGTGCAAATTATGTCCTGCAGAGTAGTAGGAGTACTCATAAGTCTCAGGACGGATAATCCACCAACAATGTTGGACGGTCTAGTGCACAGACCACTGTGTAAGACAAGCTGGCAGTACTGGTGAGGATGCCAGTGGGGTTGGCTCAATCTGTGGATCCCAAACACAATTGACATAGCCATCCTCAAGCCAGGGGACATGGGTAATTCTTGTGAGGATGAGGGATATGTGCAGAATGAAGTCTGCTATGTCCACATTTGCCACTGAAACACTGTCTCCAAATCTAAGAAAACGTCAAGGAGACCTTCCACAAAGACATATTGCCATCACGCTCCAGGGCAGTGTTTAATGGGCTGATTGGGAGCACCCATGGACACACACAAGGGCTACCCTTGCCAAACCAGATTAGAGGTCGCTAAATATTGACAATGACAACAACCATTGGAACTGGGTTTAATGTTCCAGGGTCACATGTGTCTTTGCATACAGTGCAATGTGTTTTCCTCCGCACTACCAGATATATCATCACAATAAGTCCATCTCCCTTGGTGTCCCCATACCTTGAACATTCAAAGTCAGAATGCCAACAATAAACATGTACATGTAGTCTACTGTGAAGTGTGGGGTTGCGTTTCTGGAGCAGTCTGACACCAGGTGGCACAAGAATACACATCATTGACTTCACACTTGAGGGGGCTATTGCCCTCTAAGCAATGCACTGTCATCCAATGTTCAAGCATCATGACATTTCAATATAACAAATCACCACATCCATCAAAAGGCAGTAAGCAAGGGCAAGAATGAACAATCAGTGACTACAACTACATACTAAGGGTAACTCCACACAGCTGCCCGCACACAACTCAGACAAGGCTAGGCTAGGTGGAGGCAAATTGTCCTGTGAGGACAATAGGTTTTGCATCTGCCAATGTACTCAGAGCTGCCTTTTCAACAAACAGTCATGAACATTCAGTGGCAGACAGCAAGCTGCAGCAAACACATTCCACATCTTCATCTTTACTCTGGCTACTGATTTTGTCTACGTACATACAACTAATATACACATATGTACATTACCTCATGTCCTGCATGATCTCCACTTGCGTGGCTATGACCACTCTCACATCCACCTCAAAGTACATGCTCATCTCTCAAAACTATCCTACACACACAAGCATGTCATAAGTACCCTCTGGGCCATCTAGATGGAAAAGTATGTCTGCCCCACATGCACAACTGTAGAAGCCATCTTTCTTATATGATACCAAATGCTTGAAGCTTCAGACCCTGTTAAGTTGACATAAAAATCACTGCACAAAATGCTTGTACTTTTCCATTTGCTTCAGAGACACAGCTTTTGTAACGCAAGGCTTGCTCAAGAAAAATACGTGACAGGGAAGATGCTCACGTAGACACAGACATTTCAGCATAGCACATTTCGCAATATGTCTGGTCCTTTCTATTATGTTGCAATAATTAACTGGGAAGGTACCAAGGCTGATAGATTACATTACAGTGGGAAGTCCCCAAAGCTGCCCACTTGGGACACGTGGTCAGCAACAGTATATTTCGGACCTTAAAAGGTATAGCACAATCTAGGCCTTTGCTAATTGGTCAAATAGATAGGGCTTAATTTGTGCTACGTATGTGATGATGCTGCATCCTTTTCGGTTTTGGCCTATAAAAGCTGTCACCAACGTCACATCTTTGGGCATTCAGTGGCTATACAGTCTGCCTCCGTGCCGCACGTTTCTTTGCATTGTTTGTTGTTCCCCAATAAATATTGCTATCTAATGTGCTGACAGAAATTTGTATTCTTGGTATTATTTCTTATTTCTTCTGTTCAGCTCCCACGTTTGGTGAGGGAATGCGATTCCAGAATGCATGTCTTCTGCTGCGGCGGGCTGCTGCCTTCCCCTTCGAGCGGAGGTCTGAGGTCCGACAGCGACGCTTCCCTGCCTTCGAGGTCTCTCTCTCTTCCTCCGCTCTGGGCTGGATGCTGCGGCTGGCCGTGAGTAGTTGTCACATCTCTGGGCTTGCTTCCTCTTTCCCCACGTTCTCTCGGCACATACTGATGGCTTTGTGAGCCGGCTTTGGTGGCTGGTGTGCCTATTGTCGTGTGTTCTTTCTCCTTCTGCCTCACTCTCCTCCTCGTGGTTGGATTTTTTTTTTGGGCATGGAGTGGTCTGTGTCTTTTTGGGTTTGTCGCCCCGCTGTCACTGACGGCTCTGTTGGTGGCTGTGTCTCTCTCTGGTGTGCACTTCTGGCGCTGGGCCAGTGTTGCACCATCTTGTTGCCTCTCTCCTCTGAGGGACACAGTTGCCGTCTCCTTGCGTATTTCCCTTGTGTTGTTCCTGGTGGTGGGCCAGTTACAAGGGGGAGGAGTGTTTGTTTTGATCTCGGTTTTGAGTTTCCTCTCATGTGTATCCTCTGATTGTGCTGTCCTCTGTTTTATTCCCTCTCTTTTTTCGCCTGCTGTTGTTGCCACTGGGTGACCGTTGGGTCACGGGCCCCATTGATTTTGCGGTCCCTTGGGCCTTGACCATCTGCTGCTGACCTTCGCTTCCAGGCCCCCCCTATGAAAGGGCAGGTTTCTGCCTCCAGACCCAGTTTCAGCCTGCAGTGACACTCTGAGGATGGTTCAGAGTGGGCGAAATGCTGCTCCTCCTGCCTTCGGTAACTCTCATAGCGGGGGGGGGGGCGGACACTCCACTCAGCACTGGCTGGTCAACTCCTTGGTAAGATTTTTTCTGCTATTTTATATTTTTTCTCCGTTCACTTCACCTGCTGCCTTTGTCTCCACAGTGGCTCTGTGTATTCTTTTTACTGCCCTGTGCGTGGGCAATTTTTGCCGAGCTTTCTTTTCTGGTCCACAGGGGACCTGCATCTGTTTGTTCCTGAGGGGACAGAAAAGGGAAGATTAGGGTGCCATCGCAGCTAGAGCACCCCTATTGGCTAGCCAGAGTTCTGAGGGAACTCAGTCAAGAGTGGGCTGACGAGCCCCTTTAGGACCTTGGTTGGAGGGACTGGTGGAGGGTGGGTGATTAGCATCCCCTCCAGATTTACATATTAGTTATAGGTGTGAACTGTTTGCAGCTGGTGCTTCATTCAGAATTTAGATTAGTGTTACATTTCTGTTTCAAGGCAGCCAGTGGCGCTCCAACCAGACTGATAGGTCTGGGGACCCTGCTCGGTGGGAGCAGGGTCAGGAGGATTCGGTGGGAATTCTCGGAAGTGGGCCTATGGGTGCGGTCGCAGTTTGAGCACACCCAGCGTCGCAAAGTGTTGTAACTGCAGATACTCCCCTGGTATTCTCTCGCTGTCTATGATTCAGGGTTCACCTCGCTCCTTGATGATGTGATTGTACTTGGATTATACTTGCTGCACTGTCACCTTCAACACTGGGGTCCGGCGAGGGCAAAAATGTGCATTTGTTCCTTGACCACGCAGTAACTCCCTGAAACTAGGCAGCCAAAGACTACTAATGTTTCAAGGAGGGTGCAATTCTGCAGTTTCCTGTCTTGCCTGCGGACACTCACTGAGGCTCCAGGGGTGGAAGGTGTCGGATGCTGAGAAAAGGAGGGGGGGTGAACGCCTTGTTTCACACAGGGGAGGGATACGTAATTTATTGTTTTCCTTGATTTGCATTAATAGGTTTCTTGAGTTTTATGATTTTTGTTGTCAATACCAGTGTCAATCAGTTATCAAATTTGACTGTACATCTACAT
Organism: Calotriton arnoldi; assembly: GCA_963921515.1. Classification (NCBI taxonomy): domain Eukaryota; kingdom Metazoa; phylum Chordata; class Amphibia; order Caudata; family Salamandridae; genus Calotriton; species Calotriton arnoldi. The sequence continues at coordinate 1,188,734 of CAWUFW010003915.1, read as the reverse complement.
TTTTGAATGATCTGACTTTGACACAATGACACCAATTTATGTTGCCATTTTCATACAATAATGCTGCTAGACTGCTCAAATAGACACTTTCACATTGTTTTTATATTGCACATTACCCTATGTCTGTGCACTGCTACTGATGAAATGACAGATTCCAGCTCTCCTTATGATTACACTCATTACACTCCCACTATTTTGGGATTAGGTAACAGGTGCTTGGGTAGCTTCGCACCACCTAGGGATAGATACCGGCTATTTGTGTTATATGTGTGTGCCTGTGTAAGTGCAGAGTTCACCTGTTTTTGTCTCACCTTTTATGTGATTCTACAAATTTCGTTCAGCTGCACCTCTGTGGGTCTACGTGGCCCAAGGAGAAAGGAAGGGGACGAAATATCTTACTCTACCTCTGTCTCTTTTCTTCCTATCTATGAATATTTTCGGTGAACTTGTAGCAAATGCCATTTCATGTCACGTTGTCTGATGATGGGCGCTTGCTCTGCTTCATTTAACAATGCGCAGCTGGCTGTTTGATCGCTGCATGATTAGTTGAACGTATCTGTTATCCGTCCACCACACCTCAGAAATGGGCAGCCAGAAATAGTCTGCTGGCTACCTTCGGTGTCACTGTATCGAAGTGTGTCTGTAAGTTTGTCTACTGCAATAGGGACAGATGACTCCTTCCCACATACACTTACGAAGAGTAATAAGTGGGGTACGAGTGCCCTACAAGTAACACAACTGCATTGCTGTTTCCTATCTTTTGAAAATGGGGGATACAAATATGACAAAGGACTGAATATTGTGTTTTGTTTAGATTACTATATGTTTCCTGTGACCGTGATTATTCTCCTGGAAGGAGGGGAATGGAAGATTACGGTGTGGAACTAGTTTTTGGGAAGTTGTAGCCGGAGAGCAGTTGGCTCTGGTGCACTGCCTCCTGCTGGACACCAAGGGTGGTCTCCAGATGTGAATAGGTGTCCACCTACTCACAACAAGGAGGGTGTTGGTGTTGCATTGCATTATATGCATTCATTTGAAGTACTGTTATTGTATTGTACTGTTGGAATGGGGAAGTTCAGGCTCCCCAGTAGCAACGAAGCAAGGGTAAAGATGCAGTGTGACATATTTTAAAGAGCAGATGTAAAGGAGTGGCTAATTTGCTGCCTTTTGAACAGGAATACATGCATTCTAATTCCGGCGCTGCAGTTAGCCATTGTGTGATTCACAGGCCTCCCTATATTTGCAGCGCAAGGTGCTCGTCCCCTTACTGGGTTTGTGCAACATAAATATACCAGTACATGGTAACATTATTAATGATGTGAACGACCAGTAGACATAAATATATCCAGTGTTGCATCTTAATTTCTAGTAATGTACTTTTGATATTTATTCTGATAAAAAAGTTTTGTTTTAGACAAATACATATTGATCCCGATATCATAGAAATGCATATTGTCACCCAGTTAGTGGACCGAGGGAGCCACATAGCGTTTCATTCCTTTCCGTGCAGTTGTCTGTTTTTATGCAAAAGGCCTGCGATTTTAAATAAAAAGGATATTTTTTTTTACTTAAGGTAGCTCGTGGGTTTGCGATTTTGGTACAGAAGTTTGTACCTAACTGGGCAGGTCACTGATCCGAATTTCGGGCAGGCCCACTCCGCCTATCATCCGTCAGGGGTTGTCAACAGTATCAACAGCCCCGTTATCTTAAAATAAACACATCCCTTCAGTTAGATTAATGTTCGTGAGTGAGTACGCTTCTCCTGTGTGAGGAAGTAGGGGGCGCGCTGAAGTGTGTTTACCCTTACAGTGCAAAGTAAATGTGTTTTTAGAAAGGATACATCTGCCCGTGCCAAACACATATGTATGCACTGGCATTCTCTACCACAGGGGCACAACAGACCGAGCTGTCCCATGATGAACAGACCTTTTGCAAATTTCTCGCGCACAAACTCATAAATGGGGAAGTTAACGAAATAGAACTTTCGACAGGATGTTTCAAATACTGCTTCTCTTGTAACAATGCGACAGGAAGCAGCCTATGGCTTCCAAGTTCCGTAGAAAATGAGCTGTTAAAATAATGCACAGAAAGGGTGCGAGGAGAACTGACCTCTCCTGGGACACTTAACACCCCTGATCATTTCGTAGAGTAAAAAGAATAGTTACTGAGAAATTTCTAAACAACACACTACAACAGTTTTTTTGTGGGTATGAACAGAATAGGTTAAAAAAGGGGGTTTCTTTTCTAACATTTTCATTTTCAGATGCAAGAACGTCGGAGACAAGATGTTTGTTTCTTGTACGTGTCTGTTTTATGTGTTGTCTTGTTTCCTGGTATGTGTCTTGTCAATTGACATTGTAAGGGCCAGAGTAATGGCGTCTCAAGGCCCCGTCTCGCCCCTATCTCACAGGAGTACATTACAACAGGAGACATTTGTTGTCAGGTAGCAAGAGTGCCCTGCACAGCATTACTATCAGGATAACAGTCTGCAGCAGAAGTGTTAAAGATAGTGTTGTACAGTTCTTCCAGTTCAAAGTGTATTTCATGAACATGCAGAGCTGTTTCATTTCTGTACATCAGGTTATTTCAGTGCATTGATAGGTATTGTCCCTGTTTCAAGTGCTGTTTTTTTAACAGTGTGCATTGAATAACTGTGCTTCGTATTATGATGTTTTAAGGATACAATGTGTACAGATTTAATATGTCTTTTAATATACAGGTGCAGTCTTAAGGGGTGTTTGCAAATAGGTGTCCTGTAACAAAAACCACTTGTCCCTTTTGTGCCATGTAATGCAGCGACAAATTATGGCAGCAATCTCATTATATAAGAGCTCTGAAATAGCCTTTCTGATTATGCCAGGGCTCCTTCCATAGTAGGGTTTGAATACTAACAATTCCCTTATGTTGCCACGTTTCCGCAGATCTACATACAGGGGCTGAAGGTAATGGTAAGAAACAGTTCCAGGGCTGAAATGCCCTTTTGAGTCTGTGCAAACTTACTAACTTGCATGATTTAAGGGTTTTCACCAACTCTTCTCTAATATTTTCCCATGCTGAGAAAGGTTGAATATTTACTCCTGACAATGGCAGACATAAAACTTCTTCCAGGGTTGGAAAAAAAGTGGATGGAGGAGAAGTGAACTTGCAAACACTCTGATTTTCGCATGAGCAGATCTACACCTGCATATTTGCTCATGCTTAAATGCAGTTCACAAATATTTTCTAGGAGTACTATTTCTTGGCCTATTTCTGTAAAGTGTTGTGAATTCTCAACAGTTGTATATCTGCAATTAATCCAAGGACGTGGGTGCACTTTATTTCATAATTTGGCCCCTAATTAGGTCTGGCGTTAACAATGTCCTTCTGTGTTTATTAAAATGTTGTCTCTCTCCCACTCGGCTAGCTTCACTGTGAGTGACAGCATTCTGTTCTTTCACAAGGAGCATATCGACACACAGTTGTTTTATTCAGTGCCAGGAACTACTGTGCAATGTGTGCTTTTTGAGACAAAAACAATTTTTGCTTTTGCCAATGTTTGTCATGATGGTGAGGGCCCAGCAGCTCCCACACCAATAAGGTTTTACAAAAATGATGCCAAAACAAGTGACGCATTGACAAAGCCAAAAGGCTGACCAACGATTTCAGACCTCCTGGCTTTACCAATGCTTGTTTATTTTTATGTTGCAAAGAAATGGTACCTACATTTTTTCAGTAGTTTAGCGAAATGTTTTTTGCATTTTTTTGTGAACATTTTATTTTGAAAGCAAAGAATAATAAATCTTGCTTTCCAGCTTCTGCAAATATTTGCATCTAATCGGAGAGCATTCTGGGAGCAGTATACATAGCCTCACATTGCTAACTATTGAAAACGTTTGTACACATTTTTATACTCTATCAACTGTCAGTAGTGCAGTCTGAGCTTACAACATTTACTTAGAGCGCTCACCCTGATTATAAAGCCTTTGCGTTAGTGAACTATAAATACCTGTTTGACAAGCATTCACCCATGGACACAGAAATTACCTTTACTGCAGACAATGCCTTTTCCTGATCCATTATGTGGTACTGTGAACTGGCAGCCAAAGGGTTTGTGCTGTAGGGGGTTGGGCCTACTCGTCCCAAGGACAAAATACACATGAAAACTTGTTGCCCTTGACCCCAAACAATATGTCCACATCCCTGGGCACAGTTTGACAACTATGAGTATTTTGATTCCAAAAGGTGTTACTGTGACAGAGATTTTCATCTGTGTTTGCTGTTGGAACAAGCTATTGTACAATGTTTTAATTCTTCTTTTGCTTTTGGAGATAATGGATTTCTTTTTAAAGTTTTGTACAGGGATGCCAATATAATTTTTAGGTTCTTTCCTTCATTCCCATACAGAGTGTAATAGGTTTCCTGTTTTCGAAATGTTTGCATGCATTTGCTTAATGATAGACGTTTTTCACCCTCTCATATCTGGTTAGAAAGCTCCACTGGTGCAAATGTGTTCTATAATTCTGACAATTTGGCCCACACATTGCGCCACTACTGATTTCTCACGTAGCAATGGGTGATAGACAGGGAGTGTTTGACAAAGAATAGTCCATGTGTGCTAGCCACAGATAAGTATGCAAATGTTCAACGTGATTTAAGAGACACACCTTTCCCCGATGGAGATATAGCTCTAATTCTGGTTCATGCTTCAGCAACAACACAGGCTCACTGCAAAAAAAAAAAAAACAATTCTTACACAGTGGGCACGGCTAGAAAAGTACTGGGAGGGGGCAAGATTAACAACATCCAAAAGTGCTCAAGCAGCAGAACGTGTTGCTTTAACAGGAGCATGTAGACTGGCTGAAGGAAGAATAGTGAACATCTACACAGGCAGCTACAATGCTTTCGGGTAGCCCCTGATTTTGGCCAGCTGTGGGCCATGAGGGGATTCCTCACCTCAGCTGGCCAATAAATTCAGCATGCACCATTAATAGCACAACTATTGCAAGGCCTGTTGCTACCAAAGAGAGTTTCAATTGTAGAATGTGCTGCACACACCACATCCAAGGACTATGTATCAAGAGGTAGAGATTCATTGATGCAGAAGTAAAAAAGGCATAGCATTAACTTGTTGTGAGAACACAATGGGTCAAACTAGCTTCTACTCCAAATGATATCATGATATAAAGATAAAGGATGATGATATGCACTATGACACAAAGTATATTACTCAAAGGGATGGGGTGGAAGAACAGGAAGAATGAAAAAGGGGAGGATATAGGCAGATAGAAGAGGGAATATGGATAGGCCCAAATGGAAGGATATGTTTACCAACGATAATGTAGGACTTGATGGAATGATAAGGCTGTATTCCTGATGCTTGTATAAAGGTAACTTCGGAAAGGGTACTTCCACTGCCCCCGGCCACTTCCCTTCCCCACATGAAATTAACTTCATCAACATGCCCCTCTACTCAAAAGTACAAGTACGTGTTGGTTATTGTGTGGATGTTCAGCACATGTACTGAGGTATACCCATCCAGGTACTGCAATGCACAAACTGTTGCCAAATGCCTCCTGAAAGAGTTCATTCCACGCTTTTAAGTGCCTATGCTTTTGGGTTCTGACAATGGACTGGCGTTCATCTCACATGTGATTGAGGGGTTGTGCAAGGGGCTAGAAGCTACACAGAAACTACATTGTGCCTATCATCCACCAGCAGCGTGCGTTGTTGAGAGAAAGAACGGAGTGTTGAAATAAGATAGGGAAGATTTGTGCATCCGCTAAGCTGACCTGGATTGATGCACTGCCACTTGCTCTGTTGTCCATGAGAAGCACCTCAGACAGAGTGACAAAGCTCAGCCCACATGAAACTCCGCAGTAACTCCGCCGCCACCACAGGAGTCTCCAGTGACTTCCCCTGCATCACATCAAGGACAGCCTCATTACAACATGTGTTCCACGAAAAGTACCAAATGAGAATAGTATCCCAAGCTCATCCTGAAGGGTTGCGCGTGCTGCACACAGCAGAGGAAGTAAGTGTGTGTAAGCGGGCCCCAATGATACATCAACTAAAGACGTCTGGAACATCAATGCCCCAACCCCTCAGTCTACAAGTTGTGACAACGAGACATCTTTACCTTCTTCATCACTTTGTTTTCTTCATATTGAAAGTGCCTAGGTAATAGAAGTGCTTGTAACCTCTCATATTACTTGAAGACAGGCACCAACAGTTACTTTTCTGTTTACAGGTATGATCACTGAGGCTCTGCATTATTCCTCAACAGACTTTTGAAGAGAGTGAAAGTGCAACAGAAGATAAGACATTCTTCCAACTAGTCACACTAGCCACACGTACCAACGACTGGAACAATGCCTCAAGACTTTCAGAACAATAAGAGAATATGGCCATGGGTGCTACTAGCAATATTATCCCCCATTGCTGCAGTTATAGTGACTACGCTCTTTATAGTGTATTGTGCTCACACTGCTATACCTAGCACTGGCAGTGAGATACTGCTTAAATGACACAGAGATATTGTACCAAAATGAATAAATAGAATAGATAGACTCACCTGGAAGTTCCATTGCCAATGTTACAGACCACAACATATAGAAATAGCATTAGGAAAGGTTTGGTAAAGTACACACCACAAATATAATTAAGAATTGACTAGGTGTTATAGGACACAAATTGCAAAGAATACAACAGAAAGGGAACATATTGCGAAAGGGCACCAATGATAGTGCTGGGTAGCAGTGGTAGTGTTAGTTCTCAGAGGTTTGCAAAGTTCAGAGTAGTGGGTTGCACTATGGTCAGGATAATTGCACTAACTGGGCACAGTACAACTGTACTAGTTTCAACACCCTGCCTACTAAGGGGTAATTTTGAGGTACCAACATGATGCTGGGGAGGCCCTGCGAGTAAGATGTAGTGATTTGGTATCAGATGGGGCAATGTAGAAGCCATCTTTCTTATATGATACCAAATGCTTGAAGCTTCAGACCCTGTTAAGTTGACATAAAAATCACTGCACAAAATGCTTGTACTTTTCCATTTGCTTCAGAGACACAGCTTTTGTAACGCAAGGCTTGCTCAAGAAAAATACGTGACAGGGAAGATGCTCACGTAGACACAGACATTTCAACATAGCACATTTCGCAATATGTCTGGTCCTTTCTATTATGTTGCAATAATTCACTGGGAAGGTACCAAGGCTGATAGATTACATTACAGTGGAAAGTCCCAAAGCTGCCCACTTGGGACACGTGGTCAGCAACAGTATATTTCGGACCTTAAAATGTATAGCACAATCTAGGCCTTTGCTAATTGGTCAAATAGATAGGGCTTAATTTGTGCTACATATGTGATGATGCTGCATCCTTTTTGGTTTTGGCCTATAAAAGCTGTCACCAACGTCACATCTTTGGGCATTCAGTGGCTATACAGTCTGCCTCCGTGCCGCACGTTTCTTTGCATTGTTTGTTGTTCCCCAATAAATATTGCTATCTAATGTGCTGACAGAAATTTGTATTCTTCGTATTATTTCTTATTTCTTCTGTTCAGCTCCCACACAAGCATTGTACTCCAAACTGATTCGTACTATCCCACACTTGCGCTGTCCTTATTGCATCTACACTCAAAGAAAAACTCTTCATCACCATGAACACAACACCTCTCACATACATTGAAAGTGGGTAGGAACGCACTGCTTGCAAGTAACAGCGCCATTACCCCATAGCGTCTTGGCAATTGTAATTCAGCTTTTCACACAAAGTTCATATACTTTTTCTGCTAATGCCATCTTTCGAAATCGTATCTCTAGACACCAGTGTTTCGGGATTCCTCCCTCATCAGTAGATAATATTTACGGATTGCTGGACATGCTGCCAATTTTCTCAGGTATAATCCCACTCATAGTGTGCAAGCACTCCAAAGCTCATCAGCTTGGGGGTGGCTCGTGAGAGCCGTTTAACAGTGAAAGTAGGTAGGAACGCACTGCTTGCATGTAACAGTGCCATTACTCCATAGCGTCTTTGTAGTTGTAGTTCAGCTTTTCACACAAAGTTCATATAATTTTTCAGCTAATGCTGTCTTTAGAAACACCTCTCACATACATTACATGTACAGAATGTACTGTACTCATCACCTCCTCAGCAGATGTCAAACGTAACATGTCAAATGGACTACTCTCATCACCAGTTGGACCCTCAGTAATGTCTAGGACTGCACTCATATCCCAACGTGCAGCATCACAGCCCACTCTGACATGCTCACTTAACACATCAACACATCTCACAACAAGACACTTACATTGCTCAATTAATATGTCCTCAGCCATTTGCATATCAACATACACACAACATACTCTGCTTAAGTTCTACAGATTGTCATTTCTAAAACAAATGCATCCACTGATTCAAACACAACATACATCAACTATACAACACCTCATATGTCACTGTGCAGCACACTAATTTTCACAACTGGTGTATACCCTTGACATACACTTATCCACTTTGTTACAAATGAGAAGTTTAACCTTGACTCACTGTGGCCCTGTCGCATCCACATATGACTTCCAGGATCCATACCACAATTGAATTACGCACATTAACAACCATCTTTACTCATTGGAACTGCCCTGTTACAGTCATCTCTCACCCTAGTGACACAGACCACAGCTCTCATCTCCTGCCAGAATCAAACCTTGTCTACCTGTTCATACCTGTATCACATCTACCTATTCCTATCCGAAAATTGCACATGATTTAACCAGTCTAACAGGCTCATATACTCTGATTCACACCCTCGTATGTTTAACCACTCACATTGGGTGAATGTGGATACCTCATGTCTCCTAAACAAGATTTGCCTATGATCCAGCGCTAACAATAAAAATTATTCTCCTATATGCTTCGGTCATCCAGGTACAACTATTCCTCCAACATACAAACTATATCCATATGACGGTGGGGCCCATAACACCGCATATATATTCACTTACTCATTTATTCCCTGGATTTCCTCCGTCCTTAACCTAGGAGAAAACGATTCGCTGGAAGGAGACGGGATACCTTTTTTTTTAACATGACATAATGTTTCTCATTTGCTTTAAGGTATTCCGCTCATTGGTCGATGGACCAACTAGTAGGAATCAGTTGATGGTGATTAAGACCAGCTCAATCACAATAAACTCTTTAACAATTTACCTTAATCATTGAGCTAAAGAATCACTGAGTCATTTGTTTAAAGAATATTAAAGTTTATATAAAGTTTTGAAGCAAGAAATACGTTTTTAAGCTTATTATTCAGATCATTACATTTATCATCATTATAAGAATAAATTGAAATTGCAATGCATATCTATTAGACGGAAAAATAAGGTTATCATAGCAAGAACTCTAAAAGATCAATCTATCTGTCTTGGAAAAATCTAATTGTTCTAACTGAAAAATCTATCAGGAATAAAAAGGTTCTCCAAAAGCAGCATCTTATACTCAACTGGAAATAAAAAATAGCAGCAGCAGCATCAGCTCGTCAGCATCAGCAACTGCAACTTCACCCATCTACAGCATCTAACTCTCCAGCATCTCACTTTCCAGCATCTAACCCCTCCCACCAAGAGTAGGTCTTCTTATACCCTAATTCTAGCTTGCTGAATAAAAATGTTGCATCTTCATGGCGTGATTCTCTCTCATTGGTTCACTCAGGCCCATATACATTTTAATCAAACTTCCTTGTCTTAACCAGTTCCTTGTGGAATGTCCATGCTTGCATCGTTTCCCACAGTTCATGACATTGCTCATCCGTTTCGATCAGTCCAATTTGTATCTTTTTCTGCTACTTTTTAGATTCAACAGTTCCGTCCATTTATTCAGTTTGACTTCTCACGCTTCTTGCTGATCATCTTGGCACACTTCTGCTCAGAAAGGTCACAATAGCCTTGACCATACTTCCGTCTTATGCTCTCAGCACGAACACGTGGTCATCCTTTTCCACAGCCTCTCTCCTCTACCACACAGCTTCTTGGACATGCGTACTCTAGCTTATGGCGGCCATTTTATATCGCTGCTCAACAGGCCTAAGCGCACTATTTTCAAAGATAAACAAAATATTGTTAAAATAAAGAATATAAACCCTTTCGTTTCCCTCCCGTCTTTCTACGTACCCCATTTAGGTATTACCTAGCAAAAAGCAACATATAAAGCCGTCCATTACTTACCATCGCTTTATTTTGCAACCACATGTTTTATTTAAAAAGCACAAATCATGCGTTTATTATTTTATTAGTACGCAAATATTATGTTATGTTAGACACGTAAACAATTATAAGTTGATTAATTTGCACACAAAATAGCGTGTTACCTTTAACCCTTTACATGTAACATACATTGTTGGTTATTTACTTAAACGAACATGTTTATTAATTATTTTACGAAAATTATTAGGAGGTTAAAATTTTTTCATTTACCCTGCTCCATCAACTCCCCCCTTTGGTGATTTTTAATATCACCACAAAACCCAAGTTATACAATTTTCTCAGACAGCATATATCTTTTATCCGTTTGTTTTTGTTAGTTTACACAACTGTATCCCTTTCAACTTGTCTCTTCGTTTTCTTGTACTTGTTCTCTTTTATTTCTTCTAACTCTATTTCACCCATTTCTCTCTCTCTCTCCTTGTTTATCATGTTTTCTTTTTCTATTTTATTCTGTCTTCTTCTTCTCTTTATACATGTAATTACAAGCTTCAGCACTAAAATTATTATTATTATCATGGTTGCTATTATTATAACTTTCCCTATTATTAATCCACTCATTCTCGTTAACCAACTTATTACTGAAGAAAACCCTTTACCAAGTTTTCCCAATGCACTTTCAACCTCCAGTGGAACAAGTTCTTTGTGCAAACTTGTAATATTTGTTATATACTTTTGTATATTTTCACTTTTATCTGGAATGTAAGTGCAACAATGTTGGACTTTCAGCATTCCACAGACTCCACCCTCTTTTGCCAAAAGAATGTCAAGGGCAAGTCGATTTTGCATCACCATAGCTCTCATGGCAACCATCTCGGTATTTACCATCAAGAACCCTCCAGCAGTATCTGTAGATAAACGATCTACCACTGTGGATAATTTCCGAATTCTAAATGCATTCAAAGATATTCCCACTGCTGGTATCAATGCTCCAAAAATATCACCTACTATTTCTGAAAAACTTTCCCTTTTTCTACGTGCAAAGGTATTTATCATTCTGTGTGTTCCTTTTTCTTTTCTGTCCATATGAAAAATCTTTGGAAAGACCAGGCTTAAATAACATGAGCCATACCAATGGTCCGGTAACCTGTAATAAGCCCTATTACCGCAAACATAATAGATCCCTGGAAATATTGGATCTTTTCCCCCTTTGAATCCCCATCCACCTAAAATTTGATAATTGTCATGGCAAATACTGGAACCCACAAAATAATTGTCATATCTTGTCTTATTTCTTCTAATGCACAACCTTCCCTGTTGGGGCCAATCCAGAGTCATAGTTGCATTTGTCTTTTTCTTGTCATGATTGTCTTCCTCAAACGCCCAAAGAGGTGTTTTTGTCTCTTCTATCACTTTTCTTTGAAATTTCACTCTTCTCTCTTCAACCATCTCTAAAAATACTTTTTCTTCCTTCTTTAACTCACAGGTAAGGTTGTATTTAATTATATTATCTAATGGTAAAATCTTATCTTCTAAAAAATATTCACCAAACGTTTTTCCCTCTTTTATTTTGTTTAGCTCGGGAACTACAGAAACTTTCGCAAAAATCTTATCTATGTCAGTGTAATAATATTCTAATCTACCTGTTTTATAAAATAAACTTGCTAAAACACTACATGTTATTCCATACGTCAAAGGAAGGTGATGATAAGTCACACCCTCTGCTACAGACGCAGGCAATTGCATACAAACATAACAATCTCTTACGTCCATTGTTTCTACATACTCATATAATAATTTAGTAAAAACATTTTTAGAAAAATCTGTTATTGATTTGTCCTTGTGTAATTCTGCACTACTTTTTAATATAACTGGTTCTTGAGTGTTAGCTCCTTTTTCTTTCTCGGTGCTATTAGAAGTTTCCACTACAGCTAAACTAATTGGAATAGTGATTGCTAAAACCACCCATACTGTCATTAATAATCCTGTACAAAAGCAGCACATCTTACACCATCTACTTAAAAACTCACATTTACATTTTCTATCTCTAGTATCCTCCATTTTGTTTTATAACCTTATTTATTTATTTTCCAGAAAACTGTGTCACTACACCTCAGAAATTACTTATTTGCCACTCTGTACCCCAATGTTTTGTCTTTACTTGGTACTTTCTTTTAATTCTTTTCAGAATTCTTTCTTTGTCAAATCCGGTAAAATTCGTCAGGTCCAGTGTTTTGTCAAATCCGGTAGAAATTGTTTAAATTTCTTCAAGTTTGTTGCACCTCACCTTCACCCATTAGGTTTCTTGGTTCTGGGTTCTCGTGAGTGTTCTTTTCTGCTTTGAAATCAGTCAAAGCAAGATACAACCATTCAGGTGATCTATACTTCGCATTTACCTTCTTTATTCTTTTCGTTTTCTGCAAGTGTTTTCCACCTTGTTTTTCTTGCTCTTTCTGACTTGTTATTTCATTCACTTGTTCAGCACTTTTTCCATCTAACCTTATGATTCTGTATCTTAATTTTCTTACTTCGTTGGGCCAATTGTCTCCTTTTCTTGGCCTTTTTGCCTCACTTCCTTTTTCCTCTCTTTCTGTTTTCCAATTCCTTTTTCTTGACTCTAGTTTTTTGTTTCTTTCCTCTCCACTTTCTTCAGACTCTGTTTCAATTTTTTCTTTATTGTCTCTTATTTTGAATCTTATGATTTCATTTTCTTCCTCTACTTGTGGTTCTTTTCTTATCTTCCTTTGTTCACCTATTTCTGTCCCTCCTCGAGGTTCTTCCGAATTTGTGTCAGTCTCTCTATCTGCTTCTAAATTTCCCTGTTCTTGTGTTTGACTATCTGTCCCTATTGCTCCTCGGGGATCTTCCGATTTTTCTAACCTTCTGTTTGAAACTCTCCCTTCTTCATCTATTAATATTATCTCCGAAGGATTTTTACCACAACTTGTACTTGGTTGCTCACTGTTACTATCTTCTGGCTCAGTTTCTTCTCTTATGCTTTCAAATTTCCAATTTCTTTTCAGAATTTCTTCACAATCTGAATAATCTGTATCAGATTCTGAACTGGTATCTGATATTTCCAGATGTCGACTTACAGGTCGATCTCGAAATTCTGGAACTTCAACTGTTTCCTTTATTTCTTCTGTCGTTGCACTTGTAGTTGGGTCATCCAGATGTCGACTTACAGGTCGATCTTCAGGTTCTGGCACCCTGTTTGTTTCTTCCTCTGCTTCTGATGCTGAACTGTTATCCAATACTTCCAGATGTCGACTCACATGTCGATCTTCAGGTTCTGGAACTCTGATGGTGTGACTGGCATGCACCCAGTGTTTCACTCCTGCACACTTGACTGCAGTGGTTGTCACCAGGATCACTTGTCGTGGTTCGTCCCAGCGAGGAACCAAACAGTTTCTTCTCCTGTGGATTTTTATGCGGACCCAATCTCCTGGATTCAAGTCGTGAGCTGGTTTTCTTTCAAGAGTGGTCGCATCCGGTCCAACCTAATGAAACACAGAACGCACCACATCAGCCAATCCTTTGCAATAAACCAGCACTAGATCATCAGTTATAGTCAGTAGTTTGTTGACAGGTACATGTGCTTGTCTCATTGCTCGTCCCATAATTATCTCATGGGGACTGAGTCCAGTTTTCATTTCCGGAATACTTCTGATTGTCATTAAAACTAATGGCAAGGCATCTGGCCATTTGAGTCCTGTAGCTTGACACATTTTTCCTAACCTGTTCTTAATTGTTCCATTCACTTGCTCTACTATTCCAGAAGCCTCTGGTCTGTATGCACAATGCAGTTTCTGTTTAATACTAAGTGCTTCACAAATCAGTTTAACTAATTCATTTTGGAAATGTGATCCTCTATCTGTTTCAATCGTGACTGGAAAACCATACCTCGGAATGAATTCTCGCAGCATAAGTTTTGCTACCGTTATTCCATCATTCCTTCTGGTTGGGTATGCCTCCACCCAACGGGAAAACAAACAGACGACCACTAGGACATATCTTAGTCTGCTGCAAGGGGGCATTTCAATAAAATCCATTTGCATTCTAGTGAACGGACCTCCTTCTCGTCCTATTGTTCCTAGACTCACTACTGTCTTCCTTCCTGGATTTAACTGTTGACAAATAAGACATCTCTGACAAAGACTCTCAGCTATGGCTCTGAATTTTGGATTATACCATGTTTGTCTAAAAAGTCTGATCATTGAATCTCTCCCAATATGGGCTTGTCCATGGTACATCCGTGCCATGTCAGAAATCATACTATCAGGCATAACTGGTCTTTCATCTCTGTAAACCCAAACATCATTTTCTTCATGTTTTCTACATCCTGCTTTTATCCATGTATCTTTTTCCTCATCATCTGCGGCTTCCTGTAACTGTCTCACCTCATCCCATGTCTCAACAGGGTTAGTAAAAAGCAAAGGACAAGACATATGCTCTCTTTCTCGACTTTTGTTCAAAGAAACCACATTCTTTGCACAGTACTGTGCGATCTCGTCAGCATATTTATTACCGACAGTTATGTAGTCTTCCCCATTTTCATGTGCATTGCACTTCACAACAGCAATCTGTTTAGGCAGCTGTATCGCCTCAAGCAACTTTTTCACAAAATCTCCATTTCTAATTGGTGTTCCTGCAGACGTCAAGAAACCTCTTTGTGACCAAATCTGACCGAAATCATGCACCACCCCAAAGCCATACTGGCTATCTGTTACAATCGTAACCCGTACATTCCTTCCCAACTTGCATGCTTGAATCAGAGCTACTAGTTCTGCGACTTGGGCAGACCGTATTCCTTTCAGACAAGATGCTTCCATTACAGTTGCTACTGTGCAAACCACATATGCTGCACTTAGAACTCCATCATTCGTTCTCAAACATGAGCCATCCACAAACAGAATATAATCTGATTCCTTTAAAGGCTCATCTCGTATATCTGATCTTGGTTTTGTACAATATTCAAGCACATTCAGACAATCGTGATCTACTTCATCCATTTCAATCACACTTTCTTCATCTGGGAAAGATGTCGAAGGATTCACATTCATACATCTGTCAATGGTCACATTATCTGCACTCAAAATTACTTTTTCATACCTAGTCAGCCGACTATGTGTCATGTATTGGGTTTTCGTTCTTGTCAAGAGAATTTCCACAGAATGGGGAACATATACTCTCAGTGGATATCCCATCACTATGCCTTCACTCTGTTCCAGACTCACACAAGTAGCAGCAACTGCTTTCAAACATCCAGGCAATGCTTTCGCTACAGGGTCTAAAACAGCTGAAAAATATGCAATGGGTCTTTTCATAGTTCCATGTCTCTGTACCAAAACTGAAAATGCACATCCATCTCTTTCACTGCAATACAACTCAAAATCTTTCTCATAGTCAGGCATTCCCAATGCTGGAGCCTCACACAATTTCTTTTTCAGCTCTCTGAATGCTTTCATTTCCTCTTCATTCATTTCAAAAGGATCTTTAACATCCTTCTTTGTCAGTTTTTGCAACGGTTTAGCAATCAGCGAAAAACCGCTTATCCATTGTCGACAATATCCAACCATTCCCAGAAACATTCTTACCTCTCTTTGCGTCATTGGAGCTCTCATTCCTTGAATCATTTTTATTCTTTCAGTCGTTACCTTTCGCACTCCTTTCTCAATTTTATGCCCTAAATACTGGACTTCTTGTTGACAAAACTGCAATTTTGATGGGGACACTTTATGTCCTCTTTTTGCCAAATGATTCAGCAAAGCAATTGTATCATTGACACATGCTTCCTTCGTTTTTGATGCCACCAGTAGGTCATCAATATACTGAACCATCACTGACTTTTCTGGCATTTTTAAATCTTCCAAGGATTTCTTTAGAATCTGATTAAAGATTGAGGGGCTTTCTGTGTACCCTTGAGGAATTCGGCACCATGCCAAAATACGATCTCCAAACCTAAACGCAAATAATGGCTGGCTATCTGGATGCAATGAAATAGAGAAAAATGCATGACATAAATCAATTACTGTGTACCATTCTGCTTCACGTGGAATCTGGTATAGAATCACAGCAGGGTTCGGTACTATTGGGCAACAAGGCACTACAATGTTGTTTACCTTCCTCAAATCCTGTACAATTCTATATGTTCCGTTTGGCTTTTTCAGTCCCATTATTGGCGAATTACATGGACTGCTCATGATTTCTTTTAGAATCCCTTGTTCAACCATTTTGTTTATTACTGGCGTTATTCCTTCAATTATTTCTGGTGTCAATTTATACTGGGGCGTATTTGGGTAACTTGTTCCTTCTTTAATGTTATTTTAACTGGATCTACTTCTTTCATTAATCCTACATCTTCTCCTGTAAAGTCCCACACTTCTTCTTTCACTGTCTTTTTCAATTCAATTGGGATTTTCTCTACATCAAATACAGGAAACAAATCATTTACTTCTGGTTCTAAATTTACCATTGTCATTTTATACAGCACATCTTCATCTGGGGTCTGAAATGCAATTCCATCCGGAGTACAATAGATAGTGCAATTCATCTTGCACAATAAATCGCGTCCTAATAGGTTCACGGGACTACAATCGCATACCACAAATCGGTGCATTTCACTAAATGGACCAATTCTTACCTCCACTAATTTAGTAAGAGGCGTCTTAATTTGCTGATTTGAAACTCCAACTACTTGGATATGTTCACCTGAGAGAGGAAGGTTTGGAATTTCCACTGACCTAACAGTAGAACGGGTAGCTCTAGTGTTCACCAGGAAGGTTACATTTGCACCATTCACTTCTCCATCCACAAATGGACCAGACTGATCTACCTCTAGAGTTGCGCCAAGCACCCACTCTTCCCCCTCTCCTAGGCACCGTCAGAAACTTTCATCCCTTTCATCCTCATCCTGTCGTAACCAATATTGAGAAATGGCAGCTGCACGCGGCAACCGTGTTACCTGTTCTCCTCCGTAGAATCCTGTTTATGCACTGTATTTCTGTTGGTTAACACTCTTGGGAAGTGGTGGTTGTGGCACCTGACTTTGTTGAGTAACTACCTCACTCTGCACCTGTGAATTTAATGTTTGATTTTCCACATTAAGTTTTGGAGGAAATTTACACTCGTTTCTCCAATGCCCTAGCTTTCCGCAGTTGTGGCATAGCCACTTTTTCTTTGCCTCATCTATGCTCATTTGTCCTTTTCCTTTACCTATATTAGGTCGGGATCTAACCTGTCCTGCTTCATTACCGGTATTACTCAATTGAGCTTCTTGCTTCTCTGCAACTTTCACCTGTGCCCACATGGCTTTTTCTTTCAATTTACGCTGTCTACTCTCAATATCATCACTGCAATACTTAGCATATCTCAAAACTTCGTCGACTGTGCTATTCTGCCAACAAATCATATGCTGTTTAATCATCTCACTTATCTCTGGTTTTAACCCATATACAAATTTATATACAAAATGACTCATATCCTTCTCATTTAGTGTCTCATAACCACTATACTGTTTGAAAGAAAACCAACAACAGCCTTTCGTAATAAGCATGCACTGATTCTTTACTTTCCTGCGTTGTTCTGTCTATTTCTACCTAATCTGTTTCTTTAGGTGGAATCTTATTCTTCAAAAAGGTAATTACTTGGTCATACTTCCTCATCACTTCTGGTCCTGGCGCTCCTGTTTTAGCATCCTTTGGATATTCTACAGTTGGCCAATAAATAGTAATCTTACATTCTGTCCACAAATCAGCTGGCACTACTATATCAAACAATCCATCTAAGTCTATCCACAACACTTTTGAAACTTTCACAAATCTCTCCACTTGTCTGTACCATTCTACTGGCTTTTCTCTCAACTTTGGGAAGTCATTTGTAAATGACAGTATATCCTGTCTGGTCCATGGAACATGCACGTAACTACCACCTGGAGTTTCTCTCATCGGGTACTCCTTACAACTGGTTCCTTATCTGTTACTGCAAAAGCCAAAGATGCTTTATCTGTTGTTTTCTCGTTCTTTTTCGTCCATCTATTTCTCCATCTATCCACATCACCCCATTTTCTCAGTAAAACAATTAACTCTTTTATTTGGGTCAATCTTCCTGATGTATTCAGATTCTCTATATCTTTTTCACAAAAATCTACTCTGTATGGTTTCTGCAACGTTCTCACTTTTAGAAACTCTACTCCTAGTTCACTTGCTGTTTCTTCCAATTTGTCATGTAAATTTCTAGCTCTCCATGTAAGACTTTTGCACAGAAACATAATTTCATCATCCTGATAATTTTTAAATTTTTCTGTACCAATTGTTCCTAAAATCAATTCTTCCATGTCTATTTTTAACCTAATTACATCTAATGGTTTTACTTCTGTTTCTTTTGTTTTTAGCGCTTTCATCCATTCATTTAACTCATCTGGAGTCGGACCTACAGGCGTACTATTTAATTCTATCCAATTGTTACTTCCTTCTGGTGTCCCTGATGCAGACTCCGTTACCATAGGTATTCTCCTAATCTCATTCTCGTTTATCGTCAAATTAGTAGGTGGGCTTGGTCTATAGGTACTAACCAAATGGTGTGCACCTTCATCATTCAGTTCCATCCCTTCTCTTTTTCTTTGCAAATGTGAATTCATGGGAATCACCAAAGACCGTTCATCAATTTTCTGATTCTCAAAAATTGGCATTACTGGACCTATCGTTACTGGTACAGTTACAGCTTCCATATTCTTTGTCAATGCTCTTATTTTCTCAGTCAATTCTCTTGGGGTTTTTGCTAATTCAGTTGCATTGTCACTTTCTATCTCTTCATTTTGTGAAGTTTTTAATTTATCTTGTGACCTATTTATCTCATCTCTTCGTTCGGGATTTTTATTCCTCCCAGTTTCCATTGGCGGTGCATTAGGTGTCACCACCGCAGAAGTCTGTTGGTATGGAGGTGGGTTTCTGTTTAAAATATCTTCCAGCAATTCGTCATCCGTTTCACTACCACCATACACATACTTTTCTATAACTACATGTTTCTTTTTCTCTGTACACTTTCTCTTTGCTTCTTCCTCAACTGTAAAAGCTGGAAACAAACCTCCTGTCATATTAGCACATCTCCAACGCTTTATTCTGTCCTCATGATTTACTCCCCATAACCTTCCAGGCACAAACTCATGATTCTTTAATCCTCTGAATCTCTCTCGTTCATACATCTCATCTTCCCATTCAGTTAAAGCTTCAAACTGTGTTGGTCTAAGTCTAGGTTCTAACATTGCCATTTTTTCTCTCAAGTTCCATACTACAGCTACATTAAATGAACCATTCTCAGGGAAAGCCAATGCTCCATCATTCTTGGTATATTTTGTCAATTTTCTAACCATATGCATGTATGATATCCATATTTCAGCATCATATGCGAAGCTGGTGATTTCGGCGGAGGAATTATTTGTCCCTCTCTAGACACTACCTTTTGTCTTTCTTAAAGAAATTCTTAACTTTCGACATCCACGACGTTTTCTCTCTACCATACTCATAATACGACATGATTCACAATCGCTTTTCTCCTCAAACGATCCGCAATTCAACAATGTTCTCTATGCGTTATTCCAACCAATACTAGCGCGACTCACACTAACACTCCAATCACAAACTTCCACGTCACTAGGCTATTCGACCAATCCTAGCGCGACTCACACCATTCACTCCAATCAGAGCGGACTCTGTCTACAGCGCACTGTCCAATCCCAGCGCGGCTTTTGTCTACGTCACTTCTGCTCCTGTTTCCGTATGACTAGCGCACTGTCCAATCCCAGCGCGGCTTTTGTCTACGTCACTTCTGCTCTTGACCCCTCCTTTACAAAATTTATCGGCAATTTCTTTTTCAACAATTCTTCGTTAGTTACAACATTTAAAACACATTTCCATTGTCTGATTCGCTAAACCAAAGAGATAGCTTTGACCATTTACACAAGAACTCTGTATTTTCCAGTAGGCAGCGCTTACCTCTACCCTACCACAGAATTTTCAGTTTTGCCGATAAAGTAGCACTTCCCTCTACCTTACCCTTCTTTCAAGCAAGCAATAAACCCGTTTCTCTGGGGATAAAACACATGTGGAGACTATACTGCTCCTGAGAATTAAGGCCAGAGTTTCACAAGAAAACCGATCACTATTTCACTTCCACACCTTTTATACGGAAAATGTCCCTATCATAACACAACCTGTGTTATCACCAATATGAACTCAGACAATGCACCATTCCATGTGACTTCTCTTGCCACACGTGTTCCACTTCCTACTTCCCGGAAGCGTGAAAACTTACATATAACATAACGCGACTCAACATAAAGTGTTAGACATGAATTTATCAATAATCAATAATCACTAATCAATAATCAATAATCACCAAACTAATCTATAGTAACCATAACTCTGCTACCAAGAAATCTGATCCAGCGCTAACAATAAAAATTATTCTCCTATATGCTTCGGTCATCCAGGTACAACTATTCTTCCAACACACAAACTATATCCATATGACGGTGGGGCCCATAACACCGCATATATATTCACTTACTCATTTATTCCCTGGATTTCCTCCGTCCTTAACCTAGGAGAAAACGATTCGCTGGAAGGAGACGGGATACCTTTTTTTTTAACATGACATAATGTTTCTCATTTGCTTTAAGGTACTAGTAGGAATCAGTTGATGGTGATTAAGACCAGCTCAATCACAATAAACTCTTTAACAATTTACCTTAATCATTGAGCTAAAGAATCACTGAGTCATTTGTTTAAAGAATATTAAAGTTTATATAAAGTTTTGAAGCAATAAATAAGTTTTTAAGCTTATTTTTCAGATCATTACATTTATCATCATTATAAGAATAAATTGAAATTGCAATGCATATCTATTAGACGGAAAAATAAGATTATCATAGCAAGAACTCTAAAAGATCAATCTATCTGTCTTGGAAAAATCTAATAGTTCTAACTGAAAAATCTATCAGGAATAAAAAGGTTCTCCAAAAGCAGCATCTTATACTCAACTGGAAATAAAAAATAGCAGCAGCAGCATCAGCTCGTCAGCATCAGCAACCGCAACTTCACCCATCTACAGCATCTAACTCTCCAGCATCTCACTTTGCAGCATCTAACCCCTCCCACCAAGAGTAGGTCTTCTTATACCCTAATTCTAGCTTGCTGAATAAAAATGTTGCATCTTCATGGCGTGATTCTCTCTCATTGGTTCACTCAGGCCCATATACATTTTAATCAAACTTTCTTGTCTTAACCAGTTCCTTGTGGAATGTCCATGCTTGCATCGTTTCCCACAGTTCATGACATTGCTCATCCGTTTCGATCAGTCCAATTTGTATCTTTTTCTGCTACTTTTTAGATTCAACAGTTCCGTCCATTTATTCAGTTTGACTTCTCACGCTTCTTGCTGATCATCTTGGCACACATCTGCTCAGAAAGGTCACAATAGCCTTGACCATACTTCCGTCTTATGCTCTCAGCACGAACACGTGGTCATCCTTTTCCACAGCCTCTCTCCTCTACCACACGGCTTCTTGGACATGCGTACTCTAGCTTATGGCGGCCATTTTATATCGCTGCTCAACAGGCCTAAGCGCACTATTTTCAAAGATAAACAAAATATTGTTAAAATAAAGAATATAAACCCTTTCGTTTCCCTCCCGTCTTTCTACGTACCCCATTTAGGTATTACCTAGCAAAAAAGCAACATATAAAGCCGTCCCTTACTTACCATCGCTTTATTTTGCAACCACATGTTTTATTTAAAAAGCACAAATCATGCGTTTATTATTTTATTAGTACGCAAATATTATGCTATGTTAGACACGTAAACAATTATAAGTTGATTAATTTGCACACAAAATAGTGTGTTACCTTTAACCCTTTACATGTAACATACATTGTTGGTTATTTACTTAAACGAACATGTTTATTAATTATTTTACGAAAATTATTAGGAGGTTAAAAAAATTTCATTTACCCTGCTCCATCACCTATGAACTTAACTCATACCTTACGCTCTCTGACAATCACTAAATTTGTACTGCCACCATGACGTATGAATCTCCACTCCATTTAAAAATTAGGACAAGTCACTTTCACCTTTACCCTTGTTTAAGCAAGCTCAGCACATGCAACATGAACCTTGGTTAACACATCTGCAGCTAGGCCTCACATTCAAAGCAACACATCCTACCCTGTGTGGCAACTAAGAGCATGGATGTGACACTGGCTCCTGTAGCCTCTGCATGTAGACGGACACACCTCACTTCTGTCCTCTCACTGTCCACTTGGCTTACCACATGCACCACTGGGCAATCCAACAGACACAACAGCACTCCTAGTTCAGCTCAGTGTGACCTGGAACAGCATCAATCATTGCTTAAAACGACCCCATTGTCAGTCATCCACAAATGAGAAAATACTCAAACTTCACATGAACAACTGTGACTGTTGTGTGGTTGTGAATATGAAATCTAAGCTTGGACAGAAAAAAAAACCATACACGTGATGTTCCAAAACAAAAGCAGGAAGGCATGAATGACATAAAGTAGGAAGCAGTGTACTATTAATACAACACACACCTTACCTGACATAAATCCATGCAGAAAGTGGAGTCCTTGGAGTAAACAGAGTAGATAGATAGATAGTTTATTTCGACCAATCATATGATCATTACAACAGCATACAAAACATACATTTAAATACAACATTTTTTTTTAAAAACAATCAGATAATAATTACTGCATCCATTTTAAACCCCCACCTCAGATAAAAGTTTAAAAGTAGCAACAAGAGGACATATACGGGGATTAAAAAAGTCAATTGTCCAAGGACAACACCGCATTAAGTTCATTTCAGGGCCTTGGATCTCAACCACCACGCATACAATAAAAATCTTGAAACAGCAAAAACAATGCACTGTGAAGTGTCCGATCGTAAAATCCGAAGAGCTTCCATTGGCCTGGAGAAAGAGAACAATCGGCAGACTGGAATGATCCAAGCTCTCCTGATAGCCTTGTACATAGGACAGAAGAAGAGAAAGTGCTCAATGGATTCTTCTGCACTTAAGCATATTGGGCAGATAGGCGATAGTCCAGCATTTGTCCATTTACATTTTCAGAGATTCAATGGAAGTGAACCAAATCTTAGTTGAATATAAAGTGCTCGTGCATGGGGAGGTTCTATTTGATCCATAAAAGGTTCAAAATTAAAACTATATTTTACATCTAAAAATTGCATTGTTAAAACTCCATAAGATGTACTTTCAGTGCAAATAGAATTGATATAGACCCAGAATTTCTTTTTTAGTATGGGGGCCCACTTTTTAGTTATAGTACCTGGATTCTCCCACAGCGATGCAAGGCCCAAGCGGTGCAGCCATTCTTTAATCTTTGAAAACCATAACAAGGTGCCTTTCTGTTTTTGGAGATTTAAAAGTTCCACCACTGCCTCTCTTACTTTAATCTCTGTAGTATTTGCCCAAATCCTTATCCAGAACATCAAGGTTCTGAGGACTGCATGATACGAGATAGATTTCACACCCAAATCGAGACGCAGTGGTAAAATCGGAGTACTAGTCGGAACATTAAGTATGGCTCTAAGAAATTTATTTTCTGCTATTTCTAATTTTTTAGTATTCTCCATGCCCCATAGTTCAGCCCCATATAGGGCTGCCCCATGAGCTTTCGCCCTGTGTATCTCTAGTGCAGGGGAAATGGGGCGATAGGATGAGCCTCTCAGACTCCTTACTATAGCGCAATCCACTATCTGCAAAGTAGATTCACTCTTTAAAATTTGCGAAGACCACGCAAGGTTGTCATTAATTCTAACGCCCAGGTAATCAAACACCTTTACCTGCTCAAGTTGTTGAGAACCCAATATTAACTTATTTTTGGAGCGTTTGTAAGGATTGAAAACCATAAATTTAGTTTTAGAACAGTTGATTTCCAAACCTCTAACCCTGCATGCGTCAGCAAATTTGTAAACAGAGTATAAGGACTGTAAAAACAATGCTCACCTTATACTCACCATGGGCTCAGAAAATGTATCAGATGAGTACACAGTCATAAAGGGTATTTGCCTACAGTGGCATGCCACCTGTGACAAGGTTGTCATTGCCACTAGTCTACCAGATCTAAAGATGACACAGACATGGGTCCATCACTATCAAGTCACATACATGTATTGTATCCTTACTCTGTGTACATGGATGTGTCCAAAGTCACAACCATGTAGTCAAAATCCATATGTACCCAGGTGTATCGATGAGACAGGTGTCCTTCTGTACATCACAAACTTATGCTGCAAGCTCCTCCTAAACTGTTGCACTTTGAAACACTTGCACTATATTGACATATGAACGCCTGACCCATGTGCAATTGTGATGTAAATAAGGGAAGGTTTGTGACTTCATGTCACACTCATAGCCAAAACTGATGTTGACAATGACACCCAGCAAATGTAGACACACAAATCTGGAATAAATACTATCAAAGTGCTCATACTACATGGACCATATGCAATCCATGCCATAGTAACATCATTGTATACTTCCACTACTAATTGAACATGTTTACAGTTGACTAAAAAAACAATTTGAAGAATATAGAAATCTGCAAACGCAAACTCAAATCTGCTTTATTTCGCATGAGAACTGAAGAGAATAAATAACAAAAGGCCAGTGGCCAGTCCAAAAGTCTCTGAAACATGGGGCAGAGGAGTCATGCCCATCAAGTCTTGCTTACACAATTTTTATGCTAAGGGGCTCCTCCCCTGGGAGGGGCATCTAGGGGGCATGCCAGGGACCACAGGGAAAAAACTAGGGAGGACTGGGTTGGGTTTTGGGAGGGACGGCAAAAGGAGGGGTATGTGGGTACACTGCAGTGGTTGGTTCAGATTGAGGGGGGGGTCCACTGCAGTGGTAGGCTCAGACTGAGGGGGGGGGCAGCTGTAGTGTGAGGGCTTGATGGAGAATGGGATGGACTCGGTTTTACCATTTTGGGGATGGTATAACCCTTAAGGGTAGGTAAAGCAAAAGGGAGGGACTCAGACTGTTTGGGAGGGTTTTTTTGGGTGTGGGAGGTACTGGACTGGTCTGGAGAAGTACGGGTTGGTGGAGGTGTTTGGGACTTGGGAGACCTGGAGGATTTGCGGGTGGGGGGTTTGGACTTGGCTTTTTAGAGGGGGGAGGCAGGTTTAGATGTTAGGGCCAGGGTGGGGTTGGGTTACCTCTTCTTCTTGAAAGGGGGTTTGGATGGGTCAGTAGGGAAGAGGCCAAGCTCACAAAGGAAGACTTTCTTGGCAGAGGGGGGAAAAGGAGATGAAAGGGTAGGGGTTGTGGATGCAGAGAGTTGTGAGGTCTGTGAATGCATGTGTGTCGTCTGCTGGTGTGTCTGTGGTGGTGAGTGTGCTGTCTGTCCCCTGAGTGTGTGTGTGGGTTTGCCCTTGTGTCTGTATGTCTGTGTGCTGCGTGTGTCTGTTGAGGTGTTTGCATGTGTGCGTTTGTGTGTGCTTGGGTCAAGGAGAGTAGTTGGGACAGTGGATGGGGAAGAGGTAGAAGGGGGAGGAGGGAGGGACTGCTGGAGCTGGGACACTACTGCCATCAGTGTGAAGGCCAGAGCCTGATTGGATCTGTGTAGGGCAGACATGTCAGAGTGAATGCCCTCCAGGAATGACAACATTTGTGTCAAAAGAGTGGTATGTGCATCGAATATATTCAGCACTGATGTCTGCCCCACAGAGATCTGCCTCAGGATGTCGATGGCCTCCACACTAAGGGTAGCAGGGGAGACAGGGGCAGGGGGTGAGGTGCCTGGCGTGAAGGATATGGGTCTCCTGCCATGGGAGCGGCTACGGACACTGGGACTGGGAGCAGCTGGGAGGGTGGAGATGGTAGTGGTGGTGGTGGACTCCGATGTAGAGGAATCGTCTCCTTTCTCCTCCACCACCAGGGAGTCATCACTGGAGCTTGAGTGGTCTTCAGATGCTGCAAATGTTGTTGCAGACCTGCCCTTTGTGTGGCTCCCCTCATCCTCCCCGCCAGTGGATCCTTCCACGTCTGACTCCGCACTGGACTCAAACTGGCGAACTGCTCCCCCTAAATCCGTGGCACTACCTCCTACGTTGGCCGGTGCTGATGCTGTGGAAAAAAAATAAAAAGTATCACATAAGTCATCTGCATGTACTTGACACATATGTAACATCACAGATCCTCACAGTTCAAACAACTACATCATTTTGACTAGTGTATTAATAAATAAAGCAAGCAGCTGGGTCGCAGAGGATTGCACCGACAAGAAAATTCACAAAGAGTAGTCAGATAATGCCCACCTCAAATGGCCAGCTGCCAAATGACCACAAATCACAATATTATTTACAGGGGTATGAAAGGCAAAATATGCAGAGTAACAATTCAAAAAAATATATATATAACAAGTAAGTTAAATATTGAGTCCACGTCGTAGCTTGTATTCTTTAGTTTGTTTTTATTCACAAATAGTGGGGGTTACGAACCAAGCGTCTTGCATTCAGCTAGGAACCGGGCTAGGAACCTTAAGAGAAAAGACATACTCAAGGGCAGCAGTAAGGGTAGCAGAATGGATAAGGAGAGACTCTCTTTTATTACGACACACTCTAGACTCAACCATGAGGTGTTCAAGATCCTCAACAAACACTGGTCATTACTTAAAGGGGCACCTGGAGTGAATAACATCATCACTCAGAAACCCTCCATGACTTTTAGGAGAAGCAGAACAATTAGGGACTTGCTGTGCCCTAGTTACACAATACCCAGAACACCTCAACAACAGAGTTGGCTGCGCAAACCTTTGGGGTTCTATACGTGCAGCACCTGCAACATTTTTAATCTAGGGTGTAATAAAATCACCACCTTTAGTTACAACTCTGGTACACATCACAAGATACGGTATTTCATCAACTGTCTGACCAGCTTTGTGGTATACATACTGATTTGTGGGTGTAATAAAATCTATGTGGGCAGTACAGTAAGACAACTCAAAACCCGCATACAGGAACACCGCAGAGCAGTTGCGAAGGGGGACACCTCATATGCCCTTGTCTCACATGAATGTAGAGATGGGGTAGATAGATCCAAATTTCGCTTTCATGGCATTGACATGGTGTTGCCCAACAACAGGGGTGGAAACAGAGAACTGACCCTTAGACAACTAGAAGCTAGGTGGATCTGCACTTTGCGATCTGCTACTCTGGGCTTTAACAGTGACACAGAAATGCATTACTTTTTGTAGCCACTGTATTAATTCTATAGCTTTAGACAGTGATAATGTAGTGTACCACTTCTTGCATTTATTCTCACAAATATGTAATGTAGCATCACTGGTTCACTAAATGAAACTCTATGGCCCATTCTCTTAGAACGCTGGGACTGAGCGCACATCACTATATGTATTTATATTCTCTATTACGGCAAATGAGTGTATCTCATGCTTTTCTATCTGTCTCATATCTCATATATGACTGTGATTGTTTATATAATATCCCTGTGCCTACATATGTGTATCATGTTTGCCCTGCTATATATTGTAACACCTAATTTTGGATCTTTTTTAGAATTTTAATTTGTACTTCTCTGACGACTAATATCAAGGCTGTATTTGAATGTTATATTAATTATAGCATCGTTGGCAATGATAGAACCTGAAATACGTTATCAGAAATTACGTAGTTCGTTTACTGTTTACAACAAAAATAATGTTCACCAATATGGCATATGTAATGGATCAAAGTCACTGATATTACTTCTATCTGTGTATTTCCCTCTATTTCTCCCCTTCTAGCACGTATGAACGATTAAGGATTTTCCTTTTATTTTGTTCCCTTTCTAGCACGTATGAACGATTAAAGATTTTCCTTCTATTTGCTCCCTTTCTAGCACGCATGATAGATGAAGGATGATATAAAAATTTTTTTACTCTTGCTATTTTGGCGCATACTTTTGATCTAGCAGTGTGTAGTCAATATTATTGTCGCGCGTCTGAATTATGGTTCATTTTTCCTTTCTCATCAGTTTGATAAACATCGGAGTATTGTCTCTCATGCTTCCATATTTTGCGTTGAGATACAGTGTTCCGATATGGCCTCTTTTTATTTATGTATCTAGAAATGTATGTATGCGCGCATACATCATTTCATTTTTACGAGGTCGCCGAGTTGCTAATGGCAATATGAATCACTGGCAACATGGCGGGTTCAGTTCTATGGTTTACGTTTTAGTTCTTTCTTCACTCATTTGGCCCCTAACCCGGAAGTACCTAACCGGAACTTTATTTATACGGGTTTCGTGACACTGCTTCCATATTACTCTTTTCATCGAGCGCGGAACTGCGCCGTAGAACTGCCCGAACACGGAGCATTTTGATCAAGTAAGACTTGGAACTCCAAGTTAATGGTTTACATAGGTACTGGGCTGCGGCTGCCTTTTTTGTTATATAAAATAAAATAAATTTGTTATGTTTAGTCACTGTTTGGATTAACCGCTATATAGTAGTTTTTGTTTTTCTTCGTTTTATTATTGTTTATTTGTTTGTTAGCCGTAGCTCTTTTTCATCGAGGTTTTGTAAGTCTTGACCTTACATTAGCACTTTATGAGATGATTTGGCAGTCGCTTGGCTTAGGACAGGCTTTGCTGTCCTCCATAGCTCACATATAGTTTAATTTTCCGTAATATCAACTATTATTTTATGCTTGCTTCGCTACTTTAGTATGTAAGGTACATACTCCCTACGGCGCATTTTAACTCTTGCCCACCTTCTTTGGTGAGGTATCTGTTTCACATTTTTAGGTTAGGGTGTCTCTTTAGAATTTCTGTTACGTAATGCTTTCTAGCTATTTTTAGTTTGTTCGTTTATTGAACAGTTTACTTTTTATTTAGATATTTGCATAACCACTACGGAACGACACAAGGGAGGCAATTGTTTTTCCTCCTTTTTTTCGTGGACCATCTAATTGAACAAACACTCTGAGGTCAGTGAGCTTTATTTTGTTGCACTGATCCTACTTTTTCTATTGATCAAAATCATTAGTCATATGGATTCTTTCCCTTTGTCACCAGGTTCATTATTACACAAATTCCTCTGTCCCGCGACGGATTAGATATACTTTGGACGCGCATTTACCTTGCGGCGCTCTTATTTCATACTCGCATTGGTAAGCGCCTCTCACATTAACCTGGCATTTTTAAGAAGCCCTTTCTTCGCTCACTTTTTTCTTTTTCAGCACAGTGTCTTGGGAGTTTTTGTGGGTTCCCCTTCGTCTTCTGCACTTCCTAATGGAAAATGGCAATTGCTATACATTGACTTACTCTTACTACTTGTTAACACGGGTGTTCTGACTGTTCACCCTTTTTTAAATTTAAGTCTCCTCCTGTACTACACTTTATATGTTGCACATTATAGTGTATTTGGCTTTCTTTTTGCACTTTAATAATAAGTCACCAATTAATTTGCAAACTTTAAGAACCTTTGGGTTTATTTTAATAAACATTCTTAATAGAATATTTTTAATAAAATTTTTTATATATTGTATGACATTACAGCCCTGAAGAAGCCCATGTTTGGGCGAAACGCGTTGGCTGTTTCGAACACTATTTGTGAATAAAAACAAACTAAAGAATACAAGCTATGACGTGGACTCAATATTTAACTTACTTGTTATATATATATTTTTTTGAATTGTTACTCTGCATATTTTGCCTCTCATACCCCTGTAAATAACATTTTGACTAGTGCTATCATCTTTTGATACATTTATATACATGGCAATTGTCAGCCTGCAAGGTAACCATTGCTCTCTCAAAAATGTGTGTATCAACATCAAATGCCACAGCTACAATGTCAAATATCCCACTATGTAGCAGTTGATGTATTGTATTCTGCACCTGATGGTCTCGTGTCATGACATACCTGTCTCATCTCCTGCAAGGGAGTTCAGAGCTCACAATGGGAATAGGATTCACACAATTGAATTGAGACATGGTATCCATTCTGCAATCCCTAGTCATCAAATTGGTAACTATTGGCTCTAATGTCACAGGTCAAATGACATCCTTGTCAAGCTTTAAGAATGCGTACTCATTGCATGAATCATGTCACACACATAACAGTGATTGCACTCATTTGTCCTGTAACTCATGTTCTCTACTGTCGGGTCACACATCAGACTCTTATTGAGGATTCACCAAGGTAGTAGACATAGCTAGGGTGAGAGGCATGTGGCCCACTGTCTTGTGTCATCTATGCACAGTGTAAAGGAAGATGAATCAGAATGTAGTGCACATTGTAAACAGCTCACCATTTGCAGATGTGAACAATGGTCAACACACTTCCAAGTCCAATGACTGCATCTTCACAATGCTTCTGGTGGAACACCATGTCACTGGCACGTCTGGGTGCATTGTCTGTACACACTATCACTACTGAACCACCATCCTTCATGCGTCCTGTCAACACTGTGTACCACTTCTGTCTAGACTGCAGATGTCCCCATCTATATGGCCCAAGTCGGAATATCCCTCACTTCCATTAGACATATTGCACACTTCCTACAGCTTAGATTGCTCTTCCTTTATATCTCATTTTGGTGACTTACTTCAAATGATGCATATTTTACACCTCTCAGGCTGACAGTGATGCATCATACACATGGTTTACAAAGCCCCAAGTATGTATAGTCAGCAGCATTTACACACATGGCAACTGTTGTGAAGGTGTAACTAACATCATACCTCACATTTTCAGCCATGTTTCAAGCAGTGACCACCTATGTCTGACATTGAATGACACGTGTTGTCACTGTTACAGAGTCAGACACATGGACTCACTCTTTTGAATTGAGAGAATGAAATCTTCCACAAAATCATGTGACAGGCCCGTGTGACAGATGACCAGAGTTAGCATACCTGTAATTGGCCAGTGGGATACATTTTATAACACTAAGCACCAGTGCTGGGAGCTAACATTGGCACAATGAGCAATTAAAACTCACCAAGGCCTCAATATTGATGTCACCTGCTGGAGGGATGTATAGCATGGCCTCTTCACACTTGTGTTCTCCAATAACAACATGCTTCACAGATTTGTGGAAACCACACTGAGAACAGGTCATACATTAGTCACTGTGCTGGCACATGTTGGTCAATTGCATTACTCCAGAAGGTTGCCTCCATGCACATGTTGTTGGGAATTCTGGTGATCACATGAGCATGGCACTACTGTCACTTCACTGAACATAACTGACTTACATCTCCCTAATGAAAGGGGCATTACCGGGCAACGATTTATCCTTGTGCACATGCGTTTTACAAAACTGATCAGTGTGTTTGGCTGACTTACAACCTGTAAAAGGGGCAGCAGGCTAAGATACTGAAACATGCATGTTTAGCAAAGGAGTGTGACAAGGCAAATACTCCCTCCCTCCTTGCTGCTGTCTGGCTTTCAACTGGACATCCAGGCCAGGGAAGACAACCGCTAGGATGCGGAGCATGTGGGGGTCAGTGTACGGCACCCGCCCCTCTTGCCTGGATGTGACAGGCCCAGCTGGACTTCTGCGATCTTCTTGGTCCAGCCATGAAGGTCCTGCCACCTCTTGCGGCAATGACGGACACGCCGAAGCTCCAACCCCATGTCACTCACCTTCCGGGTGATGGTGCTCCACAGCTTGGCCTTTTCATAGGGGTTGACCTGTAAGGATGACATGGTGACAGAACCTTAGTTCACATGCAACATGTTTCTGAGTCAGACACCTGTACACATTGGTCAAGGTCAGTTTGGCAACAATGTCTAAGGGCTATGCATATGGCATTCTGTGCAGTTGTCCTGGATTCAATGATGACTCTGTCCCATGAGAACAGTGATAAGATGTTTACTCCAGTACTACATCAATGTACCTTACCAGAACAGATATCTACACACTTTTACACTTACATAACACAGTTTACATGCTTGCCAATGAGATTCCCAATGGTAGTATAGCATGGTGATTGCATGTGTCCAATGAAAATGCAGTGTGATTAACACTCACCTGCTCCTCTGGTTTGCCATGGAACTGATTGTACAGTGGCAACTGGGTGTCCAACAGGGCCTGTTTCTCCTCCTCGCTGAAAGCTGGGCCCTGTCCACTATACGTGCCATAGTAGCTCCCAGAGGATGTAATAACAGCAGCAGAGAGATAGGGAGGTGCAGGAATGATGCAGGTAGTGCAGGCAAGTTAAGTCTCTAGGGAACAGACAGACTTGTATCTAAAAGGCAGAGGCAGTCTTAAATCCAAGCAGACAAAACGATAGGTTCCCGTCGGTCACATTATCTGAATCCGTCCAATGCACAACATTGCTTGCAGATGACACGCCTACCGCAACGTTCAAAAACTCATCATCTGACCGCGATTGACTTTGATACATTGGTGATGGGAGGTTACCGAGTCGGTTTCCACACGAAGATGAGACACGAACATAAACACACGTTGGTCACCATAACAACCAACAGCCAATGGCTGTGACCGAATCGGTTCGGTTGTGCCTACCGTGTCCTTTGAATACTCACTGCGTCTTTCACCATGACAACCAACAGCCAATGGCTGTGACCGAATCGGTTCGGAAGCGGCTACCACGTCCTTAGAATACTCACCCGTGTTGGTCAGCATTACAACTTGCAGCCTGTGGCTCTTTCAGAATTGGTTAGAATGCGGCTACTGCGCCCTTTCAATAATCGGTCGGCAGGGCAGACATTCCTGTAATTGATGTATTTTTGTGCATTACATGTGTGTAGACAGTTATTTCAAGATGAGATGGACTTTTAAATAAATATCTCACACTCCCATGAGGAGCTAACCTTGAGGGGCACATGACACACTTCTTTTTGAGGCTAATACCAACATTATGATAAATCTACTCCTTTTACCCTCCTAGGCTTGATCACAATGCCAATGAGTTTGGGAGTAAACATATGTGTTTTCGTTACATGTTCACTGCTTTTGGGGACTGTGTGACCCAATGTGCACTCTGTGAGATGATTCCTGACTGTAAATGTTGGGTGTTGAAGTCGTTGAGAAAGCATTTAGCTTTGAATGAGTAGACTGTGACATTAAGCAGCCACATAAGCTTGTGTTTGTTATTTGAATTATGAGTGTATCTTTGTGATCCAGACTTAAGTGGATGATGGGGTAATATATGGTACACCTACATTGTTCATGTTCTGTGTATATGAATGTATGTATTTGGGAGACATGACAACATGACAGTCTCCCCCCTGTGACAGTGGTGTGCATGATTCTCATTGTGAGACAATTTTTATCATGTGTCTCACATATCTGGCATTGAGTTGTGGAGTACATGATGCTTGATCACATGAACGGTGACAGACAGTCGAGACTTTTTACAGTACAGCACTCTAACTGCTGTGTCATCATGCTCAGGTAACATGTCTGGGAAGGATACTAATGCTATGATATGTATCTAGGGTCAGCCTTTTTCATAGAAATGTGTATTTCCAATGTTCTATACCTTCATTTGTGTTCAGCATTAATGTTCAGTTTGTCTCAATTCAAGTTGCTTTGTACATTGAAAAAGTGACACCAACTCTGTTTACATCCTACATATAGGTATCGCAGACAACCACCAGTCTACAGGCCCTTTCCCGACCTCCAGACCATGGAAAAACTGAATACCATCA
Source organism: Calotriton arnoldi (assembly GCA_963921515.1). Classification (NCBI taxonomy): domain Eukaryota; kingdom Metazoa; phylum Chordata; class Amphibia; order Caudata; family Salamandridae; genus Calotriton; species Calotriton arnoldi. Next base: position 1,154,823 of record CAWUFW010003915.1, on the reverse strand, counting down.
GAAGATACTGTTTCACCAGGCCAATCACTGAGGAGTTGTCAGAGCAATTGGCATTTGTAGCCTCGACGCACATATCCTCTTGCGTGGAGGTGAAGGTGATGGCAGCACTACATTTCTTTGACACTGGGCCATTCCAATATACAGTTGCAACATCTAGTGGCATGTCCCAAACCATGTTTAGCCATGTCATTTGGGATGTGTTGGATGCATTGCTACAGTACATTGACCTGTACATTCAGTTCCCAAAACCTGGAAAGTTGACAGACATCAAGGGTGAATTGTTTGCCTTGGGACGGATACCACATGTCATTAGATCTATTGATGGCACACACATTGCTTTAATACCACCTCAAGCAAATGAGCAGACATACCGCAACTGCAAACATTACCATTGGGTCAATGTCCCGGTGGTATGTCTGGCTGACATGTTGATATCCCACGTCTGCTCACATTTCCCTGGATCTGCACATGACGCGTACATCATGAGGAACAGTGTCATCCCCCAATTGATGTCACAGCTGCAACCTGAGCGTGCCTGGCTTGTTGGTAGGTGATGTTGTATGTTTATGTTGCAGTGTGTGTTAATTGTGTAAGATAGTGCTCTGTTGTCAGACATCTGAAGTCTTTTCTGTGTTCAATGTAGGAGACTCTGGATACCCCAACCAGCCTTGGTTGCTTACAACACTCCGTAACCCTGTCACCCCTGCAGAGGTTCGGTTTAATGAGGCCCATGGGAGGACCAGGCGAGTGGTGGAGCAGACTTTTGGCCTACTGAAGACCCGATTCCACTGCCTGGATCGCACAGGAGGAGCCCTCCAATATGCACCATTGAAGGTATGTAAAATCATCACAGCTCGCTGCATGCTACACAACCTGGCTATAAGGGAGGAAATACCTCTGATACAGGATGACGGAGACCAGCATCCGCCAGCGAGGGAGGATCCAGGACTGGGACATGTTGCCAGTGGTGATGAGGAGGAGGGCTTGGCTTTGTGACGACAGCTCATCCACAACTTTTTCACATGAGTGTAAGTATGCAACGAGAGGAGGTGAAAAAGCCCAATTGTTGGTTTGTGTGTTGCTGGTGTACAATGTGTATGTATGCGTGTGAGTGTATGATAATTTAAACACAAAGGGGCATATGTATCAAATACCGTTATTGCAATTCTCAAATAGCGATTTTTAGAGAATCGCTATTTGAGAATCGCAAAACGGGATGTAATAAAAAATTCGCAAATATTTTATGAATCCTTGGCATTCCTTTTTTGCGACTCGCAAATTGCGAATCGCAATTAAGGAATACCTTCCCATTCATTCCTATAGGCCTAGAGGCCCATACAAATGAATGGGAAGACATTTGCAATTTGCGAGTACCCATTAGGTACTCGCAAATTGCGAATGCAATTTCAAGGGTGCAAGGGTGTCATAAGGACACCCTGTTGCACCCCTGAAATGAGCATGTGTGCACATGTGGCGCACATACATGCCCTAAGTGCATGTATGCGTGCCACATGGCACTTTGAAAAATGCCAAAAAGTGAATTTTTCAAAGAAATGCAAATTACCACCAACTTGAAGTTGGTGGTAATTTGCGATTTCTTAAGGAGAAATCGCACAACTTGGGTGCTTTCTATATCGCATTTAAGGAATCGCAATTTGCTATTCCTTAAATGCATTAGCAAAATAGGGAATCGCAAATTTGTGAGGGCCTTTTGGGATGATACATCCCAAAAGGCTTTTTCCCGTTCGCAAACGGGCCGATTCTGAGAATCGGCCCGCTTGCGAACAGGAAATGGGCTTCTTACATATGCCCCCTAAAATCCTCGGGTCTAGAATGCAAAACTAAACAAGAAGGAGACACTAAAGATTATCTCAAGGTGCTTGTGGGGGAATCCCTTTGTTAGGACGAAATCCCTCACCCGCCATAGGTGGCATGCTTCATCATCTGGGATTGTCCTCTTGGCGAGAAAGCCTTGTCCTGCCAAGGGCTACGACTCCCTCTCTGAGAGGCAGGAGCTCAGTGATGTTTTATTCTTTGCTTGCTTGTGTTTTTCTACAGGTTCGACCAGTAAATCAGCTACACAATCAGTAGGATTACTGGTGTTGTATTTCACTTTTATTATTTATCACTTATCACTTGCTGTCTCGCAGTAGCATATTAAGGTCCTGACGAAAGCCGTGAAACCTTTATGGGTCTATAAGGCTGAAACATGTAGACCTGTCTTCGTCTGATATGTGCAGTTATAAATTCTCACTGCAGGTGCTCTGTTTTTAATCCTGGCACCAAGAACAAGTCAATAAAGTTACCTCTGTCGCTCTTGGTAGCTAGTTTTAATATCACTACCCTCACAGTTTATATCTTTTTTGCGCTGCGCCCTCGACCCAACCAGTTATCTTTCTTCTCATTTGCAGGATTTAGTATATCCTAACAAATGGTGGGAGTGAGTGTAAATGTGAGGGAGCTCCGGCAGCCGCCCACAACAATCCTACAATAATTAGCGCCATCCAAATAATTAACGGCACAAAAGTGGTGGAGTCTGCGTTGCAGAGAAAGAAGCACAGACCCTGGAAGTTTTGAATCCGGCCTGGCTCTGCGAGTGAGAATGGGTATGTGATGCAGCGATCGCCCTGCTGAGGCCTGCGCAACAAATCGCGATCCCGGGGTCGCGTTACGGAGGCTCGTGCATCAGCCCAGTTGCTGCCTCCTTGATGGTGGGGTGTGGGGGCCTCTAACCTGTATCCCCTTGCTGTGGATTCGGCAGCGGATCGTGGCGCGTAGGCCCTGGTGTCCAGGGAGAAGAAAGCTGTGGCCAGGCGCTGCGGGGCCAACGGGGCAGCTGTGTGAACCTGAGAGCCGGAGCTGCGGCAGCGGAGGTGAGGCAGCGTGGACTGCCCGGCCGGGTCTGAGCTGGTATCGTGCCCCCCCTGTAATAAATACAAACTGTCCCTGTCGTACGTGTGGATATTCCTGGATTTCACTGGGGGCGGACGGCACACGTAATTATCACTGGCAGCGCCCTTGCCTTGTTCCTGATCTGACGCACCTGCCGTCTGTCCTGGCCCGGACTGTTTGACCTCCTTGGCTGCTTGGTCTCCGATGTGCTGCCTGGGGGGCCTGCAGTGACTGCTTCCTTTGTGCCCGAGTGTGGGGCCTCCGTGATTGATCTGGCCGGATTGATTGCACAGGTGCTCCCCTGTGCCAGCCGTGGGTGTGGCTGACCTCCACTCTTCATCCCGTGCTATCCCAGTCCAGAAGAGGTCAATCTTCAGCAAACACCTCCTTTGCCACCTGCAGATACTACACGGTGGGACACAGGGCTGTCTGCAACAGCCCCTATCTATACAACGCCACGCTGAACACTACTGCAGTGGGGATTTATTTGGGACCAGGCTGGGCCTTATAGTGTGGCTGAGACTGTGTACCTGTCTGTGATGTAGTATACCACTGCTAGGCCTGTCGTGCTACCCCACGCGGCCGGAGGAGGGTGAGATCCGGTCAGACCACTTCCACACAGTCTGTTCCGCCATAGCCAGGAATCACGATTCGCAGTACTGATCTCTGCTGGTCTGTCTTTCGCCAGGGGAGGAGACCATGGGTAAAAGAGACAAAACACAGACGAAGATCCAGTTTCAACAGCGCAAGTCGTCACGGAATAGGGACGAAGACCCCGGCCACACAATGGCAGAGCAAGATGAGGACCAAGTCGCGCCGGATGGAGATATAAGACAAATTCTAGGGGCAATGCAGCGGAGCCTGTCCTCTATCGATGGCAAGATAGACTCATTGGCTTTCCGCATGGACCGAATGTCGAAGAGGGTGGACAAGCACGGTGAAATGGTAGATATGGCGGAACGCAGGATTTCAGAAACAGAAGACGCACAAACCGAAATGGGGTCTACACAGAAGCAAATGGCGAAGTTATTGTCAGTAATGCGGGACAAAGCCGAAGATCTCGAGGCGCGCTCTCGGCGCAATAATGTGCGCATATTGGGTCTGCCGGAGACCACAGCCACTGGCAATATGGAAATCTTTGTGGAACAACTGCTGGTGCAAGTGTTGGGCTGAGAAACTTTTTCTGAGGTTTTCGTTGTAGAGCGGGCACACCGCACATTGGGCCCCAGGCCCCCTCGGGCGCTGCGCCTCGCCCTCTGATTGCCAGAATTTTAAACTATAGAGACAGAGATGCTGCCCTGAGACATGACAGAGAATTAAAAGTGCTTAAGTATGAAGGTTCAGATCTGGCACTTTTCCCAGACTTTACCCCGCAGGTACAGGAGGCACGTAAAAAATTTGGACCGTTCAAGCGCAAATTGAGGGAACTCCAATTAGACTACGCTATGCTCTACCCGGCCAGACTCCGGGTGAACTTTGAAGGCAGATGCAAAATTTATGGCGATCCCAACCAGTTGCAGCAAGACCTCAAAAAATATCACGCAGAAAAAGCGAAAAATTCATCACACACGGCATCGGAGGAGTGTGGAGCCGCATCCGGGGACACTGAGAAGGAAAATCCTGAAAATTAGACAAAGTAGAAGGATAAATAGCATTAGTCATCATATAAACATTGCAAAGTAAATTTTATTTAAAAAAACAACTTAAATTCAGCATACAAAATTAATATACAATAAAACATTTAGGTCAACAAACTTCAACAAACACTTTAGCAAATGTGAAATCTGAAAGAAAAGAGAGAATGACCAAAACAACAAAACAATATTATTTTAACAAAACAAAAACAAGGCATCATGGTAGTTGTAGTCATTTAGATTACACATTAACAACACTTGCAAAATTATAAGTTTAACATACCTAGTAAAAACATGCAACAAAAATGAACAGATATTTACAATATAAAAAACATATGAAATATTTTATTAGGTAAAAAAACACTTACAAGCACCATATAATCATGTAAAATGTAATGGAGATTGACAACTGTAATCTTAAATACAGCAAAATACATTCAAACAAACAAGACAAAAACAAAAAAAAGAACATGAAGAAAAACACACATATTGACAACAAATATTAAGATTTAGTTAAACGAAAGAAACAATAATATTGCAGCATATTTCCTGAAGAGAACAAAAACAACTCTTTATATGTAGGTTTATATGTCTAAAAAAGGTGCAAAACACATTAGCAGCAGCTAAATTAAAAGCATAAATGAGATTACGTTAAGTGACTCATTCAAAAGTATAACTTACCAGTCTCCACTTCATCAGGGTTTCCTGTCAAGCCTTCAGGATGTAGGATCTGCAAGATCTTCTCCTCCCAGGGAAATAGTTGTAAGGGGGGGCTGGGAGAACCACCACCAGTCCTCTGGGCCTCTAGGTGATGCTTGGAGGCCAGGGAATGCACTCTCCCCAGTAGGTCATTCCACCTCTTCCTAATTTCCTCCTGTGTGCACAGGTTGCTTGCTGCAGCATTCACTCTGTCAACTATTCTGGCCCACATTTGTCTTTTCTGAGATATAATTGAATTTAGTACTTGGACTCCAAACAATTGTGGCTCTACTCTAATAATTTTATCCACCATGCCTGACAATTCCCCCTCAGTAAAAAGGAGAATTTTCCTCCCTGCCATTATCAAAAATTAAACTTAAATAAATTGTAGAAACCACAAGAATATAAATGAAAGAAGAAAAAATAAACAAGAAACAGAGAAAGTAAAAAAACCTGACTTCACAGAAAAAAGATTTCCTTAATAATGTTCTGCTGCAGTGGAATGAATAATGATCATGGTCTGAAATGGTGTGTGTTTCATATTGGGGTATGTAGGTGAATACAATTAGTAAAAACACATTGGGTGTGTGAAGCTGGCATCCATCCAAAAGCTACAGGAAGAGTACAATGTTGAACGCGTCCCACAACTGAATCCGTCCGTTCGCAATCTGCCTCTAGGACAATGCCAGCACAACTGTGAAATCTAAATAGGCTCGGCACAATCCCGCCACCCTGATGGCGATGGAGTAATGTGAGCCAGCAGAGGACTCTGCCACGTCGACAGCGGTGAGCTGCTTATGCCACAAAAAACACTCTGTCAACGCAGACGGACGATCAGCCAGCCCACATCTAAATACGGCAGATGGGAATCCGTTAGCTTGACGGAGTACTTGTAAACGCTGCCACGGAAGGACGACAGGAGTCCTGCCAAGATCTTAATCAGGCCCATAGTCATTGAAATGGAAGCTGAAAATTTCCAGCGGGATGAGGCGAAGGGCTGTAGCTGAAGACAGTCCCACAAGGCTGGTTACCCCTTTGCTGAAAGACCGCTGAAAAAGATTTGCTGCTGCGGAGAACGTAGCGGGAGAAACCGCAAAGTCAATCTGACAGGGGATGCACCTCCGGCAGATAGCGAGCATGTTGGTCTTGGTCTCATCCTGGTCCTCAGAGAAGTTTTTACCCAAAAAATATCTTTGCATCCCGAGCTGAGCATCCATTGTGATCCTGTTTTTTGGGAACAAATGGCAGACTCCCTTTACACAGAAAAGGACCCATCCTTGGGCCTTCATACCAACTCTGCTAATTGGAAGTCCCTCGCCCGGCATATATACTTAGGGGTAAGTGCTGTAACCGGAGTGCTAGACTCCAGATATTTCCTTACTTTGTCTAGCATCTTAATACTTTCTGCTTTGTTTTACTTTCAAGAAACCAAAACAGACTCCCTAAGTAAGTAAATTTACCCTTTCATCACACCAATTGATGTTGTGCACGGGATATAGTCTAGATTGTTTTCGGATTGTAGCAAAGGCTACCTAATCAGGTACATCCTTGGCCATCTCTACATAATTCTCATAGTATGTTTTCCCCTTTCTATGATGTCCTCTTCTTAATTGGTCCTGATGAGATCCTCTATTCATGACAGGGTTGAAATGTCTTCGATATGATACATACAAACAAACCTATTAAAGCTTAACTCAGGAACAGGCTTGGGTGTATGCAAACTCCTGGATTTATTAATTTTATGTGGTTGTTTGTTGTTAACAAAACACACTTTCTTTCTTTGGTATTGTTGAAAACTGTTACTACTCTTGTTATAGGATGGTTCTTTCACATGGGACACAGTGCACTTGATCTTTCTGTTTGGTGTGTGTGCTGCAGGAAATGCTATAAAATATCACTAAACTTATAATTTGAAGTGATGGCCTTATCATTTAGAAAGTACATTGTTAGCAGTGGTAAAGTGCACAGAGTCATAAGGCCAACAAAAATAAGTTCAGCAAAATGGAGGAGAAGAGGCAACACATTTGGGAGAAGGACCACCCTAAGGCTGAAAGGTCTAACAAGTTTCCTTTCAGTTGGCATGCCGTTGAGCTGTGAAACCAGTATAAGAAAAAAGCATGCTTACCTTGAGAGAATCCTTGCTAAAACCAGACTTCACCCTGGGATTTACCTGAAGCACATATCTGTAAGAAAAAGAACAACAAAAGATTACTGGAAACAGGCCTGTCAGAAAAGACAAGGCTACAGAAAAGCAACAGAAAAGCGCTCAAAAGACTAACCTTAATAAAAACAAGTTAGTTAAAGATTCCTTTAATTAGAGTAATTGGCTAAGAGTGACATACCTCTTGATTCAAGGCACAAGAACATATTTAAGCAAATAATTCTGCATTATATTAATCAAACAAGTGTCGAGAAGACACTTGGTAGAAACCTTTAAATCCTTCATAAAAATCTCTCCAGGAGGTTTTTGGAAGACTAACACAGAAGGTACTTGACACATCTTCTAAAATATAACATTGAATGTAAAAAGTAGTGATGATATTATGAGTTGTGATGTGTTTCTAAAAATTGTGTTTTCTTTTAAAACAGCACCAGTGAGGTAAAACAAGTGTATCAGACACTCTTGACATTTAAATGAAGTAATTCAAGTTGCATGAACTTTAAACCCCCACCAATCCCTTGGAAGGTAACAGCCCCATATGGTTGTCTTGATAAAAAGTGTGAAGGTTGCTGTGTAGTGTGAGTAGAAGGAACTCCACGTCGCTCCTGTAGCGTTTCAAATTAAACAGGTTAGTGGAAACCTAGCATAACTAAGGTTGAATCTTACAATACTTTCCCATATTGGGCAAGTACTGGCCCCTGGTCTCATGTGAGCATAAAGTGTGAAAATGTTCAGTCTGTGTTTTGAAGTCCCCCTGAAAAAAGACTTAATGGCAGTATCTTTCCGCTAAAGTAGTAATTTAGGTATTATTGTGGATATCATTCCAAATATATAATTGAATCTCAGCACCATTACCATTTTGGCAGTTCCTATTTTACCTCACAAGGAAAGGTTAAGTTTGGACCAACTTACAAAATCAGCATCTGTCTTGGCGATCAAAGGAAGGATATTGTTTTCCACCATGACATCAACATTTATGTACAATAGGATACCCAGGCAGTGCAGCCCTTTATGGACCCTGGTCATTGGCAGATCATCAAGACTGGCTTTAAAGGTACATCTAGAGAGTGACATAGTTTTCCTTTCCCCACAGTTTATTTTATATCACTAGAATTGTGAAAAGGAAACCACTAGCTACATCATTGTGAGAAGTGATGTTAATGGTTGCAAAATTGTCATGAGGATGACATTCTCATATAGTAAGGTTTTCATTGATCCAATTCAGAAAGGTACCCACATAATTGGGCATGATGCATGAATGACCATCATCAGAGGTTCTAAGTAGAGGAGCAACAATAAAGGAGATGTGTGACAACCCTTTCTCTTGCCTTCTTTGATCCTTACAGGGCAGGATATTAAACCCCCACATTTTATTTGTGCTTTTGGAGACTGATATAGCCACTTAATCTTAGAAATGAAGACCTGCCTATAGCGAATACATACACAGTAAGTAGATCTAAATTCTTTATTTAAGTAGGGTACAACGGGTATAGGCTCCTCATCGCTCTTCCTCTGCACTCCTGCTCGCTGCTCTTCTGACGGTCAACACAAATATTCTCCATTCTACTTTCTCCACCAGCATCCACATTCCATATTCTGTGTTCTACTTCAACCCATTCACTACACATCCCCCTTTCTTATACAACAAAAGAACAACAACATATTACATACAACAAAGTAATGCTATAAAAATACACAATTACAACTTATGTATCTTTGAACATGACACAGTGTCACATTATAAAAAATAATACAATGACTACTTAAGTTACATTTATCAATAAACAACTGTAGTCACATGCAAAATCATCCAAGGCTTTGGGACATTTTACTATTCTCCTTGGACAAATGGTAGAACAACCAGCTTCTTTAATCTCTCGAGGTATAGGACCTGGGGGGCAGATTTACAAGAAACGAATGCGGCGCGGTGCCACAAGTTTTTTTGCTGCGCCGCGTGAGTTACGAAGCACAGGGATGCAACATATTTACAACAATATGTCGCATCTATATGCTTCCCCCTGCGTTGGCGCACACACTGCTGCCATGCGCCGGTGCAGGCACCCTTGCACTGTGGTGCAAGGATGCCTGTGTCGTGGGGAGATTGTTTTTGTGCAGGAAGGGGCAACTTCCTGCACAAAAACAATAAATTGAAGTGATTTCCTCTTCCAATGCATGCTGTAGAAAGCAGCACGCATTGAAAGAGGAAAAAAAGAGGAGAAATGAAATATTTCTCCTTGTTGCACCTCGCTACGCCACCCCTAGGGTGGCGTAGCATTCTGACACATTTCAAGATTTAGGATTACTCGTAAATCTGGAAATGCATCAGTGGACATGGGTGTTGCGTGGGAACACCCACAGCAACACCCATGTCAAAGTGTTGCAAAGTGTTGCGTGAAAAGGGGTGATATTTACAAGCACAAGTAAAGTCACGCAGAGTAGCTTTACCTGTGCTTGTAAATATTACTCAGCAGGTTGCCCTGCCAGTGCGTCATGCAATGTGACGCATCAGCAGCGCAAGGGACTTGTAAATCTGCCCCGAGTCTTCCTTGAAAATACCGTACCTTTCTGAATCAACCAGAAAATCTTTGGAAGAACCTCCTTCTTGTGAATCAACAACATCCTGAACAGAAAAATGTAATCCGTGTGTCTCAGAGCTCTGCAGATTCACTGTTACTGGGAAGTTGTAGCTCACTATCCTGGTCACCGATCTGAATGTAACCATAGTTGCAGCTTACATTATTCTCCAATACTTGTGCATGTCCTCCGGGAACTTGTTACATCACCAGTAATACATGGTGCCACTCTGCTTACATGCCAACATATGCCATATTTTACTCTTACAGAATTTTTGAGAACTTGAATGGCCTTTTGTGGATCAAAAAATGCACTAACACCTTTGGGAACTTTGCCAGGTTTCTTAATTTTGACCCACTGACCAACTTTTATTTAAAAGAGTTTAACACCATGTTTTTGTCAAAGTAAGACTTGTTATGTTATGTTGCTCGCACTTGTTATAGCGCACGACTCACTCCCCAAGGAATTTCTTGCACTTGCTATTTAGGACAAAAGTGCACTTTAGAACATTTACAGCGTTAAAAGCTTTTTGAACTTCACAAAATTAGAACAAGTGCGAATATGAAAAGGAAGTTTATTCCAATGGAATGGGGCTAGGTAGGACAAAGATCTACCACCATATCTGGAGGTACATATGTGTAGAATCTTTATAAGGGCTTTATTTGTAGACCTAAGAAATCTGGTGGATTAATAGTGACAGAGTCTAGAATGTAAATAGGCAGGAATGACTTGTTTAATGCCTTATGGGTCAGACAGTATAGCTTGAAGATTGCCTGTTTCCTAATGGGAAGCCAATGCAAGGTTTTTAAAATAGGTGCAGAAGAGGAACGTGGGGGAAGTTCACAAATTAGACGTGAAGCCATTAGCTGCCACTAACAGTGCATTCCTGTAGTCTAAGCGACTTGTGATTAGTGCCTGAACTAAAGTTTTTCTTGAGGTGGATGGAAGCCAAGGGAAAACCTTTCTGAGGAGTCACATCGTGACAAAGCAGATGCCACAGGTTGTGTTGACTTGATATTTCATGGATAATGTGTGGTCCAACTTTGTACCAAGATTTTTTAACCCTGTTTTAGGCAAGGGGCTGGACCAAATTCTGCTGGCCACCAATCAGCCAACCAGATCTTCTGTGCTATGCAGAATAACACAATCTTAGTTTTTTCATTATTTAGTTGGGGGCATGTTTTAGTCATTCTCTCAGCGATTTCCCTCATGCAAACGGAGATTTCACTTTTACTCGACCCGGCCCGAAGGAGCTCAAAAGTTGGATGTCGTCAGCATATGATACGATCTCAAATTCACATGATTTCACAATTTGCGCTAGAGGAGCAACGTAGAAGTTACATATTGTCCCCTTGGATACTCCTTTGTTGATTGACACCATTCTCGATTGAAAGGAGTCAAGACAGATGGTTTGGTTCAGTTGTCAAGAAAATCCATGAGCCAATGTAGCACTCTGCCATATACTCCTGCATCATGCAGTATGAGGATTAAAATTGAGTGAGAGACTCTATCCAAGGGCGCGGAGAGGTCCAGCAGCACCAACACTCTGCAACACAATTGTGAGGGGTCTATGATATTGTGCTATTCTAGGAAGGTTTCCAGTTGTATTTTGATGTGACTTTCTGGAATTGTTCCTAGAAGAGGGAGCAGCAGAGATCGATCGGTAGTTGGAAAGGATCTCGGGATTGGCAGAGGGCTTTTAGAGAATAGGAGATACTTTGGCGCACTTCCACTCGATTGGAATTTTGATGAAGTTAGGGAGAGATTGTAGAGCGCCATTGCTGGTGGGGCAATGGAATTGGCTAAGCAGGAGGTTATCCTGGGGGGCATAGGTCCAGAGAGAATCCCGATTTAGCAAAGGCCAACATCTTCTGCACCTGCTTCAAAGAGCATGGTGCAAATGTATCCAGGACATTATTGGCATTTGGTGGAGTTCGACTAAAATCAGGTTCCATCTTCTGCTGTTCTTGGTTGACTGGAAAATTCTTATAAATGATGTTCATTTTTCTTCTTTCTTACTTGTACTCGTTATGCTTGTTTTGAACTTCTTCCACTGACCAATGAACTGTCTGAGAAACACCCAACCACCCGGGGTTAAATTTGGATGTGGCCTTCCTTCCCCTCATTATCTCGAATGGGGAATATCCTGTGTCAGCAACTTTAGTGGTTCTGTAGAACCATACCGTTTTCTTAACTTGTATCTTCCAATTTGAATATCAACCTTTAAGACTCTATTAAAACATTTCTCCACTGTACAGGGAAGTGGTCCTACGAGATATACCACATCCTCCCATGTAGTCTTTTGCTTTATTAGAAGTGAATTGAATACCATTGTTGCTTAATTAGTAAGTAGGTAATCCTTCACTTTGAAACAACTCATCCAAAAAACTCAACACTCAATAATTGTGCCCATGACCACTCTGACATGTTTGTTTTGAACTCCATTGGGCTCCACCATTATACTTTCCCAAGGCACTTTTGAACACACAAACTGCACCATGGGAGGTCTCAAAATGTTTAGAGATTCATCTGCACCATACATTTATTGCATTCTCTGACAACTCTATCAGCACCAATATCAACTCCTGGCCACCAATACATATGCTTTATTGTGCCCAAGTTCTTTATAATGCCTAAATGACCTTCAAGGCACATTGAGATGATCTTTTCCCTTAACATATTTGGAGGAACAAATCTTCCTCCCCTAGATAAAGCTGACCCCCTTCCCAGATAATTAATCTTAAACCTCCCAAAAATGGTTTCAAATTGCTTAAATTCTTCTTGGATGGCCATCCTACTTCCACAATACAAATAACCTTTCATAACAAGAAATCTTGTCCACGCTCTTCCAGCCTTCTTATCAAAACACTGTATACTGCCATCCCAAACCAATGCAGCTTCAATGTGCTCCTGAAGCTCATCCTGATTTTCAGTCAGCGCAGTTGCCATTCTGAAAAGAAAATCCTCCATGACGCTCTTTCTTCCTAGAATATAAATGACTTCATACACATAATCCCACAACCTCATGGAAATATTATCTAACGGGGGAAAGCCTTTGAAGAGCAATCCAACATTAACACTTTAGTTAACAGTTGTGGATACACCTTAACATCACTACTTTCCCCCACTCAAAGGAACGGAAATATTCCAATGCACAAGCACACTCCAGGGCTTCTCTCTCAATGACAGCATATTTTTCCTCTGCTGGACACAAATCTCTCAAAGAAAAGGCTTCACTAACTTCTCTTCCTTCCTCATCATACTCTGACAAAAGAGCACCAAGACCCTTAATACTTGCATCAGTAGAAATGTAGCTGGTACCCTACGGATCAAATCCTTGCAGAGCAGGTGCAAACACAATAGCATGTTTAATAGATGAAAATTCTCTCTCACTTCCATATAAATGCAACCTTGGATTTTAGCAACCCGCTAAGAGCATTTTTTAATTGAAAACATTTTGACTAATTTTGCATAGAACTCTACCAAACCTAGATTGGCGATCATCCTAATTGCAGGGTGCAGGTGTTTCCCCCAACAAATCCATAGTCCATTCTTCACCAATCCACACAATGGCCTCAGATGTCCCCAGGTGTATCATGCACCAGTATTCAATAATGCCCAAAGCGACAAGGACCAGAGGTTGCCAGGTGTATCATTCACCATTATTTTGAATGAGTGCAGGATTAAGTCTCACCTCCAAGTATCTGGAATCGAAGAACCCCAATGAGAAATAACAGCAATGAGGATCAATCTACATTAAGTGATGAGAGACATGAGTCGCAATCCTACTTGGGTTTACGTTATAACGCACTGATACCAGAATCTGCACAATATTTCCTCCAATGCATATAAAATTAACCCGATACAAGATGGCGGTGATATAACATGACACACATGACCTACGTGCTGACGTGGGCACGTCGAAATCCTGTCATTAGTTTGGCTTGTGTGACTTACCTTGCAATAAGGCCCTCCTTCTCACATGTTCCCAGCAGCGTTTGTATCCCCACACTATGCAGCATGAGTCTGAATTATTTCCTCGTAACAAAACAAAATTAAGAAATAGTCCATAAACACTCACACACCCCATGGTTCAATGTGTCCAAGCACCAACAGATAATGACAATTGTTGCTAAGCAGTCTGTGGTCCTCACTGACTGTGTGCACCATGGCTGCAAATAACAGCGCACACTTGTGTGCTTCTGTATGTAGCTGCCCTGCTCCAGCTTGTCACCAAAAGTGCCTAGTGAACACCTACACATTATGTAGATCCACATTTTTTATTTATGTAAGGTACAATGGGTGCATCCTCCTCATCGCTCTCCGTCTGCACTACTACTCACTGCTCCTCTAATGGTCAACCCACGCATTCTACATTCTACCTTGTCCACCCCGCATCAATATTCCATATTCCACATTCCTCTTCAACCCATACACTTCACTATCCCACGCCAAACCTGTTCATGTGCCAAAAAGGTATCCCCCATTTGACCCATTCAAATGCCTTTTCGGCATTCAGGGAGATGGCAAGTGCTGTTTTATCGATAACTTTGGTTTCCCACTGTCAGGGGGCTAATGCCCTTAGATGGTCTCCGAATGATCGTTCTCGAACAAAGTCAATGCACTACATTCTTTGTGGCTCACAGTTAGCATGCCCCTGGGCTTCCCTCTTTTCTCTGTGCTTGTATCTCCAATGTGATGCACATAAACGTGTTCAATCATATTCATAGGGCCATGAAAATATGACATTAAGGAAAATAAAGTGATGTGTTGATTTCTTGAACTCACTCAGACAACAATTACTCTGGACCGCAATCCTGTCCATCATGTTTTGTCCACCGGGGACACAAGAACCAGCTATATGCAAATCAGCCTTAGACCTGATCTAATAACAGCCAAATCAAGTTCCCTCTGAACGGGAACACAAGCGACCCAAGAGAAGTTTTCACCTATTTAGGCCTTGTCAGTAGGATGAGCTTGAGACCTTTGTCACAGTGAGCACGGGCATGCCTGCTGTATTAAGAGTGTAGTAGCGAGGAAAACAAAAAAAGTGCATCCAGTGGAAACAAACATTTGGTTTAGTGCTTCTGTCTCTGCATTGTTAAGAGTTTGTTCCTCTCCTGGTGCTGAATTCTTCTCATAATTCTCCCCAGGGTGACTGCAGGTAAAGGCAGGAAATGTGACCCCACTTTCATAATTTATGCATTTACTAAAAGGCATGGGTAGGTCTTCCTTTTCCTTCTAATTAATGAATACATTTTTATGCACAAAAACGTTGCAGAGAGGATTGAAAAGAGGAAGCTAGAAGAGTGCCAGTCACTGATTTCTCCAAGGATTTTGGGCTTGTGGCACGGCAGAGACCCCTGTTATTGAAGCGTAGGCTATTGCTGAATAGTTAATTAAAAGACCCTAGTGCACTTCAATCCTAGGTCAGCAGGACCTAGGCTACCAAAACTCTAGCCCTGACCCTAGCTTGCCAGTGTAGATGATCTATTGAGATGGCCGTTGTGTATTCTTTGCTATGGAGGCAAATGAGAGTGTTGAGTGTAGAACTCCACCTATTTCACTACTGGATTTCTGAGAAAAATCAGATACCAATAGAATCAAGATGAAATTTTCTAAAGCTAGGACAACAAACACATGCAGGCGTACATACACATATACCTTTCTCTATGTCTCAGTTTTTCTCAATGACCAATATTGTTCTCCAAATCCTGGGTCCAGTAAATGTTCTACCTCATGATTCATGATGTACTTTATGGGGTAGCAGCAGTGCCTCCTCAGAAACAAAGGACCTCATTTACATGGCCCCTGCACTGCCAGAACATCACTTTTAGTGAAGGTCCGGCAGTGCACACTGCAAGGCCATATATACAAGGTCACGTAAAGCCACCCTGCATGGCTTTTCATGACCTTGTAGAAATGGACCGAGACAACGCACCGCAAGCCGCTGTGTTGCCTCATCCTGCAATAGGGAGGCGTGCTATGGGTGTTACGGTGGGTGTTCCCACGTAACACCATGGCATTTGACACATTCCCAGATTTATGAGATTTATATGAACCTGTGAATGCGTCAAAAGCCTATGCCTCCCAGGGGTGGCATAGGGGAGGTGCAACAAGGAGAAATAACATTATTTCTCCTCGTTTTTTTCCTCATTCTATGTGTGCTGCATTCTGCAGCAAACAAAGAAAGAGGAAATCACCTCCGTTCATTTTTTTTGTGCAGGAAGGTATCCCTTCCTGCACGAAAGCAATCACGCTTAAAACACAGACACCCTTGCACCATGGCGCAAGGGTGCCTGCGTTGGCGCATGTCAGCCATTTGTGCGCGTGAGCAGGGGGGAAGGACAAGAATGCACCATATCTGATAGATACGATGCATTCCCGCCCTTTCCTTTTGATTTTTGATGTAGGGTAGCACAGCAAGAAGGCTTGCAGTGCTGTCCTATGTCAATAGATTGTAAATGAGGCCTCTCAGAGTTGAGTGGCATTGAGTTGAATAGCATAGAGTGGAGTGTCGCACATTTGATTTGCATATAGTGGAGTAGTGTTGAGTGTATTGGTGTATACAGGAGTAGTGTGAGAAAACAGGGCTTTTTGCAGATGTCCCCCCACTTTTGCCCCTATTTGGACTACTAGATGTGGGTTTTCTGACGCTGACTGTGCCCTGGGCTCTACTAACCAGGCCAAGGGACAGTTCTCTGTTTAAAAGGTACATGATAATTAGGTGTAATTATAATTGGTACTGACAGCCTACCTGTATGCCCCTAGTAAATGGTAGGGCCTGTAAGTTTAGAGGCCCAGTGGAGTTAATGCACTCAAGTGCCCACTGCTGTGGTGGCTGCTGTCATTCACCATCTCTAATACGTTTCTTATCACCCTCCTGCCCAAAGAGAATAAGGACCCACTAGGCTGTGCTAGTTACCACCTGATCTCACTACTCAACTTGGATCTGAAAATCATGGGCAAGATTCTTGTGACTTGTTTTAGTAGGGTGATCCCACAATTGATACATTAATTCCAGGTGGGTTATGCCCTGGACGCAGTTCTCATAACCACCTTCAGATGCTGGTGCAACCACCTTTGGCACACCAAGAACAAGTCGGAGGAGAAGCTGGCTCTTTCGCTGGACAAGGAGAAGCCTTTGACCTGGTGGAGTGGCGGTATCTCTTCCATGTCCTGTATGGGCCTATGAGAGATCTTCTTTGGCAAGGTCTGCCTCCTGTACAATGCCCCCATGGAATCTTTTCTCCTGGCGTTTGAAAAAAGCTGGCGGTGGTATTGCGCCTCTCGATGGATATGAGGGGTATACCTACTGCAATTTAGGAGGTCACGGCCCTGCTTTATGCAGATTATGTCATACTCCTTCTGTCCCACTCGAATCCTCCATCGCGGCAGTAGTCTTTTATTAGTGAGGCCTTTTCCAAACTGTCCAGTTACAAGATTAACTGGACAAAGTGTGAAGCTCGCCCCATGTCTAGGGTGACTACTCAAGCCAGAATACAGGGTCACAGCATGCACTGGGTCCTGGAGGGACTCTGATATCTTGGTGTTCATGTCAATAGGGGCCTCTCCCGCATGGTTGAGGATAACTTCCTCCCATTGGTAGCCCACACTAAACAGGAATTTCTGAATTGGTTGCACCTAGACCTATCCCTCTGGGGGAGGGTGCCGATGGTCAGGATAGTTGTGGCTCTCTGTTTAATTACCTCTTCAGTATGCTACTCCTTTGGGTTCCCCGATGGCTCCATTGACTCTGACATTAAGGCCCTAGTTGTAAACCCAGGTAGCGGGCACCCAGGTAGCGGGCACCCAGGTTTTGGGCAGGCACTGCAGCGGGAGCCCTGCGGTTTCTCGCATGCATTCTATAGCCTTCCATTTCAGTTGTCACAACTCATTTCCTATCTGTGTGCATCATGTGTGGCCCAATGGTGGGTCCTGTTCTAGAGGTACCTCACCGGCTGTCCATCTTCATCCCTCCCAGTCTATCTTGGGAGCTTACACTTGCCACTAATCTGACTCTACTGGCCACAGCTGCAATGTGGAAGGATGCCCACAAGCTTGAGGCTGTTCAGGCCCTTCTGCATCATAAAGCCCCACTGTGGTACAATGCGGCCCTATGTATAGATGGGATACCTTTCTTCTGGGCGTCCTGGAATGGGAAGGGACTAAAAAGCATAGACCAACTGTATAGTGACAAGACTCTTAAACTATTTTGCGTCCTGAGCCTGGACTTTGGACTTCAAGCATCTGATTACTGGCAGTTCTGCCAAGTGGAGCATTGCCTCTGGGCAAACTGGGAGGTGTCCCAGGACGACCCCCTTCTATTATCCTTCACTATCTTCAAACCCTGGGCCAGTTCCGGGGGTTGGTCACCAAACTAGATGGGGTGCTCACTGGATTTGCGTTCGACTCCTTCTCCTACTGAGATCCGACTTAGCTGGCAGATGACGCTCAATAAAGATTACTTCCCAGAGACCTTGGCCTCCCTTCTCTTTGACCATGATCTGGTACTTTATCAATCTAGCCTGAAATTCTTATATTTCAGAATCCTCCACGGTGGGCATTGGGCCCTATGAAGGTTGAAACAGGCTTAGGTGCTGCTGCCTGACCTCTGCTGAAGATGTACCTCTGACAATTGTACTCTTCACCATATTCTGTGTTTTCTTCTGCCCTTGTCTGGATATTGGACAAATGTGTGGTCGCACTTGCTTCGCTCTGGTTCTCTCCAGATTCACCCCTCCCCACATGTGGCCATTTGTCATGCTGTGTCGGGCATCCCTGGTCTGATGGTGCATGGGCACTGCTAGCTGGTGACATCCCTAGCAGTGGCCAAACTTTGCATTCTCCATGACTGGAGACAGCTCAGTGTTCCGAGATTTAAGGAGTGGCTTGTTGAGCTGAGCATGGCGGCTGGCCATAAACGGGTCACCTACAGGATCAATGATAAATTGGATATCTTTGAAAGCACCTGGGGTGATTTCTTAGAATTAGATGCCCTACCCCTGTAAGGCTTATTCACCACGCCTCACCATTCACACCCTGTCGCACGATGCATCTTCTGCATTCATGCATACCATCTGGGATTCTGGACTGAGCCGTCCCCGCTCCTGTGACTGCCTAGATAGTCTTGTTTGGCCCCCTCCCGACTTGTGCCGCATTACCTCCCCATCCTATTCCCTCAGACGTGTCACTCATCCCCCCTTCTGTCCCACCCCCTTGCCCATTCTTTATCTCTGTGGTGATGCTCGCTTCTTTGACTGGGGGCTCCCCTTAGGTTCTTTGAGATTGTTCTGGGTCATTGATGGGTCCTTCATGCTGCTGTCTATGATACATTCCCGGTGATGCTATTCCCTCCTCTGTTTTATTCTTCTGTACCCTCCTTCTTATGTTTGAAAACTTTAATAAAGATTGCAACAAAAAAAGAGCAATGCTGGGCTCCCCTAATGAATGTTAAAACTTAAGCGAAATGGGCCAACTTGAAGCCTCCTAGAACTGATTTAAAGAAACATATGTAATAAAGCTATATAAAATTAAAATGTCTTTATTTAAAAATGAATTGGCATTATGTTCCTGGCCTTTTCAGGCAAAAGTGAAAGCTGTGTAACCCAATTTTATTCTACAATAGTTAGGAAACACAACCTGAAATTTTGTAGAAAGATTGAATTTTCGTTTTTATTTTTACCATTTGCGTTTGTGCTGTAAGAAAAACAAGTCTTGATTGTACAGTGTATTTTCTGTTATTCATATAGCTGTTGAGTAGGTTAACAGGACAGTAGTAACATGGTCTTGTGGGAAATGACTTTAAAAATCAAATTTCAACTTGCAAAAATATAAGAATTGCACCTTAGAATGCGTTTAATGTGCTGCATAATTGTTTTCACATGGAAAATGAAACATAGGAAAACATGCTTGCTTTGTAATGTCAAAGAATTATTTTGAAAAGCATTATTAATGTCGCAAAATAATTCAGAAGTTAATCATGAGTAGGGAAAATGTATTGCTTAGATTTTTTTTGTATTAGGCTATCATTCTTAAATGGGCCTGTTTAGTAGGTGCAAAATCCTTTTCTTTCGAATCTTGCTCATAGCTTGATAGACGTTTAATTAGAACATTTTGCCTAGCAGCAACATCTTACTTAAGAATGTGCTGACTTCAAGCTTATGTTTCCTTAGCTTCATCATGACACTTTAGCTCATTTAAACTAAACAAATAACTTTGCTGTGACTGTTAGAATGCATAATGATTTAGATATATTTTATGTATGCCTCACCAGAACATTATTGCTAGCTTTGTCTCAGCATATCTGACTTGCTTTTGTATTCACAATGGACATAAGGCGCATCTTTGAGCTAAGGTAAGAAGGTTTTCATGAGAACCTTTCTCCATGTTACAAGTATATGCCACATTGTTTTACTACATACCAGCGTGAATGTTTACCATGAGAATCGGGAGAAGAAGCATGATGACACCCTTGGATGAGCAGTTTCCACTGGAGGAGAACTATCAACACTTGCTAAAGTTTTGTTACATTATTGTTTGATTTTATATCAATGAGTGTTCCTAGCTAGTAAGGAGAGACTTGATTCTTCTTCCTCTGAGACTCGCTTGGAGGAGACCCCTTATGACTCTGCTGAGAGTCACTTCCTATTGTAGCTCTTCGTTACCAGCAGCTACTGCTAAAGGCGACTTTATTCTTTGCCTTATCCAAACCCTTTTCTGATCAATGCTTCTGCAAAGAACATTGCTTTCTTTACTGATATTTGGATGCCTGCTACTGCAACTGTAGGGAACTAAGCTGAGTTCCAGAATTACTCTATGGAAGTTCTAACTTGCTCTTTTCAGAAAAAGAACTCTTCATGCGTTCTATTTAGGGTAGATTAGGCTCTTAGCTAGTTTAGTGACATTTTCCTTTATAGAACACTTTGTATTGATTTATGCTGTCAAAATCTACGGTGTCCATTACGATGTCGGACGGTAAAAAATCCGCCATCAACCACAGTGGCGAAAATCCGCCCGCCTACACCGTCGGAATACCGACCGAGCAATTACGATGCCGCGAACCGAAAACCGCCAGAGGCGGAAAATAAACAGAAAATACCGCCCGCCCATGTCCGAGTCTAAGTCCATCCGCCCGCCACGGACGGAAAGACGCACGACAAGCCAAAACCGCCCGCCCTGATGACCGAGACACCGCCCGTGAAATCAGGATCGTACCGACATGAGCGCGGAAAATACACAAATACACCGCCCGCCAGCGCAAACAACAGTGACGAAAATGGACACGGCGGAAGCCCTGGCGGCTACGTCCATGCACAGAAACCATCCGCTGACGAAAACAAACACACACAACATGGCTAACAAGTCCACACAGCAACCCACGCACAAATACCCAAACACAGTACACATCCCGGAAACACACCCCCCCCTGGACAAAAAAATCAACAACAAATCCCAGAACACCAGCCACAACACACCTGAAAACAACAGACCATCATGACACACCCACATAGGTAAGTACAAAACCAGCCCCTTCACAGACCACAACCCCCTGCAACATTACAAACTGAGGACGAAAGCACACAACACAGCGAGACAGAAAGGACAGCAGCACACCACAGACACGCACCAATCACACCCATCACCACCACCCTCAAACACCTGACCCACAAACCCCCTGCACATCACACACCACACACCGCACCAGCACCACAAACACCAAAACACACACCATGGCATCACACAGAATGCCCAAGTTCACTTCCACCGAGCTGACGGTCATGGTCGACGAGATCGTCAAGGTGCACCCACAAATCTATGGCAACCAGGTCCAACAGACACCACTATCCACCAGAAACCGGTTTTGGAGCAGGATCGTAGACCAGGTCAATGCAGTCGGGAACGTTCCACGCAACAGAGGAGAAATAAACAAAAGGTGGAACGACCTCAAAAGCGTGGTCAAGAAGAAGGAGAGCAAAAACCGAGAGCTGGCTGCCAGGACTGGCGGAGGGAATCCCGCGCTATTCAAGACCTTCAAGGCGTGGGAGGAGAAGGTGCGAGTCATCATACATCCGGCGATCCTCACCGGATTACCAGGGGGAGTGGAGGCTGGTAAGTACAAACAAACGTATACCAGCACACCGCTATGTAATCACATGCACTACCACCATGCCATAGCTCCTAGGGACAAACACCCCCATGTCCAGTACACAATACACAAGACATCACCCACACATGCAACAGACACTCACACACACTCAGCCCAAAGCCACCAACTAACAAAACCATGGGGGCATGTGTACAGTCAGCCAGCACCGCAACTTCCACCAGGTCCCCTCGTACTCCAGATGCGCCAGAATGAGCACTCCCCACACCCACATCCATGTGTCCGCCATAGCTGCACTGACCGACAAGTAACAGGTAAGTAGCCGGAACACAAAGACAGTGGTTCGGAGGGGGACAGCTGAAGTAAAACACCCACCAGGCCCCCACTACCACAGACCAGCAAGGTGGAGCACACCCCACATCCATGTGTCCGCCATAGCTGCACTGACCGACAAGTAACAGGTAAGTAGCCGGAACACAAAGACAGTAGTTCGGAGGGGGGACAGCTGAAGTAAAACACCCACCAGGCTCCCACTCCCACAGACCAGCAAGGTGGAGCACCCCTCCCTCCCAGTACCATGTGGCATCCATTGCATTGCGCACTCAGAAACAACCTGTAGGTGGGATTATGTACAGGGCGGGGCGTCTGTAGGCATGAGGACTGTACTACGACTGACACATGGGACATGTCATGTAGCAGAGGAACACGCAGCACTGCTCACAGTCACAATCATGAGACCAATGTGCACACGGACATGTTCAACAGAGTCAAACCCCACATGACCCATCACAGATACAGCAACACCTAAGGAGCCACGTCTGCATGCACAAGTCCCACTGGAGCACAGACCCACATGGCAGGCACTGTGCCACCCATCACACACATCAGCAACACCATCGAAGTTCTGTCCACGTAGTCCTCACTGCCTGTCACCCACACATCGTACAACAACGCCCACGTAAGACAGACCGTACTAGAAGTAACAGCTTGGAACCACAATATTGCACACAAAGACAACTGGACCCATTAAACACTCAGGCACACAATGCACATTCAACATATCATCCATCTCATCTCTCAGCCACAGTGTCATGAAAGGTATGTCATCCGAACAGCTGGCCCTCATACAGTAGTCATGCAAAGATACCTGCCCATGACAAATCAAGTGCCTGCAGTGTCTGAAGCGCACGTCACACTGCGAGTAACAACACACATAATATAGTCAACACCCCAAGAGCACAGCACTGATGCACATGTACCAGGGCAGCACGCACACAAAGGATTTGGCCCATCTGCAATACGTCGTGTGGCACACAACAAGCACGAACTCACAACAATGCTACCAATGTGATGTCCATGAATGATAACAGTCAGCAGATATTCCGGGCATGTGATACAGACACACACCTTTGTCTATGCACTGTCATGTTGCCAGAACACATGTCACGTTCTGCACCCATTACCCACGGTATGTACCCCAAAAGCATATTTCAACCCAAGAGCGTTTAGGGGGCTGTACCCCCTTTTGGCATCAGCGTACCTGAGCGTTCCATCCTTCCCCCTAAACCATCGTTCAACTCAACATCGTCTATGGTACTGGAGCACGCATACACCAGAGCCACAAAATGTAGGAGCATAGCAACACACACCCATTGGCATTGCTAATCCGTCCCATGCCACATGTCCACATCACACAGTCCCATTGCCTAGCCCACGCATACACACATCGTACATCCACACACACGCCACTGGGAAACCTGTGCACGACAGTGCACGAACTGTGAATGTCAGACAACCAATACATACTTTGCTAGGTGCAACACAATGACCCATCTCATTCTCCCCACAGGTGCCGAACTGCTGGATGCTGGAGAGGGTGACAGCAGCCAGCACAGCCAGTCCGCAAGCCCCCGACCCGGACTCACGGATGTAGAGGAGCTGGACACCTCTCCGGACGCGGACCACCCAGCAGGCCCATCTGGAGTGGCAGGGCACAACCGCTCCCCAGGGCCCCTCCTGCCCACCAACCCATCACCGAGGGCTGCTGACCAGTCACAGACCCCTGCTGCCACGGCCGTTGCGGCCACCACCACCGCCGCAACCACCACCACCGCCGCAACCACCACCACCACGCCATCCCTGGCCACAGCCCCTGCGCAAGCGGTGGCACGGCCGTCGGGCTCCACCTTGGGAGCCAGAGCGAGGACCGTGGTGAGCAATGTGGCTAGTGGGCAGGTCGGTGGCAGCAGTACTGGTAGGAGGAGCAGGGCCAGGCCAATGCCATCTGAGCCTGGGAGCCAAGCCCTGCCGCAAATCGCCAGAGTCCTTGGGGCCTATGAAGAGGCCCAAGGACAATGGGCCAGGTCGGCTACCGACACGCGTGAGGTCCTTGGGGTGTTGAGGTCCATGGTCGCCCATATGGGACAATTCGTGACCCGTATGGACCAACTTGTGGACCTAATGGGCCAGCTGGTGGTGGTGGTGAGGGCACAAGCAAGGCCAGCAACACCACCTCCGCCACCACCTGCTGTGGCGCAGGCTCGTGCAGCATCGCGTTCCCCTGCGTCCACAGCGAGTGAGCACTCCTCAGCCACCACCAGCGGCACATCAACACACCCCCTACCAAACGTTGAAGGGGCCGTCCGAAGAGGAAACAGGTGTCCAGAGAGGACTTCGCACGCACCAAACGCCAGTGAGTCAGCCAGCCACCTTGACCACCTACTGCATTGACTTGTACTACGATCCTACCCCACACTGCCATGTGAATGGCATGTGTCTGTTGGACTGTGGACATGGAACTTCATGGGTACACCCTGACCATCACGCAGCCATGACCGTCAACTAATTGTCACAGCATGCACCACGTTTGTCATCACCTTGCACACAATCACATGTCACCGCTGTAAATAAATACACCTTGAACACAATCTGCTTCATGTGTCCTGGGTTTATTCAACGATGTGCAATCGCCACCATGAGCAGAAATGCATCTGCTGTGTGGTATGTCGATGGGACAGGAGAGGCTGTAGGGACCTAGGGGTGAAAAACAGAACAAGAGTACATTCAATGAGTGTGTCACACACTCATCACACAGTACTTGTCACCAACTACAAGCAATGTACACACATCACACAGAGCAACAGGGCACACTGCTACAGACGCTGCCAGTGGCATACCAACCTGGACATGGACCATTGACACACAGCACTCAGTGAACAAAAGGCCCCCGTGACAGAGCACACATACACCTGCACAACTACAGCTACATCAGCCATCGTACATGGACACTCACCGTCAAGTGAAGTAGCGGGCGATGAGCTGCTGACGCACATTCACAGCTTCCTCCTCTCCACTGTCCTCTTCACTCGAGCTGTCCTGGTCTGCAGGCTGGGGCCCTGGCTGATCTCCGTCATCCACAATTAGGGGGATCTGCTTGCGAATAGCCAGATTGTGCAGCATGCAGCAAGCCACTATTATCTGGCACACCTTCTGTGGGGAGTGCGCCAGTGCACCCCCGGTGCAGTCCAGGCATCTGAACCTGGACTTGAGGAGGCCAAAGGTACGCTCAACCACACGTCTGGTCCTCCCATGTGCCTCATTGTAGCGGACATCAGCTGGGGTACGAGGATATCGTAATGGGCTGAGCAGCCAGGGCCCATTCGGGTAAGCAGAGTCACCTGGGTGTGAGGGACACAGAGAATCGTTGAAATTCCAACTGGACACAATACAGCATCGCACAGCCAGCACGCTGCACTACTCCACATACTCATCAACAATCCAAGCACGGTCCCGTTGCAGATTGGTCATCAGACGTGGTAGGATGCTGTTGCGCATGATGTGCGCGTCATGTGCCGATCCTGGAAACTTCGCACACAAGTGTGAAATGACCATGTCCGCAAGGCACACCACTTGCACATTCAGGGAGTGGGTGTGCTTCCTATTGCGGTAGAGGTGCTCAGTGGCCTGTGGTGCAACAAGGCCAACATGGGTGCAATCAATTGCACCAACAACGTGGGGGATCCGTCCAAGGGCATAGAAATCACCCTTCACTGCCGCCAATTCACGAGCCCTGGGGAATCGTATGTACCTGTTCCTGTACAGCATCATAGCTGACAGTACATCCCTCAGCACCATGCAGAACATGGGCTGGAACATCCCACCTCCACTGCCCACTGTGTGTTGGAATGACCCAGTGGCGAAGAAATGCAGTGCAGCCATCACCTTAGCCGTGGGGGTGAATGCTGTTGGATACACCCTGCCAGGACGGAGGTGGGGTTCCAACATGGCACATAGACGATGCAGGGTGGGTCGGTCCAGACGATATTTACGGATGACCTCTACATCCTCCATGTCTGACAGCAATTGGTAGGGGCGATGAATGTTTGGTCTCCGCCTAGGAAGGATGGAAGTGGACACATGTCAAAGCAACACGCCACATGGCATATTCACATACACAAAACATAAATGACTGAGCAGGCAATTGAATAACAGAACAGCTGACAAGTAGGGACAGCACAGCCACAATACACTTACACAGGTCCCCTACCAATAGCAATGGGCAGTGACACACCCCATTGCTATGAGCATGCACATGGGGATCTAGGCCTCAATCACTTGTAAGGCATGCTGATGGTAACAGACTGCATATTCGGCAAGCGGCAACACCACGGCAACATGACTAGCTGCTGTGCATCACACTGCTTCCGAGGCTGGGTGTGTAGGGCACACACCAACAACGCTATGGACACAGGCTGAGCGGCCAAAACAAGTGGGACCTGTGGCACGAGGGGATATGAGACAGTCATTGATGTCACTACTGCACCCTATGTACAGCACTGTACGGATCACACCTCCAGAAACATTGACAGGTGTACACATTGACAGCCCCATGCCAACACGGCTGTGTGCTTGCAATTACACATCACAAGTGACACGTATCATTGCACGTGCCAAGTGGCAGATGTACATAGTGAAAGATGGCATGTGTGTGCATATGCATATCCCATGCTCCCATGCCAATGTGTACATGATGGGGTGCCAACAGACCTGTGGAGGCTGAGCACTGGCCGTCCCTGCCTATGCACACAGCATGTTGTGGCCCTGTCCATTGTGGACCTGCACCCACACGCAAATCATGGCCACACCTGCAGATGCATTGCGCACATCTTACTGTGTGGTGCACATGGCATCAGCGGACTGTACCCGCCATGGGCCAGGCCCTTACGGCCAACTCCAATGACCCTCGCGGCTGCACCCTGCGTGTTCCACTGTGGAGGTAGGCGTCCATGGCCAGCTGGGAGCAGGCCAACGTCTGCAATTGAAGCTGCCAGACATGGTACACGAATTGCAGCAGCTTGTACCCACTGACACTGCCCCAGGGGGTTATATGTGTGTGTGAGTGGGACAGGCATAACCACAGCTACCTGGCACTGCAGCCTGGCACCCCTCGACAACACCTGCTGCTGCCACCACTCCACCAACACGTGGATGACGCTGAGGACATGTCCAGGTCCACTCACCAGCGAGGAGCTGGAGAACCTGGATTCCGAGCTCCACGCACACTGCACATGGCTATTCCTTGCGAAAGTTGTGTGTGAGAGACAACTGCAGTGTGTGTGGGTGTGCATGTGGGGGACACACATGTCGTTGCTCCGCAGCACTATGAGTCAGAGCCTGTGGTGTTCAAACATGCACTGCTCACCATGCTGACTGCAGGTGGCATGGGTATGTGAGCTCTCGGGCGCTTTGACCTGTCTGTCCCTCCCGAGTGGTGGTACATGGCAACTTCATGTCAGACATCCAGTGACACAGACAATTGGCAATGCAGGTCTCAGTGCACTTGTTGGTCGTGTGGAAGTCAGGCTGGGGCCATGCTGCCCTTCTCAGTCCCAGCAGGCCTGGCCTGCACATTGACTGCACAATGCCAGTAGGTGCCGACACAGACTGCCTAGTGGGTTACATGTGTCTCCTGTTCATGACCCTCCGGATGAGCGCTTACTCTCCACTGTCGATTGGACACACCATGACTCGTGATAGGGATGTGTGTGAGAGATAGTGGCACTGAATGTGACCTTCATTGCGGGGTGGGCCATGCACAGCTCGATGTGCTGTCTATATGCATGTGCCTTCACACCAGGCACAACTGCCCCTGCACATGTGACCCCTGCTGCACTCAGTGCTGGGTCTGTTGAGCTGATGCACCATCTGTGCGTGGGGCAGACAGCTCTGCTCACTTCCGTCATTGCCCCTGACATCACTTTGCCGCAGGTGACATGGATCATGGAGGGCCCACATGTACGCGTGGGTGGACTACACATGAGTGTCCAATGGTTGTCACCCCCAGTCAGTGCTTCGAATGGGTAGAATGTGGTGCTGGTACTCATTTTAATGTGTCGAGTGGGCGGGGCTGGGTGCGGGGCTACATGCAAGACATGGGAAGTTCATCGGCTGATCTACTAGTTGCAATACACACGAGACACGTCTTTTTCCGACCACATCAGGGTCATTCCTTAAACTGGCTGAGATTCAAACAGTCATCTTTTGCACTGTCCTCATGGCCTCCCTCGCTCACCCCAATATGCGTTTGCACCTGAGCAGCTAGCGCATGCACAAGCAGCTCCAAGCTCGCCCCAGAGAGGCCAAGGAGTGTATGTGTGGGTCCAGTTGAACAAGTGGTCTGTCTCACGGTATGATAAGTGGCGGGACGCCTTCCACCTGCGTGGTGCCCCGACTCGAGACACGGGCAACATTGACAATGCATGACAGGCTCCGCAGTCCGGATACACCACCTGCAACACACAGAGGCTGTAGCTGCCCTAGCGGGCCAGGCCGCGTCCAACTGGAGCTCATGGCCCCACACATTCACTCTTTGGCCTCTCTGGGGCGAGCTTGGAGCTGCTTGTGCACGCGCTGGCTTCTCTGTTGCAATGGCATGTAACGTGTGTGGGTGTATTGTCGATGGGTGGGATGGTGCGAGCCACCTTCCGTGACGTCACCCCTGCTTGTGATGTGTGCGTCTCCCCACTACTTCCATTTGACTTGTGCCATACTACACATTGAGGATGTGTTGCCTGCGTGATGTGACCAGGAGGAGCGCGCCATGACCTCTCACCCACCATGCTCTACTGCCATCCCGTGCCCTGGATTGCCTGTGCAAGTGGACAATGTTGGGGATACACCAGGTCGACAGTGGATGTGAGTGCCTTGGCAAGGGCCTGGCGGACGCACAGCAGTATCCAGCATGTCCACGGAGGGTGGGCTGACGTCTACACTTGATGCGGCATTGATCGTGTGCCCGCCTGTTGTGCACACACGAGTTCACATTCATCTCCAGACTGGTGGTCTTTACAAATTCCCAGGAGGGCGCCAATGTACTGTTCCTGTATTCTCCCAACACAGCGTGTTTCAACATTGCATGTGCGCACCTACCCGTCACACCCACCCACCTGAGCCATGCGTAACTCCCGCTTCACATGACACATGTGTGTCTTCCACAGTTGTGCTACTCATTTGCGTTGTCATCCAATGACAGTGGACTACATGGTCATCTCACGACTGCCGTGTACTTCACACACTCTCATCCTCTCTCATTCGTACTTGTGAAATGAATCAGCAGAGACACATTTTTGCTTCAAAACATGTATTGGGACTTATGTCCTCTGTGATGCAGTATAGTGGACACTACTGGCAGCGAAATGCATGTGGAGGATATACTCAGCATGATTGCACATAGCATAGGGTGTAGGGGTACATGTCATTAGTTGTTGACTGTGGGATGTGTGCTTCAGAGTTACAACTGCTTAGCCGTTGGTGTGCTAATGTACATTTGCTAATTACTGTGGTGCTGCTGACTTTGACACAGACAGTATACATTTAGCCTACCATTCCGCTTGTCATCATGGGCACAGTGCATCTCAGTTCCATGTTACAGGTTTGCTGCTATAGTTACTCATACACACGTGCGTGGAGGTGACATCAGGGCATGGGCTTACGTGCATGCAACGGCGTCCCACTTGTTGTTGCGATGTGGTGGGTACTGGCCATGTCACAGTCACTGGGCTCATGTTGTTGGTGGATGCACTTGGTGTCCATGCAAAGGTCCTGGCATGGACGTTCAGAGGGAGGTGAGGTGACAGCTCTCACATACTACAGCAGGACGATTACTGTCCACTGACCGGTGCATGTGTTCATGGGCGCAGGATCCATATCATGGCATGGTTGTACGTGCAGTTCTGTCCATGTGGTTGCCATACACAAATCACATGCCTCTGACTCCCCCTGTTCATGCAGAGTTACTGGATGTGATGAGGAACAGGGTGCATGTCCCGAAACTATCAGATGTCATGGCAGTGTAGTTGATGATGTGGTGTCAGTTGCAGGTTGTATGGTATAGTTGTTGTACTGGTAACTACCTAGTCCGTGCGGAAGCCAAGCATGGGTACGGTGTGGGACATCATTGCTCAATTGGGGGTATGGCGGCGGGGCCCGACGAATTGACAGGTTGTCAGGTATGCAATACCTTCCAGCAGGGCTTCCATGGCATTGGTGGTGGACATGGATGCCATCCAATGTAGTGGATGGTGGCTGTCAAGGTGTTGGTCGTGAGTTGTCCCTTGTAGGAGCATGATGGGACATGTTGGATGACATTCGATGTAACTGTAATCCATTATCCGTCGTGTGGAGGCACAGTGGTCCCATTGCAGTCTGGGTCCGATAGTAGCCACATACGCCATGCCCCCATAGGCTGAACAGACCCTGTCGTGGACGTCCAGGGGTTGAATAGTTGTAGCAGGTCCGCCCTTGGACATGCCGGGTTGGAGAGACATAAATCCACAGGATAGTAGAAGGGACACCTCCGACAGTAGAAGACGGGGATGACGCAGCTGAACAATGCGATGCGGTAAGTTAGTTGGTAACTTACGTTCAGCAAGGCCAGATTGTCACATCCCAATATCTGTATCAGGTTATGTTTGTACAGCTTGATCTGTCCGGCGTAGTTGGGTAGGTGTGGTGCAAGTGCCATTTTGCTGCAGGGCGCTGTGGTGGCGTGCTCCGGCTGTCTGTGCAGTCTGCAGAGTGCAACTTCCGATGTTGCTGGGAATTCTGTAATGGTCGTAGGGAGGCAGGACTTGTGTTATGTTGGCTTGTGCGGAGGACACGGGCCCTCATCCCACATGCTTCTCTGAATGGTCAAGGTCAGTGGTGTCTGACTCCTTCCAGATAACTTGCATGTGAACCACATGGGGAGTGTTATCATTTCTTTTTCCGTTGTGAATGTTCTTTGGTGTTATGCGCTATCTGCCCTGTGGCCGCTTCCCTCTGCATGCCTGTGTTGGGCTTTTTTTGGTGCAATGACTGTTGTCTCCGGCTTCTTTAGTCGGGATGTGGTTTCAGAGTGGGAATGGAAGGTCATTCAGTGCTGTCTCCTCTCCCGTGTGTGGGCAGCAGTCTGCGTTTCCGCTATGCGTTGGGCCTTGTGTTATAATTGGTCCCACCTGTTGTCTGTCCCCGGGAACTTTGATGTTGCGTATTGCATGTCTTGTTATTGGGTGCAGGGTGGAATCGGTGTGGTGCTGGCGTACCTTTTCCCGAGGGGGTCCATGTTCTGCTGGGTGATGTTGCCGACGCTGTGTGCTTTGCCGTGTTTTGCACACAGGGGTGTGTCCTAATTTGGCGTGACGTCACTGTCATGTTCGGGTCACTTGTGTGACGTCAGCTTGGCAACAGTGAATTGCCGGTTGGGGACATGACTGTGGCAGGGCTGTCACGTGATGTGTGCGTTCTGGGTGGTGCTGGTGTGTGTGGTGTTTGGTTGTGACCCTGTGTTGTTTGTGTGCGGCGCATGCATTGCGCTGCCGTTGGCCTCTGCGTTGTGCGCATGTGTGGGTGCAGTGGTGGATGTGTCGTGTCCATGCAGGGGTGTCGGGGGGGACCATATACAGTTTTCCCGCCCTTGCACTGTGTGCGCTGTTTGCGTGCCCCTGTTGTGTGTCTGCCTACCTGCGTCGCCGCGGTGCGTTGACTCCTGGGTGCTGCATCAGGTAGAGCATGGGGAGGGCCTGCAGTGCTGGATTCATGCTCGGGGGTCCGCCTCTTTGCTTTCCGTACTGTGCGTTCGGTTTTCCGCCTTGCTTTCACGTGCGGTGTCTCTTAGCCGGTGGAACTGTTTGGTTGTGGCATCGTAATTTGTTCGCCGGGCGGTACGTAATTTCGTCGGGCGTTGTGTCTCCATTAGGCCGCGCCGCTCCGTGGACGGGCGCACTTTGATGGCGGAGGGCGTAGCTGGCTTACGGGCGGTGTTTGCCTGACTTTTCACATCCTAATTGGGCAGGTGTGTGTGCTGTGGCGGGCGGACGGTAACTGGTGCTTTTTGCATCCGCCAGCACGGCGGTGGTGCTTCCGCCCGCCATCCTAATGGGCCCCTAAATTTTTACATTGTGGCCCTTTTACCTGGAAAATGTTTATCTTGTATTCATTTGATTACTATCACAATGTGCTTTCTATTTTGTAGTGCTTTTATGGTCGCTGACCTAAATAAATTATTTAAACTAAATGATTTATGCTCTCACTAATCAATCTTTTATTTGGCATTTCTGTGAACTGAACTAATTTGAATAAAGATGGCAAAAAATATACTAATCATTTAAGATAAATAAAGGTTTTGAAAACTCTATCAACCTTTCATCATTGACTGAACATTAAGGATCTGGCAGTTGATGATATATGCATGATTTGTATTCTCGTTTCAGCTCCATTCCAAAATGGTGACAAAGGTCCTTTGGCCTGTCAGGAAGACATCAGAATTTCTAATGGATGAAATCTGTAAGGTGGGGTGTTAGGTCTTTGAGACCTTTTTGAAACCCTCCTAGGATTTCCCACAGTCTTATCTGAGGGAGCATAGTTAGAATCTTCAAACAATATTTGTCAGACTTTGTAAATTTAAAAGCTTTGGGCGTTGTAGAGAGCTCGTTGTTACTCTTTCATCCCCTGGATCAGATGATACCTTTAGCATATGATAAGCACCATCAACAAAACTGCAAATTCTCATTTCAAAAGAGATTATTAGCCTCTTTAAGGGCACAGAAAAAAGCTGAAAAGAGCTTGGATTGAAACGAAAAGGTACCACAAATGTTTTATCTCATCTTTTACAAAAAGGTCTGACAGCACAAACTAGGGAGATAAACATCTTGGTGAGGAATGGCTATAACCCTAACCACACCCACAGTTATAGGGAAGTGGTGTTGCTTTTGAATGGTGGGTGCAGGAAGAGAGATGCAATGCCAGCCACCCTGCCCTTGAACCATCTGGCATCTCTAAACCTCTGTATCACTGTACTACTTCCTGTGAACTCTCAATCTGACATCCAGTATGGTGTGCATAGTGGCTGACCTATAATGGAGATCCTTCAGGGTTATTATGTCACAAACTATAGCCCATGATCCCGAGAGAGGCACATAGGGAATCCTTCCTGTTTGCCAAGTGAGTCACCTCTGCAGAACCAAGACAAATTTCCAGTGAGTTTAGTTAGCACATGTAACAAAGCTTTTGCAGATGATGGTGGCTGTGTCGAAATTTTATTTTGGTTGCTTATATGTATGTTGGCTTTTGTGGGCTTGTGAACATGGCGGTTTCGGATGGGGTGTGAGAGTATACTCTAGGCTGTCCACACACATAATGGTGCGTGCAAGGGTAAGGCAGTTTGATGGTGGGTGTATTGAAGTATGCTAGTAGGCTTAGGGGTATAATGTGGTTGTGTGTCTGATGGGTTTGTGCTCATTTACTGGTGGTTGTTTCCACATGTATTGGTGGGTATGGAGTCATATTGATGTTGGGTGCTTCGCCTTATTGTGCTGGGTTACTATATGTATGAAGGGGTTGCATTGGCATCTGAGGTGAAAAAAGATTAAAACAAAAGTTATTTTATATAGAATATTTTTGCCGTGGAGACCAGTGGCACTTGCCATATGAACTTCATTTAGTTTTAAGAAAATGTAATCTTATATTGCAACCAGAAAAATTTAAAGAGTGACAAAGAACAACATACATATTTTTTCATTTGAACACAATTACCCACTTTTTGCTGATCCATGGCCTTCATCTCCCCATCCATCAAACACCTCTGCTCCGAGTCCCTTTCTCTAACTCTTACCCCCGACATAACAGATGCAGAGGTCACTCCTTCTCCTACCTAGCAACGAAGACATCAAATGAGCAACCCTTTCGCCTATGGACCGCCACATCTTTTCCAGAGTTTCGAAAGAACCTGAAGGCCTGGCTATTTGGCTAATCAACTGGACCCTGCCAGCTCATGGATACCCTCACGAGTGACAAGTAGCGCTCTACAAATCTACTGATTGATTGCTTCATATAATGTAAATTAAATACATTTAAATAGTATTTAATACTATATATAAATATACACTTATATAAACAAACACAAATATATAGGTGTGTGTGTTTATATATATATATATATATATATATATAATGTAACACTATTATTAAAAAAATATATTTTACATTACATTAAGGAGGGACATATCCCGTTGACCAGTAATTCAGGTCGGAGATTATTTAATCGAGGGCAGTATGATCATTGGGTCAAGGCCTGCGGGTGTAAGCTGGGTTATTTCCATATAAGAACTCTGTGGCTATGGCAAGGGACATTCATTCAAACTGTCCACATGGAATCACTGACTAAATATCGAAGGTCACAATATCGACCTACAAAAATAACGCAGCAAAAATATCGAAGACAACAATATCGACATCCTATCTACATTAAGGTAAGTAAAAATATCGAAAACAAAATATCGATGTCAAAAATATCGTTGTTAAAAATATCGTTTTTAATTTAAGTTAAAAGAATATTGTAAAATAAAGTAAATAATACATATAATTAAAAGAAATGTAGTTAAAAATATTTTAAAATGCCTAAAAATGATAAGTAATATATATAATTTAAAAATACATTAAACATATACATATAATATATAATATATATACACGTACTTATTAATATGTTTTAATATTTATTTTAATAACTTATAAATTGTTTAATTTATTTTTTATAAATTATAAATACATCTATACACATAAAACAATAATATAAATAAAAATTAAATAAATATATGTAACAAATTAAAAAAATTAAAATTATTTTAAATCTTTTTAAAAATAATTATACAGTACATTAGCTCAAAAAATACAAAATATTAGATAGCGGAGGAAATAAAATTACTATTCCAACTGCAGTAACTACAACAGTATGAAAAGTGTTGGATAGCGTAGGGGTTAAAATTACTATTCCAACTCCAGTGAGTGCAACAGTAGGGAAAGTGTTGGATAGCGTAGGGGTAAAATTACTATTCCCACTCCAGTGAGTGCAACAGTAGGGAAAGTGTTGGATAGCGAAGGGGTAAAAGTACTATTCCCACTCCAGTGAGTGCAACAGTAGGGAAAGTGTTGGATAGCGTAGGGGTAAAAATTACTATTCCCACTCCAGTGAGTGCAACAGTAGGGAAAGTGTTGGATAGCGGAGGGGTAAAAATTACTATTCCCACTCCAGTGAGTGCAACAGTAGGAAAAGTGTTGGATAGCGGAGGGGTAAAAATTACCATTCCCACTCCAGTGAGTGCAACAGTAGGGAAAGTGTTGGATAGCGCTGGGGTAAAAATTACCATTCCCACTCCAGTGAGTGCAACAGTAGGGAAAGTGTTGGATAGCGGAGGGGTAACAATTACCATTCCCACTCCAGTGAGTGCAACAGTAGGGAAAGTGTTGGATAGCGTAGGGGTTAAAATTACTATTCCCACTCCAGTGAGTGCAACAGTAGGGAAAGTGTTGGATAGCGTAGGGGTAAAATTACTATTCCCACTCCAGTGAGTGCAACAGTAGGGAAAGTGTTGGATAGCGGAGGGGTAAAAGTACTATTCCCACTCCAGTGAGTGCAACAGTAGGGAAAGTGTTGGATAGCGTAGGGGTAAAAATTACTATTCCCACTCCAGTCAGTGCAACAGTAGGAAAAGTGTTGGATAGCGGAGGGGTAAAAATTACCATTCCCACTCCAGTGAGTGCAACAGTAGGGAAAGTGTTGGATAGCGCTGGGGTAAAAATTACCATTCCCACTCCAGTGAGTGCAACAGTAGGGAAAGTGTTGGATAGCGGAGGGGTAAAAATTACCATTCCCACTCCAGTGAGTGCAACAGTAGGGAAAGTGTTGGATAGCGTAGGGGTAAAAATTACTATTCCCACTCCAGTGAGTGCAACAGTAGGGAAAGTGTTGGATAGCGGAGGGTAAAAATGACTATTCCCACTCCAGTGAGTGCAACAGTAGGGAAAATGTAGGATCGCATAGGGGTTAAATTAACATACTTAAAAATTATTATTTTTTTAAATAAATAACATATTAATAATTATTTAACAAAATAATTAAAAATAAATACCTATTAAATTAAATTATTATTTACTTAAATAACATTAAATTACTTCCCACCCTATTCCCCTATAAACACACAACACGCTACACATAAAAAAATAACACAATTAATTTAATTATCAATTAATCAATGAATAAAAATGAATTACCAATTAATAATTAATTAACAATAAATTAATTAACAATAAATAAATAAAAATAATAAATTAATTATCATTCATATAATTTTTAATTAACCAATTAATAAAAATTAATTACCAATTAATAATTAATTAACAATAAATTAATAATCAATAACAATAAATATACACATATTAACTAATTAATTATATTTAAATTACTTCCCACCCTATTCCCCTATAAACCCACAACCCGCTACACATTAAAAATAACATAATTAATTTAATTACCAATTAATCAATGAATTAAAATTAATTACCAATTAATAATTAATTTACAATATATTAATTAACAATAAAAAAATAAATAATATTAATACATTAATTATAATTAATATAATTATAAATTAACCAATTAATATAAATTAATTACCAATTAATAATTAATTAACAATAAATTAACAATCAATAACAATAAAAAAAAACATATTAATTAATTAATTATAATTAAATTACTTCCCACCCTATTCCCCTATAAACCCACAACCCGCTCTGATACTAAAACGCAAAATTTCCTTTAAAAAAAAATTACTATTTTCTAAACATTTAATACATATATTTAAAAATAATGAAAATACTTTAAAAATAATGTTAAACATACATATAAAATACATAACACTAAAAAACAAAATCGATATTATTTACAACTATATTTTTGCTAGCGATATTAATTACTTCGATATTACTTACTTCGATATTAAAAAATCGATATTACTTACCCTAAGGTCGATATTCTGGTCAACGATATTCTTGACTTCGATATTCTGTCCCTACGATATTAAAAACTCGATATTAATGTAGGTCGATATTTAAAATTCGAGATTTTGGCTGCGCACCGTCCACATGCAGGCCTGTTTTGGGCATGTGGAAAAGAGCAGTATGCCAGCCGTACAATGTTGAACTGCTCCTGAGGGTGATTAACAGCAGTCCATTCTGACACAATTTGGAGGGAGAACTGAATGAACATTATGAGTAGCATGGGATCTTGTTACAACACACCTTGACACGTTCTTGCAATTGTGCCATGAAGGCAGGATGAATCATTGTGCATATTTTACATCATTTATCAAGAATATGTCAGTGGTTACCATTGGGAAAGACCTATAATGGCACATGTCAACATGGTGGCCGTAAGCAAGCTTTAAAAAAGATAATCACTGAAATGCGTTAGCTTGATGATAACAACAATAAAATATGAATATTGGATACAGTGAGTTTCCTTTACCTTTCTTTTGGAGTCTGCTGTATTTATTTGTGAGTCCACCCTCACACACGGAGCACCCGCTTTTGTGTTCGGGAGCATTGGTGCAATTGATATGAAATGTTTGTGTTGAGGCAGCCAGACCCGCTGCAGTTAGAGAGGAGGCACATATTACGTAGACCAGTAAATCAGGTCGGAGATTATTTATTCAAGGGCAGTATGATCATTGGGTCAATGCCTGAGGATGTATGCTTGTTTTTTTCTGTGTAAGATCTCTGTGGCTATGGCGAGGGACATTCATTCGAACTGTCCACTTGCAGGACTGTTTTGGGCATGTGGAAAACAGCAGTATGTAAGCCATACAATGTTGAACTGCTACTGAGGGTAATTAATAGCAGTCCATTCGGAGTTGAATGTAATCTTGTTGCTGCACACCGTGACACTTTCTCTTAATTAAGCCATGAAGGCAGGATGAATCATTGTGCATATTTTACATAATTTATCAAGAATATGTTGGTGGTTACCACTGGGAAAAGAACTAGAATGGCACATGTCAATATGGTGGCTGTAAAAGGAAGATTTGCGTCTATGCTGGCAGAAGTCCTCTTTCCCTGATTATTTGTAGCCCTCCAATGGGAGTGATGTTATGACTATTTTAAAAAGCAAGGTTTATGTACGGCGCTTACTTTTTACAAGCAAGCTTTGAGAAAAGAAATCGCCGAAATGCATTAGCCTGCTAATAACAACAATAACATTTGAATATTGGATCCCATGAATGCCCCCACCTTCCTTTTGGAAGAGTGTTTTTTTCATTTGTCAATAACTTTGACGTCGTTTGATGAATCCTCATGAAATTTTCAAAACTATGTTGCCATTCACTTCAGCTGCTGTCTTGAAAGTTTCAGGGAGATCTGTCACGTGGGGGCTGAGAAAAAAGGAGGTCCCAAAACGCAAGACTTCTACGTCTCTGGAGCTAAACATAACATTAATGCAGAGGAACCACGCGGCCCCTCTACAGCCCCAGGTCCACCACCTCCTCTGGGCTTAGTAGTGCAATGGAGGGGGGCAGTAGAGGGTGCTGGGGACCGCCACCCCCAGGGCTGACTCTTGCTATGTCCAAGGGTGACAATCGCATGGACATAGCTGTTTGCTGTAGCTTGGCGGGAGCTTTACTACTCCCACCAAACCACAGCAAGCGCTCCGCTTCCAGCAAGCGAGAACTCAGAAATGCTCTTACTTGCTGGAAGTAGAGCATAATTGCTTGTTTGTTCAGACACAGGGAGCTGCATGTTTAGCAACTCCCTATGTCCAAAAGCAATGCCGGCTCCCACAGGAGGTGGGGAGCTGGCAGGGTCCACGAAGGCATTCAGACTCCCCTTGTGGTCCCAGGCCCCCTCCTCCTTTTGAAAAATGCTGGGTCTGGGGCTGAAATCGGCCCCACTAGGGGGCCAAGTGGCCCCCTCCCCCATTGTAAAAAGGCCTGGCCCCGGGAGATGGGGTCATCGGGACCGAAATCGGGCAGGGGAAGGGGGGCCCAAAACTCCTCTCCCCTAATATACATTTTTTTTAAATTAAAAAATGAGCCAATCTGGGAGAAGGTGCTGAGGCCCCTCCCCCTTTAATAACCACACTGTAAAGGGGCCTCCTGGCACACAACTAGTTGGGGAATGAGGTTCCCTTGGCTGCTGATGGCCCTTGGGGACCAACAACTCCTCCTGTTACCTTCAGTAAGTCCCACACAGCATGATTGCTGAGAGGTTGTTGGTGGCCCTGCCTCCTTTGTCCACCACTCTGCAAACAGGCCTCCTGGTGCACTACTGGTTGGTTGATGATATCCCCTTGGATGCTGAGGGTCCTTGGGGACCAAGAACCCCTCCTATTACCTCCAGTAAGTCCCACACTGCGGGATTGCTGAGAGCTGGTTGGAGGCTCCACCCCCTTTGTTCACCACTCTGCAAACACGACTACTAGTTAAAAAAACATAGAAATCCACTTAAAAAAGGTTACAGGGCTGTTATAATTAGGAAATAGAATTAAAATAACCTTGGAAAATCATAGAAAAAACCATAGGTTACAGGGACTTTATAGTTAGGATCAGATTTCATTCATACAAAACCATAGAAATTCAGCAGTTATAGTTACCTGAGCTAACTATAACTTACGCCCCGCAATGTACTGCTTATGACATCACTTATGTCATGGTCAGTGACATCACTGATGACATCTCAAATGACATCACCAATGACATCACTGATGACATCATCAACAGAACTACTCACACACCCCCATACAACCTCTCGTATGCCCACTCACGCACCCACACACCCAATCACATACCCATTCATAGACCCATTCAAGTACTCATATATCCACTTACTCACTCATACAACCACTTACAAAACCACTCACTCACCCATAAAGCTACTCATACAGCTAGTTACTCACCCATGCAGTCACTCACATAGCCACCCACTCATCCATACAGCTACTACACACCCACTTATTCACCTATACAGTCTCTCACACACCCACTCACTCACCCACACAGCCTCTTAACACAGTCACTCACTCACCCATACAACCAATCACACACTCATTCACAGTCCCACACAACCACTCACATACCCATTCACATATCCCCGCTTGACGGATCACCCCGAAACATTCCAGACAGCAGCTAAACTGAGTGGCAAACTAGTTTTAAAAATTTTGTGAGAATTCATCAAACAACGCCAAAGTGATTCCACATGAAAAAACGCTCTTCCTATGGGAACTTCATCCTAACTACTATATATATATGTATATATATATATCACCGTTTCACACGACAACACCAAATTGTCAGGCGCACACTCCTTCTGCGAAAAATAAAGCGATACAACCATGAATGCCAGGGGAAGGATTTATTTGCAGGTTCCCAAGCCGAAAACCCAATGCGTTTCGGTGCGAAAGCCTTGATCCTTAAAGGAAAACGGGATGCATTTGAAAAAGGAAAATTAAACTTTTCAGTTATATTTTTTTAAGGGTAGGCAGTGGTCCCTGGGACCACTGCTTGCTCTTAAAAATATTTTCTCACATACTTACAAAGGAGAAGGGGTCCCCTTGGGACCCCCTCCCGTTTGTGAGTGGTTTACCACCTACCTAAAGTAGGTGCTAAACTGTGAGTGTTTTGCGGCCGCAAATGTTGTTGCAAAACAATTCTACATGGCATGGTGACTCGCTATTAGGAAGGGACTCGCAAAATAGCATTTGTACATGCCATTACCCTTTTTTGCGGTCGTAAAAGGGAGGATCTCCGCAAAAAGGGTCGTACATCTGGCCCTAAGTCCCCTTGAATCCTAAGGGTCCTTAGGGGCCAACTAGCCCACCAGGTACCTCCAGTAATCCTCACACAATAGGATTGCTGAGAGGTGGTCCGAGGCCACGCCCCTTTTTACACCACACTGCAAACGCACCTCTTGGCGCACTGCTGGTGGGGTGATGAGGTCCCCTTGTGTCCTGAGGACTTCAGGATTAAAGGGGACTTCATCCCCCAACCAAGAGCACGCCAGGAGGCACGTTTTTAGAGTGGTGGAGAAAGGGTGTGTGGCCTGTGTTTACCTCTCAGCAATCCCACTGTGTGGGGCTTACTGGAGGTAACAGGTAGGCTAGTTGGCCCCTAAGGACCCCCAGCAGCGAAAGGGACTTTAATCCCCATCCAAGAGCCTGCCAGGGAGCGTGTTTGCAGAGTGGAGGGCAAAGGGGGCATTTGCCTGCTATGAGAACTTACCAATCCTGCTGTGTGGGACTTACTGGAGGTAATAGGAGGGGTAGTTG
This sequence comes from Calotriton arnoldi, assembly GCA_963921515.1. Lineage (NCBI taxonomy): Eukaryota > Metazoa > Chordata > Amphibia > Caudata > Salamandridae > Calotriton > Calotriton arnoldi. Next base: position 1,113,124 of record CAWUFW010003915.1, on the reverse strand, counting down.
GCCCCCAAGGACTGTTGGCCCCCAAGGATGTCCTTGGGGGCCAACTACCCCTCCTGTTACCTCCAGTAAGTCCCACACAGTGGGATTGCTAAGAGGTCTTTGGAGGCCACGCCCCCCTTTCTCCACACACCTCCTGGCAAACTACTGGTTGGGGGATGAAGTCCACTTTACTCCTGGGGGACTTTGGGGGCCAAGACGTCCTCCTGGTACTTCCTGTAAGTCCTACGCCGCTCAATTCCTGAGTGCTGGTCAGTGGCCCAGCCCCCTTTCTCCACCTCGCTGCAAACACGACTACTAGTTAAAGAAGCATTTGCAATGTAATAAGTCTTGCATTTGCGAAAGTTAGGGCTATTGGCATTGTAAATGTAAAAGTCTTTTACTAATGTTTTTGGAGGGGAGTGGTGTGTAGTGGAATTATGTGGTATGTTGTGCATTGAAATTATATGGATAGAAAGTATGTGGTATTTAGTGTATAGGAATTATGTAGAGTGGGATTATGTGTTATGGAGAGTAATTATGTGATATGGTAGTCTGTGTTGTGCAGTGGTAACCTCAGGCTTAGTCTTCCTCGTTTCCATAGAAGCTAAACTATAAACTCAATGAGACACAAAAAAAGAAGGAACCACTGAGGAGCACTTCTGGACCTAGTCAGAGGAATGAACAGGGCCAGTGGAATTATGCGACTGTTTGGCCGCAGCGATTTTTGCATAATTATACAGTTTCTGCATTTGCCACATAATCCATCATCTGCCGCATATTCTGCAGATGTAAACAAAAAAACCTTGTTTCTAGCTCAAACGGCTCAAACATTACCAAAAATGCAGTGACAAGTGTTACAGCGTGGTCGAAGGCCCTTTGCAAAGCTGGAAAGGTCACCTGTTACTTATTGCTAAATGTGAGTGTTAAATTGGTACTAATGGTGCGCAAACCACTCGCTTCTTTCTGCGGCTCTCTTCCCTCTTTCTGCATTTCTCTTGCTTCTTTCTGCATCTTTCTTTTTCTTTCTGTACTTCTCTTGCCTCTTTCTGCACATCTCTTTTGCTTTCTGCACCTCCCTTCTTTCTGCACCTCTCTTGCTTCTTTCTGCACCTCTCTTGCTTCTATCTTCTGCACCTCTCTTGCATCTTTCTGCACCTCTCTTGCTTCTTTCTGCACCCCTCTTGCCTCTTTCTGTACCCCTCTTCCCTCCTGCTGCACCTCTCTTGCCTCTTTCTGCACCTCTCTGGCCTCTTTCTGCACTTCTCTTGCCTGTTTCAGCACCTCGCTTGCTTCTTTCTGCACTTCTGTTGCTCTTTTCTGCACATCTCTTGCTTCTTTCAGTAACCCTTTTGCCTCTTTCTGCACCTCTGTTGCTTCCTTCTGCACCTCTCTTGCTTCTTTCTGCACCCCACTTCCCTCTTTCTGCACTCCTCGTTCTGTACCTCTGTTGCCTGTTTGTGTACCTCTCTTGCTTCTTTCTGTACTTCTCTTGCCTCTTTCTGCACTTCTCTTGCCTCTTTCTGCACACCTTTCACCTCTTTCTGCACCTCTGTTGCTTATTTCTGCACTGCTTTTGCTTATTTCTGTACCTCTATTGCTTCTTTCTGCACCCCTCTTGCCTCTTTCTGCACCCCTCTTCCCTCTTTCTGCACCTCTCTTGCCTCTTTCTTCACCTCTTTCTGCAGTTCTCTTGCCTCTTTCTTCACCTCTGTTGCTTCCTTCTGCACTTCTCTTGTCTCTTTCTGCACCTCTGTTGGTTCTTTCTGCACTTCTCTTGATTTTTTCTCCACCTCTCTTACTTCTTTCTGCACCCCTATTGCCTCTTTCTGCAACTCTCTTGCCTCTTTCTGCAGTTCTATTGCCTTCTTCTGCACCTCTGTTGCTTCTTTCTGCACTTCTTTTTCCCGTTTTTGCACCCCTCTTGCCTGTTTCTGCACCTCACTTGCCTCTTTCTGTACCTCACTTGCTTCTTTCTGCACCCCTCTTGCTTCTTTCTGCACCCCTCTTGCCTCTTTCTGCACCCATCTTTCCTCTTTCTACACATCTCTTGCCTCTTTTTGCAGTTCTCTTGCCTCCTTCTGAACATCTGTTGCTTCTTTCTGTACTTGTCTTGCCTCTTTCTTCACCCCTCTTGCCTATTTCTGTACCTTACTTGCCTCTTTTTGCACCTCCCTTGCCTCTTTCTGCAGTTCTCTTGCCTCTTTCTGCACCTCTCTTGCCTCTTTCTGCAGTTCTCTTGCCTCTTTCTGAACCTCTTTTGCTTCTTTCTGCACTTCTCTTGCCTCTTTCTGCACCCCTCTTGCCTCTTTCTACAGCTGTTGGTTCTTTCTGCACTGCTCCTGCTTCTTTCTGCACCTCTCTTGCAACTTTTTGCACCCCTCTTGTCACTTTCTGCATCCCTCTTCCCTCTTTCTGCACCTCTTTTGCCTGTTTCTGCAACTCTCTTGCCTCTTTCTGCAGTTCTCTTGCCTCCTTCTTCACCTCGGTTGCTTCTTTCTGCACTTCTCTTGCCTCTTTCTGCACCCCTCTTGCCTCTTTCTGCACCCCTGTTGCTTCATTATGTACTTCTCTTGCTTCTTTTGGTGCTTCTCTTGCTTCTTTCTTCACCCCTCTTGCATATTTCTGCACCTCTCCTCCCTCTTTCTGCACCTCTCTCACCTCTTTCTGCACCCCTCTTGCCTCTTTCTGCACCACTGTTGCTTCATTATGTACTTCTCTCGCTTCTTTCGGTGCCTCTCTTGCTTCTTTCTTCACCCCTCTTGCATATTTCTGCACCTCTCTTCCCTCTTTCTGCACCTCTCTCGCCTCTTTCTGCACCTCTCTTGCCTCTTTCTGAACTTCTCTTGCCTCTTTCTGCACCCCTGTTTCTTCTTTCTGCACCTCTCTTGCCTCTTTCTGCACCCCTGTTCCCTCTTTCTGCACCTCTCCTGCCTGTTTCTGCACCTTTGTTGCCTCTCTATGCACTTCTCTTGCCTCTTTCTGCACCTCTGTTGCTTCTTTCTGCACTTCTCTTGCCTCTTTCTGCAGCCCTCTTGCTACTTTCTGCACCTCAGTTGCTTCTTTCTGTACTTCTCTTGCTTCTTTCTACACCTCTCTTGCTTTTTTTGCACCCCTATTGCCTCTTTCTGCACCCTTCTTCCCTCTTTGTGCACCTCTCTTGCCTCTTTCTGCATCTCTCTTGCCTCTTTCTGCAGTTCTCTTGCCTCTTTCTGCACCTCTTTTGCTTCTTTCTGCATTTCTGTTGCCTCTTTTTGCACCCCTGTTGCCTCTTTCTGCACACCTCTTGCCTCTTTCTGCACCTCTGTTGGTTCTTTCTGCACTGCTCTTGCTTCTTTCTGCACCTCTCTTGCCTCTTTCTGCACTCCTCTTCACTCTTTCTGCAACTCTCTTGCCTTCTTCTGCACCCCTGTTCCCTCTTTCCGTACCTATTTCACCTGTTTCTGCAACACTCTTGCCTCTTCCTCCAGTTCTCTTGCCTCTTTCTGCATCTCTGTTGCTTCTTTCTGCAATTCTTTTGCCTCTTTCTGCACCCCTTTTGCCTCTTTTGGCACTTCTGTTGGAACTTTCTGCACTTCTCTTGCTTTGTTCCGTACCTCTCTTGCTTCTTTCTGCACCCCTCTTGCCTCTTTCTGCACCCCTCTTTCTTGTTTCTGCAACTCTCTTGCCTCTTTCTCCAGTTCGTTGCCTCCTTCTGCACCTCTCCTGCTTCTTTCTGCAGTTATCATGCCTCTTTCTCTACCTCTCTTGCCTCTTTCTGAACCTCACTTGCCTCTTTCTGCACTTCTCTTGCCTCTTTCTGCACCCCTCTTGCCTCTTTCGGCACCTCTGTTGGAATTTCTGTACTTCTCTTGCTTTTTTCCACACCTCACTTGCTTCTTTCTGCACCCCTCTTGCCTCTTACTGCACCCTTCTTTCCTGTTTCTGCACCTCTCTTGCCTGTTTCTGCAGGTCTCTTACCTCCTTCTGCACCTCTGTTGCTTCTTTCTGCACTTCTCTTGCCTCTTTCTGCACCCCTCTTGCCTGTTTCTGCACCTGACTTACCTCTTCCTACACCTCTCTCACTTCTTTCTGCAGTTCTCTTGCCTCTTTCTCTACCTGTCTTGCCTCTTTCTGTACCTCACTTGCCTCTTTTTGCACTTCTCTTTCCTATTTCTGCACCTCTCCTCCCTCTTTCTGCACCTCTCGTACCTCTTTCTGCACCTCACTTGCCTCTTTATGCACCCCTCTTCCCTCTTGCTGCACTTCTCTTGCCTCTTTCTACACTTCTTTTGCTTCTTTCTGCACCTCTCTTACTTCTTTCTCCACCCCTCTTGCCTCTTTCTGCACCCTTCTTCCCTCTTTCTGCAGTTCTCTTGCCTCTTTCCGTACCTCTTTTGCTTCTTTCTGCACTTCTCCTGCCTCTTTCTGCACCTCTGTTCCCCTTTTTCTGCACCTCTCCTACTTGTTTCTGGACCTTTGTTGCCTCTTTCTGCACTTCTCTTGCCTCTTTCTGCACCTCTGTTGCTTCTTTCTGCACTTCTCTTGCCTCTTTCTGCACCCCTCTTGCTAATTTCTGCACCTCTGTTGCTTCTTTCTGTACTTCTCTTGCTTCTTTCTTCACCACTCTTGCTTCTTTCTGCACACTTGCTGCATCTTTCTGCACCCTTCTTCCCTCTTTGTGCACCTCTCTTGCCTCTTTCAGCACCTCTCTTGCCTCTTTCTGCAGTTCTCTTGCCTCTTTCTGTACCTCCCTTGCCTCTGTCTGCACCCCTGTTCCCTCTTTCCGCACCTATTTTGCCTGTTTGTTCAACACTTTTGCCTCTTTCTGCAGTTCTCTTGCTTCTTTTGGTGCCTCTCTTGCTTCTGTCTTCACCCCTCTTGCATCTTTATGCACCCCTCTTCCCTCTTTCTGCAACTCGCTTGCCTCTTTCTGTACCTCTCTTGCCTCTTTCTGCACCCCTCTTGTTAATTTCTGCATCTCTGTTGCTTCTTTCTGTACTTCTCTTGCTTCTTTCTTCACCACTCTTGCTTCTTTCTGCACACTTGCTGCCTCTTTCTGCACCCTTCTTCCCTCTTTGTGCACCTCTCTTGCCTCTTTCAGCACCTCTCTTGCCTCTTTCTGCAGTTCTCTTGCCTCTTTCTGTACCTCCCTTGCCTCTGTCTGCACCCCTGTTCCCTCTTTCTGCACCTATTTTGCCTGTTTCTTCAACACTTTTGCCTCTCTCTGCAGTTCTCTTGCTTCTTTCTCTGCCTCTCTTGCTTCTGTCTTCACCCCTCTTGCATCTTTATGCACCCCTCTTCCCTCTTTCTGCACCTCTCTTGCCTCTTTCTGCACCTCTCTTGCCTCTTTCTGAACTTCTCTTGCCTCTTTCTGCACCCGTTTCCTCTTTCTGCACCTCTATTGCCTCTTTCTGCACCCCTGTTCCCTCTTTCTGCACCTCCCTTGCCTCTTTCTGCACCCCTGTTCCCTCTTTCTGCACCTCTGTTGCTTCTTTCTGCAATTCTCTTGCCTCTTTCTGCAGTTTTCTTGCCTCCTTCTGTACCTCTGCTGCTTCTTTCTGCACTTCGCTTGCCTCTTTCTGCACCCCTCTTGCCTGTTTCTGCACCTCACTTGCCTCTTTGTGCACCTCTCTTTTCTCTTTCTGCAGTTCTCTTGCTTCTCTCTCCACCTCTCTTGCCTTTTTCTGTACCACACTCGCCTCTTTCTGCACTTCTCTTGCTTCTTTCTACACCACTGTTGCTTCTTTCAGCAATTTTCTTGCCTCTTTCTGCACTTCTCTTGCCTCTTTCTGCACCTCTCTTGCCTCTTTCTGCACCTCTCTTACCTCTTTCTGCAACTCACTTGCTTCTTTCTGCACCCCTTCTGCCGCTTTATGCACCCCTCTTCCCTTTTTCTGTACTTCTGTTGCCCCTTTCTGCACCCCTGTTCCCTCTTTCTGCACCTCTCCTGCCTGTTTCTGCTCCTCTCTTGCCTCTTTCTGCACTTCTGTTGCTTCTTTCTGCACTTCTTTTGCTTCTTTCTGCTCCCCTCTTCCTTCTTTCTGCATCCTTCTTGCCTCTTTCTGTACCCTTCTTCCCTCTTTCTGCAGTTCTCTTGCCTCCTTCTGTACCTATTTTGCTTCTTTCTGTACTTCTCTTGCCTCTTTCTGCACCTCTGTTCCCTCTTTCTGCACCTCTCCTGCCTGTTTCTGCACCTCTGTTGCCTCTTTCTGCACTTCTCTTACCTCTTTCTCCAGTTCTCTTGCCTCTTTCTGCACCTCTGTTGCTTCTTTCTGCACTTCTCTTGCTTCTTTCTGTACCCTTCTTCCCTCTTTGTGCACGTCTCTTGCCTCCTTCAGCACCTCTCCTGCCTCTTTCTGAGGTTCTCTTGCCTCTTTCTGCACCTCTTTTGCTTCTTTGTGCACTTTTGTTGCCTCTTTCTGCACCTCTTTTGCCTCTTCCTGCACCTCTGTTGGTTCTTCTGCACTTCTCTTGCTTTTTTCCGCACCTCTCTTGCTTCTTTCTGCACCCCTTTTGCCTCTTTCTGCACCCCTCTTTTCTCTTTCTGCACTTCTCTTGCCTCCTTCTGCAGTTCTCTTGCCTCCTTCTGCACCTCTGTTGCTTTTTTCTGCACTTCTCTTGCCTCTTTCTGCACCTCACTTGCCTCTTTCTTAACCTCTATTTTCTCTTTCTGCAGTTCTCTTGCCTCTGTCTCCACCTCACTTGCCTCTTTCTGTACTTGTCCTGCTTCTTTCTACACCTCTGTTGCTTCTTTCAGCAATTTTCTTGCCTCTTTTTGCACTTCTCTTTCCTGTTTCTGAATCTATCCTGCCTCTTTCTGCACCTCTCTTACCTCTTTCTGCACCTCACTTGCTTCTTTCTGCACCCTTTTTGCCACTTTATGCACCCCTCCTCCCTCTTTCTGTACCTCTCTTGCCTCTTTCTGCATCCCTGTTCCCTCTTTCTGCACCTCTTGTGCCTGTTTAGCACCTCTCTTGCCTCTTTCTGCACTTCTCTTGCCTCTTTCTGCACCTCTGTTGCTTCTTTCTGCACTTCATTTGCTTCTTTCTGCATCTCTCTTACTTATTTCTGTACCCATCTTGCCTCTTTCTGCACCCTTCTTCCCTCTTTGTGTACCTCTCTTGCCTCTTTCTGCACCTGTCTTGCCTCTTTCTGCAGTTCTCTTGCCTCGATCTGTACCTCTTTTGCTTCTTTCTCCACTTCTCTTGCCTCTTTCTGCACCCCTCTTGCCTCTTTCTGCACCTCTGTTGGCTCTTTCTGCACTGCTCTTGCTTCTTTCTGCACCCCTCTTGTAAATGTCTGCAACCCTCTTGCCCCTTTTTGCATCCCTCTTCACTCTTTCAGCACCTCTCTTGTCTCTAACTGCACCCCTGTTCCCTCTTTCTGCACCCATTTTGCCTGTTTCTTCAACACTTTTTTATCTTTCTGCAGTTCTCTTGCCTCTTTCTGCACCTCTGTTGCCTCTTTCTGCACCCTTCTTGCCTCTTTCTGCACCTCCGTTAGCTCTTTCTGCATTCTTTCTGTACCCCTCTTGCCTCTTTCTGCACCCCTCTTTCCTCTTTCTGCACATCTCTTGCCTCTTTCTGCACTTCTCTTTCCTCCTTCTTCACCTCTGTTGCTTCTTTCTGCACTTATCTTGCCTCTTTCTGCACCCCTCTTGCCTGTTTCTGTACCTCACTTGCCTCTTTCTGTACCTCTTTTGCCTCTTTCTGCAGTTCTCTTGCCTCTTTCTCCACCTCTCTTGCCTCTTTCTGTACCTCACTTGCCTCTTTCTGCACTTCTCTTGCTTCTTTCTACACCTCTGTTGCTTCTTTCAGCAATTTACTTGCCTCATTCTGCACTTCTCTTTCCTGTTTCTGCACCATACTTGCCTCTTTATGCACCTCTCTTACCTCTTTCTGCACCTCACTTGCTTCTTTCTGCACCCCTTTTGCCTCTTTATGCTCCCCTCTTCCCTCTTTCTGTACCTCTCTTGCCTCTTTCTTCACCCCTGTTCACTCTTTCTGCACCTCTCGTGCCTGTTTCTGCACATCTATTGCCTCTTTCTGCACTTCTCCTGCCTCTTTCTGCTCCTCTGTTGCTTCTTTCTGCACCACTCTTGCCTTTTTCTGCACCCTTCTTCCCTCTTTGTGCACCTCTCTTGCCTCTTCTGCACCTCTCTTGCCTCTTTCTGCAGTTCTCTTGCCTCTTTCTGTACCTCTCTTGCCTCTTTCTGTCCCTCTTTCGGTTCTTTCTGCACTTCTCTTGCCTCTTTCTGCACCCCTCTTGCCTCTTTCTGCACCTCTGTTGGTTCTTTTTGCACTGCTCTTGCTTCTTTCTGCACCTCTCTTGCAAATTTCTGCACCCCTCTTGCCTCTTTCTGCACCCCTCTTTCCTCTTTCTGCACCTCTCTTGACTCTGTCTGCACCCCTGATCCCGCTTTCTGCACCTCTTTTGCCTGTTTCTGCAACTCTCTTGCCTCTTTCTGCAGTTCTCTTGCCTCTTTCTTCACCTCTGTTGCTTCTTTCTGCACGTCTTTTGCCTCTTTCTTCACCCCTCTTGCCTCTTTCTGCACCCCTGTTGCTTCATTCTGTACTTCTCTTGCTTCTTTCTGCACCCCTCTTGCCTCTTTCTGCACCCCTCTTCCCTCTTTCTGCACCTCAGCGAACTATAACGGCCGAATTTCTCTGTTTCTGTACGGGTGAAATGTCAGCCTAACTATAACGTCCCTGAAACCTGTGGTTTTTTCAATGAATTTCTAAGGTTTTTTAAATGCTAATCCCAAACTATAACGTCCTTGAAACCGCTTGTTTTTTCAGTGAATATATATATATATATATATATATATATATATATATATCCGAACCAACGCCGTTTACGATGAAAAACAGCTACTGTGGACACAGTTTCCTTTTTAAAGCAGCTTTAATACAAATCAATAACCAGCTCAACGCGTTTTGGGAAACACTCCCTTGCTCACGAGTACTCGTGAGCAAGGGAGTGTTTCCCGAAACGCGTCGAGCTGGTTATTGATTTGTATTAAAGCTGCTTTAAAGGAAACTGTGTCCACAGTAGCTGTTTTTCATCGTAAACGGCGTTGGTTCGGATGTTAATGAGGCTCGCCCCTTGCTGTGGACCGCCGCTGAGGAGAGGAAGGGGTAAGGCGATTACGGTGCGCGAGCACCGTTTGGCGGTTGTATATATATATATATATATATATATATATATATATATATATATATATATATATGAAGCATACCAAATATGAACAAATGAACTGCAAAACATTAAATACATTACCAAATTAATTAAATATAAAACACTATAAGATCGCCAAAAATGACAATTACTAAAAATATTATAAAAATGAAAAAAATATATATAAACAAATATATCAAATTACACAAATAATAGTAATAGATATATTTAAACAATATTTAGGAAAGTACTGAAGTCTGGGAAGGAAAATGCTACTTACCAGTATGCATCTGTTCTTGGCATGTAGAGCTGTAGAGTTGTATACTTTAGCATAGATCACCATCTGGTGTTGGGCTCGGATGTTTGCACTTTGTTTTTGTCGAAGAAGTCTTTGTAGTCACAGGATAGGTGACTCCTCCTTATGTTGATAGTGCGCATGGGCATCGACTCCATCTTCAGATTGTTTTTTGCCATGAAGGGTGATGATGGAGTTAGTAAGAGTTAGAAAGGGATGTCCATGTGATGTATCTAAATAAGATAATACTGCAACAGATAAAGGTACCCGGGGAGGTGGGTGGGTGTATACAACTCTACATGCCAAGAACAGATGCATACTGGTAAGCAGCATTTTCTGTTCGAGGCATATGAGCTGTAGATTGTATACTTTAGCATAGACTACAAAGCATTTTTTCCTCCCTAGCAATGGCAACCTGTATCCGTTGCAGTAGTTTGAAAAAGTGTTCTTAATACAGCCTGGCCCATAGTAGCCTGTTGCTTTGCTTGCACATCTACACAATAGTGTTTAGTGAAAGTATGCAGTGTAGACCAAGTTGCTGCTTTGCAGATGTCATCTAGGGGAATGTTTCCCAAAAATGCCATAGAAGCCCCTAGTTTGCGTGTGGAATGTGCTCTAGGGGGAATAGTTAATGTGCGTTTAGCTTTGAGATAGCATATTTGGATGCATTTAACAATCCACCTTGCAATTCCTGTTTTTGAAATGGGATTGCCTTTGTAAGGTGGGGAGAAGGCTACAAAAAGTTGTTTTGTTTTTCTAAAACTTTTAGTTCTTTAGATGTAGTAGAGTATCGCTCTTTTAATGTCCAGCGTGTGGAGAGCGCGTTCTGCCACTGAGTCTGGTTGAGGGAAAAATACTGGAAGTTCAACCGACTGATTAAGGTGAAAAGTAGATACCACTTTAGGCAGAAATTTTGGATTAGGCCTAACAACTACTTTACTATGGTGTATTTGTAGAAATGGTTCTTGTATGGTTAATGCCTGGAGTTCACTAACTCTCCTAAGTGATGTGATAGCTACCAGGAAGGCTACTTTCGAAGTAAGGAACTGTAATTCGCATTTGTTCAGAGGTTCAAATGGGGGACCCATAAGTCTGGTGAGGACTATATTGAGATTCCATACCGGAGAAGGTGGAACTCTCGGTGGAATTATTCTTTTAAGTCCTTCTATAAGCGCTTTACTAGCGGGTACTCGAAACAACGACAAATGTTGTCTGTTTTGGAGGTAAGCAGCAATTGCAGCAAGATGTAGCCGTATAGATGTATATGCTAGGTTACATTGTTGTAGATGCAAAAGATAACAGATAATATTTTGGATGGAAGCATCTAGTGGATCATTTTTGTTATTTGTACAATAAATGACAAATCGCTTCCACTTTGCTGCATAGCATGCTCTAGTAGTAGGACGCCTAGCCTCTTTAATGATATTCATGCAGTCTGGCGGGAGATTAAGGTAGGCAAACTCTAGGACTTCAGGAGCCAGATCGCAAGATTGAGTTGATTGGGATTTGGATGCCTTATCTCTCCATGGTTCTGAGTGAGGAACTTGGAGGAGAGGTGGAGCTTTTGATGAGGCACTACTGAAAGTTCCAACAGGGTTGTGAACCATGGTTGGCGTGCCCATGTTGGAGCAACTAGGATCATTGTGAGGGAGTATTGTTGGAGCTTCCGAACCAGTAACGGAATGAGCGGGAGAGGCGGAAAAGAGTATGCAAATCTGCCTGACCAGTTCATCCATAGCACATTGCCTTTGGACAATGGGTGTGGATATCTGGAGGTGAAGCTTGGGCATTTTGCATTTTGGTGTGTGGCGAACAGATCTATGTCTGGATGACCCCACATGCGAAAGAATGGAAGAAGAACTTGAGGATGAAGTTCCCATTCGTGGATCTGCTGTGTTTGATGACTGAAGCGATACAAAAGGGGATGATGGACGGAACGTTTGAGCCAATCAAACACTCACCCCCAGTCAACTGATCTGGGTTTAATCCATCATCATTCTTTAGCTCACTCCACCACCCCAGTTCAGACATGGCCATATGCAAATCAGTCTGACCCTGTGCCTCATGGGAACAGTCCAGCCCGAACTGCCAAGCCATGTCTTCCCTGGACCGGAAACAAGCATCCTAGGACCGGTTTCTGGCATTTCAGCCGTCATCAGCCAGGCTTGCTTGAATCCAGTGGCAAAGTGAGCAAGGGACCCACGTCTGGGCATACCCCCGCCAACTTAGGGCGACCAAAGCGATACAAAAGGGATGATGGACGGAACGTTTGAGCCAATCAAACACTCACCCCCAGTCAACTGATCTGGGTTTAATCCATCATCATTCTTTAGCTCACTCCACCACCCCAGTTCAGACATGGCCATATGCAAATCAGTCTGACCCTGTGCCTCATGGGAACAGTCCAGCCCGAACTGCCAAGCCATGTCTTCCCTGGACCGGAAACAAGCATCCTAGGACCGGTTTCTGGCATTTCAGCCGTCATCAGCCAGGCTTGCTTGAATCCAGTGGCAAAGTGAGCAAGGGACCCACGTCTTGGCATACCCCCGCCAACTTAGGGCGACCAAAGCGATACAAAAGGGGATGATGGACGGAACGTTTGAGCCAATCAAACACTCACCCCCAGTCAACTGATCTGGGTTTAATCCATCATCATTCTTTAGCTCACTCCACCACCCAAGTTCAGACATGGCCATATGCAAATCAGTCTGACCCTGTGCCTCATGGGAACAGTCCAGCCCGAACTGCCAAGCCATGTCTTCCCTGGACCGGAAACAAGCATCCTAGGACTGGTTTCTGGCATTTCAGCCGTCATCAGCCAGGCTTGCTTGAATCCAGTGGCAAAGTGAGCAAGGGACCCACGTCTGGGCATACCCCCGCCAACTTAGGGCGACCAAAGCGATACAAAAGGGGATGATGGACGGAACGTTTGAGCCAATCAAACACTCACCCCCAGTCAACTGATCTGGGTTTAATCCATCATCATTCTTTAGCTCACTCCACCACCCCAGTTCAGACATGGCCATATGCAAATCAGTCTGACCCTGTGCCTCATGGGAACAGTCCAGCCCGAACTGCCAAGCCATGTCTTCCCTGGACCGGAAACAAGCATCCTAGGACCGGTTTCTGGCATTTCAGCCATCATCAGCCAGGCTTGCTTGAATCCAGTGGCAAAGTGAGCAAGGGACCCACGTCTGGGCATACCCCCGCCAACTTAGGGCGACCAAAGCGATACAAAAGGGGATGATGGACGGAACGTTTGAGCCAATCAAACACTCACCCCCAGTCAACTGATCTGGGTTTAATCCATCATCATTCTTTAGCTCACTCCACCACCCCAGTTCAGACATGGCCATATGCAAATCAGTCTGACCCTGTGCCTCATGGGAACAGTCCAGCCCGAACTGCCAAGCCATGTCTTCCCTGGACCGGAAACAATCATCCTAGGACCGGTTTCTGGCATTTCAGCCGTCATCAGCCAGGCTTGCTTGAATCCAGTGGCAAAGTGAGCAAGGGACCCACGTCTGGGCATACCCCCGCCAACTTAGGGCGACCAAAGCGATACAAAAGGGGATGATGGACGGAACGTTTGAGCCAATCAAACACTCACCCCCAGTCAACTGATCTGGGTTTAATCCATCATCATTCTTTAGCTCACTCCACCACCCCAGTTCAGACATGGCCATATGCAAATCAGTCTGACCCTGTGCCTCATGGGAACAGTCCAGCCTGAACTGCCAAGCCATGTCTTCCCTGGACCGGAAACAAGCATCCTAGGACCGGTTTCTGGCATTTCAGCCATCATCAGCCAGGCTTGCTTGAATCCAGTGGCAAAGTGAGCAAGGGACCCACGTCTGGGCATACCCCCGCCAACTTAGGGCGACCAAAGCGATACAAAAGGGGATGATGGACGGAGCGTTTGAGCCAATCAAACACTCACCCCCAGTCAACTGATCTGGGTTTAATCCATCATCATTCTTTAGCTCACTCCACCACCCCAGTTCAGACATGGCCATATGCAAATCAGTCTGACCCTGTGCCTCATGGGAACAGTCCAGCCCGAACTGCCAAGCCATGTCTTCCCTGGACCGGAAACAAGCATCCTAGGACCGGTCGCTTTGGTCGCCCTAAGTTGGCGGGGGTATGCCCAGACGTGGGTCCCTTGCTCACTTTGCCACTGGATTCAAGCAAGCCTGGCTGATGACGGCTGAAATGCCAGAAACCGGTCCTAGGATGCTTGTTTCCGGTCCAGGGAAGACATGGCTTGGCAGTTCGAGCTGGACTGTTCCCATGAGGCACAGGGTCAGACTGATTTGCATATGGCCATGTCTGAACTGGGGTGGTGGAGTGAGCTAAAGAATGATGATGGATTAAACCCAGATCAGTTGACTGGGGGTGAGTGTTTGATTGGCTCAAACGTTCCGTCCATCATCCCCTTTTGTATCGCTCCCCTTTTGTATCGTGTTTGATGACTGAGCAGATCCGCGATCTGATTGTGTACTCCTGGTAGATGTTCTGCGAGGAGGTAAATGTTTTGAGGAATGGCCCATCTCCATATGCTTTGCGCTAGTTGTGAAAGCTGAAGAGAGTGTGTTCCCCCTGTTTTTGTATGTAATACATTGCTGTCATGTTGTCCGTACGGATCAAGACAGCTTTGCCTACTAGCAAGAGTTGAAAAGACTTTAGTGCTAGAAAGATTGCCAGTAACTCCAGGTGATTTATGTGGAGTTGTTTTTGTTGATGGGTCCATATACCTTGAACGGTTTGGTTTTGGAGATGAGCTCCCCAGCCGGTGACTGATGCGTCTGTGGTTAGCACTATCTGTGGAACAGGGTTGAGGAACGGCCGCCCTTTGGAAAGGTTTTGTGTGTTCCACCACTGCAGAGAGTGATGCGTGCGGCTGTCTACCAACACCAGATCTGTTAACTGACCTTGAGCTTGGTTCCACTGATGTGCTAAACATTTTTGTAAGGGACGCATCTGAAGTCTTGCATAAGGAACGATGAGGATGCAAGAGGCCATCATCCCTATTAGCTGCATGAACACTCAAGCTGGAAGGGAGTGTTGCGGTTGAAATTTTGATATGAGAGCTTGCATGCTGGCTATCCTGACTGGATTGGGGTATGCAAGGGCTTTCGAGGTATCTATTGTGGCACCTAGATACTGAAGTAGGTGGGACAGTTGAAGGTGTGACTTGGGTAGGTTTATTGTGAATCCCAAGTCGTGGAGCAGCTGAATTGTTTTGTGTGTATTGTGCACACATCGTGTGTGTGACTTGGCTTTTATGAGTCAGTCGTCGAGATAAGGAAACACATGAATGTGTTGTCTGCGCAAATGAGCTGCGACTACTGCGAGACATTTTGTGAAGACTCGGGGTGCTGTAGTCACTCAGAATGGGAGGACTTTGAATTGATAGTGCTGTCCATCCACTACAAACTGTAGATATTTTTTGTGTGCGGGGTGCATGGGAATATGAAAGTAGGCGTGGCAAGGAAATCGCCCTGTTGGAGCAGTGGGAGAACCTGTTGGAGAGTGATCATGTGGAAGTGAGTCACGGTGGAGCTGTGCTCATGACGAGCTGGTCTCGTCATAACGGCGCCGCTCCGCCCACGTGTGATTAATTCCCCGCCTGTGCGGGTGAATTAATCAGTGGGCGGGGTCATGACGAGACCAGCTCGTCATGAGCACAGCTCCACCGTGACTCATGACGAGCTGGTCTCATCACGAGCACCGCGGCGCCGCGCTCACCCCCCGCCCCCCCGCACCGTGGGGGAATTACCCCCGCAGGGAAGGGGTTAACAGTGTCAGATGTTTTGTGGACATTGGACGTTGTTTGGGGGTATGAATGGGGAGTTGAAATGAGTTCCAGGCAGTAACCATACTGGATAATTTGTCTTACCCACTTGTCTGTGGTGATGGAATTCCAGACAGGTAGGAACTGTGATAGTCTTCCCCGACTGGAGTGGAATGGTCGGGGAAGTGGAGGGAAGTCACTGTTTTGTAGTAGGAGAGGTGTGGGTGTTATTACCGCTGCCTCTACCCTTGTTGTTGTTACCTCTATAACCTCCTCTGAAATAACCTCTGTTAGGGGAGGTTTGAGTAGTGTTTTTGTAGGAGGATGAGGTGTTGTCCGTCCCAATAGTTTTAGAGGTGCCCCTACAAAAGGAGCGACGAAAAGAACCTCTAGTGGTTGTTGCCTGTAGGGCTCCCATGGACTTAGCATTTTCTGAGTCCTTCTTCATTTTTTCCAAAGATGTGTCTACAGTGGGTCCAAATAAGTGTTCTTGATCAAAGGGTTGATTAAGAATTGTGGACTGCACATCCTGTTTAAACCCAGATATACGTAGCAATGCGTGTCTGCGCTTGTGCTAACTGCATGAGACACTGTGTCAGCTGCATCAAGAGCACACTTTATAGAAGTGTTTGTAATTAATTTTCCCTCTTGTATGAGGTCATTAGCCTTAGTCTTATACTGATCGGGACGATGTTGTATGAGCTTTTCAAGCTCATCGTAATGAGCCTTATCATACCTGGCCAGTAAAGCTTGGGTATTGGCAATGCGCCAGTGATTCGCTGCTTGTGAGGCAATGTGTTTGCCAGATGCGTCTAGTAATTTAGACTCCTTATCTGGAGGTGGGGAATCCCCTGATGTTTGGGAATTTGCTAGTTTACGTGCATTTGACACAACCAAGGAATCCAGAGGGAGCTGTGCTTTAATATAAGCTGGATCGTTGGGAGCTGGTTTATATTTTTTCTCAATTCTGGGATTGAGAACTCTAGCCCTGACGGGGTCTTTAAAAATGTCAGGTGCATGTTTGATGATACCTTTTAACATAGGTAGAATGCTTGTTGATTTTTGTGACTGTGTGAAAGTCTCTAACAAAAAATCTTCCTCCTGTGGGTCTGAGTGTAATTCTACCCCATGATATTGTACAGCTCTATTTATGAGCTGTGCAAAACCTATGTTGTCGTCTGGGGGGGATGACCTAGATGGGTAGGAGTCTGGATCGGGGAAATCTGGGACATCTGGTGCATTATCATAATCCTCCCAAGGATCAGGTGGTGGGAGAGTAGTGTCATCATCATTATCCTCTTGTGGGTTTTCATCCCCACCCCCACCCCCAAGGTGATGATCATCATCATCTTGTGGTGCAGGTGATTATGGAAGCATTGGAGAGTGTGCTGGAGAAAGTGGTGTTGTGGGGATATTTGGAGGAGAGAAGGGTCTGGCTGGAGAAGTTCCCATGTCTCTTTTCTTTAAGGGGACTTTGTGTTGTTCTGGGGAGTCCAAAGGTCTCTTTTTAGATAGAATTGTCTTGATATGACCAGTTTTAGGGTCAATGTGAAGGGTTTTTTGTTTAGGGTCCACTGGATCTGGTTGAAAAAGGTCTCTTAATCCAGTATTCTTGTTCGGCACCGATGATTTTGGTTGTTTTGGTTTCTATTCCGAAGCTTTAGGAGGAGTCTTAGTGTCCTTTTGCTTTGGAGGAGCTGTGGAGTCCGAGGACTTTTTCGGCTCCGAGGATTTATGGTCTTTTTTCGGTTCCCAGGATTTAGTGTCTTTTTTCGGTTCCGAAGATTTGCTCTTTTTCGGTTCCAAAGATTTGTGGTCTGGTTTTGGCTCCGAGTGTTTATCTTGATGGTGTTTCGGTGCCGAATGTTTGGGTTTTGGTACCGGTGATGGTAGTTCGGTACCGATGCGTGGCTGGCTCGGTCCCGAGTCACCTGAAGGCTTGTCTTTGGTCTTCGGAGCCGAACCCGAAGGTGGGCGTCAGAAGTTTTATCACGGTGTCGACCTGAGCCGGAAGGCAAAGGTGTTACCGAAGCCTTATGTTTTTGAGAAGTGGTAGGGGTGTCGATGTTGGTACTCACGGTTCGTTGACCTGGAGTAACCGTGTCATCTTCGGCCTCTGATTCGTCGGCCTCGGAGACGCTGATGTCTTCATTGTCCGGTTCTTCTTCCTTGTGAGCATCGGGGTCTGCATCGAAGATGTCGTCCGGCACCGAGGTAGTGGATCGAGACATTACGTGACGTCGAGCCCGGCGATCACGTATGTTTTTCTTCGATCGGAATGAAGTGCAGGCTGGACAATCTTTGTCCTCGTGTTCTGGAGAGAGGCAAAGGTTACAGACCTCGTGGAGATCAGTGTGTGGGAATTTGGCACCACATAGGGGGCATTTAGTGAATGGAGTTCTTTCCATTAGCTGTAGGGCCTGATGGCGCGAATAGGCCCAACGGCCCGCGTCGACGACCGGAATCGAAGGTGTTGAGATTTTTGTTGGATCCGCATCGAGGAGCGCGATCGAAAACAATACCGTCGAGTGGTGAAGGATTGCGCGTCGAAGGGGAATCGAATACGACACCGACCCGGAGCGCAACCATTTACATCCAAACCCGATGGCGGAAAAAAACAATCTGAAGATGGAGTTGATGCCCATGCACACTATCATCATAAGGAGGAGTCACCTATCCCGTGAATACAAAGACTTCTTCGACAAAAACAAAGTGCAAACATCCGAGCCCAACACCAGATGGCGATCTATGCTAAAGTATACAATCTACAGCTCATATGCCTCGAACTAATAGATATACTATTCCCACTTCAGGTTATGCAACAGTAATGAAAGCGTAGGCTGTCAGAGGGGTTACATTTTCTATTCCTGGTCCAAACATGTCAATAGTAGGGAAAGTATTGGATTTAGGAAGGGCACCCAGCCTGTGCAAAAGTACGGAAAGCGTTTGACTTCAAAGGGTTAAGACTTACTATTCCCACTCCGGTCTGTGCAACAATTGGGGACACGTTAGACTTCGAAGGGGTTAAATTTACTATTCCCACTCCAGTCTATACAACAGTAGTGAAAGAGTTGGACTTTGGAGGGGTAAGATTTACTATACCCACTCAAGTCTGTGCAATAGTAGGGAAAGCGTTGGACTTCGAAGCAGTAAAATTTACTATCCCCACTCCAGTCTGTGCAACAGTAGAGAATGAGTAGGACGTCAGAAGGATAAGGTTTACTATTCCCACTCAAGCCTGTGCAACAATGGGGAAAGCGTTACACTTTGGAGGGGTAAGATTTATTATTCCCACTCCATTCTGTGCAACAGTAGTGAAAGCGTTGTACTTCAGAGGGGTAAGATTTACTTTTTTCACTCCAGTCTGTGCAGCAGTAGGGAAAACATTGGACTTCGGAGGGGTTAGATTTACTATTCCCACTCCAGTCTGTGCAACAGAAGGGAAAGCATTGGACTTCAAAGGGGTTACATTTACTATTCCCACTCTAGTATGTGCAACAGTAGGGAACGCGTTAGACTTCAGAGGGGTAAGAATTACTATTCCCACTCCAGTCTGTGCAGCAGTAGGGAAAGTATTTCACTTCAAACACATTACATATTTGAATACCCCTATTAATTTACAACATATATAAGCCCCTTACAATGAACTTAATAAACAAAAAAAGACTATATATATAAAAGTAAAAACAATTACAATTTACATGATTATTAAAAATGTAATAATTAAAGTTAATTGCTATTTATTCAATACTTAACTTCCCACATTATACCCCCACAGACCTAGCAGCCCACACTTAAAATATTAGTAAAATAAATCAGTATAACACAATTAATATAATTATTAATCAATTAAATATTTATTAATATGTTAATAATTAATTGTATAGTAATTATTACTTAATTACCTTACCACCCTATACTGCTACAAACCCAGCAGCCCACACCTAATATATAACTTAAAAAATATAATTATTTTACAAGTTACATAATTAAAATTCAATTAAATGACTGGTAAATTAATAATTAATTGTTAATTAATTATTATCTTATTAACTTCCCACCCTATACCTTACAAACCCAGCAGTCCGCACCTAATATATAACAAAAAATATATAATTATTACATAATTTACATGATTAATAATCAATTAAATATTTAATAAAGTAATAACAAATTGTTAATTTATTATACTTAATTAACTTCCTAACCTATACCCCTACCAACCTAGTGACCTTCTACAACACTATAAATTACTATCAGCAATTAAATAAAACATTATAAATCACTTAAAATCACATACTATATTTAAAAATAAAATGAACAATTATACAGACAATAATAACACATACAATTAATATATGAACTAAAACACATAAAGATAATTAAAAAACATATTTGTTGCAACTATATTATTGAAAATTATATTACCAACAATGATGTTCTTGACAACGATATTCCTTACCTAAACAAAATCGATATTCTTGACAACGATATTTCTGCATTACGGTATTTTTGTATCACGATTTTTATTTCAGATACTTCTGTGACATGATCCTTAAAACTCAATATTTTGTCCAAATACCAGAGTAGCCATTCTGGCAAATAGAAACTCAGGACATTTGTGTTTTATGTAAACGTTCACATTTCTAAATATCAGGGATATGGAGCAGAGTCACGGAAGACCAGCTAACCACAACCCTCGCCCTGAGCCCACCCGCCGAACCCTCCGACCCCGACACCGCCGCCCGCAACCTCAGACAGTGGATCGACGACTGCGCCAACACCCTCGCCCCGCTCAAGAATCCGCCCAACAGCCACACCAGCAAGAAAGCCACCTGGTTCACCGAAGACCTCCAGGCCTCCAAACGAACATGCCGAAAACTGGAGAAGATCTGGCTCCACGAACGGACAGCGGACAGCTACGCCGCCCACAAGAGCGCCACCCGCAGTCACCATCACCTCATCAGATCCGCCAAAAGGGCCTCACTCAAAGACCGCCTAGACAACAACGCACACAACAGCAAAGAGCTCTTCAACATCGTGAAGGAACTCTCCAACCCCAGCTCCAACACCAATGACATCCAGCCGTCGCGAGACCTGTGCGACTCACTGGCCACCTTCTTCCACCGCAAAATCGCTGACATCCACGACAGCTTCAACACCACGACCGCCCCGGCAACCACCGAGACCACTGCCCCCACAACCACCAACCGCCTGCTCTCCTGGACCAACATCAATGACGAGGACACCAGCGAGATCATGAACACCATCCACTCCGGTTCACCGCTAGACCCGTGCCCTCACCACATCTTCAACAAAGCCAGTACAGCCATCGCGCCCCATCTCCGGAAAATAATCAACATCTCCTTCGAGACAGCAACCTTCCCGGAAAGCTGGAAGCACGCCGAGATCACCGCCTTACTCAAGAAACCCAAGGCAGACCCCAAGGACCTCAAGAACTTCCGACCCATCTCTCTGCTCCCGTTCCCCGCCGAAGGTCACCGAGAAAATCGTCAACAAACAACTGACCCGCTACCTCGAGGAGAACAACATCCTGGACCCTTCCCAGTCCGGCTTCCGCAGCAACCACAGCACCGAAACCGCCCTCATCGCCGCCACCGATGACATCAGGACCCTGCTAGACAACGGAGAAACAGCAGCCCTCATCCTCCTGGACCTATCAGCCGCCTTCGACACGGTCTGCCACCACACACTACGAACACGCCTTCACGACGCCGGGATCCAAGAGAAGGCCCTGGACTGGACCACATCCTTCCTTTCCGGCAGAACACAAAGCGTCCGCCTCGCCCCTTCCGATCCAAGGCCACCAAGATCATCTGCGGCGTACCCCAAGGCTCCTCCCTCAGCCCAACGCTGTTCAACATCTACATGGCACCCCTCGCCCACGTCGCCCGACAGCACAACCTCAACATCATCTCCTACGCCAACGACACCCAGCTGATCCTCTCCCTCACCAAAGACCCTCACACCGCCAAAGCCCACCTCCACGAAGGAATGAAGGCCGTCGCCGAATGGATGAGGACCAGCCGCCTGAAGCTGAACTCGGACAAGACGGAGGTCCTCATCCTTGGTTCCAACCCTTCAGCCTGGGATGACTCCTGGTGGCCAACATCACTGGGAACAGCCCCGCCACCCACCGACCACGTACGCAACCTAGGGGTCATCCTCGACCCCACCCTCTCCATGACTAAGCAGGTCAACGCCGTTTCCTCATCCTGCTTCAACATCCTCCGAATGCTCCGCAGGATCTTCAATTGGATCCCCACCGAAACAAGAAAAACAGTCACCCAGGCCCTCGTCACCACCAGGCTGGACTACGGAAACGCCCTCTATGCAGGAACGACGGCTAAGCTCCTGAGACGGCTGCAACGCATCCAGAACGCCTCTGCACGTCTTAACCTCGACATCCCCCGACGCAGCCACATCACACCCCACCTGAGAGACCTGCACTGGCTCCCTGTCAACAAGAGGATAACCTTCAAGCTCCTCACCCACGCACACAAAGCACTCCACAACTCCGGACCAGCCTACCTCAACAGACGACTCAGCTTCTACACCCCCACCCGCCAGCTCCGCTCGACCAGCCTCGCCCTCGCCACAGTCCCCCGCATCCGGAAAACGACCGCCGGCGGCAGATCCTTCTCCCACCTCGCCGCCAAGACCTGGAACACCCTCCCCACCAACCTCCGACAGACCCAAGACCTACTGGCCTTCAGAAGACTCCTCAAGACCTGGCTCTTCGATCAGTAGCAGCACCACCCCCTCTTCCCCCAGCACCTTGAGACCCTCGCGGGTATGTAGTGCGCTTTATAAGTGACATGATTGATTGATTGATTGATTGATTGATTGATACCATGTCCACAACACAAACTCAATGCCATTGTTCAGGTTAAGTGCACTGTGAATTGTTAAAGGCATGTGAATCATTGGCTTAGGCTTAGCAATTTGAAAGGTCACTTACACAACCAGGGTCTCCCTTGGCTCTGGTATTGCCATATCCTAAAACTTATATGACATCAAAATAACATTCACACTAAAACATGATATACCTTACCTTGGATGTTAATCATTTTGTCACTCTAATTGTTGTTTCCCCGATTGACCATACAGCTTCATCATGCCAAAGAAAGTTCTTGTAGACCTTCACCAATGTCTGCCTGATTTTTTTTTATCATAACATAGCTTGCTGGTGAAGTATTTTAGTTCAACATTTTAATTTAAGTGTTTGTTTAGCAATCATTAATAATTAATGGAGTTCATAAAGTATAAATTCCTGATGTACTCAATTAAAATAAAAACTACCCAACCTAAATAAACGTTCAAGCAATATGTATTGCCAATAAAAACATATATATGGAGTTTTTGGTCAGACATTGACTTTTAATATTGAAAGATGGGTTGTCTTTCAGGATGCTGTGTTTTTCATATTTCTTCAGGACAAATATGCTAAATATTGTATTAAAATATAAAAACTATACTTTAGACACAGAATGTAAAATAAAAATGTGGTTTTGCAGTAGCTTGTGTGTAAATCCAAAATTGCCTAGTAGTAGGTTTATGATCATTTTTTCTTATGGTGGATAAGACTTTTACAACATTCGGGTCAGACTATGAAACCACTCACAATCTTCATAATAACTAACTGAATATAACTTTAAGTGCATTTCATATATGCAGCTTACCTGGCTGACTGCTGGTCCATATAGCTGACTGTAGTTGGTCTAGACCCCCTCTGCAAGGCAACTTCTCAGGAGTGAACCTGGTGTCCCTGTCATCTCCTCCTTCAGCCATGATAGGCCCAAGCAGACAGAAATGTGCAGCAACTGTTGAGGAGGCCTGCTACACTTGAAGGTTAAGAGGCATGTGACTTAATTATTTTTTAAAAACTTGCATACCAATGTGAAGGAATTTCAGTCAACATAGGCTATAATGATGGATGACGGATTCCATCTATAGCAGATCATTATAATCAATGCGAGATCGTAGAAGCCAGAAAAGGATGGTACAGATTGCACTTAGTTTTGCATCGTCGATGGCGGAAATGGTAGTGGACCAAATCCCACGTTTGGTCCACCACCATGAAGCAACATTGTCAGTATAGGATGTACCTGACAATATGGCACATTGGTAGTGCATTATTGATGACAGTATCCATCATCTGTGATATCAATAACAACTAGAGTGGCCACATTGGAAACAATAGATATACCCCAGCTACTGTGTAATCTATGTCAACCTTCATGCAGTTTTCAGCAAACACTATGAACAAAAGTTAAATAGTAAAAAGAATTTGACCATGCATACAGTATTTGAAAAATGCAAAAAAAATGGAAAGTAGTTTAATTGTAATTATCCTATTTATTGTAGATTTTTATAAAATTGTAGTACAATATACAATAAATGCGAAAGTATATTGTAAAATATATATAGCATAGATCCAAATGTAGAGAAATCATTAACAATCTGAGGGGCCGATTCCGATCTCGGTCGGAGGCGCACCCAATACCATTCGGTCGGGAAAAAAGCCATGCGAATGCCTGTTTCCCGACCGATCCGTACAGCATACCGAACGAGTAAGTACGATGCGCACAACAGCACAGAATCCGGCCGAGTCGTACTCACCCAATCCAGGTCCTGTTCTCCGACCGAGGCGAATCCGGAAACGCAGAATCGAGTCGCACGGAAGGGAAAATGCAGCCCCGTCCGGCCGAACAAGTACAATGCGCTTTCCGTACGCGCCGAACCCGTCGCTAAGCACGGCACGTCAAAGCATCCGGGAGAGGCGCACATAAGCTCTGATTCGCGCCACAACACGATCCACGGCTACGAGGCGAACACGCCAGCGACGAGGACGACGCGAAGCGACGAGAAAGACAAACGACACAAACCAACCATGAATCCCTTCGTCCCGATCATACCAATATTCTACATTTACTACAGGAACAGGCACGGACGCGTACGGCGCAGAAGGTAAGTCAGACACCAATCACAAAACACATACAACACGTACACGACACATCACACACACACAGAGGGATGCAGAATTTACTTACACCAGCAACAGCAGCACCATAGGGGCGGGATGCCCATCACCAATGCCACATATGCACACAGGGGCCTGGATGCGCACCACCACTACCACCCCTACCCAGGGGGGGCCGGATGCCTACCACAACTACCACACTTAACCAGGGGGGCTGGATGCCTACCACAACTACCACCCTTAGCCAGGGGGGCTGGATGCCTACCACTACTACCACCCTTAGCCAGGGGGGTGCCAGATGCCTACCACTACTACCACCCTTACCCAGGGGGCTGGATGCCTACCACTACTACCACCCTTAGCCAGGGGTACCAGATGCCCACCACCACTACCACCCTTACCCAGGGGGCTGGATGCCTACCACTACTACCACCCTTAGCCATGGGGGTGCCAGATGCCTACCACTACTACCACCCTTAGCCAGGGGGCTGGATGCCTACCACTACTACCACCCTTAGCCAGGGGGTGCCAGATGCCTATCACTACTACCACCCTTACCCAGGGGGGGCTGGATGCCTACCACTACTACCACCCTTACACAGGGGGGGCTGGATGCCTACCACTACTACCACCCTTAGCCAGGGGGGCTGGATGCCTACTACTACTACCACCCTTAGCCAGGGGGTGCCGGATGCCCACCACCACTACCACCCTCACCCAGGGGGCTGGATGCCTACCACTACTACCACCCTTAGCCAGGGGGGCTGGATGCCTACCACTACTACCACCCTTAGCCAGGGGGGTGCCAGATGCCCACCACCACCACCACCCGTACCCAGGGGGGGCCGGATGCCTACCACAACTACCACCCTTACCCAGGGGAGGCTGGATGCCTACCACAACTACCACCCTTAGCCAGGGGGGCTGGATGCCTACCACTACTACCACCCTTAGCCAGGGGGGTGCCAGATGCCTACCACTACTACCACCCTTACCCAGGGGGGGCTGGATGCCTACCACTACTACCACCCTTAGCCAGGGGGGTGCCAGAGCCCACCACCACTACCACCCTTACCCAGGGGGGCTGGATGCCTACCACTACTACCACCCTTAGCCATGGGGGTGCCAGATGCCTACCACTACTACCACCCTTAGGCAGGGGGGCTGGATGCCTACCACTACTACCACCCTTAGCCAGCGGGGTGCCAGATGCCTACCACTACTACCACCCTTACCCAGGGGGCTGGATGCCTACCACTACTACCACCCTTAGCCATGGGGGTGCCAGATGCCTACCACTACTACCACCCTTAGCCAGGGGGCTGGATGCCTACCACTACTACCACCCTTAGCCATGGGGGTGCCAGATGCCTACCACTACCACCACCCTTAGCCAGGGGGACTGGATGCCTACCACTACTACCACCCTTAGCCAGGGGGGTGCCAGATGCCTACCACTACTACCACCCTTACCCAGGGGGCTGGATGCCTACCACTACTACCACCCTTAGCCAGGGGGTGCCGGATGCCCACCACCACTACCACCCTCACCCAGGGGGCTGGATGCCTACCACTACTACCACCCTTAGCCAGGGGGCTGGATGCCTACCACTACTACCACCCTTAGCCAGGGGGTGCCAGATGCCTACCACTACTACCACCCTTACCTAGGGGGCTGGATGCCTACCACTACTACCACCCTTAGCCAGGGGGTGCCAGATGCCTACCACTACTACCACCCTTACCTGGGGGGCTGGATGCCTACCACTACTACCACCCTTAGCCAGGGGGTGCCAGATGCCCACCACCACTACCACCCTTACCCAGGGGGCTGGATGCCTACCACTACTACCACCCTTAGCCATGGGGGTGCCAGATGCCTACCACTACTACCACTACTACCACCCTTAGCCAGGGGGGCTGGATGCCTACCACTACTACCACCCTTAGCCAGGGGGGTGCCAGATGCCTACCACTACTACCACCCTTACCCAGGGGGGGCTGGATGCCTACCACTACTACCACCCTTAGCCATGGGGGTGCCAGATGCCTACCACTACTACCACCCTTAGCCAGGGGGGCTGGATGCCTACCACTACTACCACCCTTAGCCAGGGGGGTGCCAGATGCCTACCACTACTACCACCCTTAGCCAGGGGGGTGCCAGATGCCCACCACCACTACCACCCTTACCCCGGGGGGGCTGGATGCCTACCACTACTATCAACCTTAGCCAGGGGGGTGCCAGATGCCCACCACCACCACCACCCCTACCCAGGGGGGGCCGGATGCCTACCACAACTACCACCCTTACCCAGGGGGGGCTGGATGCCTACCACTTCTACCACCCTTAGCCAGGGGGTGCCAGATGCCTACCACCACTACCACCCTTACCCAGGGGGGCTGGATGCCTACCACAACTACCACCCTTAGCCATGGGGGTGCCAGATGCCTACCACTACTACCACCCTTACCCAGGGGGCTGGATGCCTGTCACTACTACCACCTCTACCCATGGGGGCTGGATGCCTACCACCAACACCACCCCCACTCATAGGATGGACAATGCATGACACAACCAGCACACCACAACCTAGGGAATGCAAGAAAAAGACATCCCCCAACACCATGACAAGCGTGTGTAGACTGTGTCAAATGCCTACAACACTGAACATGACTTTGAACATACAATGTGACCCCCTATCACATGTGCCACACATATATGTGTGTGGCCCCCACAATGCAAGCAGGCCATGACCATTGTGGCAATGGGGTCCAAACCCCATCATCACAGTGACCAAAATGTAAGTGTGGGGTCCATAGCTGAAGCACATTTTGAACAGTGTGGCAATGGGGTCCAAACCCCCATCATCACAGTGACCAAAATGTAAGTGTGGGGTCCATAGCTGAAGCACATTTTGAACATTGTGGCAATGGGGTCCAAACCCCCATCATCACAGTGACCAAAATGTAAGGGTGGGGTCCATAGCTGAAGCACATTTTGAACATTGTGGCAATGGGGTCCAAACCCCCATCATCACAGTGACCAAAATGTAAGTGTGGGGTCCATAGCTGAAGCACATTTTGAACATTGTGGCAATGGGGTCCAAACCCCCATCATCACAGTGACCAAAATGTAAGTGT
Source organism: Calotriton arnoldi (assembly GCA_963921515.1). Lineage (NCBI taxonomy): Eukaryota > Metazoa > Chordata > Amphibia > Caudata > Salamandridae > Calotriton > Calotriton arnoldi. The sequence goes on along the minus strand of CAWUFW010003915.1, from coordinate 1,085,752 downwards.
TGACAAAGAAAAAGCTGCAACTGCCAAACTGCATGGATGATTCCTGGTCACAGAACATAAAACACATCAGTGGCAAAGTAGTGCATGTGTCCCATTGCAACATAAATTGGGGGAGGCAAATACTGCAGTGCAAATAAGACATACCTTTGGCCATGTGCAGACAAACAACACCCATGGGGGCTGACACTGTCAACATTCATCAATGACACAATGACAGAAGTGACCATCAGAATGTAGACCCACATATTTGCACCAATGGGCACACAAATGCAGATACCCTGTGGAGACTGTAGATGTGAGGTGAACAGATACCATACCATGGCAGCAATGGGACACACAAACCATGATCATTGTGCTGACCGATGACCTAGGAGTCCCAGGGACAGCAGGGGAAACCCACCAAACTACATACAGCCAATGGCACACCCAAGATATGCCAATGCAATGGTGCAGATGCACAAACACAAACAGGCAGACCCACACTGCACATCATACACAACAGGTGAGGGGGGGGGGAGCCAGTGTCCCCAGGCAACAACACAACACATGAGGAGGCCTGAATACCAATCATACAGATGTGCATACAGTGCCACACAAAGGTAACTCATGGATCCAAATCCCTATGTGGGCAAGCAGGCATTGTCAGATGAGAGGGAGCACAAATCACACATGTCACACAGGCATGTAGGAACAGCAACTGACACAGCAAGACACAGACACACCACAGCACTACCCCCAGGGCCCCCACAATGTGGTGACCCTGGGCTGCATTACAATCCCACTGTGATGACAAAGCTAAATGTCGTTCACACTGTGAACCACAGTCATGTGTCCTGAGCAACAAACTACCATCACACCTACACAAGCACAAATCAATCAGCACGGCCAGTAAGCCAAGGCCAACATGGAGGCAGGGGTCTAGCCGGGCAACAACTCTCATCTGCACACACTCAACACCACACACCTCGACCTCCAACAATGTGCAGCAGTGAAGCACACATGCACTGGTGACATTGCACATGCACCCATGACTATTCTAGGGTGGTGGGTGGGAACCAAGGTGCAGAAACACACCACACATGGCCACTCAACAAGACTCCTGAATGTCTGACACACTGCACACTACGCTGTACATGGACATGACGGCAATACAACACCAACCAATGGGATCCCAGCCAGAGTCACACACCAATGAAGAAGCCAAGGTCACCCACAAAGAACACACATAGACAACAACCAACATTGCAGCCCGGACCCTGAGGAGTGCCAGCAGTCACACACACAATGTGTCACAATCACTGAAAGATAACACAAACTGGAAATCACATGACAGGGGCAAACAACAAGTGCCAAGGGGAAACCTGACTGTGACCCATCTGCGTCTGCACACAAACTCAGCCCTGACAGCAAACACACCTATGGGTGACACCCTGATGACCAGTAATGTGCCATGCACCCACATCACAGAGAACCCAGGGAGAAGACTTTGGGGGAACATAGGTCAACTCAGCAAGCATCACAAACAGGTACAACACTAGGGATCACAGCATGCACAGCTAAACGGAAGTGAACACACAGACATGCTCATACAACACACACCTTGGGTGCAGGTAATGTCACAGGAGTACACACTGCCATGAGGGGACTCCACTCCTGTGTGAGGAAAGCTGTGCCACATGTTGCCTCAGTAGGGCCCCATCATGTCAGCTGAGCACTTGGTCACACAATCAACAATTAGCACCAAATGAAGGCTCCTGTCACATCAGCCTGGTCATGGAAGTGCCAACGAAATCATCAGCACAGATCCAACACACTTGTATAGCAATGTTGCACTGACAACACAGATGAGTCCTTCCCCATTGATGCCCAAACCTGCATGTCCAGTGGAGATGGCCACACGGTCAGGGAAGTAGACGAATTGAACAATGGCAGGCACAACAGATGTGCAGGGGTGGAAGCCACAGATGTGAAATTGCTAATGTAAGTAGGAAATCCCATTGCCAAATACTGAACACATGACACCCTCAGATGCTGCTATGGATGACATGGATACACCACAGGATAGGATACATTCCCCTGGACCACATGGGTTCCTGCACAGTAACACTTCATTATCATGAGACCAAATATCACCATCACTGCAGCAAGGGCATGGTTAGCATCATCATCAACATGTACATCAGAAGCATAAGCACTAGAGAACAGAAAGTTGCTTTATTCAGCATATGTGTGTATTGAAAAGTGAAAGTCCAGAAAAACCACAAAGGCCAATGGCCAGTCCATTGTCAAAGTCCAAACAGGGTGACAGTGGCAGATGTCACCCTACGCATGCCTACACTGCACAAAACCAGGGACAATCCACTAGGAGGGGCAACCGGGGGGGCAGGCCAGGCACCGCAGGGGCAGGCCAGGCACCGCAGGGACAGGATCAAGGCTCACCAGGAGGAGGCAGGGAAGGGGTGGTGGGTGCTGGAGAGCCACTGACAACTGCAGTGGAGGTGTCTGACATGGTGTGTGCCGGCACAACTGGGGGCATGACTCAGATGTTGTGGGTGCCGGCACGACTGCAGTGGACCCTGCAGATGGAGTGGACAGGTCCGCCACTGCAGTGCCCAAGTCAGACAGGGTGGTAGTGGACTCCACTGCAGTGCCTACCACCAGGGGAGGAGAATGGGGAACAGGCAAGGTGGGCTGGACAGAGGGGGAGGACACCCTCACCACATCAGTGGCACAGACAAGCGCAGCGGGGGTGTGGTGCCGGGAGAGCAAGTGGCAGGGGAGAAGGCCGGATCCTCTTGGGGATGGTATATCTGTGGGTGGGGGAACCTGGGGCAGGGTGTGGTGGGGGCACCTGTGGAGTGGGGGCCTGAGGGATGGAGGAAGGAGACCTGGTGCCTGAGCTGCAGGGCAGCGGCGGGGTCTTGCTCTTACGACTCCGGGGGACTTGTGGGTGGGGGCCTCAGTCTGTCTGCGCCTGGGGGAGGGTGTCCGGGGGCGAGGGGCACTCTGCTCCGTGTGGGTGGGCTTCCTCTTCCCCCTGAATGCTGTATCAGCTGGATCGGAGGGGAAGAGGCCGAGGTCACTGAGGAAGAGCCGCTGGGTCTTTGGGGTTGCAGGTGAGGCAAGGGAGGGTGCTTTGGAGGGAGAGGCAACTGAGGACTGCGCAGTGCTCGTGGATGCGTGTGTGTGTTCCAGGGCCCCAACCCCTGTGAGTCCGGTTTCAGTCCCCTGACTGTGCGTGCGTGTGCGTTTTGTTTGTGGCGCGTGTGTCTGTGTGCTGGACGTGTGTGTGCTGGTGTGTGCCTGTGCCGGTGTGTGTGTGCTTGGGACGGGTAAGGTGCTGGGGAGTGTGGATGGAGCAGAGGCAGGAGGGGTGAGGGACTGTCTGAGGAGGGACACTGCTGCCATCAGGGAGGAGTCCATGGACCTATTGCCCCTCTGTAGGTCAGACATGCCCGATGAGATGCCCTCCATGAATGACACCAGCTGAGTCAACAGAGCGGTGTGCGCATGGAGGACACTCAGCATGGCTGTCTGCCCTACATGGAGCTGGCGAAGGAGGTACACAGACTCCTCACTCAGGGCAGCAGGGGACACAGGGGCAGGGGTGCGGTGCCTGGCCCAAAGGAGACACGCTCCCGAACATGGGAGCCTCCACGGACCTGGGGAATGGGAGCCGATGGGAGGGCGGTGGTGGTGCTGGTGGTGGCGGGGACAGCAACACTAGCTGGGGTGGGGTGGCTGCTGACACCCGCCTCCATAAGGGAGTCATCGTCCGAGTTGCTCTGGTCCTCAGCTGAGGTGGATGGTGCTGAGGACTCCTCGGTGTGGCTCCCCTCGCCCTCCGTGCCACTGGGTCCCTCCGACCACTCCTCGGCTGCTGACCCATTCTGGCTCTCCGGCTCCTCCTGGTCCGTGGAGCTGTCCCCTTCTGTGGCCGTGGATGTATCTGCAAACAATGGGGAAACAGACAGACATCAGTCACCTGCACCAAACGCACACACCACTTTGAGCACAGCACATTACAGAGCAAGCCCTGGCATCATTAGTTGAACATTGCTAAAAGTGCCCTAACTGAACAGGAGAAGCCAATTGTCAGTCTGATGCCAACCATGGCACTCACATCCCACATGGCCTTGCACCCATCTGTCTGGTGTCTGTTGGATAGCAACACCCCAGTGTGGACACATGCACCACCTACACAGTAGTTGGACAGTGCAGAGGACACGGTGTAGCATGTGGACATGCACACATCACAACTCTTGCCACTGAGTCAGTACAGGTTTCCGGATGAAAGGGATGCCCAGAGTTAAATAGGAAATGCATGTGATGCATACCAGCGACAGACACCATGATGCACCCATGTCCTGATAGCCATCGCCACAATGGTGTGCATGTAGCACATGTCACTCCCCTGCAGGATCACCAATAAGTAGACACATGCCATGGCGGAGGCATGACTGCTAAGTCATACATCACTGTCTCAGTGATGTATGACTTAGCAGCCAGACAACAACACTCTGCACTGTGTCACAATAGTAGGTCATGGGGAATGCAAGTCCTGGAGCTGCACAAGTGCACATGTACATCCCCCACACAACACATCATCTTAACCCTCATCTGTCCAGGTCATACCGATTGGACATATGGGAGACCTGTGACACTACCCTCTGAACCTGAGCCCCTCACAATCTGCTGTGAATGGGAAACAGCTGCCTGAACTTCACATTCGCATACCCCAGTCTGCACGGGCAGCTGATCAAACACCTATGTGACACACAAGTATCGTCTCCTATGGTCACATCTCCAGTGGCATGCTGAGCCCCTACCGAGAAACACCCCAGCAGTCCTGGCAACAAATCCACAGCACACTGACACAGAGGCAGACACCTGAGGGGTCAAATCACTGCGCACAATGTGTCAGCTGATACACGGGAGTGGGAGTACAGAGTGCATTGCATGGCCTGGAGTAGGCATGACTGTCCTGCCCCACATGAATGAGGGATGAGCCCTGGACAGTGGATAGCTGGCCATGTATGTGTGACACACGTAATCTGCACACTCCTGGGGCCCAAACATTGTTCCCACCCGCTGCATGGGTGTGTGCCAGATACCCCAGGCACATGTGGCGGCTCAGCTCAGCAAGTGGACCGCATATCAAAGCAACACGCAGATTACATGTCCGAACACAGGCGTTGTGTGAACAATGGACCCACCCATGATGCCCACAACAGAGTTAGGGAAACAGATGCTGTCTCCCACCTTGAGTGAAGCAAACTGCAAGGACACAGTCCCAAGTGACACAATTCCCTGAATGTAAGGGCCACACCTGGGTATCAGATGAGGAGTGGACAGTGCACAATAGAGGGACATGGCTCCTGGACAACATGACTGCTGTACTGTGGCAGTTTAACCAGGCCAGAGGAGGGCACATAGCATGTAATACAGCGTTCACAGTGAAGTCTTTGACTCACCCCCTCCTTGCTGCTGTCTGGCCTTCAGCTGCCCATCCAGGTCTGGAAACACCACCGCCAGGATCTGGAGCATGTGGGGGTCAGGGTCCGTGTTCCGCCCCTCCTGCGAGGAGGCGACAGCTTCAGCTGGACCCGTGCAATCCTCCGGGTCCAGCCCCGAAGGTCCTGCCACCTCTTCTGGCAGTTGCGGATCCGGCGCTTGTAGACCCCCACGGACCGGACAGCCCGGACGATGTCCTTCCAGATCTCCTGCTTCCGATGGGCATTAACCTGTCAGGATGACAAAGTGAAAAGGCCATTACTACACATGCAACATATCCGTGCATGACACAGTTGTATATACATGTCTCAATCACAGGGGCACATGATGTACACAGGCAGTGCAACGCTGCCCATGGACAGTTTGCCAGAAGTCACTACATGGTATCATTGCATGGGAAGTAATACCTTGTTCAAATGCACTGTCACTGCACCATACCTGTCCAGTGCATGTCACTACACACTATGGGGGTGACAACTACTCAGTGAGCCTGCTAGCCAGTGGCGTGCAGAATTTCAGCCTTGCTAGTCAGACAAAATGCACATTCAGAAAGGCAGTGCACAGAACACTCACCTGCTCCCCTGGTGTCCCATACAGCTTGCTGTACTGTGGAAGTAGGCTGTCCAGCAGGGCCTGGTTCTCCTCAAGGCTGAAGGCTGGGGCTCTCTCCACAGTACGTGCCATTGCAGGGTCCAGAGGGGCAGAGACAGCAGCAGTGCAGTGGCAGATGTCGTCCTGGAGCTTGTAGTGCAGGCAAGTGAGCTCTCAGGGGAACAGCCAGCAATATATATGTGCTGGAGAGGCAGATACTGTCCCATGTGTCCAAAGTGATAGGTCCAAGTCGTTTGCATCTTCTGAATCTGGCCAATCCATGGAATAGCAGCACCAATACGCGCCCACAGCATCCTTCAAATCTTCAACTTCATGACATACATGATTTTGCAACATTGTTGTGGGTGACCAACTGAATTTCCAGCAACCGACTCGTTCGAATTTCGAAACGCGTCCGTTGCCAGGCTAGGCCATTGTCAATGGGTGCGCACCGATCGGTCCATTGCTGTTCAACGCGTACAGGGGTACAACGCGTACCCGCACACATTGAATGCAATGGGCCGGCCGGGGCACCGATCGGTCCATTGCTGATCAACGCGTACAGGGGTACAACGCGTACCACGCACATTGAATGCAATGGGCCGGCCGGGGCACCGATCGGTCCATTGCGGTACAACGCGCACAGGGGTACAACGCGTACCCGCACACATTGAATGCAATGGGCCGGCCGGGGCACCGATCGGTCCATTGCGGTACAACGCGTACAGGGTACAACGCGTACCCGCACACATTGAATGCAATGGGCCGGCCGGGGCACCGATCGGTCCATTGCGTGTACAACGCGTACAGGGTACAACGCGTACCCGCACACATTGAATGCAATGGGCCGGCCGGGGCACCGATCGGTCCATTGCTGATCAACGCGTACAGGGGTACAACGCGTACCCGCACACATTGAATGCAATGGGCCGGCCGGGGCACCGATCGGTCCATTGCTGATCAACGCGCACAGGGGTACAACGCGTACCCGCACACATTAAATGCAATGGGCCGGCCGGGGGCACCGATCGGTCCATTGCTGTTCAACGCATCCCTGTAGAAGTGACTGGCATATGTCACCATGCCTGTCTCAGATGAACATATGCCAGCCACAGATAGCTCCCAGGGAGTGAGGGGCACACCTACAACATGACAGCCTGTCCAAACTGTATCATAAGGCATGTAAGGCTGCATTTCCTATTGTGTGTATGTTGGTGTACATGTTGTCCTGTGGGTGTCACCTGGGGGCAGCCACCCCCAGGCTGTGCACGTGTTCATGGGGACAGGATCCTGGGTGTTACGTGTACATGACCACTGTGATGTGCAACTGTTCATATCTGTGCATGTGCCATGGTCACATTTCACGGTGGTGTATGTGTATGTCATGTCACATACCCCGTGAGTCCCATGTGGGATGGTATGTTTGAGCCAGGGTGTCCCAGTGGCACAATAGTGATGGTCCTCCACAGTCTGTGTGCATGTAGTGTTTACAATGTCTCTGATTTCATGTGCACAATGGGAGACAGTCTCCACATCCACGTTGTGTGTGCATGGACTTTGATGTTGTGCGTGTGTGTGTCACAGACGTCCATGTCTGTCCTGCAGTGGCAAGTGGGACCACTACCTGTGGGGGTCATGGTTGTTTTGCTGTGGTGTATACATGATACTCCATGTAATGCCAGTGTCCCTGTGGCAATACAGGTTCCCTGGGAATGTACCTGTCGTTGAGCTGTGATGCCTGGGGCACATCTGTCCTCACATGTCACTGTGGGGGGTAATTGTGACACGGCAGCAGGAGATGGAAACTGTGACACGGCCTCATGATATCCAATGGGCCAACCTGGGACTTATTGATGCCACTTGTTGAACCGTGATGACAGATGTTGGCCATGTATGTACCATACATGTCCTTACGGAACTGCACACTTCATGTAGTTGTGCCTCATAATGATGTATGTTGTGATATTGAGTGTGTTCAATGCCGCATATGTGGGGTGACTGACAATCTTGCTTTCTTCTCCTCTGCACTGCAGGGCTCCTGGCCGGCCGTATCCTACAGCGCTGACCCCCAAGGTGAAGGTGATGGCAGCCCTACACTTCTTTGCCACCGGTACCTTCCAACATACTGTGGCGACTGCTGGTGGGATGTCACAGACCATGTTGAGCCGTGTGCTCCGCGATGTTTTGGAGGCAATGTTGCTATTCCTGAACCGGTACATCTATTTCCCTAGACTGCAACAACTCGCTGACGTGAAGAGTGACTTCTATGCCCTGGGGAGGATGCCGCATGTCATTGGCTCCATTGATGGGACACATGTGGCTTTGGTACCACCACAGGCCCAGGAGCAGGCCTACCGTAACCGCAAGCACTACCACTCGGTCAATGCACTGGTGGTGTGTCTTGCAGATATGACCATCACACACGTGTGTGCCTGTTTCCCTGGTTCAGCACACGATGCCTTTGTGATGAGGAGTAGTCGCATCCCCAGGATGATGGCACAGATGCAGAACCAGCGTGCCTGGCTTGTCGGTGTGTACTGACTTTGTGCCATTGTGTGTGATCTGATCTGTAGTATTCCGCCCACTTTTCCAAGTCAGCTAATGTGCACTTGTCTGTCCGTAGGTGACTGGGGATACCCCAACATCCCGTGGTTGCTGACACCCCTCAGGAACCCTGTGACACCAGCCCAGATGCGCTACAATGAGGCACATGGTCGGACCAGGAGAGTGATTGAGCGGACATTTGGTCTCCTGAAGAGCCGCTTCCGCTGCCTCGACAAGACAGGTGGGTCCCTCCCATATGCCCCAGCGAAGGTGTGCAAGATTATCATCGTCTGCTGCATGCTCCACAACCTGGCAGTGCGGAAGGAGTTGCCTCTCATCCAGGATGACAATGACCAACATCCGCCACCTGTGGAGGATCCTGGCCTGGACCACGATGCCAGTGATGATGATGATGATGAGGGTGATGTCCGCACACAGCTCATCACCAACTTCTTTAGCTGAATGTGAGTATCCTGAGGTGTCATGTCAATGATGTGAGTTGGCATGATATGTGTAGGTGGTGCTCTGGTGCTGTTGGAGTGTGTCCATGGGCTACTTGACTGGATGTGTGTAGCGATGTGTGCTTACAGGTGGTCTGTACTCCCCAACAGTGTTGACATGCTAACTTGTTTCTGGGTGGGTATCTTGTAACATGTATTGTGCATGAGTTTTGCTGTTCTGTCCTGTTCTCCATTGCTTTTGACTGTGTGTCATTTCTGTCCTTCACAGGGTACTTTCAGATTCGTTTGGTCAACTGTGTCCACCGACGACGTGATTGTACTTCCAGGGTGGTAGCTGTTGTGTCCCTACAGGTGATGTGCGCCACACCCATGGACTTCCTTCCTTCTACAGTTGTTGACTGTGTGCCCGCTGCCAGGTGGGATTACCTTGCATCTGTAGTGGTTACGACATGTTGCAACTGTGTAATAAACCTGTGCTTCACTTTGTGATGTGCGTTGTCTGTGGTCACACATTTGACTGCCATTTGCTTACTGCACCTGTGGGCTACTTGACTACAACTGGGAATAGGTGTGGTGTCTGTGCATTGCACCGTCTTCCCTGGCAACATCAGTGTAGGCAATGAGTCAGATGGCCTAGGTGTGTATGTGTTGTGTAGCCCTGGTGGTGTGTCTCCCTCATATGTGTCACGTTGCCTTTACTCACATGCCTGTGTTGTACTTGCTGTTGCAGTTTGCATACACAGTGTAATTTTGCAGTTCATCATCCCCATGACAGCACCCACGTTGGAATCACAACAGAGGCAAGTATGGTGTATTAGTGTGTTTATTGTGATACATTTGTGTGAATAGTGCATAGGATGGTTAGTGCTGTACATATATATTGCAATCAGAAGTTCCTAGGTGAATTGAAAGTCCTGGTAGACAAAATCCCCAGTATCGGGGCCACAGTTGTCTGAGACATTGGTCCAACTTGTACTCCCCATGTCATGTGTGGGAGTTGTGTTGCCGTCAACAGGGTGAACAGTTTGTGCACAAAGGTGAACATCCAGAACAGGTTCAGGCTTCCTGGGGGTTGCACTTGGCCATCGGCCTCTCACTTGCCCCTCCTCGGACGACCCCTCTTCTTTGGGGGCCCCTCAAGTACAGGCTGCTGCGGTGCAGGGGACTCTCCGCCAGAGTCATCCTCCCTCCCTGTGGCAGTTGCAGTTTGTTCAGCACCAGATGTTGTTGGCACACAGGGAGGTGTGGACTGGTTGCTGTTCATCTGGCGGAGGCATTGTAATATGTCCCTGTGCACCGCCGTCATCTCTTTCAGTGCGTCCCACTTGGACTCCACGCGGGACATGTGTGAGTCCAAGCGGGCATGATGGGCAGCCTGCTGCTGTTTCATGTCTCTGAGGAGCCCCACTACCTGGCTGAGATCTCCGGTGCTGGACTGGTACGCATCGGCTATGCGTACCAGTTGTGGGTCATCATGCACACCAGCAACCTCTGCAAGCAGCGACCTCTGTCTCCCACCCCTCCCACCACCCCTGCTGACATGTGCAGTGCGTGCAGTGGCACGCACAGATGACCCTGGTCCCCCTTGGGGGTTGGTGGTGGTGGTGGTGTCCATGGCCCCACGTTGGTCCAGGGTCCCTGTGCTGGTGGTGCTCCTTGTTCTGTCCATGTAAGCAGGGATGGTATTTGTGGTGACAGTCGTTGGAGGGGTGGGTGCAGGGGGTGCAGCTGGTGGTCCTGCTGGTGCTGCAGCTGGTGGTCCTGCTGGTGCTGCATGTCGACTTGCACCGGATGTGCCAGGTTGGTCTTCTTCGTCCGAGGAGGGCAGAGGCTGTACGACACCAGTGAGCTCCGCATCCTCTTGAGCCTGGGACTGGGACTCCTCAGCATCTGCTGCTGTGTCCCCATCATCACCTGTTTTTGGGAGACACACACAATGTATGTTATGTTTCTGCAGGCATCAATGGTTGACACACCTGACAGTTGTGACTGTGCCTCTGGGTGCGGGCCTGTACATTGCATTGTCCTAAGTTGTCACAGTCAGGGGTTGATATTGGTGTAGCACATTGTCCTGCATTATTTGGGCATTTCTATGTATTTGTTTGGGTGTGAACATGGTCTGCATTGGTTGTATTTGGTTGACAGCCGGCCCTCCTTCCCACCCAGCCAGTCAGTTATCCCACCATGGACTGTGCTTGCATTGCAGGGAGTGCAAGTTGTCTTTCAGGATGTCAGTCAGTGGTGTCCTGCTGTTGGTTGTTGCACAGTTGCCAGCAGGGCCTTGTGCTCCCCACAGCAGTAGCCAGTGTCAGCCATCTTGTCAGTCCTTATCTACTCCCTGTGATCTGAGCATGGTTCAGGGTGGTGTTGATGGGACAGTTGTGGGGGTGAGCTATGTCTGTGACTATGACTCCCATCATGCTATTGCCTCCACCCCACTTCCCAACATTCCCATACTTACTTGCTTTTGTGGGGAGTTCAGTGTGTGTGGGTGTGAGAGCAATGGCAAGATGGCTGACAGTGGTGTCCTGCTGTTGGTTGGTGTGCAGTTCCCAGCATGCCCTTGTGCTCCCCACGACATAGCAACAGTGTCAGACATCTTTGACGGGCCTTTCCACTCTCTGTGGGATGTGCATGCGTGAGTGTGAGCTTGCTGGGCCATGTGGTGGGGGATGTAGAGCTGTGCCTACGACTCCCATCATGCTATTGCCTCCACCCCCTTCCCAGCATGCCCATGCTTCCTTCCTTTTGACTCTGCTTCCCTGTGGGGTGGGCTGCCTGTGCTGACAGGATGGCTGGGAGTGTTGTCCTGGCAGATGTTCGGCTAAAAGTCCAAAGAGTGTCCCTGTGCTTCACACAACATAACCCAGGGTGGAGGTTCTTTGTGGGATCTTGAGTTAGGATGTGAGGCATTGCATTCTCCCAGGTGGGTTCTGTGGAGTATGTGTTGAGGGGGTGTGTGAGGGGAGGTGCTTGTGACTATGGTCAGTGCTGCAAGTCCTCCTTCCCAGCCAGCCAGATATCCCACCATGGAACGTGCTTGCATTGCAGAGAGTGCAAGTTGGCTTTCAGGATGTCAGGCAGTGGTGTTGTGCTGTTTGTTGGTGCACAGTTCCCAGCAGGGCCTTGTGCTCCCCACAGCAGTAGCCAGTGTCAGCCATCTTGTCAGTCCTTATCCACTCCCTGTGATGTGAGCATGGTTCAGGGTGGTGTTGATGGGCCAGTTGTGAGGCTGAGCGATATCTGTGCCTACTACTCCCATCATGCTATTGCCTCCACCCCCTTCCCAGCATGCCCATGCTTCCTTCCTTTTGACTCTGCTTCCCTGTGGGGTGGGCTGCCTGTGCTGACAGGATGGCTGGGCGTGTTGTCCTGGCAGTTGTTTGGCTAAAAGTCCAAAGAGTGTCCCTGTGCTTCACACAACATAACCCAGGGTGGTGGTTCTTTGTGGGATCTTGAGTTAGGATGTGAGGCATTGCATTCTCCCAGGTGGGTTCTGTGGAGTATGTGTTGAGGGGTGTGTGAGGGGAGGTGCTTGTGACTATGGTCAGTGCTGCAAGTCCTCCTTCCCACCCAGCCAGATATCCCACCATGGAACGTGCTTGCATTGCAGAGAGTGCAAGTTGGCTTTCAGGATGTCAGGCAGTGGTGTTGTGCTGTTTGTTGGTGCACAGTTCCCAGCAGGGCCTTGTGCTCCCCACAGCAGTAGCCAGTGTCAGCCATCTTGTCAGTCCTTATCCACTCCCTGTGATGTGAGCATGGTTCAGGGTGGTGTTGATGGGCCAGTTGTGAGGCTGAGCGATATCTGTGCCTACTACTCCCATCATGCTATTGCCTCCACCCCCTTCCCAGCATGCCCATGCTTCCTTCCTTTGACTCTGCTTTCCTGTGGGGTGGGCTGCCTGTGCTGACAGGATGGCTGGGAGTGTTGTCCTGGCAGTTGTTTGGCTAAAAGTCCCAAGAGTGTCCCTGTGCTTCACACAACATTACCCAGGGTGGAGGTTCTTTGTGGGATCTTGAGTTAGGATGTGAGGCATTGCATTCTCCCAGGTGGGTTCTGTGGAGTTTGTGTTGAGGGGGTGTGTGAGGGGAGGTGCTTGTGACTATGGTCAGTGCTGCGAGTCCTCCTTCCCACCCAGCCAGATATCCCACCATGGAACGTGCTTCCATTGCAGGGAGTGGAAGTTGTCTCTCAGGATGTCAGTCAGTGGTGTTGTGCTGTTTGTTGGTGCACAGTTCCCAGCAGGGCCTTGTGCTCCCCACAGCAGTAGCCAGTGTAGGCCATCTTGTGAGTCCTTATCCACTCCCTGTGATGTGAGCATGGTTCAGGGTGGTGTTGATGGGCCAGTTGTGAGGCTGAGCGATATCTGTGCCTACTACTACCATCATGCTATTGCCTCCACCCCCCTTCCCAGCATGCCCATGCTTCCTTCCTTTTGACTCTGCTTCCCTGTGGGGTGGGCTGCATGTGCTGACAGGATGGCTGGGAGTGTTGTCCTGGCAGTTGTTTGTCTAAAAGTCCCAAGAGTGTCCCTGTGCTTCACACAACATTACCCAGGGTGGAGGTTCTTTGTGGGATCTTGAGTTAGGATGTGAGGCATTGCATTCTCCCAGGTGGGTTCTGTGGAGTTTGTGTTGAGGGGGTGTGTGAGGGGAGGTGCTTGTGACTATGGTCAGTGCTGCGAGTCCTCCTTCCCACCCAGCCAGATATCCCACCATGGAACGTGCTTCCATTGCAGGGAGTGGAAGTTGTCTCTCAGGATGTCAGTCAGTGGTGTCCTGCTGTTGGTTGTTGCACAGTTGCCAGCAGGGCCTTGTGCTCCCCACAGCAGTAGCCAGTGTCAGCCATCTTGTGAGTCCTTTTCCACTCCCTGTGATGTGCGCATGGTTCATGGTGGTGTTGATGGGACAGTTGTGGGGGTGAGCAATATGTGTGACTACGACTCCCATGATGCTATTGGCTACACTGACTTGCCCAGCATACACAGAATTCCTTCCTTTCAGTGGTCTTCACTGTGTGTTGGTGTTGTAGTGGTGGCTACATGTCTGGATGTGTTTGTTAGTTCTATTTGTGCCACTGCCTAGCTGTAGTTGTAGTTGTGTTTGTATATGTGATGACACGGTTAAATGTAACTTTGAGATGGCATGTGTTGTGTTTATCTGACTGACATACACATTTTGGGATGATTCTGTTCTGGTTGCTGTGTAATTGCTATGAGTGCATGGTTTGACTCTCCCTTGACAGTGATGTGTGTGTGTATTGTGGCAGAATATTGTGTACATTTGTTGTGTACTCACCAGGCTCTGGGATGTTCTCTAGTCCATAGGCGCTCACTGGCGGAAGGATGGCCCGCACCTTCTCCTCCCAGGGCCTGAGGTATACTGGCTTGGCAGGAGGGCCACTGCCGGTGTATTGGCTCAGGAGGTAGTCCTTCTTGAGCAGTTCCCGTACCCTCCTGTGCACGTCATACCACCTGTTCTGGATGTCAGTCTTTGTGCGCAGACATGGTGATTGTGCGTTCACCCTGTTGATGATCCTCTCCCACATCTTGGTTTTCTGGGAGATGGGTGTCTGTTGGACCAGTGTGCCAAACAGCTGTGGCTCTACCCTGAGGATCTCGTCTACCAGGACTTCCAATTCACAATCTAGGAACTTGTGATTCTTCTTTGGGGGCATGGTGATGGGTGGTGATGGTGAGTGATGTGTGTGTTGGTATGCAGGTGAGGGTGTGTGAGTGTGTATTTTGCTGGGTGCATGTGAGGTGGCTATTTGTTGGTGTGCTGATGGTGTGTGGCTTGTGTGAAGGATGAGCTGTGGGTGTGTGGTTGCTGTCTGTTGAGTGCTGGCAGTAGAATGGCATTTGCAAAGGATCATGGTTGGGATTTGTGTCCTTTATATGGGTGGAGTTGTGGGTGTGTCTTTGTTCTCTGTCCCCACCCCCCAGTATTTATTGGCTTTGTAATTGCTTGTTTGGCCTTTTTTGTGTATTTTTCCTTAGTACTTTCTGTGCATGTTGGAAACGTTCTTGTGACCGAGTCGGACCCTGCATTTGTCTCGTACGGTCTTCTCCGTTTCGTTCACGCTGTGTTTGTGCAGTTTTCTATGCTGCGTACGCGTCGGTCGTGGTGTTTTGTGTTACTTCGGCTCGGTTTTGTATGCGTGTCGGTCGTACGGCTTGTCCTCCATTCGACTCGGTCGTGGTTTTCGCGCCTTGCATCGTACTTAGCGGTTTGGAGTTCGCGTGTACGTTTCGGTTGGATTTGTTCCGGGTGCGTGTCGGTCGGTTCGATTCGCGTGTTTTTCCGGCCGGATTGCTGTTTTCCGTGCGGCTCGGTCGTTCGGCTTGGGTTCAGTACGTGTCGGTCGGATTTTGCACGCCTTGCATCGTACTTGGCGTGTCGGGCGCCACAGGTACGTGTCGGTCGGAATGAATTCCGGCTCCGAGTCGGTCAGTGCTTTTTCCGGCCCGAATCGGAATCGACCCCTAAATGTTTTTGTAATTTTACAAAGGCTAAATTAAAAACGTGTTCTCAGAAGTCAAGCAACTGTATGTGAACACACAACATTGACACATTGTACTCATACGTTGTAGATATATCTATCAACCACCCTGGGCAAGACCCAGAGGGATACGTCAAAGTAATGGCAGAGTGCACGAACAACATCCAGATCTTGATACCATGCAGGAAATGTATGCCATAAAGAAGTGCAGGCTGAACTGTCTCACCACTGAGGCTTAACAATTTCAATCCAAACTTTTGCCAGACATATGAATTCAGACTACCATCCCACTTACTGTGAAGACTATGGCAGTGCTAAATTTCTGTGCCACTGGCTCCTTCCAGTATATGGTTAGGGACTCTAATGAAACGTTGCAGCCAACATTTTCAGCTGTCCTCAACAGGTCATGGTTGTTTTGCTCAGACAGATGAATGACTATATCCAATTTCCTTGATAAACAAATAAGGTACTCACAGGTAGCGACCTGTGGGATCCAGAGGGTTGAGAGGCCTCTTCAACAGTTGAAAAGGAGTAGGGGGGATATGTCCTCCCTTGTAAACTCAATACAACAATAGAGTATCCCGCCTGAGGTTGCAGGGATAGTAGTGTATACTACACAAGACACAGGCAGGGGGGCTGTCAGGTACACCCCTAGTGGATATGCTGGCTCCGCTGATGGGTGTCATATATCTCAGTACCTCCGAGGACGAGGGCAAGTCTAGGGGAATGGCCGGGGGAAACCCTTGATGAAGTAAGTGACGATGCATTCCGGTATGCTCGTCGTTGGGAGTAGGAATTCGAGCATGGGGTACACAATAATGCAATCTTTTGATCGCTGATTCTTTCTCCCCTTTTTTACCTCACCAATTCCTCCCGTATTGTGTGACTAAAGGGAGCCCCACCCTCACTCCTGAGATATATGACACCCATCAGTTGTGGGTGAGTATCATTGCATGCGCTAAACGATGTGTATGTGTATAAGCTGGAGGCTATGAGTTGTGTGGTGTCTGTCTATGTTTGTGGGTCTAGGCATGTTTTTCATATCGCAAAAAACGTCTGATATAAATGGATTGAAATAGTGAACAATCACAAATAAAGGCGGCTATTTTATCACCCTAAGTTTTATCCACCCAAGCTATGTGGCTGATTTAAAGAGTGCTAATGAAAAGTGAACATTCACTCCATCACTTTAGCAGCAAAGGCGCACAGGGAATGAATGCACTTGTCTCCAGTATGAGTTGGTGTAGTGCACACGCATGCAGTGGGATATGCATGCCCCCCTTTTTACTCACAATTGTGGTATATACTGTCACCTATGTAAACACTGATTCAAACCACTATATAATGTCTGCCATGAATCTTGTTTTACAGGTGATACAACAGAAAAAGAAATAAAGGATGGGCAAGTATTAACACCGCCCATACAAAAGTGCATGACATTACTCTGCAATCAATTTACCAGGGAGGTGTTTATTTGATACCCTGATGAAAGCCCCGGACCTCTTTAGGCCTTAGAGTAGGGCTGAAACATGTTGGTTAACAAAACATAGGGTCATAGGGCCATAATAGTCCACATTACCACTTACTTTATTTTAGCTTTCCCCACCATCTCCACGAATAAAGGGATACCTAGGAGAAGGTGAGGGATTTTTAATCTCTAGTTAAGCCCCCTGGTCACCCTCTATCCTTAAGTGCTCCCTGAAACACGGTCGAGCCCATCCTGACCTTTAGGAGCCAGGGTGAACCCGATGATGAAGCATGACACTACTAGAGTGTGTGAGGGTTATATATAAAAAAAGGAATTTTTTCCTACCTTGCACCAGTCATGTGGAGCCAGCATATCCACTAGGGGTGTACTTTACAGGGGAAACGACCTTAACAACGCGGTCAAAACACCGCAGTACATTTAGATCGCTGCTTTTACAACGCAAGTCGTTACCACAACTTGCACTGGAGGGCGCTCTAGACTAAGGAATAGTGTGATTTACTATTCCAACACCTTCCCTACTGTACGTAGGCTGGAGTTGGAATAGTAAATCATACTATTCCTAAGTCCAGCCCCCTACAGCGCAAGTCGTGGTAACGACTTGCGTTGTAAAAACAGCGATGTAATGTACAGCGATCTAAATGATCGTGTTGTTACATCATACAACCCTTGACAGCCCCCCTGCCTGTGTCTTGTGTAGTATACACTACTATCCCTGCAACCTCAGGCGGGATACTCTATTGTTGTATTGGTATTACATCCAATTTCCAACAGATAATGTTACACTGAACAATTTCTAGGTCGTGTTCTAAAGTTTGGGAGGGAGAACACATAGGGGCCGATTACGATGTCGGTCGGAAAGCCTCCGACCGCTAATTGGAGGCTTTCCAACCGCAGTCGGAGGCTTTCTGACCGACACAGTCGGTTTGCGGTCCGACTGGCCGATTACGATATCGGTGGTCGGAACGTAAACCGGCCAGTCATTCCGACTCAGTTCCAACCGGCTCTCGGAGTCTTCCAGCCGATTGGAACTGCACTGTAATTCCCTATGGGCGGCGTTTCTGCCATCGGGATGTCAGTTTCCCACAGCCTTTCCGTGCCAACCTTTCTGACATGGAAAGGCTGTTAGAAAGTGACTTCTGGGGCCCCTAGCAGGGCCCCCTTGCCTCCACGGCCCATGGTTGGTGGTCAAGGGGGTACCTAGGGTACCCCCCTGTAAAACCCTTCACTCTGAACCATGGGGTGCCTGCCACATGGTTCAGGGTTTTACACACACACTCATTTCTCCATAGGAGCCTGTATTACGGATGGTTTATGGCCATGACACAAGCTCCCATAGAGAAAAGTGAGTATGTGACCGAACAGTGTTCGGAATCAGGCGGTTGGAACCGCCGACCGGAGGTCGGTCGGTTCCGAGACGGTGTGTGACCGACATCCTAATAAGCCCCTTAGTTGGTGCCATCAATGGAACCCACATTACATTGGTGCCCCCTCTTGACTGGGAGTAAATGTACTGTAACAGGAAGCATTTTTACAGTATCAATGTGCAGATGGTTTGGATAGCATAAATCACCAGTATGTGTTCAAGATTTTCAGATATCACCCATTACGGCTAGTGCCAAGTAACAGCTCCATACCACAACAGATGGCAGACTTTGCACCAAGGAGGGCCTGGCTTGTTGGTAAGTTTAAAAAATGATAATGGTGTGGATTTTTTGGGCCTTTCAAACATAATTTTATGTTTACTTTAGTGATTATTTTTCAGGAGACCCAACTTATCCTAGTTGAATATGCGTTTAACAACTCTGAAACACCCAACACACCAGAAGTCTGCTTCAATGAGATCCGTGTGCCAAAGAGTCCTGTGGAGCGGGCTTTTAGTTACTGGAGGCCCAGTCGAGTTGCCTGGACAAGATCAGAGGGGCACTCCTCTACTCTACTGGAAAGGTCAGCAAAATTATTGTGTTTTTTTGTATATTTCATAGCATTGTCCCATGAAGAATTATTCCATTAATCCCTGATGAGGATTACCTGTGTGCACCACAGGATGATGTTAGTGGCAAGTGTCAGCAAGTTGACAGTAATAAGAATGAAAGCAGTGACTGCAGTTGTGAACTTGTTAAAAACATCTTTGCCTGGTGGTAAATGATTTTAAGGAAAACGTTCTGTATTTGTATTCTCTATGAACATATCCTTGTTTAGAATGCATGCTACTAATCTACTTATTCCATTTGTTTTTTTAATTTTTTTATTTTATTCAGTGTTTGTTTTTTTAAATATGTTTTGGTAGTACTATCTTAAATTGCCAGTATCTTACATATAATGTTGACATGCTAAATGAGAATTTCCGTTTCACAACTGTTGATGTTTGATTCTCTGAAAATAGTTATAAATTAGAAAACAAGTTATAAAGTTAATAACAAATGTATTAAGATTTCTGCTAAATCATTACTAGGGCATTTCATCCTGTGATCTGCTGGGGCACTAACAAGTCGCAGGTTGATTTATTAGAGTAATGCAGAGATATTGGTTATCTAAAGATCTGCAGTGCAAGTTGATTAATCATTAGTGAAATGTTTATGAAAAGAATCACAGCACACTTCCTCTCAGTCATGGAGAGATGCCTTTGGAAAAAGTTTCATGCAAGATACCTGTCTTACTTTTTGTGTGTGCCAAAGTCCATAACTTAGGGGCTGATTACGATGGCGGATAGTCTTCAGTACGTCCGCCATCATTTCGTGTTTGGGACTGCCCGCCTACAAGGTGGCGGTCCCACACGGCAAATTATGATGCGACCTCCACCGCGGCAGTCGCATTGCCCATGTTTTGTATTGTGGCAGGTGCTGCGCTCTACAGCACCCACTGCAGTACAAAACAAACACCCCACACATATCCCTGCACTACTTGGCAGGCACCATGCAGTGCCTACCACATGGTGTAGGGATATGTAGGGGGGCACCTTGGTGCCCGCCAGGGCCTATGTCCCTGCCCTAGGGGGATAGGGGGGCTGCTACAGGCCCCCAAATCTGTTTACGCCTGCCATTTCGCAGTGGGTTGACTGCTGCAGAACGACCGGAGGAAAGGGACATCATAATCCGAGGCACCGCCGCAATGCAGGGACAAGCGGTTGTTCCGACGGGCGGTCGGATTGAATCCGCCCGTCCGGACTGTGGCAGTCGGTCTTTCCAACCACCACGCTTCCGGCGGCCATCGTAATAAGGGGCGGTAAACTGCATTACGATGGCAGAGGGACCGCCACCAACTGCCTGTTGGTGGCAGTCCCTCCGCCATCGTAATCAGCCCCTTAGACTTTATAATGTCAATTATAATATATCTATTGGCTTTCGGTGTAGTTTATGACTGTGTCTGAGCATAATGTCTGTTTAAAACATACCACAGTATACATAAAGTAATGGATGAAATGCCTGAATTAATCTCAGCAACTGGAAATTACTCAGGGCCACATCTCAGTCCATTGTCATTTTGCACACCATGCCACCTCAGTTTGGACCCAGACGTTTAAAACAGTTTTGACCCTGCTCCAACGGGAAATGTGAACTTTTTATTTCATTCCGAACTTCCTAATGTTTAAAATCATAATGGAGGGTGAGGGGAAGAGAGAAGCAAGGAGGTATGTCCTCCATATTAGGAAGCCACGAGGAATCCTCCTTGCTCAGTACTTGAGAGCTGTAGGCACATGATAGTAGCTCTGGAAGACAAATTCAATTACTGTTAATTGATACTGCTGTTCAAATATTGATACAGCTGCTGTGCAAAAATCAGAAACATGTTTGTGTGTTCACATTGGAACGGGGGAATATGTGCAATTTGCATTTGTCCCCGATGCTGGAGTCTGCAACTCGGTGTAGGGTGAACATTAAGCACCTGCTAATTATTGCATCCCGCTCAATTCATAATTAGAGTACAATTTCCAGCGATCACTCGAAGACATATAAAGCAGGGACTACACTTACAAAATGCGTTGAAGCAGTTGACCTAACAATTACAAGAAGATAATTCAAATAATGGCATTGATCATAAAACAAGCAGCAGTAAACTTTATAAAGCAAATAATCAGCATAACTCTTTAAAAAGTGTATTTACATATTCTGAGCGAGCCAACTATTACTGGGAGCAAATGAAGCCAACTTCACTACTTATATACTCCCTAAATCGTTTATTTAATTGAGCCATAAGTGAATTATTCTCACTTTTAAGAAAAATAATACTTTGCCATGGTTTTACATTTCATTGTGCATTTAAACCATTAACAGAAAAAATAAGAATGTACTGTAGTTCTCGCTCTTAAATTTGACACTGGAAAAACTAAACGACCAGGAAACGTACCATTATCATCACACTTATTTATTACATCCACCCTACGGTTGCATTGCGATGGGATAGAATACTTAGATTTGTAACTTAAAATATTATATCATGTCTAGTGTCTCAGCTCGGAATACACTTTCGACCCACTGCTTTGGTTAAAACTCCTCTCACACCTTCATTAGGCAGCATATGGGATAAAGTAACTCCTGCAGTACACTATACGTATATTGCAAGGCACGAGGAGCTTCGTGACCATATAGAGGAATGAGGCCAAAGGCCAAGTTCCTATATAAGGTCATGGAACTTCGAGGTGACTTGCAATATACTTGCATTGTATGGCAAGGGGTATTGTATTCTTTATAATAAATTCTTTGGGGCATATTTATGAAAAAATCACGCAGCGCAGCAAGTCACCTTGCAGAGCTGCATTATAGAGAAAGGGCAGGAATTCACTGTATTTAACATAATACAGCGCATTCATGACTTTTCCCTGTGCTGTGCTGGTGCACAATGTGCTGCCTATTGCCAAAGCAGGCACCCTTAATACCACTACAGGCTGCAGAGGACTTGTTTTACAGTGCCACTATGTGCAACGAGTGCTGCTGAACACTAGTACCATTTAAGTTTACAGGCCCTCGGTACTAGTAGTATTAGTTACATATTTTAGGGAGAGAGCATAAGGACTTTAAAATTAGTTGGCATGGAACAAGTACACAGAGTTCTAATGCCACAAAAAACAGGTCCAGCAACAGAAGGCAAAAAAGCTTAGCGTGACCCTGCAAAAAGGCAAGGTCGAACAGTAGCTATCAGAAAGAGACTTCTAATGGGCCCTGAAAGTGAAGAATCTGATGAAGATGGTGTAGAAAATTCCCCTCAAATGCCTCCTTCAGGACATGATTCTGCATGCGTGGCAGGGGACGTGTTCATAGGGATAATGTCACAACTGCTTTTAAAGTACACATACATAATTGTAAACAAAGAGAAAAGAAGGGGTGCAGATTAGTAATACTTTTTCTGCTTATCCACAGTTTAATTTGAAGATAAAGAACAGTTAAATTATGACTATATTAATATAGGTTTGAAAAATATTAATGTTTAAAACATTGCTTTTAATTTAACTTCAAGAACACTGTCTGATCAGCTGCAGTTTTATTTGTGGATTGTTGTGTGGAACTCCTTTGTCCCTCTTCACTCTGGCTTCTAGTGTACCTTCAAGTAGCAGGTTGACCAACTAAATTACTTATCACACTTGAGCCCTCCTCAGTATCTCTGGCAAAATACCCCTTACCTAATTCCAGCACTAGCAGATTGAATTTCCTTTGAGGTTTTTGTTGTTTGGACAAGACTCCTTGCTACATCACCACTGTGGTGGATTAACTCTGTCTGTATGTTAGCAGGTTTCTCACAGATAGTTTAAGTGGCTGTAACTAACCTTTTAGCAGAACGCCCAAACATGTGGAGATGGCTGTTCATGTGTCTCTGTTGATACAGAGTATTGAGCCATTTCAGTGGACATATCCTTTATAGCCATTTTTAGTTCTTTAAAGTCAGATCTAATGGATGCATTTCCTTTAGAAAGTGTTCTATCTAATTTTGTTACCCATCTCCTCGAGGCAGCTCTATGCTGCTTTCTTTGAATTTTCAACATCGATTGTTCCAATGCATGGAATTGAGCGGGAGCAGTGGAAGTTTCATGGTATTCTCTAAATCTGGACCTTACAGTTGCCCTTGAAACCCTTTTCTTTTTTATTTCATGGAAAGCAATGGTGTTGGGTGAGGTTGAGTAACTACAGGGTGAACAATAGTTTGTAGATTGGTCTCCTAATACAAGAGTCTCTGTGGGAATGGCAATTATAGTAACCACAGGTTCGACATCTGTGTGACAGGAGGAATCACCACCATCCTCTGTTTCTGGTGGGGTTGTATGAATAGGTGGAGCTGTTATTGATCAAAACATAGTGAAAATATTGTAATAATATTTGTGTTTATGTTAATTTTTTATGCTAAAGTATGGCAATTTAAACATTCTTTTCATTAAAGGAAGACCTGCATGTAAATAGTATATGTACTGTTTACAATATATTTTACATAGACCATCAAGCTCATAAGGCAATTAAAAAAAAACTTAAACCTTGGTGTTTTGCATAAGGCATGCATAACCCATAATAGATTGTATTGATCACTATCAAAACCTGACATGGATTAATAAACAACTATGTATGTTGACTTTGATGTAACAACAATTTAGTCTACTTGCTAAAGAAACATCATGTTAGTACCACATCTGTAGGTCCACTTAATTTGTAAAAAGTCTTACACTTCTTTATTAATAATATATATTGACATAGGTATAATATAATGAATGTATGTGCCGATATTGGATACTCCAGACATGGATAAAGGCTGGAACAAAGTCTCTATTGAATCTTCCAAAGGGATAGATGGTGGCTCTGTACTTTGCCACTCACCTGTAGTTGCAGCCTCCTGTCTACTTGATACCACCTTTTCCGGTATGGGAGAACACAGGCCACACCACTGCTTCCTGATTTCTTCCACTGACATTTTTTATCAAGTTTGATAAAAGAAACTTTGTTGAAGAAAGGTTGCAACAGTAAATATACAGCCAACTAAAGACAAGAATGCACTATGAATAATAAAGTAACTAGTAATACAATAAAGGTCAGTAAAATCTAAATGGTTGCATATATGAAAGAGGATACAACGAATCTAAAGAGAAAAGAAGGGGGAGGTGGGGGACTAATGAGTGAATAACATGAGTATAACGACAACAAGAACAGGAGAGCATACAGCATAAAAAAATGCCTACAATTTGAAAAGTAGTGGTTACAATATAGGATCAAGATAAAACAATTCATGGTGGTTTGGGAACTTCTTCCAACAATGGACGGTGATGAATACAATTTCGAGCAGAAGTATCTAGGAAAATGGTAATAGGGGACCACATGTGTTCTCTTTTTAGGAGAAGAGATAAAGGGGACACGTATGCACAGTCAAGTCGGTGATTATAGCAAACACTGTACCTCCAAGCCTGAAAAGAAAGGTGTGCAGATAGTTCCCAATTTTTTGTTATTTGTTGAAAAGCAACTGCAATTAGTAAGTCTACAATAGTTGTGTTACATGTCATAGCTTGCCATTGGTCAGAAAGTGTGCATAGAAAAATATTTATAGGAGAGAATGGGAAATGAGTGTGAAAAATTGTGTTAATTTGAGACCATACTTTCAACCAGAATTGATGAGTGCACTGACAAGAAAAAAGCATATGGTATAAATCAGCATGCATCGCATTACATGACCAACAATTTGTGGTGACAGAAGAATTAAATTTATGTAAAGTAGTTGGAGTAATAATAAGCCTATTATATAAGAAGAAAAGCGTTTGAGTTGTACTGGCTGATCTTGAGGTCTTATGAATTTTTAACCACAATTTATCCCAAAACGTACTAGACCACGATGTATGAAAATCTTGCGCCCATTGTAATTCGATGTTGATTTTATTCCTATGCTCTAGAAGTTTAATGAGGACTTTATAAATAGAAGAAGCACTAGGTTGAGTATATAAAATAGGAAGAATATCATCATGAGGTAGTAGTTTGGGAGAGCCCGAGGATAATGAAGACAAGGAGGTGGATATGATTTGGATCAGAGTATTACATTTATTAGAGTATGATTTTGGTAAATTATATAATGATTGTGCATTTGAGAATGTGATAAAATTATCATTTGAGTAAAGCTGATAAACCCAAAGTAATCCTTTATCCCGACAAGTTTTCCAAAAAATAGGCTTATTATTGATTTTGATAAAATGGTTATGCCAAATTGAAGATTTAAGAAACCAGTCAACATTGGAAAGGTGTGTATAGGGGAGGATAAATGTTGGGTCTTAAGAGTAAATGTAAGAAATCCTTGGATCGAAAAAAGGAGAGAGAAAATAAAGTTCAATGTCTTTCCACAATGGCGAAAAATCAGAAGTTGAATGATATAAATATTTAGAGATTTGCTTGAGGAGGAAAGCATTATGATAGAGTTGGAAATCAGGAAAGTTTACACCGCCGTGTAATTTGTTGCGTTTAAGCATAACCAAAATTAAACAAGTTTTTTATGATTCCATAAAAAGGAAGATAATAAAGAATAAATCTTTTTGAAGAAATATAAAAGGATATCAAAAGGAATAGCAGCAATAGTATAAAAAACGACAGGGGCAAGCATCATTTTAATAGTGTCAAGCCTACCCCACCAAGATAGATTAAGTGAGTGCCATTTAGAAATAGAGTTAGATAAAGTGAAAAAAACTTACGGCCAGATGTACGACCATTGGAAATTGCGACTCGCAAATTGCATCAAATTGCCAAGTCGCAATTTCCAATGTACAACAGTGTCTGAGACACTGTGAGCGATTCCCAATGGGTCGCAAAATGCAGGCCTACTGAATATTAATGAGGCTGTCGCAATTTGCGACCCCATTGGGAATGGCGAGCACTCCCAGGGATGGTGGCCTGCTGGGGTCAGTAGACCTCCATGTCTGGGACTGCTTTTAAATAAAGCATTTTTTTTTAAATGCAGCCCGTTTTCCTTAAAGGAAAACAGGCTGCATTAAAAAAAAAAAAAAACTTTTTATTTTAATTTTTTAAGGGCAGGGACCACTGCCTGCCCTTAAAAAATGTTTGCGCTTGCATTCCCAAAGGCGAAGGGGTCCCCTAGAGGACCCCTTCCCATTTGCAAGTGCTTTACCACCCTCTTGAAGAGGGTGGTAAACTGCAAGTGTTTTGCGACCGCAATTGCGGTTGCAGAACATTCTTACATGGCTTGTGGGGTCACTATTAGGAAGGGAACGCCCCTTCCTAATAAATAGCGAGTCGCTAAACACTATTTTGCGAGTCGCAAATTATTTGCGGCTCACAAAATAGTGTTAGTACATGGCCCACAGGAGTTTTGCATACGCAAACGGGTCTGAAACCCATATACGCATGCAAAAATCCGTAGTACATCTAGCCCTTGATTCATATGTAAAGTTAAAGGGGCATATTCTCAAGAACGTGTGATAACCACCGCAAGTTTAGCTTAACGCAACTTCTCACATCGCAGTCCATCGCGGGAAAACAATGCATTCTCAACCTGGCGGCACCATGCGATAGTCCCACGATAACGCACCAAATGACCGCGTAAAAAACAACACGACGCCCAAAAAATGCGAAACACCAACGCGAATAAAGTTGCGATGAGGCCAACCTCGAAAAAAAACCCAGCGACAGGCCTGCAATTCCCACGCGCTTGGCGGGAAAATGCACCATAAAAGCCGAACAAGAAAAGCACACCATAAACAAAATAAAATGCGTAGCAACATGGACGCACCCGGAATGAGTGCCCAGGTCAACGCAAACCCCACAAGCCCCACAGACCACCAGCAAGGAACCTCGGGGTCGGGGAAGGCCAAGGAGAAGAGAGAGAGGAAGACGGGCTACAGTCCGCATGACAACCGGATCGTCGTCACGGAGGTGACAGAGCACTAACAACAACTGTCCGTCTCCACCACCGTGTCATTGGCAACACAGACGGAAAAATGGCATTCCATCGTGAATACAGTCGGACTGCCGAGGAGGCCAAGATGCGCTGGCACGAAGTCAAAAGCCAAACCAAGCAGAAACCCGCTGCCACCCGAAAGGCAGCAACGGCGAATGGAGGTGGGAGTCCTGCGCCACAGGAGGACCTGGAGCAAATGGCGGACACAGTCATGAGTGTGGAGACGGTGCAAGGAGTCGGGAGTCCAGACACTGCTCGACATGACTTGACAAAACATCAACAGGGTGAGTAACTAACAGGAACTGGGGGGACGGGCACAATGGCACACATGCACAACGATGTGTAGCACACCGCACACCCACAACGACCCTGGGTCATGTCCCTGATCCCCGTGGCACACTGCAGCACACATACAAACATGAAGTAGGCCCCCGTCCACCATGTGCTCGAAGGGGTCCCACCCCACACAACACCAATTCCACTACACACACATGCACCAGTGCGAAATACAGCAAAGATGCATATGCGAGAGCCACACTGACAATGCAAGTGACACCACATGACGAGCAGCATGGCTGGAGTACAATCACCATGACACTGTGCACGCCACGTGACTGAGGTGGCTGAGTGTGGACTACATCCGGAAGGAGCAGGTCACACCCTGACACATCCACGTGCACAAACAAACGCTGACGTCAACAATACATCTGCAGACAAACAATGCGCAAGAGAACAAAATCCGTCCAGGAGCACAAATGACCCCAGTTGCCAACATCACAGCACCTCAAAAGCACAAAAGCCAAAGGCACACCGTCTCCAAGGGATAAGGGGCAGCAACATCACAGCAGCAGGTGCGACTCTCACACAATGCAGCACACACACATAGCAATCATAGCACATCCACATGGACGGCAATGTGGGACACAGTGCAACACTTACACTGCAGAACAGAAGACACAACTGGCTCCACCTGTGCGTAGAAAATGGCCAATCACATCTGACATAGCAGGAAACTGTGAGATGAAAATGTACGTGTACAACATCACCTACATCATGTAGTCCTATTGTCCACTATCCCGCATCAAATAGTCCGCCAATCCAAAACAGTCACAATGTACATTGTCATGCAGTCTGTATGTAAACCCGAACAATGAGTCAACATACATGCCAACACAATGTCAACAAGCATCCCCCCTTCACATTGCAGAGGGACAAACAACACCTCCAGCAGAGCAGACCAGACAACCCATCAGTGATGCTGAAGAGGACCTCCACACTTCCGACACCGATGCCCTACAGCAGTCCATGGACATCTCAGGCAATAGAGCTCCAGGAGCAGGGCAGCCCGCTGCACCGAGGACACACCACCCCCTGCACGGACAACACAGCTGGACGCACCCACCACCCCGGCTGGCTCACAGCAGCCCACCTAAGCACACATCCCATTACAAGGCCAGCTGTCAGACTGCCAGAAGGGGCTGGCTGAACATGTGCGGGTGGGGTACTACCTCATGGGAGACGAACTAGATCCCATACGTGGGTGTCAAAGTCCCATCATGGACCACCTACACACCCCAACGGAGACCCACACTGCGACAGGGACACATGCCTTTGCACATTTCCAGTACTGAACCACACCCAGAGCCATGTGATAATCACCCACACCCCCACGCCGGACTGGCGTACGCCAGCCAAGTTCACTCCTCTTACGTATTGGGTGGGGGACAACAAAGCTACATGTGCAATGTCCCACCCTCTGCCTGCGGTGATATGGCTGCGTCCTCTGCACACGGCACAATGTAAGGTTGTGGGGCCGGGGCCCTAATGCATACATCATGAGCACACGGACGCACTCAGATAGTTCGTTGAACTGGCCACAAGCACGTGCGCTCGACACCTTTATTGGCATGGTCACATGTACAGTGACGCATGTGCTGGATGTGTGTGGGGTGAGTGTAAGCCAGCCCGCAGGGAGTCGTTGGTGCTGGCAACAACTTGAACAGTGATCACAATTGAAGCAGAAACATAAAACATCAGCATAACAGAAACAACTGTGAAGCATCATGGTGGTTGCCAGAGAGAGTACAGTGTTCACCCTACATGCAAGCAGAATGGTCCTTGATTTGTGGTGCACTGAGTTAGTGGCACCTGAGGAGCTGAGCAGGGTATCAAGCTGATGATGGCACCCACGACTGGTGTGAGCTACTCTGAAAGTCTGGCAGTAAGACACTTCCGACTCTGGCACCTGTTGTCTGGAGTTGGTCCTGGCGGTGGTGGCGTGTGCATCCTGCGGTGATGCGACGTCCAGGCAGGTCAGGACTCGATTTGATGTGTGAGCCCAGGTGGACCGCAGTTGAGGGTGGAGGCAGCGGACAATGCAGGGCCACAGACACATGGCGTTGATGACCCCCAGGCCATCGACCCAGAGGCCATCCAACATGCCACCAGACTGGGGCCATGATTTGAGCTGCACAGAGTTAGTGGCCCCGGATGCACTGCGGCCGGCACAGGCCCAGGCACAGGCACACCACCACGGGACGGTGACTTGCGGTGCAGTGAGCTAGGGCCACGCGAGGTGGGTGGGTCCTCGTCGATGTCGAAGGTGAATGTAGCGGAGGTTTGCGGGGGACAGTGGAAGGTGTCTTCCAGGGCATGATGCAGAGGGCAGGAGCCGGCCGGAAGCGGCAAATGGAGGAGTGGAATGCTACTGCCTCGTTTTGGCCACATAGTCAGTATCACTGACATGATGATGAAGACAACCCCCAGTCCTTGGACTCAGTCGCCAACAAATCTGAAAGTGTCCATGGTTGTCAGGGGACAGACTTAGTGGCCCCGGAGCTGGAAGGGGATGCAGTCTGCGACGAGGCCAGTACAATGATATCAGGTCTGCCATAAATGAATCATGACTGAGTTCCCAATGTGTGCCCTACTCGACCGATGTGTAGTCCGGAGGCAGCGGCCAGCGCGGGCCAACCGCTGTTCAGCGAGCTCCTCCTAGAACACTGACACACGGCATTGAAATGGCAGTGATTGACCGAGGCAGTAGCGACAGAGCTGAGCGGGTGTTTAGCCAGTGACGATGCCGTGTCCTGCCTGGGACGGACTGGCATGGATTTGTGTGGGCCCTGCAGGACCGCAGTGTAGTCCAAAGGTGTAGACATCAAGGGCCCACAGACACGTGTGGTTGGGATGCCCAGCACATACTTTGTGTCACCACATCGAAGGGAGTATAGTGAGTTAAACTCAGCCATGAAGTGTGTTCTCGGCCATTGTGTAATCAAGACTCAGTTCCAAATGTGTGACCTACTTGGCCGCAGTGTGGATCTGAGGCAGCAGTCAGCAGGGGCCCACAGCCACGTGTCGTTGGCCCGCAATGCACAGAGTTAGTGACACCAGAGCAGTTGTCGGCAGTCTTCGATCAACTCCGTAATGATGGTCCTTTTCTCCTCCGGACTGAACCGCGTCTTCCTCTTACTCGTCTCCTTGCGTACATTGATATGAACTCCGCCATGCAGAAAACAAGACTCAGTTCCAGATGTGTGACCCACTCGACCGCAGTGTGGGGCGAAGGCAGTAGTCAGCAAGGGACCACAGACAGGTGTAGTTCGAATGCTATGCACAGAGTTGGTGGCACCACATCGAAGGGAGTACAGTGATATAAACTCAGCCATAAGGTGTGTACTCTGCCATTGCATAATCAAGACTCAGTTGCAAATGTGTGACCTACTTGACCGTAGTGTAGGCCGGAGGCAGCGGTGGAGTACGTCAACGAGAAAGGAGTAATGCGGGCCTGTGTCGCGGAGGCCGTGATGGTCTGAGGAGGCTGCCAAGGTCGCAGGCTGTGGGCTTGGAGCTTGCGCCGGCACGTGGCGGGCCCTCTTCGACACACTCCAGTGTCGGCAGGTGAGCAATGAGGCCTGGCTGCGCATGGGCGGGCATGACGGGTTCGGGGACCAGCGGCCCGGGGTGCAGCAGGCGCACTGGATCGCAGGCCACACCGCTCATGGCGACGGCGTCGGCCTCGTGGCGGGGTGGGAGGCGCCACTCTGGCAGGCACGTTGGGCATTCCGGAAGAGAACCACGCCCAGGGCTACGTGCTTTTTATTCACACCCCTACGCTGGCCTGGCGTCCTCCGGGCCAGCCCACTCCGCACACGCTTACAGGGGGGGATGTCACAAGCTACATTTCCGCGATCTTCCCCACTGGCTGGGGTGACATGGTTGCGTCCACTGTCCACTACACTCCAAACACCAGCAGTGCATGTAGACATGGCTATGTCTGTGGTCTGCATACTGCAGTCTGTCCAGGACATCTCTGCCACACTTGGCATTGTGTACATTCTCATTCATTGGTCACTTGCCTCCTTCGCACATGCCTGGTTCCCACCTCTCCCCACATTCCGGTATGTGTGGCTGAGGTGCCATGCCGTTGATGGCTCATGTACATGGCTAACCAATGTTGCCACAGTAAGTTGTGCTGTCGTGTCTGGTGGGGGGGCATGTTGTTTGGCATGTTGTATGTGATTTTGTGACGTGTGCAGTGCCAGAGTTGTGAGTTACATGATTGTGGAGTTGAGGTGTATGGTGTGTTCATTTGGTACTTGCCAACGTGCAGTGCATTTCCATAGGTGCCATCCTGGAAGCGCTGGTTGATGTCAGACTGTCGGAAGATGAAGGGATCATGCACACTGCCTGGGTAGTTGGCTATGACATTGGTGAGGAGTCCCCTGTGGTCCACTATTGCCTGCACGTTGATGGGATGCGTGTGCTTTCTGTTGGGGTATTGTGTGCGGTGTTGGCAGGGGGCACAAGTGGGACAAGTGTGCAGTTGATTGCCCCCGACATGTGCGGGGATCCAGCTATGGCGTATAGTCCTTGCTTGGTCTCCAGCTGTTCCTGTGCATTGTGGGGGACGTATGGGTGCTGGGGTCCCTAGCTGGTGAGGGCATCCAGGCCAGATGTGAGGAACTTGGATGGGGCTGGCTGTGAGACTTCTCCGACTCGGGCGGTCGTTGTTTGGGAGGATACCAGAGGCCAACTGGTGCAGCACAGCCAGCAGCTTTGTCTGCGGAGGGATGTTGATTGCCCCCTGTGGGCAATGATGTTCAGGATGCGGAGGATGGTTGTCCTTTTGGGCCTGTAGTGGGCATTGGCATTGTCTGGTGCTAGGTATGTAGGGCTGGTGCATTTCCTGTATGTCCGCTGTCTTTGTCTGTGCTGCCTCTGTGGTGGTCTGGGGGTGGGTGGGGTGGGTCCGTTGGGGGGGGTGGCGGTCCTGGGGTTGGTGGCAGTGGGTGTTGTTGCCCCCTCGGGGCTCCAGGGTGCATGGTGAGTGGCTCCATGGCATCTGTTGTTCTTCCTGTGTGGCGCTGGGCTGGGCTCCCTTTGATGGTGCAGTTTCCTGCTGCTAACGCGCCTTATCACCTGTTTTGTGGTCTTATCACCGATGTGGCTGGTCTTTGAGAATGTTGAGGTGTGGTGTTGTCACGGGTTTTTGCTCGGGAACGCCTACTCTGCATCTCATTAGCGTTAGTTGCCGGGGTCATCTGTGGCAATGTTTTTTGCGACTGCTTTCGCAGGAAAACTGGTGCTATGGGCTTTTAGCACCAGCTTGTGAATGGGGCGGTAAATTTAGCGCGACTTTAGCTGTGATAAAGTGCCAATAACTCGGCGATAGCTCCTTGAGTATATGCCCCAAAGTATGTTTTATAGAAGGAGCAAACCAAATACCCAAGTATTTAATTTTTGGGGAATTCCAAGAAAAGTTAGTATAAACAAAATCTTGTTTGAAGCAAAAAACATTTAGAGGAAGGATTTCACATTCATCATGATTCAATTTATATCCACAAAGCAAGGAAGAGTTATTAACTTCCGCCATGAAAGCTGGAAGAGAGGAGTCTGGTTTGGATAAGTATAATAAGATAACATCTGCATAGACACTCAGCTTAACATGAGTTTTACCATGTTGAAAACCACAAGTATTTGAGTTTTGTTTAATTTTAGCAAGAAAGGGTTCTAATGCAAGAATAAAATGAGAATAGAAGCTTTTGGTGAAGTATATAATAAAGATACATAAGAAATAAACTTAGGACCGAAATCAAACCAAGGGAGTATATGAAACATAAATGACCAATCCATACGATCAAAAGCCTTTTCTGCATCAAGAGAAGTGGCTGCTAATGAATGGGGATACTTATTAGATTTACTCAATATGTTAAAGAAAACTCTAGTATTATCAGAGATATATCTGCCATTAATAAAACCTGATAGTTCTCTACAAATAATAGAAGGTGAGATTAGGTCCAGTCGAAGTGCGAGGATTTTAGCAAATAATTTATAGTCAGAAATAACTAAAGAAATTGGTCTATAATTCTTACAAAGATGTGGATCTTTTCCATCTTTGGGGATTAGACAAACAAGGGCCTCTTGAAAAGTGCCACTGGAAGATTTAGATAAAATGAAGTGTGAGAATAAGGAATTGAGATGTGGAAGGAGAAATTTAGAAAAATGGGAGTAAAATTCTACAGGAAATCTGTCAGGACCAGGAGCTTTCCCAATCTTAAGAAGCTTTAATGCATTGGAAATGTCTTTTATGGAGATATCGTCGTCCATTTATGAAAAGTCTATGTCATTTAGAAACTGCTTTTGTAAGGAAGAAAGATAGCGTTGGATATCGGTAGACTCTTGACTGATTTCAGGGGTATAAAGAGTAGTATAATATTTTTTTAATTCCTCTAAAATATCTGCATCTTTAATGATTGGGGATGTGTCAAAGTGTAAAATATAATCAATGTTTATACGTTCTTTCTTGATTTTAAGATATGTGGCCAGAGGTTTGCCTGCTTTGTTTTGGCCTCTATAATAACGAGTACTACCTCTAAGAAGATAAGCATTCTCTGTAGATAATTTATTTTATTTAAATTTTTCTAAAATGATATTATTAAGATTCGTTTTAGAATTGGTGGCGGTATGGAGAGACTCTAACAATTTGATGCATTTAAGAATATCAAGTGCTTTTTGAGAATTCAGATTTTTCTTTTGAGCAATATAAGATGTAATAAAGTCTCTGGCTGAAGCTTTAAATGCATCCCATACAACAGGGAAGGATACATCTGAAGATATATTATGATCAAAAAATTCAGTAATAAAAGATTCAAAAGAGGAGGTAAAAGTCTGACCAATTAACAAAGAAGTGTTAAAGCACCATCTTTTATTGGTCATAGTATTAGGAAGCAATTCTAAATCTAAAATTACTGGAGCATGGTCAGAAGATAATATAGAACCAATATCTGCATGAACAATATCTTGTGCGAGTGGTTTAGGGATAAATAAATAATCTATACGAGAGTGGGATAAATCTGTATGAGAGAAAAATGTATACTCTCGTAATTGTGGGTTACCTAATCTCCAGGAATCAATCTGTGAGCAATTAGTGTGGTAAAGTGTTGGTGCATTAAAGAAGGGACAAAAGGTACTTTGGAGGTACGATCTTTGTGGACATCAACAACCAAGTTTCAATCACCACCAAAAATAACATATTGTGTAGAGATAGACATCAATTGAGTAGATATGGTAGGCCAGAATTTACTGTCTATTTTAGTAGGAGCATAAACATTAAACAGAGAAATAGGTATATTATTAACTTTAAGATGAACAATTAACCAATGACCGTCATCTGGGAGAGAATCATTGCCCCATTTTGTTTGCCCGTACCGGGTGAGGAGAAAACATTCCCAAACCATTGGCGTTTAAGCTTTAACACTTCTGAGGCAACAATATGAGATTTTTGTAAAAACACAATATCTGATTTGAGATTAGATAAATGGGTTAGGACTCTATGTCTCTAAATGGGCAAACACAAACCTTTCACTTTTTGCCTTCTGTTCCCCTCGTTGCCCCTGTATTTCTGTGCCTTCTGTGCCCATTTTTGCCTTCTGTACCCCTCGTTGCCCCCGTGTTTTTGAGCCCATTTTGCCTTCTGTTCCCCTCGTTGCTCCTGTATTTCTGTGCCTTCTGTGCCCATTTTTGCCTTCTGTACCCCTCGTTGCCCCCATGTTTTTGAGCCCGTTTTGCCTTCTGTTCCCCTCGTTGCTCCTGTATTTCTGTGCCTTCTGTGCCCATTTTTGCCTTCTGTACCCCTCGTTGCCCCCGTGTTTTTGAGCCCGTTTTGCCTTCTGTTCCCCTTGTTGCCCCTGTATTTCTGTGCCTTCTGTGCCCATTTTTGCCTTCTGTACCCCTCGTTGCCCCGTGTTTTTGAGCCTGTTTTGCCTTCTGTTCCCCTCGTTGCTCCTGTATTTCTGTGCCTTCTGTGCCCATTTTTGCCTTCTGTACCCCTCGTTGCCCCCGTGTTTTTGAGCCCGTTTTGCCTTCTGTTCCCCTCGTTGCTCCTGTATTTCTGTGCCTTCTGTGCCCATTTTTGCCTTCTGTTCCCCTCGTTGCCCCTCACCGCTCCCGCCGCTGCGTCCCCTGCGTCCCCGCCCCCCTGACACGCCCATTTGCTGCCCCTGCCCTGCCTCCCGCCTCCCAGCTGCTGCTCCCTTATATATGGCAGCCGCTCTGCGGCCATGCCGCTGGCGCGCCTAAGGCCCGTCTGCGCTTGTCCGCGCCTGGACCGCGCCCAGCGCCAGAACCCCTGGTCCCCGCACCCGCCACGATGCCCAGCTCCGCTACAACTCCAGCACCCTCCAAGCACTCAACACCGGACGACGATCACGCACCTGCTTCCTGGCCGCCCCGAAGAGCACCCAAGGACCCTTCTCCTGCCGGAACTGCAGCTTCACCAGCACCCAGCCCGCCAACCCGCCGACCAGGAACAAACCCAACCACCTCAGTTGCATTCTTCTCAACACTTGCTCCGCCCGCAAACACGCCGTCGAACTCTGGGACCTACTCGACTCAACCTCCCCTGACGTCGCATTCCTGACGGAGACCTGGCTGAACCCCTCCTCGGCACCCGACATCACCACAGTTCAGCGACTCCATCACCGACTTCGTCAGCCCTCACGCCCTCGCCTCCACAGACTACATCCTCCTCGGGGACCTGAACTTCCACCTCGAGAACAACAACAACACCAACTCTACCACCCTGATCGACAACCTCGCCAACCTCGGACTCAGACAACTCGTCACAACTCCCACCCACTCCGCCGGCCACACGCTTGACCCCATCTTCTCCGCAAGCTCCCACGTCACCTTCAGTCACACCACCGAACTCCACTGGACCGACCATCGCTGCATCCACTTCACCTTCCAGAAAGCCACCACGCACCTCCGCACCCAACAGATGCCTCGCCGCTGCTGGAGAAAAGTCACCGAAGACCAGCTAACCACCACCCTAGCCCGGTGCCCACCAGCCGACCCCACCGACCCCGACACCGCCGCCCGCAACCTCAGACAGTGGATCGACGACTGCGCCCACACCCTCGCCCCGCTCAAGAAACCCCCCAACAGCCACACCAGCAAGAAAGCCAGCTGGTTCACTGAAGACCTCTGGGCCTCCAAGCAAACCTGCCGAAAGTTAGAGAAGAACTGGCACCGCGAACAAACACCGGACAGCTACGCAGCCCACAAGAACGCCACCCGCAGACACCATCACCTCATCAGATCCGCCAAAAGGGCCTCCTTCAAAGACCGCCTAGACAACAACGCACACAACAGCAAAGAGCTCTTCAACATTGTGAAGGAACTCTCTAACCACAGCTCCAACACCAATGACATCCCACCTTCGCAAGACCTATGCAACTCGTTGGCCGCCTTCTTCCATCGCAAGATCGCTGACATCCACGACAGCTTCAACACCACGATCGGCCCGACAACCACTGAGATCCCCGCCCCCACGACCAACATCTGCACCAACCGCCTGCTCTCCTGGACCAACATAAACGACGACGACACCATCAAGATCATGAACACCATCCACTCCGGATCTCCGTCAGACCCATGCCCACACCACATCTTCAACAAAGCCAGCACCACCATCGCACCCCATCTCCGGAAAGCCATCAACATCTCCTTCGAGACAGCAACCTTCCCGGATAGCTGGAAGCACGCCGAGATCAACGCCTTACTCAAGAAACCCAAGGCGGACCCCAAGGACCTCAAGAACTTCCGGCCCATCTCCTTACTCCCGTTCCCGGCGAAGGTCATCGAGAAGACCGTCAACAAACAACTGACCCGCTACCTCGAGGAGAACAGCATCCTGGACCCGTCCCAGTCTGGGTGTCACAGCAACCACAGCACCGAAACTGACCTCATTGCCGCCACCGATGACATCAGGACCCTGCTAGACAACGGAGAGACCGCGGCCCTCATCCTCCTGGACCTGTCAGCCGCCTTCGACACGGTATGCCACCACACACTACGCACACGCCTCCACGACGCCGGAATCCAAGAGAAGGCCCTGGACTGGACCACCTCCTTCCTCTCCGGCAGAACACAGAGCGTCCGCCTCCCCCTTCCGCTCCGAGGCCACCGAGATCATCTGCAGCGTACCCCAGGGCTCATCCCTCAGCCCAACGCTGTTCAACATCTACATGGCACCACTCGCCCACGTCGCCTGACTGCACGACCTCAACATCATCTCTTACGCCGATGACACCCAGCTGATTCTCTCCTTCACCAAAGACCCCCACACCGCCAAAACAAACCTCCATGAAGGAATGAAGGCCGTCGCGGAATGGATGAGGAACAGCCGACTGAAGCTGAACTCTGACAAGACGGAGGTCCTCATCCTCGGATCCACCCCCTCGGCCTGGGACGACTCCTGGTGGCCGACCGCACTGGGAGCAGCCCCAATACCCACCGACCACGCACGCAACCTAGGAGTCATCCTCGACTCCACCCTCTCCATGACTAAGCAGGTCAATGCCGTCTCTTCCGCCTGCTTCAACACCCTCCGCATGCTCCGCAAGATCTACAAGTGGATCCCCACCGAAACGAGGAGAACGGTCACCCAGGCCCTCATCAGCAGCAGGCTGGACTACGGAAATGCCCTCTGTGCTGGAGCCTCTGCCAAACTCCTGAAACGGCAGCAACGCATCCAGAACGCCTCTGCACGCCTGATCCTCGACATCCCTCGCCGCAGCCACATCACCCCTCACCTGAGAAACCTGCACTGGCTCCCCGTCAACAAGTGGATAACCTTCAAGCTCCTCACCCACGCACACAAGGCACTGCACAACACCGGACCTGCGTACCTCAACAGACGACTCAGCCTCTACACCCCTGCCCACCAGCTTCACTCCACTGACCTCGCCCTCGCCACAATACCCCACATCCGAAGAGCGACCTCTGGTGGCAGATCCTTCTCCCACCTCGCCGCCAAAACCTGGAACACCCTCCCCATCCGCCTACGGCAGACCCAAGACCTGCTGACCTTCAGAAGACTCCTGAAGACCTGGCTCTTCAAGCAGTAGCAGCACCACTCCCCCCCCCCCCTCAGCGCCTTGAGACCGTCACGGGTATGTAGTGCACTCTACAAATGCTATGATTGATTGATTGATTGATTGATTGATTAGTTAGGAGATGCTCTTTGAATTTCCATGTTCTCTTCATTAAAAGTGTCTAAGAATCACTGGAGCAAAACAGGATCTTCATAAGTGGTGGTTTTGTTTCTATAAATCACTTTGAAGAGGCATGGATAGATTAGGCCAAATCTAGCATTAAGATCTCGTAGAGCTGGACGCATAGCCAAGAAACTTTTCCTTCTATCTGCTGTGGACTTAGCATAGTCTTGAGAGAAAAATAGTTGATAACCTTGCCAAAAGATACAACGTTTGACTTTGACTGCCTGCAAAACTTTCAACAAATCAGTATATTCCAAAAAGTACAATATTATACCTCTTGGCTTGCGGGTAGAAGAAGAGGTATGTGGGTTGTGACCAAGTTTATGTGCTCTTTGTATATTCAATTGTGGGGAATCAGGTAACTCAAGAATATGTGGAAGAAAAGATTGAAAAAAAGAAATAGGGTTAGAGCCCTCCAATCCTTCAGCCAAACCATAAATGTGTAGGTTGTTGCATCTGCTGTGATTTTCAAGATTCTCAACTTGTTCTTGAAGGTGAGAGATTTCCATTTTCATTGGGTGAATTTGTTGAGAGGATGCTTGTAGAGATTCCACTTGCTGTTCCATCAAATTCACTTTGTTGTCAATATTAGACCATCAATCATCCAAGGTTTGTATACGCTTATTTGTTTCTTCCACATATGGCTTGAGAGCCAGTATTTCTTCCAAGAGTAACTCTAGTGATATTGGTGGGGGAGATTTAGTAGGTGAGGGAGGATCCTTTTTAACTCATTTAGTAGAGGACATCGATGAAGAGGCCATTGGTTTAGATGAATTCTTTGTACTTGGCAGAGAAGAATTTGAAGTAGTCGCAGGAATGAATGAAGGTGTAGGAGCTGATACCCCCAAAAGAGGGAGCGACACAACATGCTCTGGGTCCTCCATATCATCTTGTAGCACAGAAAATGGGTTAGAAGTTACCAACGTAGACGCTTTTAGGACGCAATACTGAGTTGGCAGCAGCACCTCTCATAGATTTAGTTCTACCCATATACATAGATAATAGGTCAGTAAAAAAGTAATTTCTTTAAGGAAGAATGGGCAAAACAGCTTGAGCAGCACAGTATTAGGTATCAGAGTTTAGCAGTCGAGAGCAAATGAACATTTTTGAAACCATCAAAAGTGGTTACATGTTTCTGGCAATAATATGAGAAGAATTAGAGGCAAAAGAGGCCAAATATTTTCAATGATCACAGGTATTGTTGAGAGGCAGTTTATATTTCCATTAAAGAATGGGTTTCAAACACTCCTGACTGGCAATACACTTTTTATGAATAAGTGTAGAGGAATTTTCAGGAAAAAATCATCTGAAAAGATGTATTGACGAGTTTGAAGGCATGATCGTAGAAATTGCAGATATCCAGGAAGTAGAATGGCGGACACGACTCCAGTCAGGGAGACGCACCGCCGCTTCCAAATTAAAATGCGCTGTGAAAGCTGCTCACCACATCATGAAAAACAGATGAATAGAAGCAGCGCGTCTTCCCCGACTCATTGCTTTCTTCAATTCTGGTGCCAAAAGCAGCTCCACACTGCATCCAGCTCGGAGTGTTATCAACCCGCCGCCATCTTCTATGGCGTCAAGCCACACCTCCCCTTCCACTGACATTTTGGTGATGTCAAAAGCATTGATCCTGTATCGATGTCCAAACGTATTTTTTTGGTTGCTTCGTAAACAGACATGAAAGATTTTCCAAACAGCTTCTCATGTTCAGAGGCATAGTCCTCCAAATGAATTTCCATCTCTTGGTTGCTAAGTTTGCACTTCGACTTCCTTACAATCTCTACTCTTGTGGCTCCTGGCTGGCTATGGTGGTTTGAATACCTCCTGTGATGAAAGAGAAGTTCTCTTTCTGCTGTGCAGCTGAAAGTACATGTATTTCCTGAAATGGGTGAGGTCATCACTCGCTGTCAGTGCAACAATTGTAATTTGCGACTCATACCGATTTACAATTTGCAACTCAGTAGAAGATTTAACAAGTCTCCCAGCAACGCAACGCAGCCTCCCATGAGGCTGCACTGCGTTGCGCAACAGGGAGGGAGCAGGCGAGCGCCATATCTTCAAAGATATGGCTCTCTCCTCCCCTTCCCTTGCGCCAGAGATGATTACAGCTGCTGTGCGCCACACACACACCTTAGCGCCATAGCGCTAGGGTGTGTGTGTGAGGCTAGCATAGGTGTTGTACAGGAAGGGTACCCTTCCTTTACAAAATACTATGCTAGACACAAGGGAAAGCGTTTCCCACTATGTATGCGTGCTGCACAGTGCAGCACGCATGCAAAGTCGGAACAGGAAGGAGAAATGAAAGCATTTCTCCTTCCTTGCGCCTGATTTAAAATGGGGCAGTTTTCTCACGCTAAACCCAATGTACTGTTTTCAGTAAATTGGGTTTAGCGTGAGAAATCTTGAGTGGTTGCATGGGAACGCCCATGCTCCACCCTTGGTATGCCCCCATGGCGCAAAGTAATGCAAAGCAGAGCGATGCGCTGCTTTAAATTACTTTTACGTTATTTCCAGTGCTAACCAAGTTTAGCGCTGGAAAGTTGATCAGGAAAAAAAGATTTTGTGCCGATTCGCGTGACGCAAACACGGTGCAAAATCTTAGTAAATCTCCCCCTCAGTATTTTAAAAAAGTGAATGTTTGCAATTCACTATTAGCAAGGAAAGGTTTATAAATTTTATTCCGCGATTCCTAATTTGTAATTTGGTATTTATTGCTATTTACGAATCACTAAATATTTTCGGGCATCAGGCCCCTAAATCTCTTTGGGAATAATATTGCAGCAAGACCTGCCACACCAATGGCCCTGTGCTTGAATTTCCAATTTTGAACTTGGGGCCTTTGGAAATAGAGACCACAAAGTATGACGCTATGGCGCATTTTGCAAGTGCAGATTCAACGAGTAAAATGGATTATGCTCAAAATGTCCTTTTTTGTTCACCTGGTCTTTATTGAGCTTTTTATTACAATTAGTGTCTATCCCCCTTATCATATAAATACAACACCTGTACAATGGTTGCGAATCAGAAGCAGCCAGCTCAGGAAGTCCATCTGTATATGGGTGGGGGGTTTGCCAGGTGCTAACATGTGGCTCTGTTGTCGTGAACCTGACCATTAATTGTAGCCACTTATCACAACTCAAGATGTTTTTGTTCTTTTATCTTTCATTCATCAAGTTATTCAATTTAAAAAGAATATCACATATTTAATTAATATTCACGGGGATTCTCTTTGCCTAAAGGAATGAGGAGCAGAAGGAAAGAGGCATCTCACATTAGAGAAGAAATGTTGTTTTACAGGGTTATGTATGATCTTCGGATGTATCCAAAAATGTACCAAATACTTGTTTAGCAATAATACGCACATTGCCTTTCCGTATAATACAGGTATCATGAGAAGCTATCCCTGGGTATGGCAAAGCAGTGCTCTAAGACTGAATAATTAATGGCATTTGTTTTAAGCACACTGCCCTAAGGTATCTTGAGCCGGTTTTACAATGTCACTTTAAAATTGGTGTGTTTTTAGAGAGACATTCAATTTCCCTGAAGACTAACTCTATACTGTTCTAATTGATATGTTTTGCCTCTGTGAGGGGAGCTCTTCATTTCTGACTTCTGCAATGGGTAGTCAATGAAAGCGGTGGCACTGGCCATGGCTAATAAATCTACATAGGGACGGATTCTGCACAGGTCAAGAGGAAAGCCTCTGAACAGTGGTGGCTGTCACGGATCGGGGGTGGCGGGGTGGGGGGCAGGGAAGGAAGGGGAATGTAAAAAAAAAGTTACAGTATAAAGACACTTACATTATCGATGCGTCCCACGTCTCTACTCCATCTCTCCTCCGTCGGACTTAGGCCAGGAACAGGGTTAGGAACCGGGAAGCACACCCAGGCTCCCCGGACCAATTACAACACGGCAATGCAGCATTGTGATCGGTAAGCATCCAGGCTCCCCTGACCGATCACAATGCTGCAGTGTTGTGATTGGTCTGAGCACCGTAGTTTGGAGCTCAGACAGGGACTGGAGGCCTGGGAATGTTCTGCACGCAGGCTGTAATATAGCCTGCGTGGAGAACATGCACAGTGCGCATGACTGTTTTGCCCGGCCCCAAGCATTCATGCGCACTTGGAGTGGGAAAACCACTCCTCCCCTGCTCTGAGAGCAGAGCAGCCCTGCCTGCCTGCCCGCAAAGCAGCTGGAAACAATAAAATGATAAAATTGAGTTATTATCATTTTATGTTTCCTTTATCTACACTGCTTAAAAGCAGTGGGGCGATGCTCGAGCCGCCACTGCCGCTAAACCTAATTGTAGACCAATTATTTGATTAGCTTTATGCCTGCAAATGGAACTTCCTTCTTTAGAGAAACCTTTGCAAGTATGGTGAATATTTTGGAGTCATATCTTTAATGCTAGGACAAAAAAGAGAAGGGGGCTGATTCACAAAAATGTTTAAGAGTCTGTGAAGTAGTGCTCGTGTAGTACTGTTTACGTACTCATAGTACTCTTCACATGCTCTCAGATGACTCTAAACCACATCTAAAATGGTAACTAAATGGGAATGTTCACAAAATATTCATATACAATGAATACAAATGTATTCTCTTTGCACTTTTGCTAATACAGATTTGAACCTTTCGGGGACGATTCACAAACGCATGAAAGAGTA
The DNA here is from genome assembly GCA_963921515.1 of Calotriton arnoldi. Classification (NCBI taxonomy): domain Eukaryota; kingdom Metazoa; phylum Chordata; class Amphibia; order Caudata; family Salamandridae; genus Calotriton; species Calotriton arnoldi. Next base: position 1,042,556 of record CAWUFW010003915.1, on the reverse strand, counting down.
CCAGTGTAGTAATTCTTCTCGTAATAAATGTTTTTGTGATTGAGCCTCATAGATTTGGGGACTGTGCAAAATTCATGAAATAAAAGCATCCTTCCATACGTGCTCAATATGTGACAACATCAACACTAATGGACCAAACAGCCTGTGCCCAATAAGCTATAATGGCAAATACCACTTTTGTTATCTTAAATCCAACATTATTTAAAATGTGTGAAATTAATCCTGTGAACGCCTATAGAAATTGTTGGTTTTATTAAATTTCTCAATGCACTATGCTCCTATTTATCGAGGTGTTATCCTGTTGCTCAGGGAAGGGCCCTTGTCCTCTTCCAACTGAGGTATGAGACTGCGATTTTGTTCATTTTGTTTTTGTTAGCATTAAGATTTGAAGTGTGACTTCAATTTTATTTATTAGCCAAGGCTTAAATAAGTGTGTTTGCACAAATGCTATATTCTGTCTATGTATAATCTACAACAGTGTTAAATAATAGCCATATAGAAATGTATTCATTATGTTTTCTAAACTCCTATTCAATCAAACATTTTGTGTTTCTTGCATTTTTTTAACAGCTTCGATGCTCATGACGGCTCCACGCCGTCATGAGCCACGGTAGCCGTGTGCTCATGACGGCGTGGAGCCGTCATAGCCACGCCCGCTCCCTGCCGCTCCGCCCACGCGGCACTAATTCCCCGCCTGTGCGGGAGAGTTAATGAGTGGGCGGGCAGTGACGGCTCCACGCCGTCATGAGCACACGCTATCGTGGCTCATGACGGCGTGAGCCGTCATGAGCGTCAAAGCGCCACGCCCACCTCTAGCCCCCGCCACGCGCGCGCGCCGAATTCCGCTGCGCAGGGAAGGGGTTAATTACTAAATAAATTCCCATGTGAGCTGCTTAAGTGGTGACAGAAAAATATTTTGAACTTGGATTTCGAATATAGTATTTTAATTCCAAATTCAAGTTAAACCTTTTGGATTGATGTGAACATTTAGAACATCATACTGAAGAAACACACTAATAAATGCGAAATGAGTAATTCATCATGGCAAATAGATCCGCTAACATTCTAATGCTTATTAGCCTTTTTTTTTTTAGAAAAATAGCCTACTTCTGTTAGAAAAACCTATATCGAAAAATTCCATAATGATGACTCCCCTAAATAGGGTCGGCCAAATATATAATTTCACCTGTGAATCTCTGCAAAGATCGCATGCAACATTTATTGCAAGAAACCTCTCCATCTAATATAGAGGCTAAGAAGCGATTGTTTTGCAATACCTACTTTTGTAGGCTTTTCGTATCCATTTTTTCATTCTTCAATGTTTGTGAACTTAAAGGGACAAAAAGTATGCAGAGGGAAATCTTCCAAGTCGTATATGCTTTCTAACACTAAGCTTTACTCAGGCCTTAACCCTATGCCTAACTGTAGTCCAGGTAGGGCTGTGTGAACGTTAGTTTCATGAAGTTTTGTGAAATGCCCCAAATTTATGTCAAATTATGTGAAATTCACTTTGTGGGATGTCACATGAAAAGTGAACATGAGGGCATACGTCACTTTCAAAATTCATTCAATAGTTGAGCAAAGGGACTGTGTTGAAAAGTTGTCTCCTTTAAGACATTTTCTGCTTTAGGAAATCTCCATTGAAAAACAAAAACTGTGCAAAATTTAATGTCCACATAATTTGCCGAATTTTGATATTTCACCTTTAAGAAATTGGAGAATTATTTAAGAGGGGGTTTCTACCCACCCTAAGTAATAATCACAGTCCTTGTCATGGTGAACCACTAAAGCCACTAAATAAAACTGAGCTCAACCCCCTGGTACTTTAAACCCTCCAAGGATACCAGGACCTCAGGAACAGAACAGCACTCAGGGGTCAAGACTCACTCGAGAAGAGGCCAGTAGCAGGGTTAAGGGCAGTTGCAGCTGGCACTAGCCTTTGGGTGGGGGTGACTCCTACCCACCGTAACCAGGGGTACCCCTACCAAATTTCACACCAGTTTCTGTTTGTCCTACTACAAACAATCCCAAAGTGCCCCATACTTTCAAAATCCAAGATAAAAAAACCTTCTCCCTTGTGCTGGTATTGTGTATCCACCTGGAAGAGTGGCCAGGGTAATGAGCATGGCCCTCATCCTTGGTCACTTCAAACCAGTTCTGGGGGCAGCTTTTCCCCTACTGGTTTAATGAATGCCTGGCTGGGAGGACATACACTGGGCTCTTTTCCAGGTGTCACCTAACTTTTGCTTGTGGAAAGGAAGCCCCTTTGAAGTAAATTAAGTTCCTGGGCCTGCCACAACTTGTCTTCTTGCCAAGGGAAGAAAAACACCTCTGTAGACCCAAGCCTTTATCTCTGTTCTGGGAGGATCATTCACATCTTATCAGGAAGATTCACTGGCTGGGCTACACTTGGAGGACTAATGCAAACTAACCTCCAGGACCTTCAGCAAGGGAAAGCGTAACTTGCTGAAAGTTACTTTTCCTTAATTTATTACAAATCTGGTTTCACCATTCAATTGGACTTCATTAGACATTCAAAATAGTTGTTTAATGATTTTCCTAGCTGGTCCCTAACAGAGATAACAGACTGTTTTTTTAATATTGCTTCCCAGTGTTTCTTTATGGGCCAGCCAGCCTTCCAGCAGTGAAAATAGCTTTTGGGTGCTAGTCACTGTAAGGACATTGTTGGACCTTCAGACCCACTCTTCAGTTCACTACTGGATGTGAGGAAGGACTCTCAGAGGACTGCCTGCTGCTGTGACCTGATGTGCACTCTGCAAGACTGCTGCTGTGCCTGGAAGGACTGCCTTGCTTTCTCGAGCCTGCCTTGAACCCTCAGAGGCCAGCCCTGCTGTTGAGCCCTACATTTTTACCTGAACCCAGGCCTACCAGAGTGTCCAGAACCACAGGGACACAAAAGGCGACCACCATCTTGAACCCGCACCTGGACCCAGCCTGAGTGAGTCCTGAACCCCCAATAGGTGTCCCACCAGTCCTGGACACTTGGTTGTGGTGATAAATGAGCCCAAATGGCCAGGAGGAGGAGGAGACCGGGACCAACCTGCTCACCTATCAGCCAGAGGTGCATCACCAGTAGGATTGACTTTGTGACCTCTCACGCTATTTTCTTCTCCACAGCAGCAAATCCTTTTCATCAGTACTTCACCAAAGGGTTACCTGACCTTGTGGAACTGTCTTAGAATACAGCCCTCTGCCTCGTCCCGAAAGATATTTTTTACTTCCATTTCAGATACTAAGTTTGAATGTAGAAATCTTCACCACGACTTCGACCCAAGGCCATCTAACGATGAAGCTTCCTCCTCGGACACCTTCTGCAGCCTTGCCTCACTTTACCTTCTCAGACACTTTTTTCAGAATTTTTTCCAAGTCTGAAGGTAAGAGCTGACTGGTTAGGTGGGATCTCAGATTTTTCCAGCAGACAAGGCAGGAGACTGCAGATGATGCAGTTCCACAGGTTTGGCTATTACTTTGCAGCAGTACTGCAGTAACCTCAAACTCTTGCCGAAAAAAAACCAGCAAGGTGAGAGCACAGTTTGTGAGTGTTTGGTACCTTGTTTTGGTCCTCCAGAGGTCAGAAAACTGACAAAGTCTCACTTCATGTTGATGCTGGCAAAGTTAGATCTGGTGTCTCCTACATCTACCAGGACCTCAACAAAGGCTTTAGGGTCCATGCCTCCCTCGAGCTAGAGTTCGCACAGGATCCAGTGAGTCCATTTATAAATAACTGGTAGGTGATTCTTCCACACAGGATAGAACTCTTTGTCAGTCTTTTGTGCCACAGGATGCCAGCAAACTAACCAGTGGAGAGCAGGTGAAGTCCCTGGGTTCAAGAGATAAACAGGAGGTATCTGGGGCCTCTTCTTGCCCAGACAGGCAGAATTCTTCCTCTTCTGCTGTTTTCTTCGAAGTCCAGGAATTTTCTTAAGAGCTGATAGTGGATTGACATTTTTTCTAGTAAACCTGCTAGTGACTAGTTTCTTCTCTTGGTTGAATCAATGCAGAATTCTCACCACTTTTTTCAGAATGTCCTGAGTCACTTGACTTTAAACCTTCCAAGATGGCATATGTAAAGCTCCTCTCCCTCTCAGAAGCTTCAAGCCCTTTTCCAGAGCCAACCCTAAAGAAATAAAGAACCACCTAATCAAGGAACAGTTTCCCCTTCTGCTGTGCTATGAAACAAATGTCTGTGAAGACTCTGGATGAAATGCTTCTGTCACTTGGGCCTCCTTGTTATGGTATGTTAGCAGTTTTTTTTATAGCTCTTGGATTGCTACCCTATAGTAACAGGAAAAGAACAAAGCAAGAAGCTGGTAGAGACCCTAAAAAGAATAAAGCATCCAAGGCATAACACTGATGCCAAACCACTGTGAGGACTATAGGGAATTAACTCTGTATAAACAGCCAGGTTTTTAATGTTTTTGCCTGAAGGTAGCCTCAGCAGGTTCTAGTCTCAAGTAGTGGGGAAGTGTGTTCCAGAGCTTGGAGGCTTGAAATCCAAAGGAGCAACCACCCATCCGGGCATTCTTAGCACAAGGAATCACTGCAAGTGCTGTTCCAGAGGATCTGAGGCTGTGGCCCGCTGAGTAGGGATTCACCAAGTTGGAAAGATAGTGCAGCCCTCTGTTGTTAAGAATTTTTTGACAGAAGCACATAGCCTTAAAGATGATTTGTTTTTTCAGCAGGAGCCAGTGTAGTTCAACCAAGGCGGGGGACACATGCGTCTGTCTTGAGAGCTACAAAAGAATTCAGGCAGCTGCATTTTGCACTCTTTAAAGCTTCCAGATCCTGACCTGGGTGGCTCCGATGTAGAGGCTGCTACAGTGATCTAGTCTTGAGATCACAAGGGCCTGCACTACAGATTTTTTAACTCCAAGGGAAGAAGATCAGGGAACTTGGCTAACATTTTAAGAATGGTGAAACATCTTCTGGCCAGGCAGGCTATTTGGACGTCGAAAGAGAGGTTTGTGGCGAACCATATTCATACGTTTTTTAATTTAGGATTTGGGCTAGGAGTGGGGCCTAGTGCCCTCAGCTACCACACTGATGACCACACAGAGGGTTGCTTGCTGACTATGAGAATCACTGTTTTGTTGCCATTAAGCTTTAGTTCATCCACTGAGCCAGTTCATCCAGAAAGGACCTAAAACGCATTGCAGATCCTCCTTCGCCCTGAAAAAGAGTGATGATCAACTGTGTGTCATCAGCATAAGACACTATGGTGACATTGTGTTTGTTGATGACATCTGCCAGGGCGTGCATATAGATGTTAAATAGCATGGACTTAGCGGAGAGCCCTGGGGCAGCCCCTGGGACAGAGGCAACACTTCTGAAGCAAAAGGTGTCGGAACTACTTGGAAGGTGCGTTCTTGAAGGAAGGATGCCAGCCACTTCAATAGAGATGAGCGGACACCGCAATTCCAGGGATGGTGGGAGACGGTATCAAATGCTGCACTGAAGTCTAATATAATCAGAGCGGCAGTGTGGCCCTGGTCCGTCCGCAGCAGATCTAAAAGACTCCGAGGCCAGCAATAATGTTGATTCAGTACTATATTGGGCACGGAAGCCGGATTGGGACTTGTGAAGCAAGTTATTAGATTCTATAAAACATGTCAATTGGGCATTGACATGTTTCTTAGCCACTTTATCAAAGAAAGGGAGCAGCGAGATAGGTCCAGGGTGGGTTTTTTGAGAAGTGGCTTGACAATAGCATGTTTCCACTTTTTAGGTATCAGGCCAGAGGAGAACGAGGTACTCAGAAGATTGCCCAGACCAGACAGAATGGATTCTGTTTACACATCTGGCTTTGCATAACATTATCACGATGCCTCGAACACCAAATACAAGGCCTTTATGCACGAATGTACAAATGTCATTCTATCTTCATCCACAGGGCGACAGGGCTATCTACATATCCATAAAATTGCTAATCTACATGTACATCGCAAGGATTCTTTTTATCATAAATAATCAGCATCTCATAGGATTAGCAGAGGAGGCACTTCAGCTGACACAGAGGGTCCCTACATGCTGACACTTCACCACACAGTGGTCAGACATCTCCGTGGAGAGTTTCCAGTTCGCGACCAAGATGGGGTCCTACATTCTCTCCCGCCAGGTAATGGGGTTGGATCATCCCATGGGGGGTTTCTTGGCTTCACACCTACACACACACTCTAGGTACACACAGACGGATTGCTGAGAGCTGGTCAGAGGCTCCTGCCCCCTTTCTCCAACAGTCTGCAAATATGTCTAGTAGTTATATATATATATATATATTCACTGAAAAAAACAGAGGTTTCAGGGAGGTTATAGTAAGCTGACATTTCACTCGTACAAAACCAGAGAAATTCAGCTGTTATATTTAGCTGAGCTAACTAGAACTCGTGCCCTGCAATGCACTGCTGATGACATCACATATTACATCACTCATGACATGGTCAGTGACATCACTGATGACATCACTGATGACATCTCAAATGACATCACTGATGACATCATCCACTTAATCTCTGATGCACCTACTCACACACTAATATAACCTTTCATTCACCCACTCTAAAATATAGACTACCATTCTCGAAACCATAGACACACCAATACCAGTTAGTACATACCCACTCACTGATTCAGGTAGTTAGAGAGCCTGTTTTAACTGTTTTACTGTGCCTAAAGTGAATTTCTGTTTACTTGCTGCTAGCTTTGCCCCATATCTGCTGGGCTCATTTTAATCGCGCACTTTCCACTTTTCGGTCGTGCCCCGGTCCACCACGGCTGTTTGCCGATTGCGAGGAGGGCGGAGACCTAAGCACTTGCCCTGCCCCTCGCTGGTGACGCATTCCGGGACATGGAGGAGGCGGGCTCACTTCGCCGCTCCCCACCATTTAACTCGAATGACACCGTGGGCGCGCAGTGGGCGCGCCGCTGGCGTGCCGAAGGCAAGCCCGTCTGCACCCGTCCGCGCCTGTACGTCGCCAGGCGCTAGGACCCCTGATCCTGGGTCTTCACACAGGATAATCTACTCACGGGAACTCCTGCTCGCCCTACAACCTAAAGAGCCATGTGAGCACTATAAATGGCATTATGACACTACTCAGAAACAGTGCAATAAATGGGGGTTCAAAATTATGTTGGGTTCCAGGTTCCCCCATAAGGTTTCAGGCTCTACTCACATCAATATATATAGCCTTAATTGTAGGTCACTTGTAAAACATCACGCTGAGATATTTGATCTCCTTCAGGACTCCGCTCCAGACATACTATTTCTGACGGAAACCTGGTTAACCACTGATTCCGTAGTGATTCCCGCCCTGGCTCTTCCTGCAGGCTACAGGCTGCTTATACAGAATAGGCCTTGCGGGATGGGGGGCGGCCTAGCGGTTATATTTAAATGTGCTTTTCACTGCATATTCTCCCCACATACTATTTCTGACTGCGAAAGCGCTCTGTTTAAAATTACTATATCACATAATTTTACTTTTACAGGGCTTCTTATTTACCGTCCACCAGGTCCAGCGAGGGCTTTTCAAGAGGCTTTGGTCCATACTGTATCCACTCTTGTCCTAGAGTCAGCGAATTTGAACATTATAGGTGATCTTAACTTACATCTGGAACGCCAGGACTCCCAGGAGATTTCCAACTTCCTGGGTGACTTGGATGCCTCCCAACTGACTCAGTTAGTGGAGGGACCATCACACCTGGCAGGTCACTTACTGGATCCAATATTCTCGAATCTTCAAACCTTGACAGTCAACACACCCCTCCCTCTGGCATGGACGGACCACTCTCTTATCTCTATGCATCTCAGTATTGTTGGCGCTCCTTTGAGGTCCCCCTGTCAGTTATCAATGAAACGTCCTTGGCACAAATTGGACGAGTCTACCTTTGTTTCTACCCTAAACTCATCTCGCCCAGATTGGCCTACTGACCTGGAGGCAGCCGATACAGCCTTTAGGGGCTGGATCAACAACATGCTTGACCAGTGCATCCAGAAGAAACTGACTGGTGCTAAGCGCACGCAAACGCACACCTGGTATAACGAGACCCTGTTGGCGGACAAGAAAAAATGCAAAATCCTGGAACGAGCTTGGAGGCGTACATATGATGCCACTGCAAAAAATACCTATAGGAAGGCAATAAATGCCTACCACAAATTAGTGCAAAAGACCAAAGCCTCGTTCTACGCTAACTCAATTTTATCGAGTTCTAATCCACCTAAAACTATTTTTTCTCTTATGAAGGATATGTTAAAATCCCCGACAGGAAGTAACGATACTATATCCTCTAATACACAATGTGATTCACTGGCGAGGTATTTCATCAACAAGGTTGAATGCATTTACAGCGCACTCGACATGAGGCAGAGTACCTCCGAATCCTTGATGATCTCCACCCCTACAGTTTTCCCTTGCTCCCTGCAAAATCTTCCACCCATGTCTCTTAAAGACTTGGACGTCCTGGCTGCAAAGGTTAAATCAGGTTCTCCTGATGACCCCATAAAACCGGACATCTTCAGGAAATTTTACGACTGTCTGATGACTGAGGGCAGGGAACTCATCAATAGATCGCTTCGGTCGGCAGTGATCCCTAAGACATGGAAGCATGCTAAGGTCGTTCCACTGTTGAAAAAGCCCACACTCGACGCGTCCCTGCCGGAGAACTTTCTGCCAATCTCTCTGCTTCCATATTTGGCAAAGATTATGGAGTCCCATGTGAATATCATTCTGACCAAATATTTGGAAGACAATGAGATTTTAGACAGTTCACAAAACGGGTTCCGGTCCAGACACAGTACGGAATCAGCCCTTCTGGCGGTCACAGAGCAGTTGTGGGCCACGCTAGACGAGGGTAACACTTCAGCACTATTTTTACTTGACCTTAGTTCGGCCTTCGACACGGTCTCCCATAGGATCCTTCTTCAACGGCTAGAGGAGATCGGGGTTATAGGAGGGGCTTTGGCCTGGTTTGCCTCTTTTTTATCCGAGCGCTCATTTCAGGTCCACGCCCCACCTTATCTGTCTAGTGTTTACCCCCTTAGCTGTGGTGAACCTCAAGGCTCTGCATTGAGTCCCACATTATTCAATGTGTATGTCCGCCCACTAGCGCTTCTGGCCAAAGCACGGAACATTAACTTGGTATCCTATGCTGATGATACACAGTTGGTATTTACTTTCTCTAACAACCCTGCACAGGACCAACTGAAATTCTGTGACGATGTCCTGGCCATCTCAGACTGGTTGGCGTACAACTATCTTCAACTTAATTCAGACAAGACAGAGGTGCTCCTTGTAGGCCGAGATACTTATAAATGGGACTCCCAATGGTGGCCCGCGGCTCTGGGTACACCGCCCCAACTGAAAACCACAGTCAAGGACTTGGGGGTCCTGATCGATAATGCCCTTTCATTTGAGCCTCACGCTAAAAAAGTGGCTGGTACATGTTTTGGCCTTCTACGTGGCCTAAAACCCATTCTGGGGTTCTTTGATGCGCCTTCCCACCAATTGATTGTTCAATCTGTAGTCCAATCGCGCCTGGATTATTGTAATGGGCTCCTGCTTGGCGTGAATAAAACAGTTATTAAAAGACTACAGAGGGCACAGAATGGGGCAGCACGCATTCTTTTTGCCCTACCCAAGTACTGCCACATCTCCAATCTTCTCCGTTGTCTTCACTGGCTGCCAGTTAAACAGAGGGTTCAGTTTAAAACCCTCTGCACCACACATAAGATTCTATACGGCCAGGGTCCCCAAATTTTACAGGGGCTGTGCAGTTAGTATGCTCCTTCGCGAGCACTGCGCTCCGCTGACCTACATCTGGTTTGCACTCCCCGGGTGTGCAGGCGTAGAGCAGGGGAACGTTCTTTCAAGGCCCAGGCCCCTGCTCTATGGAACTCTATTCCATTGGCTGCCCGCAGTACACAGGATCATTGGGCATTCAGGAAACTGATTAAAACCTGGCTTTTCTCTTCCATCTAGCTTTTCTCTCTCTGGCTACCTGTCTGCTAGCACTGGGACACCCTGTTGCTGGGGCAGCCATGCGCTCTACAAATGTGTATAACATAACATAACATTACTGATTCTTAAGTCTACACACATCCACTCACTCACCCATACAGTCACTCATACACACAGTCACTCATCAATACAGCCACTGATATATGCACTCATACACCCATACAAACACTCACATACCTCCATTCATCCATAGAGTTACTCACACACTTAGTCAGTCACCCAAGAATCAATCACACTGCCATTTACTCACCTATACAGTTATACACACACCACCTCAATTATTCAAACAGATACTAACACATACTTACTCTCTTATACAAACACTGACACAAGCACACACTCATCCATACAGCCACTCTCACAATCACTACTCTCAGATATAGTCACTTATATACTCCAACACTCACATATACTGCCTTTCACATATGTAGTTACTCACACATATAGCACTGAGACATCGATTCACTCACCAATACTGCCATACGCACACTCACTCACCCATACAGCCCCTCGCAGATGCACTCATGAACCCATACACCCAGTGAATCACCCACTCACACATCCATGCAGGGAGTCACACAACACACAGACACTCAGGCACCCATACAGGTACTCACACAACCAATCATTAACCCATATAGACACTCATGTAGCTACTCACCAACCCATGCAGTCACTTACACACCAACTGACAGACTGATACAGACATTCACACAGATTAGTCATTCACCCATGCATTCAATAAGACACGTTCAATCACTCATTTATACAGTCAGTCACGCACTCACTAAATCATGGATTCAGACACTCATACACCCACTCATTCTTCAATACACCTTGGCGTATATATATATAACATTCTTAAACTTTTTAGAAACACTCAGTCAATGGATGATGTCATCAGTGATGTCATCAGTGATGTCATTTTAGATGTCATCAGAGATGTCATCAGTGATGTCACTGATCATGTCATCAGTGATGTAATATGTGACGTCATCAGCAGTGCCCTTTTCTAGCCTGTTTTTGTACTTTTCATGTTGTTTTGCACCTCTGTTTGTTCTTTCTGCACCTCTTTTGCTTCTTTCTATACTTGTCTTGCTTCTTTGTGTACCTCTCCTGCCTCTTCTGCATCCCTCTTCCCTGTTTCTCTACTTCTCTTGCTTCTTTCTGCACTTCTCTTGCCTCTTTCTGTACTTTTCTTGCTTCTTTCTGTACTTTTCTTGCTTCTTTCACTACCTCTTTTGATTCTTTCTGCACCTCTTTTAGTTCTTTCTACACCTCATTTGATTGTTTCTGGAGCTCACTTGCTTCTTTCTGCACTTCTCTTGCTTCTTTCTCCACCTCCATTACCTCTTTCTGTATCTATCTTGCCCTGTTCTGTACCTCTCTTGCTTCCTTATGTACGTCTCTTCTCCCTTTTTTCACATCTCTTACCTTTTTTGCAACTCTGTTGCTTCTTTGTGCACTCCTCTTGTCTCTTTTTGTACCCTTCTTACCTGTTTCTGCACTTCTCTCGCCTCTTTCTACACCCTCTTCCCTCTTTCTGTATTTCCCTCACCTGTTTCTGCACCTCTCTTGCCAATTTCTGTACCTCTCTTGCTTCTTTTTGCACATCTCTTGTCCCTTTCTGAACCTCTCTTGCCTTTTCTGTACACAAGCTCCTGTACATAAGTGGGATTGTAGCAGTATTTGCAGTATTCAACAGGAATCTATTGACATATTACGCATTTTTTTACGACAATATGCAAACAAAAGTGTTAAACAGAAGATTAAGATTTTACAATGACTAGATCCATGTAAAATAAGAAAATATACTAATTTGCAGGGTTATTCGCTGGCACACTACTCTGAAATGCGGAAGTAAAAACTCTTGCATTATGTTTATGAGAAATGAACACAGCTCTTTTGCACTGTTCAGTAATAGATGTACAAAAAGTTTGTGATGATATACAGTTTCGTTTTTTTGGTTCACAAGAGCAGTGTAGAGAAAGTGTGAGTTTGATAAGTGTAGGTGTTGAAGAACACGGAAAGAGATTAGTATTGATGAGTTTGCAGAAGAAATTACAAAGTTTAAGACAGTTTCGTCTGAAAAACCAAACTATGTTTGTATTTGTTGTCGACGTACTCACTATAGAAGTTAAACTAGGAATGTTGATTTATATTTAAAAAAAAAAAAAAAAAAAAAATAAGTGGCAGCAATTTGGTGCTTATTTGTTGGTAGAAGATCAGTTTGAGTTGGCTACTGATCAAGTTATTTGTAAATACTGTTACAACAAATTACAAGAGAACAAAATGCCAGCTAGAGCAGTACATAACAACTTAGAGTTGGTACCTAATCCTCAGGAACTGTCAGATTTGAATTCATACGAGTTTATTCTTATTAAATCTGTACACCCATTTCAGGCCATAGTTCGTATGGAGCCTAAAACAGGTAAGCTGCCACCAACAGATTTACAAAGATGCGTGAAAGGAAGAGTTGTGTACTTACCAGCCGCGGCCTGTGCCGGTAACAGCGGTGGGGCGGTGGGGCCGCGTTGGGGTGGATTTGGAGGGACAATGCAGAGGGAAAATTAATTATTTATTTAATTTTCCCTCAGCATCGTCCCTCGAAATCCCCCCCAACGCGGGCCCACCGCCCTACCGCTGTTACCTGCATGAACCGCGGCTGGTACTTACCTTTAGATTTTAAGAAAAACATTGAAACTGTTGGTGTAGACAGGGAGGAAAATGAGCCAGTAGTTATTCTAGTAAATTCTAGTAAATGATGTACCAACAAAGAGTCGAAAAATCTGGCAAGAGTTTGTAGATGTTACTAAACTTCACAAGGCTACATTGTACCTGGTACAGAATAATGTTTTTTTATCAGAATGTAAATGTTGATGAAGAAGTAATATGCTTAGAAGATGAATCACTAATGTCAAGTGGCCAAATAGAAAAAGTGGACAAGTCCAGGACTGAAGAGATTTATGAACATCATACTATACATCCTCTACATTCTAAAGAAATGATAGGAAACAGTATTGAATTATTTCAAATGATGGAATCAAAGGCAACTCCCATGAGTGTATGGGAAGCAATTTCAGAAGCTCTTTGTTTTTCACAGCTATTCCCCACCGGAGAAGGTGGATGATTTGATGAGCGAGCTGTACGGATTCCAGCTTCAGAATACCGCTCAACAAGATTGTACTCTGAAGATCCAAGATTTCGACAGTGCATTCCATATATATTTCATCTTCTGTTTGAATGTGATTTGTCTGCACTTTCATATGCAGAGAACCACATATTAAAAACAGTCCATCTTCAAAATGTTTATGGAAAAGAATTCATGGACAAAGTTCAACAGAGAGATGAAAATTTAGAATCTCAGTTAATTAATTTGATGGCATGTCAACGTGGTACCAATGAATATTGGTTTCGTCATCATGGTGAACTTAAAAGTATGTTGAGAAACTTAGGTACACCTACATGGTTTGTAACACTTAGCTGTGCTCAATATGCGTGGGAAGATTTACTTGAATTTCTACGAGAAGCAAACTCAAATGTTAAAAACATTGAATTGAAAACACCTGGAGAACTCTGCTCCTTGGATCCTGTAAATGTCTGCAGGAATTTTAACCATAGGTTTCAAAGTATGATGTAATTTATCTGCAATAAAACTATTCCTCCTCTTGGAGAAGTTACAGATTTTTTGGGGCGAAAAGAGTACCAAGACAGAGGTGCCCCTAATATACACATGCTATCATGGATAAAGAATGCACCAAAATTTGGAACTGATACTGATGAAACTGTTTGGTCTTTCATCAAACAGTATGTTACATGTGCCATTCCAAGAGCTGGAGGAGAAAAGAGCTTGAGACAACAAGTTTTACGGTTTCAAAGTCATCAATGTGGGAAATACCACTGACGAAAATACAAGTGTAAAGGGAAATTTTATACAAAATGTTGTTTTGGATTCCCACGTCCTATAATTTCTAAAGGAAGAGTAAATAGTTTTTTTGTCAGCAGTAAGGCATACAATAACTTTGAAATCTCCTAAGAATTCATACAACTTAAAAGGAACAGGAGCATCAAAGTACATTAATGACTACAATCCAGTTCTTTTGAAAATGTGGAATGCAAACACATTTAATATGTTGCAGATAATTCAATTGCTGTTGCTCGCTATGTTACATCATATATAACCAAATCTGAAAAGACAGAGATGAAAGTAATGTGGGAAGAAATTTCAGCAGAGAAGAGTCGCAGCAAGAAATTGTACAGCTTTAGCTTGAAAATGCTTTCCCATCGAGAGATCGGATCCTATGAATGTTCGGATCTCTTGAGCTCTGCTAGTTTATAGTCAAAGTCAAGAGGAATCATTTGGGTAAGTCTAAGTCTTGCCTCCAAACGAAATAGAGTTTTGAAATCTTTACAAGAAATTGAATACTTAGCACAGAATGAGCCAGAAAGTACAGATATTGCTAAAACTAATATGTTGGATACATACTATCCCAAAAGGAGTACACATCTCGAAAACCTATGTCTTTATGAAATACTTCAACAATACAGCTTTAAAAGAAAAGTTACAGAAAATATAAAAGAAGAGAAATATGGAGTAATTGGATGTGACAGATGTTTAGTAAAAGATACCAAAGAAAATCTTATTAACCACAGAAAACTCAGTTGCGAAAGTCCAGATAAATGAGAATTATTCTATTTAGCACTTCTGTAACTGTTCAAGCCTTGGTTTGGTGAAACAGAATTACTTGGAGATTTTGACTGCTATGAAGATTCTTTTAATGCAACTAAAGATAGCATTCAGTGCACAATTTTCCCAACTTATCTACGAATGTTAAAAGATGAGATTGAACAAGAAAGTACTATTGCAGCTGAAATAGCTAGAGAAGGTTCACAAGGCAGTCAAAGTTCTGGTCCACTGAGTTAAGATCCACTAGGACAACCAATTATCAAAAATGAAGCAGCAATAGCCATGAATGAGGTAAAAACTGCAATGCAACAAGTACAACAGGATATTATTCAGTTGGGAAAGTTAGAAGAACAACTAAATATTGAACAAAAAGAAATATATCTACAAGTCAAACAACAGATACAACATGGTTTGCTGCACGAAAAAAAAGAATGCCAATGTTCATCATTGAAACCTATACTATTGTACATCAGTGGTCAAGCTGGAATAGGAACAAAACTACAGAATCACATTTATCTTGTGTTGTAACAGCTCCAACTGGATTAGCAGCACACAACATTAAAGGGATTACTTTACATTGATTACTTATGCTACCTTATAACATTATAATAAATTGAAATATCAGAAGCTACCTGGAGAAGCTTGTTATGAATTCTCAAGAGTACTGAAGAAAATGAAACTTTTAATCATTCATGAGGTGAGCATTGTCTCAAACTTAATGCTTGCCTTTGTACATTTAAGAATGCAACAGATTTAAAAAAAGATTACGATATTCTATTTGTAGGAAAACATTTAGTTGTATTCGGAAACCTACTACAACTGACTCCTGTAAAAGGACAACCTGTTTTTAAAACACTTGTCCATGAAGACACAAGGAAATCTTTGGGAAGTATTGGAAATGTGAACATTTGGCTACATTTTGAACATAAAGAATTGTTAAGAATATGCGACAAGCAAGTGATGAAGATTATGGAAATATTCTCCAAGACATAAGAATTGGTGTCTTGACGGAACATGGTAAACAAGCTTTAGAAAGTCAGCTACTAAGGAACTTGTTTACAACTGTAAACACAGCAGCTGAAGTAATGTACAATATGCTTGGAGAAAACAAGTCTATAGTTTGCCTAATGCATACACTGCAAGAGTGTTCTACATTTAATCAACAACTACTGAAACTGGAAAAATAACAAATTGTGAAAATGAAAGCTATTGATAAAATTAACACCAGGGAGTGACTATTCTTCTTACAGAGAAACTACAGACTAAATTGCATTCTTTGGAAAAGTGTGTATCTAACACTGCAGACTTAGAAAAGACTTTACATGTATGTATAAACTGTCGGGTAATTTTGCGGCGTAATTTGAATGTAGAAGAAGGTTTAGTAAATGGAGCAATGGAAAAAGTTGTTGATTTTGTAAATTTTCAGAATAGATATGGAATGGAATATTTGATTATAAAATTTGATCAGATTAAGGAGGTAAGACAGATTGGGTGTTGTGTTGTATGTTTTTTGCTTGTAAAAGATTTGTATGTTCGGAGACAACAGTTTCCTCTGTCTTTAGCATATGCAGTAACTGTTCATAAATTTCAAGGTTTAAGTATAGACAGACTTTTTGTAAATATTGGAAGTACAGTGTTCAAAGAGGGAATGGCATACGTAGCGTTGTCTCGAGTAAGAGCATTGTCTGGTTTGTACTTTATAGATTTTGATAAGAAAAAGGTTAGTGATGATGCAAATTGTGTAAAAGAGTACAATCGTTTAAGAAGACTTTTACTCCTGATTTAGGTGAATACCCCATATATGAGAAACGTATAGTGTGTCCAAAACGGAATTATGTCAAAGATGCAACTGAGGTTCAAAAAAGCATTGCAACTGAAGAAAAAGTTGAAGGTATAAAGAAAAAAAAATAGAAAATGTTGATGATATTGTAGGATACCAGTTAGAAAACAGTTGAGGTATCAACTGTTATGCTAATGTAATTCTGAATGTTGTGTTTCATTTACCACATCTTCATCATGAAATCATGGGAAATAGTGAAAAAGATTCTGTTCTTTACTACATCATGTATTTCAACAGTTGATAAATGACAGAAGTAAAATGCATACTGCTTCTGGCATTCGGCATCTTTAGATATATGTACTGGTTCATTGACATTTACTCTCAACATACAACAAGATGCACAAGAATTTCTAATGCTTATGCTTGGAGTATTAGAACATGAAGGAATACAGATTGAAAACTTATTTGGGCTAAGTTACAAGTGGAAGCAAATCAGGATATGAGATGCTAACATTGTAGATCAGAGATGTTGTCTACATTACATATAGAAAGATTTGGAAAATATCTAATTTTCATGTTACAACGATGTAGAGCAAATGGAAGAAAATTGGAAACAAAAATTACAAATTTTAAAGCAAGTCAAATTTCTATTTCAGGAAGTACTTATGCAACAGCAGCTATTATTTTTCATGAAGGACTTATTGCAACATCTGCACACTATACTGTTTATTTAAAGTGTAACAAAGGATGGACGCTTTGCAATGACGCCCACTTGGAATTCAAACCTAGATTGCCTCATGAATTACCAAATTCATATTTATTTCTGCAGCCAGTGTTTTGAGTACATCATTCGGACTATTGGGAAGATGTAAACAGAAAGTAGGCAGCACTGCAAACTATTAGTATTTATAATTAGTGTTTGGGTTATTATTTGCGCTAACTGATATTACATTTGGAAAATTGTGTTTAAAAACAAATAGCTTATATATTTGTTGTCTATATTGTACCAGATGTAATGAGAGTCTACATTTTGGCAAATGTACTTGAGATAAATAAAAGAGTTAATGTAGATGAAGAAAGTATTTAACAAAGTGTAGATAGGAAAACGCATAGCTACACATATTGATAATGATGTTCTATGCTAATTTGGTTTTTTTTCTACAATCAATTTGATTGTTTTCCCCCGCTGTTCAATGATGATACTACATTGAAATCACAGTGTATGGTGAAGTTAAGTGGAATCTGAGAATGGCAAAAAAGTTAACTGAAATGTTATGTAATTCTAAATTTATGTTGTGTTCTTAAAAATATATAATTTCTGTAATATATTATCATTAAATACCAGTTTTTCTTTTTCGTCTTTATAGTAGCTACTGTTGAAGTTTGAATTCAGTTTTAATGCTGTTTAGGATAATACTACTCTAAAATAGTTCTACTGAGTAATGCATCTAAATTACTTGAAAGGTAAGAATACATAATATAATATGCATGATAACCTGGAAAAATGTTTAACATTTTATTATATGTTATTTGTTTCTAATATAAATAATGTTCATCCTTTATGCTATTTGAAAAGTATCATCATATTTCTGAGAAGTATCATACTTACTTTTTACAAAAGTGCATAGACCAATAAAAGTGGTTTAATTGCAAGTTATTTATTCCTCATTATACAGGACAGGTGTGCATTGAACTCCCTATCCAAGGACTTCTCAGATGCATACATAGAAAAGATATGTACTAATAGAATTACCCAGGGACTACCAATCCACTCATTGAATGAAACAGATACTATGAATGTACTCATGCAATCACACAGGGACTACCTGTATACTCATTCATTACTATCTATGCACTCATAGAATCAGCCAGACAGTGCTGTTGCACTCAGCTATTCATCTAGCCACTAGCCATGCACTCATACATTTACTCACACACTGCCCATGCACTCATCCAATCAGCCAGGCAGCAACCCTGCACTAATGCAATCACACAGGCACTACCCATGGACTCATACAGTCACTCAGGCACTATTCTTGCACTCAGCCATTCACACAGGCATTACCCATGCACTCATCCATTCTCTCAGGCACTACCCATGCCCTCATCCAATGACCCAGCTACTACTCTTGCACTCATCCTTTCACACACGCACTACCAATGCACTCATCCAATCATCCATGCACTACCCCTGCAATCATGCAATCACCCAGACAGTACCCATGCACTCATGCAATCACGTAGGCACTATTATTGCAGTCTACCATTCACTCAGGCACTACCCATGCACTCATCCATTCTCTCAGGCACTATCCATGCACTCATGCACTGACCCAGGCATTACTCTTGAACTCATCCTTTCACTCGGGCACTACCCATGCACTGATCTAAGCACCCAAGGATTACTGTTCCACTCATGAAGTCACTCAGGCACTATCCATGCACTCATCTATTCTCTCAGGTACTACCCATGCATTCATCCAGTGACCCAGGCATTACTCTTGCACTCATCCTTTCACTCAGGCACTACCCATACACTGATCAAAGCACCCAGGTATTACCCTTGCATTCATGAAGTCACTCAGACACTACCCATGTACTCATTCAATCACCCAGGCAGTACCCCTGCACTCATGCAATCACCCAGGCACTACCCATGCACTCATGCAATCACTCAGGCACTATTCCTGTACGCAACCATTCACTAAGGCACTACACATGCACTCATGCAAACACTCAGGCACTACTCTTGTACTCAACCATTCACACAGGCATTTCCCAAGCACTCATCCATTCTCTCAGGTACTACCCTTGCACTCATCCAATGACCCAGGCACTAATCTTGTACTGATCCTTTCACTCACGCACTACCCATGTACTCATCTAAGCACCCAGGTATTACCCTTGCATTCATGAAGTCACTCAGGTACTACACATGCAGTCATCCAATCACCCAGGCACTACCCATGCACTCATGCAATCCCTCAGGCAATACTCTTACACTCAACCATTCACTCAGACACTACCCATGCACTCATCTTTTCTCTTAGGCACTACCCATGCACTCATCCAATGACCCAGGCATTACCCTTGCACTCATCTTTTTACGCAGGCACTACCCATGCACTCAACCATTCTCTCAGGCACAACTCATGCACTAATGCAATAACCCAGGCATTAGTCTTACACTTATCCTTTCAGTCAAACACTACCATGCACTCATCCTGTCACCCAGGCAGTACCTCTGCCCTCATGCAATCACTCAGGCACTATTAGTCTACTCAACCATTCAGTCAGGCACTACCCATGCACTCATCCATTCTCTCAGGCACTACCCATGCACTCATCCAATGACCCAGGCACTACCCTTGCACTGATCCTTTAGCTCATGAACTACCCATGCACTCATCTAAGCACCCAGACATTACCCTTGCACTCATGAAGTTACTCAGGAACTACACATGCAGTCATCCGTTCACCCAGGCAGTACACCTGCACTCATGCAATCACCCTAACACTACCCATGCACTCATGCAATCACTCAGACACTACTCTTGCACTCAACCATTTACTCAGGTACTACCCATGTACTCATCTTTTCTCTTAGGCACTTCCCATGCACTCATCCAATGACCCAGGCATTACCCTTGCACTCATCCTTTCATGTAGGCACTACCCATGCACTCATTCAATCACCCAGGCAGTACACCTGCACTCTTGCAATCACCCAGGCACTAGCCATGCACTCACACAATCACTTAGGCACTATTCTTGCAGTCTACCATTCACACAGGCACTACCCATGCACTCAGACCATAAGGCCATTTTGTTTGTACTTACATCATCTCACCATCTTACACACCCTCATTCCACCTATAGGACATTTAAAGGGCAAAATTGGAATAACATTTGCCCGCAGCAGCTGCAACTAGCACTAGCATCTTCCAAACCAAATTTAATGCCCGAAGTAAACGCAGCCACTAACAACTTCACCGATTGGGTTGAAGTGGCAGTAAACACTCTAGCTCCAGAAAAAACCCTTACTAGTAAGCGCATGAAGAAGTCAGAACCTTGGTTTTGTGACACACTACGTACTCAAAAGCAACTCTGCAGGAAAGCAGAGAGATGCTGGAGAAAAAACTATGAGGAGGCCGAAAAAACTGCATATACACAGTCTCTGAGCACATATATAAAAATTATCATGGACAAAAAAAGTGCCTACTTCACAGAAAAAATTAGACAAGCTGGCAACTCAAGTAAAATACTTTTTTCTACCCTGAAGGAATTAGTAACATTACCCGCCCCACCAACACTGAATAACAGTGCGGCATTCTGCAATTGACTCGCAGGTTTTTTTAGGGACAAGGTACTGTCCATCTTTGACTCCCTTACAGACAAGGGTATTGATCCTCAAGTTAATCACCCCACTACATCTTCCCTACGTCCTGGTCAGAGTCTGGACTCCTTTGTCTCACCTAACGCAGAACAGAACGCTCATATAGTTAGATCAGTTAAGTCAGGGGCACCTTCAGACCCATGCCCTCCCAAAATATTCCAACTGGCATCTAATGACATCAGTGAGCAGCTTAGCCTACTTTTTAACGAGATTCTCAAGTCTGGTGTTTTTCCAAAGGCGTGGAAAAAGGTTTCTATCCTCCCCCTATTAAAAAAATCAAATCTGGATCCCAGTGACCACAATAATTATAGACCCATAGCGAGGATCCCTTTTCCGGCTAAGGTCTTGGAAAAGATCCTAAACTCCCAACTCACTGCCTTCGTGTCCTCGGAAGACCTACTGGACTCCTCACAATATGGTTTCCGGCAAGGGCACGGCACGGAGACTGCCCTGGCAGCAGAGGAGCTGCGATCCACGCTGGATTCCGGCGCAAAGGCCGCCTTGATCCTATTGGATCTTTCAGCGGCCTTTGACACCGTGAACCACGACATTCTCATCAAAAGGCTACTAAAGGTGGGAGTTAATAACGCAGCATTAAGACTGATCAAATCCTACTTAAACAACAGGCTGCAATTTGTTCAGATCGGCGATTCCCGTTCAGAACAGTTCACACTTCCATGTGGGGTGCCGCAGGGCTCCTCACTGAGCCCTACTTTGTTCAATCTATATGTCACCCCCTTAGCTGATGTCATCAGGCAGTTTGGCTTCTCACTGGTTTCCTACGCGGACAATACCCATATTGTAGTATCCATCTCAAGCAATCTGGAGGAAACCGCGGCTCGCTTTAATCAATGTATGTCCCACGTAGATCACTGGATGAGCGCTAACTGCCTAAAGCTTAATGGAAGTAAAACAGAGGTTCTGCTGTTGGGATCCGACACCTCTTTTTGGTCTCAGAACTGGTGGCCTCTGGACATGGGAACTCTTCCCACTCCAGTGCATAAGGTTACAAATCTGGGCATCATTTTTGACGATAGACTTACCTTTCAACATCAAACTAATAAAGTCGCTTCTCAGGTTCACTTTACATTAAAGTTAATCCAGAAAGTGAGACCATTGATTCCCCCAGATGCAGTAAAAACACTGGTAACAACCTTAGCAATGGCCAGACTGGACTATGGAAATGCCCTTTACTTGGGCCTTCAGAAACAGCACATGCTCAAACTGCAGCGGGTACAAAATGCTGCCATCAAGGTGGTGCTGAATATTCCTAAGTTCCAGTCTGTGAGCCAAGGCTTAAAAAAACTTCATTGACTCCCGGTGAAAAAGAGGACAAAATTCAAGGCTCTGTGTCTAGCGTACAAAGCAGTACATGGAACAGGACCTGGGTACCTGAAACAGCATTTCTCATGGTACCATCCTTGTAGAATTCTTCGCTCAGCTCAGAGCAAACTTCTCCAGACACCTAAATTCAGGAAGGCTCGCTGGGAAGGAAGTAGCTTTATCCTGAACACCGTAAAACTGTGGAACGTGCTCCCTTTAGCCATAAAAAACTGCCCAACATTACTCTCTTTTAGAAAACCACTGAAAACCTGGCTTTTCTTAAACTAAATCCTATTTCCTACTGTTCACCTTCGGCAGATCCCACCGTTGCAGCGCCTAGAAGGCCCCCGGTCATTCGAGCGCTATATAAATTTCAAAATCAAAATCAAATCAAATCACTCATCTATTCTCTCAGGCACTACCCATGCACTCATGCAGTGACCCAGGCATTACTCTTGCACTCATCCTTTCACTCAGGCACTACCCATGCACTGATCTAAGCACCCAGGCATTACTGTTCCACTCATCCTTTCACTCAGGCAGTACCCACACTGATGTAAGCACCCAGGTATTACCCTTGAATTCATGAAGTCACTCAGGCACTACCCATGCACTCATCCAATCACCCAGGCAGTACCCCTGCACTTATGCAATCACAAAGGCCCTACCCATGCATTCATGTAATCACCCAGGCACTATTATTCTATTCAACCATTCAGTCAGGCACTACCCAAGCACTTATCCTTTCAGTCAAGCACTACCCATGCCCTCATCCAGTCACCCAGGCAGTACCTCTGCACTCATGCAATCACTCAGGCACTATTATTCTACTCAACCACTCAGTCAGGCACTACCCAGGCACTCATCCATTTTCTCAGGCACTACCCATGCACTCATCCAATGACCCAGGCACTACCATTGCACTGATCCTTTCACTCAAGCACTACCCATGCACTCATCTAAGCACCCAGGCATTAACCTTGCACTCATGAAGTCACTCAGGTACTACACATGCAGTCATCCAATCACCCAGGCAGTATCCCTGCACTCATGCAATCACCCAGGCACTACCCATGCATTCATGCAATCACCCAGGCACTACTCTTGCACTCAACCATTCACTCAGGCACTCATCTTTTCTCTTAGGCACTACCCATGCACTCATCCAATGACCCAGGCATTATCCTTGTACTCATCCTTTCACACACACACTACCCATGAACTCAACCATTCACTCAGGAACTACCCATGTACTCATCTTTTCTCTTATGCACTACTCATGCACTCATCCAATGACCCAGGCATTACCCTTGCCCTCATCCTTTCACGCAGGCACTACCCATGCACTCATCCAATCACCCTGGCAGTACACCTGCACTCATACAATCACCCAGGCACTAGCCATGCACTCATGAAATCACTCAGGCACTATTCTTGTACTCAACTGTTCACTCAGGAACTACCCATGTACTCATCCATTCTGTCAGGCACAACTCATCCATTTACTCACACACTGCCCATGCACTCATCCAATCAGCCAGGCAGCACCCCTGCACTAATGCAATCACACAGGCACTACCCATTGACTCATAAGTCACTCAGGCACTATTCTTGCACTCAGCCATTCACACAGGCATTACCCACACACTCATCCATTCTCTCAGGCACTACACATGCACTCATCCAATGACCCAGGTACTACTCTTGCACTCATCCTTTCATACACGCACTACCAATGCACTCATCCAATCACCCACGCACTACCCCTGCAATCATGCAATCACCCAGACAGTACCCATGCACTCATGCAATCACTTAGGCACTATTCTTGCAGTCTACCATTCACTCAGGCACTACCCATGCACTCATCCATTCTCTCAGGCACTACCCATGCACTCATGCAGTGGCCCAGGCATTACTCTTGAACTCATCCTTTCACTCAGGCACTACCCATGCACTGTTCTAAGCACCCAAGGATTACCGTTCTACTCATGAAGTCACTCAGGCACTACCCATGCACTCATGCAGTGACCCAGGCATTACTCTTGCACTCATCCTTTCACTCAGGCACTACCCATGCACTGATCTAAGCACCCAGGCATTACTGTTCCACTCATCCTTTCACTCAGGCAGTACCCACACACTAATGTAAGCACCCAGGTATTACCCTTGAATTCATGAAGTCACTCAGGCACTACCCATGCACTCATCCAATCACCCAGGCAGTACCCCTGCACTTATGCAATTACAAAGGCCCTACCCATGCATTCATGTAATCACCCAGGCACTATTATTCTATTGAACCATTCAGTCAGGCACTACCCAAGCACTTATCCTTTTAGTCAAGCACTACCCATGCCCTCATCCAGTCACCCAGGCAGTACCTCTGCACTCATGCAATCACTCAGGCACTATTATTCTACTCAACCATTCAGTCAGGCACTACCCAGGCACTCATCCATTTTCTCAGGCACTACCCATGCACTCATCCAATGACCCAGGCACTACCATTGCACTGATCCTTTCACTCAAGCGCTACCCATGCACTCATCTAAGCACCCAGGCATTAACCTTGCACTCATGAAGTCACTCAGGTACTACACATGCAGTCATCCAATCACCCAGGCAGTATCCCTGCACTCATGCAATCACCCAGGCACTACCCATGCATTCATGCAATCACCCAGGCACTACTCTTGCACTCAACCATTCACTCAGGCACTCATCTTTCTCTTAGGCACTACCCATGCACTCATCCAATGACCCAGGCATTATCCTTGTACTCATCCTTTCACACACACACTACCCATGAACTCAACCATTCACTCAGGAACTACCCATGTACTCATCTTTTCTCTTATGCACTACTCATGCACTCATCCAATGACCCAGGCATTACCCTTGCCCTCATCCTTTCACGCAGGCACTACCCATGCACTCATCCAATCACCCTGGCAGTACACCTGCACTCATACAATCACCCAGGCACTAGCCATGCACTCATGAAATCACTCAGGCACTATTCTTGTGATTAACTGTTCACTCAGGCACTACCCATGTACTCATCCATTCTGTCAGGCACAACTCATCCATTTACTCACACACTGCCCATGCACTCATCCAATCAGCCAGGCAGCACCCCATGCACTAATGCAATCACACAGGCACTACCCATTGACTCATAAGTCACTCAGGCACTATTCTTGCACTCAGCCATTCACACATGCATTACCCACACACTCATCCATTCTCTCAGGCACTACCCATGCACTCATCCAATGACCCAGGTACTACTCTTGCACTCATCCTTTCATACACGCACTACCAATGCACTCATCCAATCACCCACGCACTACCCCTGCAATCATGCAATCACCCAGACAGTACCCATGCACTCATGCAATCACTTAGGCACTATTCTTGCAGTCTACCATTCACTCAGGCACTACCCATGCACTCATCCATTCTCTCAGGCACTACCCATGCACTCATGCAGTGTCCCAGGCATTACTCTTGAACTCATCCTTTCACTCAGGCACTACCCATGCACTGATCTAAGCACCCAAGGATTACCGTTCCACTCATGAAGTCACTCAGGCACTACCCATGCACTCATCTATTCTCTCAGGTACTACCCATGCACTCATCGAGTGACCCAGGCATTACTCTTGCAATCATCCTTTCACTCAGGCACTACCCATACACTGATCAAAGCACCCAGGTATTACCCTTGCATTCATGAAGTCACTCAGACACTACCCATGCACTCATTCAATCACCCAGGCAGTACCCCTGCACTCATGCAATCACCCATGCACTACCCATGCACTCATGCAATCACTCAGGCGCTATTCCTGTACACAACCATTCACTAAGGCACTACCCATGCACTCATGCAACCACTCAGGCACTACTCTTGCACTCAACCATTCACACAGGCATTTCCCAAGCACTCATCCATTCTCTCAGGCACTACCCTTGCACTCATCCAATGACCCAGGCACTAATCTTGTACTGATCCTTTCACTCACACACTACCCATGCACTCATCCAAGCACCCAGGTATTACCCTTGCATTCATGAAGTCACTCAGGTACTACACATGCAGTCATCCAATCACCCAGGCAGTACCCCTAAACTCATGCAATCCCTCAGGCACTACTCTTACACTCAACCATTCACTCAGACACTACCCATGCACTCATCTTTTCTCTTAGGCACTACCCATGCACTCATCCAATGACCCAGACATTAACCTTGCACTCATCTTTTTACGCAGGCACTACCCATGCACTCAACCATTCTCTCAGGCACAACTCATGCACTAATGCAATAACCCAGGCATTAGTTTTACACTTATCCTTACCGTGAAACACTACCATGCACTCATCCTGTCACCCAGGCAGTACCTCTGCACTCATGCAATCACTCAGGCACTATTAGTCTACTCAACCATCCAGTCAGGCACTACCCATGCACTCATCCAATGTCCCAGGCACTACCCTTGCACTGATCCTTTCGCTCATGCACTACCCATGCACTCATCTAAGCACCCAGACATTACCCTTGCACTCATGAAGTTACTCAGGTACTACACATGCAGTCATCCGATCACCCAGGCAGTACACCTGCACTCATGCAATCACCTTAACACTACCCATGCACTCATGCAATCACACAGACACTACTCTTGCACTCAACCATTTACTCAGGTACTACCCATGTACTCATCTTTTCTCTTAGGCACTTCCCATGCACTCATCCAATGACCCAGGCATTACCCTTGCACTCATGCTTTCATGTAGGCACTACCCATGCACTCATTCAATCAACCAGGCAGTACACCTGCACTCATGCAATCACCCAGGCACTATCCATGCACTCACACAATCACTTAGGCACTATTCTTGCAGTCTACCATTCATGCAGGCACTACCCATGCACTCATCTATTCTCTCAGGCACTACCCATGCACTCATGCAGTGACCCAGGCATTACTCTTGCACTCATCCTTTCACTCAGGCACTACCCATCCACTGATCTAAGCACCCAGGCATTACTGTTCCACTCATCCTTTCACTCAGGCAGTACCCACACACTGATGTAAGGACCCAGGTATTACCCTTGCATTCATGAAGTCACTCAGGCACTACCCATGCACTCATCCAATCACCCAGGCAGTACCCCTGCACTTATGCAATCACCCAGGCACTACCCATGCACTCATGCAATCACCCAGGCACTACCCATGCACTCATCCAATGACCCAGGCACTATCTTTGCACTGATCCTTTCACTCATGCACTACCCATGCACTCATCCACTCTCTCAGGTACTACCCATGCACTCATCCAGTGAGCCAAGCATTACTCTTGCAGTCATCCTTTCACTCAGGCACTACCCATACACTGATGTAAGCACCCAGGTATTACCCTTGAATTCATGAAGGCACTCAGGCACTACCCATGCACTCATCCAATCACCCAGGCAGTACCCCTGCACTTATGCAATCACCCAGGCCCTACCCATGCACTCATGTAATCACCCAGGCACTATTATTCTATTCAACCATTCATTCAGGCACTACCCAAGCACTTATCCTTTCAGTCAAGGTCTACCCATGCACTCATCCAGTCACCCAGGCAGTACCTCTGCACTCACGCAATCACTCAGGCACTATTATTCTGCTCAACCATTCAGTCAGGCACTACCCATGCACTCATCCATTCTCTCAGGCACTACCCATGCACTCATCCAATGACCCAGGCACAACCATTGCACTGATCCTTTCACTCAAGCTCTACCCATGCACTCATCTAAGCACCCAGGTATTACCCTTGCACTCATGAAGTCACTCAGGTACTACACATGCAGTCATCCAATCACCCACGCAGTATCCCTGCACTCATGCAATCACCCAGGCACTACCCATGCATTCATGCAATCACTCAGGCACTACTCTTGTACTCAACCATTCACTCAGGTACTCATCTTTTCTCTTAGGCACTACCCATGCACTCATCCAATGACCCAGGCATTACCCTTGCACTCATCCTTTCACACACACACTACCCATGAACTCAACCATTCACTCAGGAACTACCCATGTACTCATCTTTTCTCTTATGCACTACTCATGCACTCATCCAATGACCCAGGCATTACCCTTGCCCTCATCCTTTCACGCAGGCACTACCCATGCACTCATCCAATCACCCAGACAGTACACCTGCACTCATACAATCACCCAGGCACTAGCCATGCACTCATGCAATGACTCAGGCACTATTCTTGTACTCAACTGTTCACTCAGGCACTACCCATGTACTCATCCATTCTGTCAGGCACAACTCATGCACTAATGCAATAACCCAGGCATTGCCCTTGCACTTATCCTTTCAGTCAAGCACTACCCATGCACTCATCCAATCATCAAGACAGTACCTCTGCACTCATGCAATCACTCAGGCACTACCAATGCACTCATCCATTCACTCAGGCATTACACATAAGCTCATCCATTCACTGAGTCACTACTCATGCACATATCAATACCCCAAGCACTACTCTTTCATTCATTCATTTACTCAGGTATTATGCGTCCGCTCATCTATTCACTGAGACACTACATATGCACAATTCTTACATTCATCACACACACAGTTATGCAAGCAATCACTTTCACTACATACAATTTTTCTAATTTTGACCAGTATAGGTGGTTCCATGAGAACCTTTTAAAAAAAAAAAAAACAATGTTGAGGTTTCTTTTGTATTTTCTGATTTTTTTTGTATTTTTTTGGTGTTTTTGAACTAAAAAATAAACGTTAACTAGCCCAACTATAGTGTTTCATAAGATCAAAGAAACACAAGGTAGAAACCCCCCCCCAAAAAATTGGCACTTATGTGCTTTCAAAAGATTAACAATAGCTTCAATTGACAGCTCTGTAATGCAAAGAGTGGTTAAACATTTGCGACAGTGAATTCCTGCATCCTCAAGTTCAGGGACAATTGGGGTTGTGGAGTGGTGAGTACAACACATGTTAAGGTGCAAGACGAGTTGGATGTATGGTTTCTAAGTATTTCTTCATATAAGAAGTGCCACACAAATATTTTTTCTCAGATCCTCTGGAGAGGACCCCCCCCCAAAAAAATGGCACTTATGTGCTTTCAAAAGATTAACAATAGCTTCAATTGACAGTTCTGTAATGCAAAGAGTGGTTAAACATTCGCAACAGTGAATTCCTGCATCCACAAGTTCAGGGACAATTGGGGGTTGTGGAGTGGTGAGTACAACACCTGTTGAGGTGCAAGACGAGTTGGATGTATGGTTTCTAAGTATTTCTTCATATAAGAAGTGCCACATGAATATTTTTTTTCAGATCCTCTGGAGAGGACTTTGTGGCAGAGGCTGCACGTCACCTTTCTGGCGTTAACCTTCTTCTCCCATTCTGGCACAGTGAAGAAAGCCCATACAATGCCTTCTTTCCTTTTTTTGACTGTCTCTTCCACCTCCTCCATCTCCTCCTGCTGCTCCTCTTCAGGAAAAGCTGATGTCATTGTTGAATGGAAAAAATGTTGGAACACCAAATAAAATAAAGTATATCCAGAGCCTACAAAAAAGTAGTCTAACAAGGAGACACACCCAAAATGAAAGGACTAGAACAGGTGTTGGTTCCACCCTCTAAGAGAATGAAAAGCTTTTTAACCAATAAAAAGCTTTCTTTCTATGTCACATGGAGTCGCGTAGGGATCGCGCACCCATCGCGTATACGTCGGGCACCCGTAAAATGTGCTAAATTTACCTTAAATGTATAAATTGCTATTAGCATATTGTGTTTGAAACTATTTTAATGGAAAGTCTTTAAGCAAAACAGATATTTAAACTTGCAACATTGATATTTCATAGATTTTAAAATTACACCGGAGTCGCGACCCCTAAGCGATTCCGGAAATACGTGCCGGCAGGGTTCGCGACCCCTACGCGACCGGTGCGCGATGAGTGCCGCGTACATAAAAAGTGTGTTTTACACATCTTAAAAATATTTTACAACTACACTAATACTAATTGTTTGGATTCAATTTTAAACTTCTTTGTTTAAAAAATATATTATTTCAGTGTAAGTACGCATTTTAGACTCACATTCGTGTAACAGATTCGCGCACTGAACACAAAGATCTGCAACTGGTGCGCGATACCGTCAGCGTCCTCAAAAATCTGTTAAAAACATTTCAAAACAAATTTATAACTTCTATATTACTATTTTTTTGCACTCAGTAATAAACCTCTTCGTGAAAAAATATATACATTTGTTCTAAATATGTATTTTAGACTGATATTCGTATAACGGATCCGCTGACCCACCGTGAAGGTTCGCGATTTGTGTGCGACCCTTTTTTGTAAACCAAAAAATATATATAAAGAAGATACTTATCATAATGAGAGAACAAAACATATTTTACACTATTAAAAGCAATCATACAAATTTAATTCTTCAAAAAACAGTAAAAGAAAATTACCCTAAAATGTTATTTACACATTTTCTTTTTCTTTTTCTATTTATAATTCAAATCACACTGTACAAAATTAGGAACAATAGAACAATATTACAATTTTGTAAAAACTGTAATTATTCAAATAAATAACACTATAAATCTCTAATCAGCTATGTTATACATATTTTAAAAAATGATTCTAATTATTTTAAAAGTTTTTAAAAATACATAGAAAATCATACAAAAAAAATAGTTATAACCATCTTTTAATAAATAAAATTGTTTAAAAACCTTAGAAATTCACTGAAAAAACCAGAGGTTTCACGGACGTTATAGTTAGGAATTAGCATTTAAAAAACCATAGAAATTCACTAAAAAAAGCAGAGGTTTCAGGGACGTTATAGTTAGGAATTAGCATTTTAAAAACCTTAGAAATTCTCTGAAAAAACCAGAGGTTTCAGGGACGTTATAGTTAGGCTGACATTTCACTTGTACAAAACCAGAGAAATTCAGCTGTTATAGTTAGCTGAGCTAACTATAACTCACGCCCCTGCAACGCACTGCTGATGATGTCACATCTTACATCACTCATGACATGGTCAGTGACATCACTCATGACATCTCAAATGACATCACTGATGACACACACATATATATAATAGGGGCCCCTGACCCTGCAGGGCAGCATCAGCAGCAACGGGAATGGAGAATCCTGTCATTGTAACCATCAGTAAGAAGGTTTGTCGAGCCCGGTTTTGAAAACAGGTCCAGATATTTTATTAAAATCTGCAAACTGGTTCCCTTAAGCGTTTTGGCAATTTAAGCCTTGATCACAGGTGGATGACATTTCAACATGATTGCAAGTGCTCAGATTAAGAAAGTCATGTTACGGTAAGTCGTAGCACTACATGTTCCAAGGTGCACCAGTATTACTCACATTGTACACACGCAGTTAATGTAATACTTTGGCTGAATAGCATCCTTCACTGCTGTTGTGATGGAAGCTTTAATACCTAAAGAAGATTCCCCTCGACAAAGAGAAACTGTAAACAACAAGTATTTCTTATTCCTATCGAAACAACTACAACTGTACAGCCAACTAGTACAGAGACACAAATTTCAATTAAAGAAATTGATGACGTCTATGTGAATTTGCCATAGATTGAGTCATCTCCCAGTTCTCCAAAACCTGCAGAGCTGCAAAAAATAGACCGAATCGCATCTGGCTACTTCGTGGACTATGACGATTTCACATTGGATTCAACTGAACCTGAGATACCATTGCCACCGCCTCTTCCTTTCAAGCTACAAATGTGTGCTCTCTATCTTTGGCTGAAAAAGACATACTTTGTTACTCCTTGGTGACATCTCTGGATTACAATTGGATTACTATTTCTGGCCCTTTGGTTTGGTGATTGTCTTTTTCCTGCTTCTGAATGGACCTTAACTACCAGAAGGCTCTGCAGTACAACTTGTGAACTTGGTAGTGAAACCACTTGCATCATCGCACTGTGAACAAAGGGACCTGCCCCTGGTGAATATTACGGCAGTTCCAGTTTTGGAAGGAATAGTGTGGGACATGGTATTGAATGATGTGTATGGTCCTACTGAACTTTCACAAATAACATATTTGTTTAAAATTTCCTTAAATGATATCATCATCACCTCTAGTACTTTCTCTGATGATTGAGACATTGAAACTGCACAATTTGCTTGCAGATTTAGACAAATCGGCTGCATTTTCTTCTGATGAATTGTATGATGGTACATCTAATTACAGTGATATGTTCTGTTATCAACCTTAAGGCCACCATTTTTACACAAAGCTAGTATCCCACATGCTGTTTATAATTACACTCAATGGGACCACTGCCCAACACCACCAAAAGGTAGTTCCAAAACATTTGCACAAAAGTTTGCTTATTTTTCTGGTTTTGACACCTCAGACCCAGCCTCTTACATCTATAGGCTTGTACCTACACCTGCAAAGAAAAATATGCTAACAAACCAAGCTGATATACT
Source organism: Calotriton arnoldi (assembly GCA_963921515.1). Classification (NCBI taxonomy): domain Eukaryota; kingdom Metazoa; phylum Chordata; class Amphibia; order Caudata; family Salamandridae; genus Calotriton; species Calotriton arnoldi. The sequence goes on along the minus strand of CAWUFW010003915.1, from coordinate 1,009,821 downwards.
CTGCTTCCTTTCTTACCCCCCAGCTGTCTGTACAGGGTTTCAACCTTTGGAAAGACACCATAGACACAAAATCTGTCTGGGGAACAAAAGACTGGCAGGTTCAGGGAACTGAGGCCTTGTTTAGAGCATGCCTCATACCACATTAAATTATTTTCCTGAATAAAATAATGTAACAAACTTCCTGTCTTGGAATAGCCAAGATGAAGGATTTAAACACCTTGTATTCCCACGTTCACACGTTTTGAGAACTGGCAGCATTTCACACAATACAGTGAGGATACACTAGATGCCATGATACGCAATGGCTCTTACATTTCATCAGACCCCAATTGGAAGGGATAGTTGGTTTGGCCTGTGGACACTAATGGGTGTCAATCTAGATTCCTGGGCAATGTCAATGGGTTTAAAATAAATAGGCCTGACAAGCGAAATATACAATCAGAATACTCGGGTGAGGACATCATATAGTGTTGGGAAGTTGTGCCTCGATTGGCTAAAAACCTCAACACTTTCTCAGGTGAAGCAACAATTGTCCCTTTTTTCTGGTGACATGGATCTAAGGGAATTCATGTTAGATCCCTGGAACTCACGTCAAAAGCGCTTCTTGTATGCAATATACAAGGAGCTGTGGAAAGTTTCTCAACAGGAGGCTGCTGAGAGACTGCATGAGATTGATAGGGTTAATTTAGTAAAGGATTTGGCTGTGGTTGACAATGGTATGACAATGACAATGGTATGACTACATTACCATCCAGGATATATTCACTGGGAGGCAAAGTATCTTCTGCAGTTGACATAATACAACAAGATATGTCTATCTTACAGCATGGACAATCACAACTACGGTCTATTGTATTATTAAGCTGGGCACTTCAAACATTATGTTCTGGCCACATGCTGTGGAGTTATATCAACAGCACAAGTCAGTTTTCTGCATACGAGCTGACTAAAAGACAGATATTGATGGCACAAAGAGATGCAAAATATACCATGTTGTACATGGAAAAATTAGATCAATTACCTTTCACCGTGGCTGAGACACCATCCACAAACTGGATAATCCATGGTTACATTACCCTACCGGTCACGACTTTCCAGTTCCAATATTGTTTACAATACCACCAAGTAAGCAGATATGAAGCGATGGGGGGAGGTTATGTGCATGAATACTGGAAGTTACCATTCAGGTTTAGATGCAGGAATGGGGCCACAAACGTTTTCCTTAGTAGTTCCGAATGTGAGAATGCTTTGAGCGGGTCCTTAATATGCAAGGACATTTTACTTCATGGGGCATGCAATGCTCCTACTGCAAATTTGTCCTGTTATCTGAAGGGCTTTCCGGCTGCCGTGATTCATCTGGTTTTCGAGCTGCTCTCTAATGGGAGCTATTTGATGCTGAGTGATAATGGTTGCTGCGGAATGGAACCAGGCATTGCTTATCTGGTAAAGGTTAATTCCATAGTCGCTTGTTGCACACAAGTACTGTTTCCACCTGCCCGCACAGTTAGGGAGGCAACGCTATGGCCTTTGATAAATGTTTCCAACAAATGCTTTGCTTATCTGAGCAAACTGAAATCCATGCTTTTTCAAAAAACATGTGTCTTCAACATCAGCCAGAGAGATGTTTGATCTCCAGGTTGCAAGGTCCTCGTCCAAGATACAGACGCTACTTCATACTAACTTCCCACCGCATTTTGGAGAGCTGGTCCACTTTGTCTTTAATATGTCTGATATGAAGGGAATAGTGCACTTTTTAAAATGTATTGGCTCTGGACTGGTCTGGTTAGCACCGTTCAGACGATTTTCAGAGTTATACCATCCTTCATACACTCTATGTTTGGAAGCATTTATGGAGGCCTCCTGCTTGTCCTGCTACTTGTGGCTGGAATTCTGATTTCAATTTTTCTGCTCCGTAATGGTCGTCCCAGTTTGACCGGGAATGGAGATAGCACTGGCTGTGCTGTGATGCCGTGAGCGTATGATACACTGCTTCGGCACACCTTGGCTGCGAGAACTGAATGAGCTCTGGTTCTTGTCTTTCAGGTCTGTTTGGCTTCACTGTGTACAACCTGTATTCCGCTGCCTGCATTGCAGCTATGAATGCGTATTGGATTTATGTCTCTGATCTAGGCCTGGGCGGTAAATTCCGTTCCGCTCGCGGAATTTGCGGAATTTGGGTAATTTTGCGTTCCGCGGAGAACGCGAAATTGCCAAAAATTCCGCGATCCGCGACTTTGCGGAGTTTTTGCTTGTTCGCGCTTTCAAAATGCGTGTTCGCGAGATATTTCTCCCCGAGCACGCAAACAGCGTCGCGAACAGGAAAAAGCATCGCGAACGGGCGGAACAAGCAATTCCGCGTGTTCGCGGAACTTTTGCGTGCTCGCGGAGATTTTTTACCGTTTCGCAGAGCTTTGCGTAGCGCGACTACGCAAATTCCGCCCACCCCTACTCTGATCACAATCGCTTGCGCCACTGGACATTGAAGTACTGATAGACCCTTTAAAGGTCCATGGCTATTGTTGTCCCCAGCGTATTCCATTGCTGATTAATGCATCCTTCGAACCACCCTGGGATGCTTTGGATCCTAGTGATCTGGATACCTGCTCTGAGATACGCTTCCAGGATGCAGTCCCTCCCTCAGCAGCTGCTGTGGGAACTGGATGGAACCACCTTTGCTCCATAAACATGCTTCTAGGTGCGCCTCTGGGAACTTTGTCTGTGGATGCCAGAGGCAGCAATGTTACGACTATCACTCGGAACACATCAACAATTTGCTTTTCCGTATAATGGGCACAATTTAACCTATTTTTTAAACAAAATTACTATTAAAAAAATTCTACTTTTCTAGGCACCAGGGCTTTCTGAGTGCTTTGGAATTTAAACAGTATAATGACTTTTAAAGGCTTGTATGAATATTTTAAAAGGAAGCTTGCTTTTAGATGATTTTAAAAATGGTTTTAGACCTTTTTTTAGTTTGAATTTCAATATGGCATGCCGCCTTTTTAGATAGCTTTGATATATCGACCCTTCCACTTTTATATTTATTTATATCTTTTTTGAAAAAAGGGAGGGGGGCTGCGTGCCCCCTCCCTTCCGGGTGAATATCGGCCCGAGGGACTCCATCTCAAGGGGCCAGGTTTCTACTGTGGGTGCCCTGGTCCCACCCAGGGCACCCACTCTCATCTGTTGGGGACCATGGGGGGAGCCTTAAGGCCCCGTGGTCCTTGCCGGCTCCCGCATTGCTTTCGGACAGAGGGAGCGGCTAACATGCAGTTTCCTCTGTCCAAAAGCAATAAGCATAAGCAAGAGTATTTTACATGCTCTTGCTTACGCGAGCGAAGCAGAGCAGAGTTTGCTATGGCTTGGTGGGAGCGTTAATGCTCCTGCCAAGCCATAGCAAACTGCAACGTCCCATAGGTGGGCACACTGGGACATTGCTGGAGCCGGCCCGGGGGGCGGAGGTTCCTAGGGCCATGTATAACTCCAAGAGAGGGGCCACGTGGCCCCCCTCCCATCTTCTCATTAGCCCCGGAGAGGTGGTGGTCTCCAGGGCTCACTTCTATTTAAGTCCCAGGGAGGTGGTGGTCTCCCAGGGCTGCAGGGGAGCCTGGGGGGCCCCCCTGCATGTGTATACTTCAGTGCCCCAGGGAGGTGGTGGTCCTTGGGGCTACGTGGGGGGGGGCAGGTGGGCCTCCTGCATTTGTACAGTGCCCCAGGGAGGTGATGGTTCCTGGGGCTTTTCTAAAGCCTAGGAGGGGGCCCCATGAGCTCTCCTCCTTTATTGTAACATGCCCTCAGGACTTGGCCCACCCAGGGGCTTCTTATAAAAGACGTGAGATAGCCTGCGAGTCTGTTTTTAAAACATTTTGCCTCAAATTCATGGCCCAATTTCCCCAAAATATTTTAACCCACGACGTGGCCCCTGTGGGACCCACCCCACCATATCTCGGTGTCAGGGTATTCCTAACCTGCCCCTTTCCTTTTTGTAAAACTTTTCTTGTGGGACTCTGCTTCAAGCCAAGTCTCAAGATTGCTGCCAACACTTCCTGGTTGAAGTGTTGGCAGCCAATCAAATTTTAGTAGGATCCATGAGCCCACTGCAAGGACTCACGTTTCCAGATATCTATATTTTTTAAACTTAAATATCTTTGAGAAACTACTGAACGGATTTACAGCAAATCACAAAAAGCACACTTTCTGGACCAACATCTAGCTTTCTGCCAAATTTGGTGCCATTCTGTTCAGCGGTTCGTGTTCAGAAAATGAAAAATCCCCATAGACATAACATAAGGAAATCGCATTTGGGACCCCCTTTTTTTTCCAGTCCCCGCTTGACAGATCAACCTGAAACGTTCGACACAGCATCTAAACCAAAAAGGGGAAGTTTTTTGAAAATATTTTGAAGATTCGTCAAGCGGCGCCAAAGTTATTGGCAAAATAAAAAACATTTTTCCTATAGAAACTTTGGTCCTAACTATAACTACCTACTGGTGACTGCCAGTAGGTAATATACACAATCTTTGATCATTTTATTGGAGGGGTTAAAGGATGTTGAATGGGCAGCTGCAGAGGACTCCTCAGAAGACAAAGTTGGAGGTGAATAAAAGGGACCCTGCTGTACCCCACCACCCATCAAAGCCCCAGTGTCATCACAGATCCTCTTCGGACATCCATGAGCCAGGAACAAGGACTCAGCCAAAAGTAATGGCAAGGCAAGACAAGAACTAGAGGCCTACCCCACTGCCACGGAGGTTACTTTAGGCATTTTCCACAAAAAACAACAATAACGGGATGAGATGTAAAAAGATATTGCTGGGAGCGTCTGGTGTCACAAATTGATTTCTTTACTTCTGGGTTTTGACTCAGGGAAGAAGAAATTACTCGCCCAGAACGCAATTTCTTAAATTTCATTATGTTCTCAGCAAACCCCAATAAGCCCTTCCGAGCCCACACCCATGGACTTTTAGGCTGCTGAACAGGCTGGGAGAATCCTCGCATACCCTGGTCAATGACTCTGAGAACCCTCAGCCAATATAAGAGGGAACTGGAAGACACAGAACACAATAGGGCACAAACCTCCATAAACCAAAGAGAGGAAGGATGCCAGCCACTTCCGCACCACCGAGGGAGCCTCAGAATCATGGAGTCACGGAACTCATCTGTCCGACTCCCTCTGGTTACCGTGCATCACTGTTGTCTCTGTCGCCTTTCTCCTGCCTCACAGAGCTGTCATGTGTCCCAGTTAGGTCTAGAAAGAAACGTTGCCATTTACATGAACACGGTTCTTCTAAAAATTGCCTTCACATTTTAACATCGACTTTTGGCTAAGCCCGGGCGTAGTTTGCGTAGTAGCACTTCACGTAGCTACGTGAAGTACAGCTTCAACTACACGTAGCTATGCAAATTGCATAGTGCGTAGCTGTGTGCTTGACTGCACTGTACAATAATTACCAAAAGCAAACTTGTACAGTGCAAGTTAAGATAAAATAAATATCTCTGTCTTTATATGCTAAAAATGCATATAGTCATTTCACTAAAGTGAAAACAAAAGTTAACAAGCAGTGAGAGAGGTGATGATTTTGGTATCCTCACTAACTTAGGAGAGAACCAACAACCAAGCAGATGTCTTGAAAACAAAAGCACATCTTATTGAACGATTCCTCCTAGGACCACCCCAAGCACAGTTATGGGCAAAAATACAATCCCACCAAAGGCCCTGCAAAGCATTATGGGACGAGATTAGCAGTGGGCAGTGAATATTATAGTGTCCAATATCAAAATAATTCTACAAAGAGCTGCAGTTCAATCTAGTCGTTACTGGGTGTCGTCCCTCAAGAGTGAAATGCAAAAGTAATGAAAACCTTTCATGAAGCTTTTGCATTTGACTCGTGAGGGACGACACCTAGTAACGACTAGTTGAACTGCAGCTCTTTGTAGAATTATTTTGATATTGGACACTATAATATTCACTGCCCACTGCTAATCTCGTCCCATAATGCTTTGCAGGGCCTTTGGTTGGGATTGTATTTTTGCCCATAACTGTGCTTGGGGTGGTCCTAGGAGGAAGGGACCACCATTGAATCGTTCACATGATATGCTTTTTGTGTTCAAGGCATCTGCTTGGTCCTCCCCTAGGTTAGGGGACTCCAAAATCATCACCTCTCTCATTGCTTGATATTTTATTGTCAAAATTCATTTTTGTGAATTGGTTATATGCTTTTTAGCATAAAAATTGCTTTATCAAAGCATTTGAAGGAGTTTATTATTAAGCCTGGGCGTAGCTATGCAAATTGCATAGTGCGTAGCTGTGTGCTTGACTGCACTGTACAATAATTACCAAAATCAAACTTGTACAGTGCAAGTTAAGATAAAATAAATATCTCTGTCTTTATATGCTAAAATTGCATATAGTCATTTCACTAAAGTGAAAACAAAAAGTTAACAAGCAGTGAGAGAGGTGATGATTTTGGTATCCTCGCTAACTTAGGAGAGAACAAGCAGATGTCTTGAAAACAAAAAGCACATCTTATTGAATGATTAGGTGGTGGTCCCATCCTCTTAGGACCACCTCAAGCCACAGTTATTGGCAAAAATACAATCTCAACTAAGGCCCTGCAAAGCATTATGGACGAGATTAGCAGTGGCAGTGAATATTATAGTGTCCAATATCAAAATAATTCTACAAAGAGCTGCAGTTCAACTAGTCGTTACTAGGTGTCGTCCCTCAAGAGTGAAATGCAAAAGTATTGAAAACCTTTCATGAAGCTTTTGCATTTGACTCGTGAGGGACGACACCTAGTAACGACTAGTTGAACTGCAGCTCTTTGTAGAATTATTTTGATATTGACACTATAATATTCACTGCCCACTGCTAATCTCGCCCCATAATGCTTTGCAGGGCCTTTGGTTGGGATTGTATTTTTGCCCATAATCATGCTTGGGGTGGTCCTAGGAGGAAGGGACCACCATTGAATCGTTCACATGATATGCTTTTTGTGTTCAAGGCATCTGCTTGGTCCTCCCCTAGGTTAGGGGAACTCCAAAATCATCACCTCTCTCATTGCTTGATATTTTATTGTCAAAATTCATTTTTGTGAATTGGTTATATGCTTTTTAGCATAAAAATTGCTTTATCAAAGCATTTGAAGGAGTTTATTATACTCCTGCTATGCTACGTTTATTAGCACAGTTATTCACTCTGCTACGTGCAATTTGTGGAGTAGCACAAACTTTGCATGCTTCGTGAGCGTAGCAAAGTATTATGCCCAGGGTTACTTTTGGCACAAATTTGCATTCATGACAGCTTGGATTTGTTTCTTAGGAACACCAACCTTGCTTGCGCCAGTCAACTTCGCAAGAATACTATTGTATTGCCTTCACACTGTTTAGAAGGCCTACACATGTGTTGTGCAAATGCACTTGCTATTTTCATACATATGGTGGCATAGCTATCTGTAGCACACAAACAATGGCAGCCTGAATACAATCTCAGCCCAGGGCAAGGATACCTTTTGTTATAAATAAATATCTGTTTCTGGGTGCTGGTAGAGGAGCATTTCTGATGTCATAGAGAGGTCTCTACATGCTGATGCTTTTGCCCAGCAGCTGACTGATATCTCTGTGAAGGGTGTCCAGTTTTTGACCAAGACAGGGTCCTACACTCTTTTTTGTTTTAGAGTTTTATATAGCGCAAACTAGACCCGAAGATATCAGGTATCAGAGCGATTTACATGAGCACCAGTTTCGTTACATATGAACACATTCATTTTTGTTAGGCATGGGGGGATTAAGTGATTTGCCCAGAATCACAGGATGTTGAGGATCGTTGCCGAGAGTCGAACCTGGTTCCCCAGCTTCGAGGTCGACCGCTCTAGCCGTAAGGCTACATCCTCTCCCCACAGGTAATAGGGTTGGATCATCCAGCATGGGGATTCTTGGTAGAACTTATATATACACCTTAGATACATGGGTTAGGGTATGCATAGTAAGAGTATGCCAGATTGCTATACTGTTATACGTTGTTTCAGCAAGATGCTGGAACTATTTATTTTGTTCACTGTCATGATCCTTCTAATAACTTTCATCTGCTTCTGTCTATTGATCATTGCAGCATATATACTCTAAACAAGAATCATGTTGGTTAAATAAATGTTTAAATTGTCCCTCTGTGATTTCTGTGTATATTTCTCTGAAGAAAAGAGAGCACGAGTATCTGAGCAAAAGAGATCTAGATCTGTCAGCATGATTTCTGAAGGATCAGGGTTGTCATGTTCAGTGGTTGCTAGAACTATTTGGCCCCTCTCTGGTTTGGGTGAGCTTATGGTGGCGCCATGAGCAAGCTGGTCAATTGGACAACATATCCTGAGGGGTGCACTGAATCAGTGTGGCACCATCCCAATGTTTATGCCGTCCATAAACGCACAGTTCCTACTGATAAGTAAAAACTACATGACAGAGCAGGGGAGGAAAAAGCAGCAGGCCAGCAAAAGACAGGAGTTAAGAGGCTGGCCATGAAATCCTCCTGGCACTGGCTGCTACTGTCACCACTATTGTCTCTGTGCTGACTGCGGCTGCAGACTATCACAAACAAAGCCCCCTTCCGCCAAAGCAAAAAGATAGCCGCAGGGCTTGCTCGGAGTCCTGCTTACCGCTTGCTTCCTCCTCCGTTTGCATGCACTGATTCTGGCATCTGACGTCAGTAGGCGTGTCTCCACTGTACACCACTCCACTCTATGTTACTGCACTATGAGTTATTCCACTGCATTGAAGGTCGCTCCACTCTACTCTATTCCATTTTATGCCAGTCCAGTGTACGATACTACTCTGTTCACTATTCCACTCTGTGCCATTCCACTAGATAGCACTCCACTCTACTCCACTTTAGTGTATGCCACTCCAATGTATGCTACTCCACTGTATTATATTCTACTCTATCCCACTCCAGTGTATGCCACTTCAGTGTACACTAGTCCCCTCTACACCACTCAACTGTATGCTACTGCATTACACGCTAATCCACTGTACCCCACTCCACTGTACGCCACTCCACTGTACGCCACTTTACTCTACTCTGTTCCACTGTATGCCGCTGCACTCTATGACAGTCCACTGTACACCAGTCTAGTATACTGTATACCACTCGACGAGATGCACCTCCACTCTTCTCTACAACAAGCCACTCCACTATATGATACGCCATTGCACTTTACTACACTCTACTCCAGCGTACTCTATGACTCTCCAATTTACGGCACACTAATGTATGACAATCAGCACTACGATTTGAAACACATTTTTATTAAATAATAAAACCCATTCAAATTCAATGAAAGCCAAAGGTTAGGGATAAGTTATAGTTAGGACAACTTTATTTATTCTTTGTATACAAACCCAGCTTTCACCAGACAAACATTAGAAATTCGAAAGTTTTAACTTAAATTTCTAATGTACGCACCACCTTCAAATTACTATAAGTCGTGCATTTCCACATCCAGTGTTGTCACCGCACTTGCCACACTAAATTAACTATAACTCACACCTTCTCCATGCACTGGTTATACCCTTCCACATTACATCACTTACACCATGTGAAATCATAGCATTCATAACAACACCTATGTCATATCAAATTACTTAATTTGTAAGAACACAGTAAGTTGCAGAATGTATAGAAAATATGCATAGATATACCATAGAGAATGTATAGAGTTTCTGTATACACTTTGTAAGTGGTGAGTGTTTGTGGTCTGCAGAGAATAGTAGAGATATTGATGATAGGCAGGTTGCAGGACTGGAGGACTTGGAGTGGTGGAGTGAGTTTCATGTGAATCATACTGCCCCAATTCTGTTCCACAATGAGTCAGTTTTGCTTAGGTTGATGTACAGGATACCAGGAGGATAGTTTGATATCAAAGGTGTCGGCATTTCTCCATTAATCTTCTGTCACTAGTACAAAGTTTCTATTTCTGTGATATGCAGTACATTATAGGAGACTGACTTTGCCAATAGCTTTTAGAGTGGCAATAGCAAAACTGTATGAAACGAGTGGAGAAGCAGTATCATTTGTAGGAAACAATGTGTAGGACGGGGAACTCTTTGTAGGATGGTGGCTAAGGCAAGAAAAATAATTGGTAAGTCAGGTGGTATATTTGTTTGCTTGTAAAATGCCATTTTGTAGAGAGTACTATTAATCAGTGTCTTTTTTCATCTTTACTCCTTTTAGGACAACCAAAAAGAACGAGGGGGAATCTACCCCAGCCTTCAAATCAGCCATTCCCAGTATCATGTGTATTATTTCTTATAGTTATCAATTCGCACCTGATATGCATTATGGCCTTCTGTATTTTCCATTTTTGCCAGCTTCCCCTTATCTACTTTAGTGTCCGTTAATCCTGCATACCTCCTTGTGCTTTCTTTTACCATCACCTTTGTTTCAAAGCTTACTCCTGCCTGTTGTTTTTTCTCCCTTTTTTGGTACTGTATCTGCAACCTCTCCCTTACCCTCTTTTACATATCCCCTTTCCATTCAAGTCTATTTCATTCCCCTCATTTAATCATACTCTTTTTGATCTCTTTGTTGCCATTTCCCCATATTACAAACATTTGTTTCATGGCAGTGAATTGTTGACTAGGATTTTTAAAGTGTAGAAGTAAACCTTTTATAGTGATAATTTGGCTAGTGTTTAGTGCTGATATTCTTAATAAGTGTGTTATATTTTTGCTAAATTAGAACGTCAACAATGCTCAGGAGGGGGTCCAGGATTACCACTAACCTGTGGAGGGGATCATGCAGCTGCTGAGACTTGAGTCAATTTCCTTCATCAATTCCAACAGCTGCATTTGTTTTAGGTATTTCATCCTTGATTTCAAGCCCAGTTACAAATCCCTTTTACAGTATCCACTTTCAAATGTATCCGTTTCAGCCTCTTTACCATTGAAAGTAAGCAGAAGAAGAGAAAGCTGTGTTGCCCAGTGCCTAACTCACCCCTACCACCTCCTCACTCTGTCGAAGCCATAATCCCATCTTTTACATCACATTTCTCCTGCAGTTTCTTCCTAAGTGTCTTCTTTTCATGACTTCCATTACACGGTTCCATCTTCTACCTTCCATTAACCACAAGACTAAGCCTGCTACATGTGCGACCCAGCCTGTCCATAATAAAACCTAAACCTAGACCAGGCCCTTACATTTTAGAGTACACCTTACCCAATACTCACAATACGCACTTTCCCAGGAAAAATATATTTGTTGTACATTCAATGAATATGAGGTGTGCTGCTGTGTAACGTGAGACGCAGCCTAGACTCAGAAGATGACTCAGGAGGATATAGGATAAGAACAGGGTCAGTGGAATTATTATTTACCATTAGAACCCTATATTACATGCTTCCATGCCATGCTGGCTCAATTAGTGTTGCACAGTATACAGAGTGAAATAAATTGCATCTGTCGTGGAAGGAAGATGACAGTTCAGTTTGCAAAATCAAACAGTCTTTCACTTTAGCAGCCCACAGACTCCCAAGTTACGTAATCATTATCTAGGTTGGAAAAATGCAAAATACAGAGGACTCACCTGGTTAAAAAATATTTATAAATGAAAAATTATACTGTATACAAATGCAACTGCATTCTTCTGGCATTGTCCATCTTAGGTGCAGGGCTGAACAGCAGAGCAAGAGTGCCATGGAGAGAAGGCAAGTAGAGCGCAAAAAGAAACTGATAATATTGAAAAGTCAAGAAAAGCATGGTGCACGTGGAATCAGAGGGCAGAGCATACACTGGAGCAGTTGTTTATCATTAACTAAGAGCCAATCTCATATTGATTCCAAACAACCAGACAACTAGCTGCATATATCTCAGCTGATAACCCAAACAATAAAAACATTTAACTATGCCCATCATGTAACACTTCCAGATAACAACCACTTAATTAGAGTTTGCCACTAGTCTGCATTATCCTAAGCAAAATACCACCTTCCAGTCCACTGGGATAGGCCTCTTTGCATTGTCTTTTTCCCTCAGAAATAGATAGGCATTGGTTCTTCCTCTGACAGTTGTGAACGGTACTTGCAGATTTTATTTCTTCCAAAAAGAGACCTGTTGAACAAGAAAATGAAAGTAAATTTAGTCTTAGTAGGTAAACCGATAAGATCCTCTCAACCTTCACAAGATTCAACATTATTTGGTATTCAATGGTGCAAATTACCCTGTTACAAGTGCAGTGCGCATTTAACTATGTGTCTCTCTTTTCCATGGAAGCAATATACACTATGTAAGAAATTGAGTTATTAGTTGTGAGGGTATGAGGCTTACACATCTAATATGCCCACAATTGTCTACTGGGAACCAAACACCTCATTGTAGCACTTGACTCTCTCAGGGTAGCAAAGCAGAGCAGTCCAAGGACTATACAGGGGAGGTGGTGTGGACTAGTATTCCCCATTCGCTGGCACGCAAATTAACACACAACAAACAATTGTCCAGTGAGTGCTTTTTCTTTGCATAAGAAAAAAAAACTATTTTTACACACACACACACTACTAAATACTGCACATTAATTTACAAATATAATCATCAGGCAGACGAAAATGCCATTGGTGACAATCTGAAATCACATTTGACCCTTGCTGGGTCATGACCCTCAAAAGTCACAATAACCCCCTACCAGATAGACCATCACAATGAAGGGGTGTTATGTTAAATAAAACAGGGCTATTAGCTTTGTTAGGGGATCACTACATCAAAATATGAAGCAACTGTGTCAGTATGAGTGGGAGAGTGCCGGCTCATATGAAGCCAATCAATTGCAGATGTTGGAAGTGAAACAGGTGTTGCTGTTGGTTTAGAAGTAGCCAGTGATGGTGTTGGGTTCTGCTACTATAGTTACAACATCCTTCTAGAGCCGACAGCACTGCCTTCTCCATGGCATTGAATTTGCAATTGCTCTTCTTTCTTGTAAATTAAGACATCCAATGTCGAGAAAGGAATTAAAGTGGCCAGTGCTTTTTGAACAAATGATCCAGTATCATGGGATAGATACACTTTTGGGGAGACGCAACCTCTTCTTGTACCTTTGGGTTGTCTTCAAGTAAAAGATTAAGCTGTTGACCAAAGTAGCTGCTTATTCATTGACATTGCTAAATGTCCCTTCACTTTTTGCAAATGTCCCTGCAGCAGGTGGAACAATGTATTCTCTTGGCTCATGGTACTGTCCTCCTTGCCGACTTCCCTTGTCAAAATCACAAAAGAGAGTAGCATTTGTATCAAGCACTACATTGGCCCCATTAGTCCACCTCCATTGCCATGGCTTTGACAGTTCAAATCCCTCTTTTTTGCAGTACATAATCACTGATAGGTCTTTTTCAGGGACTTTGCAATCACGCTGATTGATCCTCAACTGCTTTCAGGCTTTGAATGCCCCCTCAACCAGTAACCCAATTTTTTACACTGGTGGCTGCGGTGGGATGCGTCGGTTCTGCTTGGAGTTGTGCTGCACAGCAGAGGAGATACATTGGTTCTGCTGGATTCACAGAGGCTGGCAGGGCACCTTAGGCCCACCTCCAAAGGTCTAGGACTGGAGTGGCACCACTTGGCAGAGTAGACTCACAGATGGAAGAGTCCATGTGCTGGGTTCAAGGTTGTTGGAGCTTTCTGTCCCTAAGGCTGTAGTCAGGAGGCCAGTCAACTAGCCCTTTTAGTCAATTTGGGTCATGGGTGCATCAGATGCAGGTCCAGTCCTTCTCACCGAGGCAAGAGTGCAGCAGACAGCGGGTCAGCACAGCAGGCCGCAGTCCTTCAAAGCAGCACTCCAGCTGAGTAGCAGTCCTTTCAGCAGCACAACAGTCTTTCTTACTGGCAGTGTATCCACAGGTCCAGAAGTGTACTAAAGAGTTGGTGTCTCAGGCCCAATATTTATACGTGGCACTCTTCCTCTGGATGGTGGGAAAAGCTTCTAGAGGTGTTCCTTTGAAGTCCCAGTCCTGGCTCCAGACTAACTATGGGGGTATACAGCCCTTTGTGTGGAGGTAGGACATAGGCTATTCAAGTTTAAGTATGGCTAGGCCCAGCTACGCCCTCTCATCCTGCCAGTGAGGGCCCACTTAAGCTCTCTACTGTGTGTGGCTGTCTAGGAGGGATACACAAAGCCCAACTGTCAGTTACACCCAGTCATGTGACCCAGAGACAGGCTAAAGGCACTAAGTGGCTAAGGCAGGAAAATGGCAAAGTTCTGAAAATGAAAATTGTAATTTAATATCTGACTTTACCATAAGAGAGGATTTTTCATTATAGTTCCATAGACACCAGCTGGTAGGCTGCTTGGGTTCTTTGGGATGACTGTATTCCTCTGACCTTTATGCCATTTTGAGGCTGTTGCAGGTGATGATTGTGTAGTATGGGAAACAGTCTTTACCATGGAATCTGTACTACGAATTGTGTTTACCACACAGTCTTTACCACGTAAAGCCTTTAACACGCAAGCCTTTACTGTGTTAGTCTTTACCACGCATAATGGTAATTATAGGTATTTATATGCTGTTGTATTATCCTGTAATAATTAGGGGCAAATTCATTTTTAAAATAATGTAATTTAAAAGTTTTAAATAATAATTAATAAAATTACAATGGATATGTGTTTAAAATACACAATATTTTTTTTAGGAACAGGATGTAAGGGATCTAGGGGTAATGGGCAGGGAAGTGTATTAATACGCAGATATCAATTACAACATTTATTTACATGTATATTTGTTTAAAATATGCAAAATATGTGGAGGATCCAGGAGTAATGGGTGGTAGTGTGCATTCTTTTTATGGTTTAAATCTTTTATTGAATTTTTATCAACAAACAATTTGTCCCTCGTCCCAAGATATACATTATAACAAGGGCAGTGCAGGCCCTGAGTAGCTAGAACACAAATGAGAGGGAGTCGGGACAGAACAACAAAATACAAAGACACAAAAATGAAACTTATTCTACCCCTCCCCATCCCTCGTCCACCAGGGCAGTTAGAGCTACGGAAGCTGTCCAGAGCACAGTACGTGGGTGTGTGTATTATGTCGCTGACGTCTGCTGATCGGAGAGGCGCAAGAGGTGCAGATATCTCGGGCAGGTTAATTCTCGAAATTCTGAGGCAAGAAGGGACAGGAAGGGTTGCCAGAGCTCTCCGAAAGCGGAGCATTTTCTGGCAAGCGTAAGGGTCATCTTCTCCATCCCCAAGACATGCCACAGGCGTTGTAACCAGCCTGTGAATGTGGGAATCTGAGAGGTTCGCCAATGGGTTCGTATATTTTGGACCGCTGAGCCTAGGGCAATCGCAAGTAAGCGTCCTCTTCGGGTTTTGCGAGGGTACGTCAGGGGGTTTGGGAGACCTAATAAGATGTAGGCGGGGAACCTCGGTATTTGTGTTTCCAGATGCTTGTCCACCTCATCGAGGATCTGAGTCCAATAGGGTTGTAGGTGCTCACAGTCCCAGAGGAGGTGTACCAGGGTACCCAGTTTCCCGCATCCCCGCCAGCAGTCAGCGCTCTGTCTTGGGTCCACTTTGTGGATGCGCTTTCGGTCAGCCCCGTATGATAAGCTGAGTGGCGGGCCTTGTGATACACACTCTCCCACTCTTTGTGACTAAGTGACCTACCTAGATCTTGCTCCCAACGCGTGCGACTTGCGCTATATATATGCGTATTCCTGGCCAGTAACAGCTTGTAAAGGTCAGAGATGAGTTTTTTGTCCGATGTGCGCGTGATGAGCCATTTTTAATACGCGGAGAGGAAGCGTTGGGCATGTGGCCTGACTTGCGGGTGTAGTGCCCCGTGGCGGAGCTGAAGGTATTGTAATCGCTCGGATTCAGGGATCCCATAAACAGTTTTAACCTGCGGGAATGAAATGATCCCATCAACATCGAAGAGATGGCCCAGGGAGCGACATTCCGTGGGGCGCCAGCGTGCAAATGTGGTCTCGCCCATGCCTGGCTGGAAATCGGGATTATAAAATAAAGGGGTGAGCGGGGAGGGAAAGGTGGTCAGTTTGTGTTTAATATTAGTATGATCCCAGGCCTCCAAGGTCACTCGGGTGATATGAAACGCATTGCGATTAGGTGGTCTGTACGATTTTCGAAGGAAGGGAACTTTCTGGAGGGGCGTAGCGGCTACAGCCTGGTCTTGGAAGAGCCAATGTTTCTCCGATTCCAGCCGGTTCCACTCGACCAAGTGACATAGTTGTGTCGCTTGGAAGTAGAGCTGAAGATCGGGGACTCCGAGCCCACCCTCCTCAGGCGGAAGGGTCGCTATAGCTTGCTTCAGTCGGGGTTTGCGGTCTTGCCAGATAAATTGCGCAAGCTCTGATTGAGTCTGTTGGATCCATCCGGGGGAGGTCGGATGGGCAGAGTCTGGAATAAATATAATATCTGAGGTAGAATGGTCATTTTGGTGGCCGCCACTCTACCGAGCCAGGAGAGCGGATAGTGTTTCCATTGGCCCAACTCTTTGCGGATTTGCATCCGCAATTTAGTGTAATTGATGGCGGCTGTTGCGGGAATGGTGGGGGCCAACTGGATCCCCAAATAGGGGACCACGGCGTCTGACCATTGGATAGGGTGCTGAGCCTGGAGACACGCCAAAGTAAGAGGCGACAGGGAAAGGTCAAGCGCTACAGACTTTTCCATATTGACTTTAAACCCCGAGGCTTGTGCAAAGCAGTCCAGTTCAAGGAAAAAGGCCCGCATAGCTGGAACAGGGTTCGAGAGGGAGATCAAGACGTCGTCCGTGTATAAGCTAATAGTGTGTACATTGCTCCCGAATTTGATCCCAGATATCAGAGGGTGGCGTCCGACGTGGAGAGCCAGTGGCTCCATATAGAGCGCAAAAAGTAGGGGAGATAGGGGACACCCCTGCCTGGTGCCCCTTCCTATAGGGTAGCGGGACGATGTGTAACCGTTTACCCGGACAGTGGCAGTGGGGAATCGGTAACAGTTGAAGATATGAGTTCGAAGTTTGTCCCCTATCCCCACACGTGCGAGCACCTGTTCCAAGTATGGCCAATGGACCCTGACGAAGCCTTCTCAGCATCGATGGTGAGTAGCACGTACTCCCCTTGCGTCCGGGAGGCCTTCTCGATGAGATGGAGGACCCGCTTAGTACTATCGCTCGTTTGGCGTTGTAGGATAAAACCTGCTTGGTTGGGGTCTATTAGTCCCGGCATATAGGGCGCCAGGCGAGAGGTGAGGATCCCCGTGTGGAGCTTAAGGTCAATGTTGAGGAGAGATATGGGGCGATACGCTCCACAGACAGTCCTGTCCTTCCCGGGTTTCGGGATGACCACATTAGCTGTTTCATGCATATCCTCAGGAATCGCCACCGTCTGGGTGAAAGAATTGAAGAGACGGGTCAAGAGTGGGGCCACCAGCGAGCAAAACGTTTTATAGAAAGCTGCTGAGTAGCCGTCGGGTCCAGGGGACTTAGCCGGTTTAAGGCGCGAGATGGCTGCAACAACCTCTTCAATCCATATCTCTCTCTCTAAATGATCTGCCTGTTCCTTAGTCAGGGTGGGTAAATGGGCCTCGGTGAGATAAGCAGCACCAGAAGCGTCATCCAGCGATTGGCCTGTATAGAGTTGGGCGTAAAAATCATGGAAGGCTTCGGCGATCTCGGCATCTTCTGTTACCCGCCCGCCATCCCCATTTCGGATTTCCGGGACCCGCTGCCTCTGCCTGGACTCCCGCAGCTTGTGGGCTAGCAGGCGACCACATCTATCCCCTCCGGTATAATAGGAGTGGCGGAGGCGAAGGGCCGCATACTCAGCCCTATCCTGATCTAGAGCTGCAATTGACGCCATACCCTAGGTGCCCCCGTCCTCTGGTGCATCTGCTCCAGCTCCTTCATCTTTTGAGTGAGATCGCATCTCTTACGCCTACGCTCCGCGTTGTCAGTTGTGGAGATGGCCACAAATTCCCCACGGATGACCGCCTTAAGTGCTGCCCACTGTGTCGAGAGGGAAGTGTCCTGGTTGGCGTTATGTGAGAGGTAGTCCTCTATGGCGCGCTGTATCTGCGTGACGACATCTGCGCGGTGTAGGAGAGTGTCGCGAAGACGCCACTGGCGGGTAGGGCACTGCAGCGGAGGGAGTGTGTGCGCATTCTTTTTAGAGAAAATCTTTATTTAAAGTTTTACTGCTATTAAATAGTGACCACAAATGCACAGTAATCTATTAGTTGGGTGTCAATAGAGCTAAGTTGCTAGTGTCTAACAGTAATACAAGCATCTAAGTTGGGAAATCAAGCAAGTCAAAGACACATGGCAGTGTGTATAGTGGAGTTGATACCCGATGATTAGCAGTAACAAAAAATATTCAGTTAAAATGTTCTTTGACATCAGCCCAGGAAAATATTAAAACAGAAATGATTCTCGCTTTAACCTTCAGAGGTGCATTCTGTCAAATGTGTTTGTAGATGGCTCATATATTTTTTTAATCTTGATTTGACAAGCATATGCAGTGTAAAATTGTCTATCAGGTATTTGACTTAGTCTTGCACTGTTTGGGAGGGCCCTCTGCCCCATTACATTGCTGCACATTTTTTTGCTAGGAGTAGAGTCATGGCTGTGAGGTTGAGGGCAGACCCCAGAAACATCTCCCAAGAGTACCACTAAGGGATCATGCTCCACTTGCACATTTATCTTCTTGCTTATTTAAAAAAACATATCCAGCCAGTATACATTTATGTCAGGACATGCCCACACCAAGTGAAGAAATCCTGTGTTCTCACAATGGCAGTGCTGGCTGTTTGTGTTTTCCATATTTATTTATTAAGAGAGGAATCGCCTTTGCACCACATTGCGTGTCACAAAAGTGACGCAACCCTTGAATTGTGATTTATTAAGCCATGCACGGCCATCTTGTGTAACACAACGCAGCGCAAATCACTGCATTGCGTTACTCTGCGCCAGAGAGGCGTTACATTAGTGTTCCCATGCACTACCTATAGATTTAGACGCATTCCTAGATTTACCATTACTGGTAGACCTGGGAATGTGCCAAAATGCTACTGCTTCCCAGGGTAGGTGTAACAAGGAACAAGGAAAAACATATCTATTTCTGCTTGTTCCTTCCTCTTTCTATGTGTGCTGCATTCTGCATTTTTAGTAGCTGAAAAGCAGTATTCCAATAGAACATCTAATATTACCTTGTCTAATTCACTCTGCCATTCAATGCACATCCTCAAGAAGACCAAGGGCTCCGAGCTCCATGAGAGCGCATACAAACAAAAGATTGCACGTAGCTGACTCACACTTCATAGCATATATATCAGAAAAGTTAGGGCTGCAAGTTCAGACAGGAATCTCGGGAACAACGCCTTAGCAGCGCTGCCAATTCTAAGTACAGAAATATGTCAAGTGCTGTCATCTCTGGAGTGCTGCTCTTATATGCTTCAGATCACAAAACATGCTATTATTGCATTTTCCCAAGCTCTGTATGCAAATCACTCTCCTGGTGGATTGGAAGCCAGGCGCATCATTCAATCCATACATCTGGGGAGTCAAGCACTCTTCTGCCATGTTTGCGAAGTAACCAGTGCCAGACAATTGTGGTATTTCCAACTGGATCTATAAAAAGGAATTTCCTGTGTGGTCTCTCAAACTGTTTTCATGCCAATTTAGTGGGTGCGATAGCATCCCTTTCCAGTGTGTAATGTGGCATTGTCAGTTTGTATGTATCCAGCTATATTGTCCCTTAGCACCAAACTAATAACATTCAATACTGGGGAGTCTTCAGACTCTATCCTCATATATGAATACAAGTGTAGACTAGGCAATGTGGGGTTGCACACCAGCCCATCTCAGTCAATTCATTGAGGATGTGTAATAACGCTCAGTTATTATTTAAAATACTTGTGTATTAATAATTTATTAAAAATAAAAATGTTATTTAAAAAAAAAAAAAAAAAAAGGAAAGCTTTGATAAATATTTTAGATGGTAAAACAAATACTAAAAACAATTTTAAAAATATAAAATAATTAATTACTATAATGTAAACATTTATAAAAATAAAATAAATTAGTAAAGACCACAACAGAATTAGTCCCATAATAACACCTTACAATATTTAGAAAATATAGACAAAAGATATTATTTAAAAAAATATTGTTGTATTCTTACAAAATTGATAAACACTTTTTTGATAATGTATTAACATTTAAAAAGCAGTACTTAGACAATTTCTCACAGTTTCCCATTCAGTCCTATGCAAAAAAAATAATTGTTTTTTACGTTTTAGGTTGACGTTCTTCGTTGTGCATCTATTTCTACAGTCGGTGGAGCGTCGCAGTCCAAATCTGAATCACTGAGGAGATGCAGTGGGGTAAAAACAATCCAATTTACTTAAAACAACATATAGGTTTGGAAATGTATTGTAGGAAAGAGATAGGGAGGCATATAAGTGTTAAATAAAAGAGTGTTGAATGTATTTTAGGTTTTCAAAACTTTTACATCTCCACACAAGTTGTGTTTATATAGGTCCTTTAAATAAAAAAAAGTGAAAGAAACAGGGTTATTGGTTGAGAGGCCCACTCAAGAAACAACCACAATTCTTGTCAGGGTGAACCTCAAAAGTCACTAAGCAATCTGTGTTTAACCCTCTGGTAGCTTGGCACTAAAACAGTCAGGCTTAACGTATTTAAGCAGCACACTAACAGTAATAAAGTGAAAATACAACACAAGAAAAATCCCAAACCAATTTAGAAACATAGTTCAAACTTTAATTCATAAAATGGTACCAGAATGACAAAAATCTTATCAGTAGACCCAGAGATATTAAATTGCAAAGTTTTTTGTGAAAATAGCGCAAAGAAAGAGAAAGTGCTATTTGTGGTTATCTGGTCGCACAAGACAGAGGGAAAGGCACAAGCTTATGCTAATTGTGATGGTGCATGGTCCAGGATAGAGGGACCAGGTTAGTCCCAGTGAAAAATCACCTTCTCAAGTCATGGCCAGAAGAGTTCTTTTCATGTAAGAAGAAGCTACAAGAAGGAGGCGTTCGGTGTAAGAGCAGATCGAGCGTCGCGGACGGTAGTTGCTGTAGCATGAAGAGCCAGTCATTGCTGGTGCATTGCGTTGGTTGATTGTCGCAGATGTTCACTGTCAGCACAAAGTGCAGGTCTCGTGTTGCCAGTCATTGTAGATAGTCGATATCGACGTTAAGAGTGGGCCTCACCGGAGCTTCTCAATGGTAGTCTATGCGGGCAACAGGGTCGTGGCGTGGCCCATGGTTGTGAAGAGCTCAAACTTCAGGGTTTTAAACTTTTTCTTACAGAGCAATTCTCACTGATACCAGCCAAGGGTCCAGGACTTGGGGGGGCCCTCTTGGGGATCAGGGCTCACTCCAGCAGAGGCCAGCAGCAGGGCACAGGCAGGTCCATGGGGGGTCCAGTTACAGCTGGCCAGTTGCAGTGAGGCCTCTGAAAGCTTTTTGGGTCCACGTAGCTCACACAGGAAGTCTGCTAACTGACCCTTGAAGTCACCCTGGTTAGCCTGGGATCAAGTCAAGCAGGTCCAATCTTCCTTCTACCAACAGCAAGACCGTCCTTCAAGATGCGGGAGAGTCCCTCTGGCAGCAGGGCAGTTCTTCTTCTGAATTTTACACAGGTCCAGGAGTGATCTGATGAGTGGTTCTGAAGTTTTCTTTTTATACTGGTACCAGTCTTTGTGTGGGGATATCCACTGACCTACCCCCAAAACTGGTTCTGCTCAGTTCTTCCCCTTCCCCTGGTACAGGCTCCAACTGTCTAGGGTGACAAAGGCATTGCAGGGTTGTGTCAGGTGCCTTTGTGTGGAGACTGAGGGAAAGGTCCTTTGAAGTGTATGGAAGGCTGAGTACAGTCCCTCCCTAGCCACTGTGGCAGGATAGCCCATTCTGTCAGCAGTACTAAAGCCCCAACAGAAGAGCCATTCACAGTCATGTGACCCAGGACACTGGTAGAGAGGCACCGTTGGTTGAGACAAGAAAATGCCAACTTTCTAAATGTGACATTTTCAGAATTGTAACTTAAAATCCCACGCCACCATTAAATTATTATTATTTTTTTTTTTGCCGGGACCAATAAAGACATTTATATCCAAAGAGCAATACAAGCATTTTTCCATTTAAAACAATACACCAACGAACAGACCCTCAACCCTCCCCAACCCCACTTCCCGGCACTGTATATATTATTCTTGAACCCAAAGCAGCTTGTACATCACACTTATGACATTTCTCAAGGGCAGTCCCAATCCCAGAGCCTCATACAGCCAGAAAATGATTACAATATATCTACTGCAAGTCAGGATTCCCAAGTAGGTACCCCGTGAGTGGAGCCCAAAAGTCCCTAGGCCGCGAGGCCTCGGGTAGTTCCTCTGCATAGGTCCCTAGCTGTTCCCTGCAATATATCAAGTCACGGACCCACTTCTTCAGTGTTGGGGTAGTTTTAGCTCCCCAGCATTGCGCCACCGCCCGCTTGGCAAGCATAGTCGAGACAGCTACAAGTCTCCGATTGCAGGGCTTAAGATTCTTTACCCATCCCAATAGGCAAACATCAGGCACGCATACCACAGTTTCCCACACAACCTCAGTAAGCACTCTCGTGACCTGAGTCCAGAATGTTTGTATTCCGTCGCAGCTCCATGCCAGATGCATAAAGTCTGCATCATCTTGCCCACACCTCACACAGCATGCACTCTCCCGCAGACCAAACCTCCTCAATTGAAGCGGTGTATAGTATAACTGGTGCAAGTATTTGAAATGTATAATGCGGAGGTTGCAATTCGCCATCAAGCGACCAGTCAACAAACAGCAGAACTTCCAAATATCCGGCGACAGTGAGGCCCCTAGTACTGCATTCCATTTGCTATACAAGGGAGTTTCAATAAGATCCCGTTCTCTCAGTGACGCATTATACAATTTGGTTATCAGACCCCTATGTTCTTCTCCTGCTAGCACTGCCTGCAGTGCCAACAGCGTTCTTGGCTCTGCTGGATAATCAGGATAAATAGCTCTAATAGCCTGCCGCACACGCACATATGTGAACTCCAGCATCATCCCCGGGTCACACCCATCCTGCAAGTCTGAAAGCGACCTGAACTGGCTCTGTTTATATAGGTCCCCTAACTGTGTAACACCCGCAGCCCCCAGTGTTCTCAAGGTGGCCTGCTCTTGTGTCGCGGAAATGTCCGGATGCGCAGCAAGCGGTAGATAATCCATCTGCGCCCTCTTAGCAATAGTCTTCCACTCCCACACAGTGCATTGGACAGGGTTAATTTCAGTCCTCGGCCCACCACCCCCGCCCGACAATGCAGCCGCCACCAGTGGCACCGGCAGCACAGAATCTGCCTCAATTGCAGTGTGTGGCTGGTATCGCTGCGGGTAATACTAATAGTGCGCAAATTGCGCCTCCGCGCACAAGTAGTATAGCCGCATGTCAGGCGCTTCGAAGCCAGCGCGTTTGAAAGGTTGTGCCAGCACGTCCCAACTACATCGAGGCTTCTTGCCTCCCCAGACAAAGGTCAGCAGGGCTGACCGGAGCGTATTAAACAATGCGATATTGAGTCGGATGGGGATGTTGACGAACAAATAGAGAAGTTTGGGCAATATCATCATTTTTATGACTGCAATTCGATCCGCTAGCGAAAGCAGCAACTTAGCCCATCTCGCGGCTTGATCAGTGATCCTAGTAATGACTCAGCCATAGTTCGTAGAAATCAGCACATCGGGATCTCTATGCAACCAAATTCCCAAATATCTCACCGGGTCAGTGGACCACGTCAGCAGAAAGTCCAGTTCCAGTTCATGGGTACCAGCCGTCAGCGGAAATACCGTTGACTTTGCCCAATTTATGCCTGGGCCCGAATATCTCTCAAATTTCACGTATTCACGCAATAACTCCGGGAGATACATTGCAGGCTTGCGGACATACAGTAGCATGTCGTCAGCATACAACGAAACCACTAGGGGCCTCTGTCTAAAATGCAACGCTGCCTGTGCATATCCCTGGCGTAGTTTACAAGCCAAAGGCGCCAGCGCGAAGAGCATCGGCGACAGGGGGCATCCCTGCCTCGTACCTCTTTTGATGGGGAAATTCTCAGAAACCCAGCCGTTCACACGGACCCGCGCTTCAGGCGCGTTATACAATAGTTGAATCCATTTAAGGAAGAAAGGTGGCAGGCCCATTCTCAATAGAACAGTAAACATATACTCCCACTGCAGAAAGTCGAACGCCTTTGCCGTGTCAAGCAGCACAGCAACCGCCTGGGAATCCGACTCGAAATAATGCAATGTGGGAAAGACAGTGCGCAGATTATGCGTCGTCAATCTAGTGGGTACCAAACCCGACTGGTCCGGGAGGACCAGGTTGGGAATGAGAGGCTGGAGTCTGCTGGCTATCATTTTTGCCAGAATTTTGGCGTCAATGTTGATAATGGAAAGAGGCCTGTAAGAGTCGCATCTATTGGCTGCTTTATCTGGTTTCAATAGCATAACAATAAGTGCCTCTTTTAGAGTGGAAGGAAGTGTTCCCGTGTCATATGCCTCCGCAAAGACATCCAAAAGCCTAGGTGCCAGTTCCTCGGCATAGGCCTTGTAGAACTCACTTGGGAGTCCATCGAGGCCCGCTGCCTTACATGTGGGGAGTGACATTATGGCAAGTTTGACATCTTCAACATCAAATGGCTGCGTAAGATATTCACGCTGGTCGACGGACAGCCACCCAAGCGCAGTATCGTCTAGGTAGGTGTTTATATCAGCTGCCGGCACCTGTGCCCGGCCACCATACAGTTTGGAGTAGAAGTCCAGCACTACCCTGCTGATCTCAGACGTATTGAAGTGCACTACCCCCTCCCCGTCCAACATTTCAGTGATGTATTCCTGGCTCCTGGGCGCCACCAACTTCTGCGCCAGAGACCGACTGGGCCTACCCCCCTCGCCATAATAGCAAGCGGTGCTCCCTCGTGACCTGTGCACCATCTCTTGGTCTACCGTTTCATTGTGCTCTGACACCAGATCCCGTATCGCGGAAAGCCTTTCACGAGCAGGGTTCCGTTCATATTCACGTTCCAGAGTGGAAATCTCAGCCGCAAGCTTACTAATTCTGCGACGTCACGCAAGTCCTTCAGGACCCCAGCCTGCGCACCGATACAAACACCCCGTATTGTAACTGTAAATGCTTCCCAAAGGACCCCTGCGCTATCCACAGTGCCCTTGTTTTCGTTGAAATATTTACGAATCGCCTCGCCAACGGTGCACTTAAAAACTGGGTCTGCCAGGGAGGCCTGTTGCAATCGCCACATGAAAGGAGTCCTCTCGCATGCAGGAACCTGCATCTCAAGCAGTACTGGGGAATGATCGGAAAACGTCTTGGCCAAGTGCCTAACGTCAGCCATTCATGTGCATGCTATCTCAGAGATAAGCCAATAGTCCAAGCGGGACCATGTACCTTGTACAATAGATATAAAGGTGCTTTCTCGTGCCCCAGGGTGCCGCAAGCGCCAAATGTCATGAATATCCCCAGTGTCCAATAGCCCTAATAAAGCATCTGTCGCCTGCCTGTGTCGTGCAGCCCCACTCCCCAACCTGTCTATATTCGCATCAAGACAGGTATTAAAATCGCACCCCCATAGTATTTCTGCAGGAGGGAACATAGAGATATGGCGCCAGACATCAGCAAAGAAGGAGTGGTCATCGATGTTCGGACCATACACATTTACCATAAGGACCCCCACGCCACCAAGCCTGCCATGCACCAGTACCAACCGGCCTTGCTCATCTGTCTCTGAGCTAAGGACAGTAAATGGAACCCCCTTCTTGACAAGGATCATCACCCCTCTAGAGTAGGATGAATAGGAGGAAGCCACCTTTACCCCAGCCCACCGTGTGCCTACATTCATCTCTGAAAGCTTTGTAAGGTGTGTTTCTTGTAAAAAGGCTATCTGGACATCCAACCTGTCCAGATACGCCAGAACAGAGCAGATTTTCTTGGGACTGTTTAAGCCATGCATGTTCCAGGTAAGGAACTTTATATTACCACCAATACGTGTCATGTAACAAGATATGGATAATAGTGTGGGGACCAATTTTAGGGAAATGTTGCAATGGTTCAACGACAGTGCAATAGGAAAGTGCCAACCATCCCGTCTCCACCCCTCCAACCCCCCACCCACTTCAGCGTGCCCAACTTACTAAAGCCATCCCTACCCTGTGTAAACATTTCCCAACATAAATAACAAACAGATCGCAACATGTGGGGAGCTCCCATGTGAGGAGCGGCAGAGTACTACTGGCCTCCTACAGTGCAGGAGGTGGCTGATCAGGTCTAGTACCTGTGCTAGGATAGGATAAGCATGCGTTTGAAACATATTGCATCAAAAAGGTCATCATGCAACAATTAGCCCAGCTCCACGGGTCAACAACAGAAACAGTGAAACATAAGACATGTGCTAGAGACAGTGTCCATATGTAGACAGCAGGCAAAACACATTTTATCACCCCCCCGGCCACCCTACTGTTCATCCTCCACAAGTTCAGCCGGGGCTTCACTTCGTCTCCTTTTCAATTTATTTGCGTGTTCTAGCGCCGTTTTAGGGGTGGTAAACATTTTAAAGCCCCCCTCCTGGCCAACTCTCAGACGCGCGGGTTACAGCATGGCATAGGGGATGCCCTCCGTCTGTAGAAATTTCTTCACCATGCCAAACTCCCGTCTCGCCGCCTGAACTGCAACCGTAAAGTCAGGGAAGAATGACAGCGAATTCCCCTGGTGCTCAATGGCGCCCTTTTCTCTCGCTAGGCTCAGAATGGCATCACGGTCCCTATAATTTAAGAGCCGAGCAATAATAGGGCGGGGAGGGGCGCCCGGGATTGGTCTCGCTGCCAGAGATCGATGGGCCTGCTTGACGATAAACATGTTGGACAGGTTCTCCGGGCCAAAGATGTCCCTGAGCAGGTTTTCGATAAAGGTCTTGATCCAGCGCGGCTAATATAAATTTCTCCTTAGGACACGAATCCAGGTAAAACATCCATGTAACCAATTATCTATTAAACCTTATGTCGGTGGGGCCCATGACACCACATATCATACATTCATTCATTCACTGGATTTCACACCAAGGAGAAATGTGTTGCTGGACGAACGGGATACCTTGTTAAATTTGACAGAATAATACCTCAGACATTATATACATTAACCTTTGATCCTGTCAGTTCTAAACCTCAAGGTACTCCGCTCTTTGGTTGATGGACCAACTAGTAGAATAAGTTGATGGTGATTAAGACCAGCTCAATCACAATTAAAACCTTTTAACATTTATAACTCATAAATGAACTAAAGAACCACAGACTCATTTTAAGTTAGAATGTAAATTTATCTAATTCTCAATTGCATGGGTGAAATTCTTTGTTTATTAATCACATTTAATATATCACTAACATTTTTAAGAAAAGTTTAATAAAGAATAGAAAATTATGCATTACCCATAGTTTTAGGATGCGGACAGGAATGGTTCACCAAAAAGAAGATAAACCGCAGATCACAGAATAGAAACTCCCAAATTGACTGACTGGCCCGCTAACCTCCTCGGACGTACCTCCCATGCAGAATTCCCGCAACGATCTCGTTCCTTCCCCAGTCAAGTTTGAAGTCCAAAAATTACAAAGTCTTTTCGTAGTATTGAGGTGGAAAAATGGAAAATAAAGAGGCGGTATGGCAGGAAAACACCAACAGCAGCAGTAGCATCAATAGCAGCGACCACAGCAGCCCACCCCACATAAGAGTAGACCCTCTTATACCCTATTTTCTAGCTTACTACACAAAAAGTTGCAATCCTTAGGGCAAGAATCACGCTAATTGGTCCATTTGAGGGGTGGTGATGGTCACCTCATCGCCCTCCTTGTTCAAACTGGTTTAGGGACAGTAAAACATACAATGAGTCTCATGACTTCGGGGTTAAAAGCAGTCCAACTTGTCCATTCATTTTGTTGCGATCTTGATGGTCACAATTTAGTTAGTCCATTGTTGCTCAGTACTTTCTCTTCCATTCCCACGAATACGTGCTGAGTCTTTCTTGGCACCCTCCTTATTGTAGGTCAGTTCGACCTTGACATCTCTCACTCCGTGCACAGGCCGCATCCACGTGACTTGATTTCTCTATTTCTTCTGCACAGAGGCCATCTTTGGCTTTTCACGTGACCTCATCCGTTTCAGCAGCCATTTTCGCAGCATGGCCTAACAGGCCCGAACGAACTATCATAATAACAAACACAACCACAATTAAAACAAAGAAAATAAGCCTTTCTGTTTACCACCCGCCATTCTAAAGACCCGTGTTAGGTGTTACCTAGCAGAAGCGACATTTAAAGCCATTTTACTTACCATCTGTATTCTCTGCCACAATACAAATCTACTACGTAGCATAAATCATACAATTTCACTCTAATTAGTACGCAAATCACAATACTAAGGTTAATTAATTTCACAATTGTAAATGAATTAGATTTTGCACAAATGTGCATGTTACCTTTATATAGTGTTTACTAAAAAGGTGCATTTGTTGGTTAATACATGCTTCTTCAAACAGTTAGTATTATTAATTTATTAAGAGTTCATTAATTTTCCAAGGGGTACAAAATTATTTTATTTACCCTGCTCCATCAATTCCCCCTTTGGTGATTTTTAACATCACCACAAAAACCCATCCTACAGCTTATCAGATAAATATTTCTTTTTGTTAGTTCATACAACTGTGTTTTTCTCATCTTGTCTTTTAGACCGTTTGTACATGTTCTCTTTTAACTCTTCTAATTCTATCTCTCCCATCTCCCGTTCTCTTTCTTTATTTTTCTCATTTTCTCTTTTTACTCTATTTTGTCTTTTTCTTCTTTTAATACACACATATGCTAATCTCACTAATAACATTACCATTATTATCACTGTTACTGGTATTACTATCTTCCCAATAAGAGAACTACCTATTTCTGCGAACCATTTCTTCATTGAGGAAAAGTTCTTACCAAGTCTCTCACAAACACATTCAACCTCCAGTGGGGCGATTTCTTTGTGCAAATTAGTAATATTCTTTATATAGTTCTGTATATTCTCACTTTTGTCTGGAATGTAAGTGCAACAATGTTGGACTTTCAGCATTCCACAGACTCCACCCTCTTTTGCCAAAAGAATGTCAAGGGCAAGTTGATTTTGCATTACCATAGCTCTCATGGCAACCATTTCGGTATTTACCATCAAGAACCCTCCAGCAGTATTCGTTGATAAACGATCTACTACTGTAGACAATTTTCGAATCTTGTATGCATTCAAAGATATACCCACTGCTGGTATCAATGCTCCAAAAATATCACCTACTATTTCTGAGAAGCTTTCCCTCCTCCTACGTGTTAATGTTTTACCTATCTCGTGAATTCCTTTTGTTCCTCTCTCTACATGAAAAATCTTTGGAAAGACCAGGCCTAGATAACATGTTCCATACCAATGGTCCGGCAACCTATAATAAGCTCTATTTCCGCAAATATAATAGATCCCTGGAAATACTGGATCTTTTCCTCCTTTAAATCCCCATCCCCCTAGAATTTTGTATGTATCTCGGCACTCACTAGAACCCACGAAATAGTTATCATACATAGTGTTACTTCTACTAATACACAATTTTCCCTGTTGGGGCCAATCCAGAACCATAGCTGCATTTGTTTCTCCCTTGTCGTATTTTCTCTCTTCAAACGCCCAAGGTGGGGTTTTTGTCTTTTCTTCTGCTACTTTTCTTTGAAACTTAACTCTTCTGTCCTCTACCATGTCCAAGAAAATCTTTTCTTCTTTCTTTAACTCACAAGTAAGATTGTGTCTAAATATATACTCTAACGTTAATTCTTTATTTTCTAAGAAAAACTCTCCAAAAACTTTTGCAACTTTTACCTTATTTAATTCAGGGATTACGGGAACTTTAGCAAAAACAGTGTCTATATCAGTGTAATAATATTCTAATCTACCTGTTTTATAAAATAAGCTAGCTAAAACGCTACAAGTTATCCCATACGTCAAAGGAAGGTGATGATATGTCACGCCTTCTGTGACAGACGCAGGTAACTGCATACAGACATAGCAATCTCTCACATCCATTGTCTCCACATATTCATATTAACCCTGGGCGTAGTTCGCGAAGTAGTGCTTCGCGAAGCTACGCAAAGTGAAGTTCGCACTACGCGAGCTTCGCGTAGCGCTACGCGAACTGCGTAGTGCGTGTTCGCAATGATTACACAGTGCCGGATGCTTGTCCGCACTGTGCAATCATTGAAAACGGCATCTTGCACAGTGGGAGCTGTCTTTTACTGCCGCTCGAGTAGATTTTTACTCGAGCGGCAGCTTTCTCAACGCGGACTGGTAGTTTCTCATCGCGAGCGGTCGCGAGCATACGCGACCACTCGCAATGAGAAACCTGACCTCACCGCGTTGAGAATCTCGCCGGGAGGTTTATTTTCCACGCTCGCGATCGGCAACTTGTGTTGCTGATCGCGAACGAGGAAAAAGTCTCGCCGGGATGTCATTTTGCTTGCTCGCGGTCGCCAACTTGACGTTGAGGACCGCGAGCAAGCAAAAAATGACCGCTGCACTACGCTACGCTACGCGTGTTTGCACTGTGCTACGTGCAATTCGCGTTGTGCGAAGTAGCGCAAACTTCGCAAACTACGCGAGGGTAGCGTAGTTTTCCGCCCAGGCCTAATTCATATAACAGTTTCGTGAAGACATTCTTGGAGAAATCAGTTATGGACTTATCCCTATGTAAATCAGTACTATCTACTAATGCTGCAGTGTTCTTTATGTTAGGTTCCTTGTCATTATTCGTGTCATTCACTATTACAGATGTATTTTCTACAACTAACCTAAGTGGAATTATTATTGCTAAAATAAACCAGATAAGCATTAGCAATCCTGTACAATAGAAACACATTCTACACCATCTACGTAAAAACTCACACTTAGATCTTCTATTCTCAGTGTCTACCATGTTGTAACACTATTTATCTATATAAATGTTTGTAGAGAAAATGTGTTTCCACACCTCAGAATGACTTTCCAGCCACTCTACCCTTTAATTAGTCTCTTTTGGTGCTCTCTTCAGCTCTTTTCAGAACTTTTTCTTGTCTTATTCAGTTTTGATGTCCAGTCCGGTTTTCTTTCTTTGTCTTTCAGGTTTGGTGCAATTCACTCTCACCCAGTTGTTCACAGTCTTCGTCTGGGATTTTGTGACTGCTATCCACTTCTTTAATGTCGGTCAATGCTATGTATAGCCATTCAGGTGACTTATATTTCAAGTTAGGTCTCTTCACTCTTTTTGGTCTCTGTAACTGTCTTTCACTTTGTTTTTCTTGTCCTTTCTGACTTGTTATTTCATTCACTTGTTCCGCATTATCTTTGTTCAAATTTATTATCTTATATCTGTCTTTTAATTTCGTTGGGCCAATTGTCTCCTTTTCTTGGCCTTTTCAGTTTGTTTTCTTTTTCTTCTCTTTCTGTTCTCCAAGTTCTCTTTCTTGGTCCTATTCTTTGCTTTCTTTCTTCTTCACTTTCTTCTGATTCTGTCTCAGACCTCACTTCACTTCCTCTAACTTTGAACTTTATGATCTCAGTTTCTTTGTCTGAATCCGAACCTTCTTGTGACTCTTCTGTTTGGAAATTTGATTCTAACCCTCCTTGTTTGTCTTCCGCATTTTTCTCAATCTTTCTGTCTGAATCTAAATTTCTCTGTGTTTCTTCTGTTTGTAGTTCTGACCCTACTACTCCTCGGTTTTCTTCCGCACTTTCCTCTATCTCTCTATCTGAATCTAAGTTTTCTTCAGTTACCTCAACTATCTCTGGAGGAATTTTCCCATAACTTGTACTTGGCTGTTCACTGTCGCTGTCTCTTGGTTCGGTTTTTCCTGTTATAATATCAGTTCTTCTGTTTCCTGATTTTCTCTTTTGCCTTTCACCAGATTCAGGTTGGTCTGTTTCAGATGCCGAACTGGTATCCGATATTTCCAGATGTCGACTCACAGGTCGAGCTTCAAGAACTGGAACTCTGATCGTTTCAGTTTCTTCTTCAGCTGTCAAACTGGTACCTGATTCTTCCAGATGTCGACTTACAGGTCGAGCTTCAAGATCTGGAACTCTGTTTCAGCTTCTGCTTCAGATGCTGAGCTGGTATCTGATATCTCCAGATGTCGACTTACAGGTCGAGCTTCAGGATCTGGAACTCTGATGGTATGACTGGCATGAACCCAATTTTTCACACCTGCACACTTTACAGCAGTTGTTGTTACCAGGATCACTTGACGTGGCTTATCCCAGCGAGGAACCAAGCAGTTTCTTCTTCTGTGGACTTTAATGCGGACCCAGTCTCCTGGACTCAAATCATGAGCTGGTTTTCTTTCAAGAGTGGTCGCATCCGGTCCAACCTGATGAAATACAGAATGCACCACATCAGCCAATCCTTTGCAATAGTCCAATACGAGATCATCAGTTATAGTCAGCAGTTTGTTGACAGGTACATGTGCTTGTCTCATTGCTCGTCCCATGATTATTTCATGAGGACTCAGACCTGTTTTTCTGTCAGGTATGCTTCTGATGCTCATCAGCACCAATGGCAGGGCATCGGGCCATTTGAGTCCTGTGGCTTGACACATTTTCCCTAATCTATTCTTTATTGTTCCATTTACTTGCTCTACCACTCCAGAAGCCTCTGGTCTGTAGGCACAGTGCAATTTTTGTTGAATGTCAAGTGCTTCACATATCAATTGGATTATTTCATTCTGGAAATGTTTTCCTCTATCTGTTTTGATCGTTACTGGAAAGTCATATCTAGGAATGAATTCTCTCAGTAGGAGCTTAACTACAGTAACTCCATCATTCCTTCTTGTCGGATAGGCCTCCACCCAACGAGAAAACAAACAAACGACCACAAGGACATATCTCAATCTATTGCTTGGGGGCATTTCAATAAAATCTAGTTGCATTCTGGTAAAAGGACCTCCTTCACGTCCTATTGTTCCCAAACTCACTACAGTTTTCCTTCCAGGATTTATTTGTTGGCATGTAAGACATCTTTGACAAAGGCTTTCAGCTATAGCCCTAAATTTTGGGTTGTACCAGGTCTGTCTGAAAAGTCTGATCATGGCATCCCTACCTGTGTGCTTGTCCATGGTACATCCGTGCCATACTAGAGATCA
Source organism: Calotriton arnoldi (assembly GCA_963921515.1). Classification (NCBI taxonomy): domain Eukaryota; kingdom Metazoa; phylum Chordata; class Amphibia; order Caudata; family Salamandridae; genus Calotriton; species Calotriton arnoldi. Next base: position 976,596 of record CAWUFW010003915.1, on the reverse strand, counting down.
TGCTATCAGGCATAACTGGTCTTTCATCTCTATAAACCCACTCTTCATCTTCCTCTCTTTGTCTGCAGCCTGCTTTTATCCAACCATCTTTCTCCTCTTCATCTGCTTCTTCCTGCAATTGCCTTACCTCATCCCAGGTTTCGACTGTGTTAGTAAACAGCAAGGGACATGAAACATTCTCTTTTTCTCTTCTCCTATTCAGTGAGACCACATTTCTGGCACAATATTGAGCTATTTCATCTGTGAATTGGTTTCCCACTGTAACAAAACAGAAGAACATACGGCTGACTGAGGTACTGCACCTCTAATCCAAATATTACCAAAATGTCCAAAGTTCCGTGCATACACTTCCGGAGCCCGCCGTACTTGGTCTCCACTGATTTCCCAGAGGTAAACTTTATTGCAAAAAGGGAAGGTGCACCGATCAAATGAGTCCACAATGTTACCAACTTTTCCAAAGTGTATTTTCTTTATTTTGTATCAAAAGAAGTTTAGAACAGCAAAGGTCAGCCAACGCGTTTCGTTCCTATTGGAACTTCATCAGGGCTGAAAGTATTAATAGAATCATATATAAAACCACATGTATATAAATAACAAACGACTACAAAAATACACAATAAATACACAGAACCAACCACATATATGCACATACAGTATACCACATTAAATACCAAACAATTATTTAGACAACTAAACTTATACACATTTATATATGTACAAAAACACTAACAATAAATATTGACAAACCAAAACAATATATACTTATACTAAACGACAGAATAAATCAAAAAAACACACACAATAGACAGGGGAACTTAGACATATAATAAAATCCAATTTGTATATAAAGAAATCAATTTTGTTTATAAAAAACATGCACAGTCTGTTTATCAAACAAAGAGAAATGAGAAAGAATCAATGAGAGAGTCCCTTGTTGGGACAACATACAAAAATAGACAAAACATAAGTGACATTTAAAAAAAAAAACATTTTTCTAACCTTAGTATACCAGAATCTAACACTTAGCATATTCCCAATGAATATTTAACATAATAAAAACACCAAATCAAAAAGAAGGAGAAAAGAGAGGGAAAACAGAAAGAGACAAAAGGAAAAACCACAAAACCAAAACATAACCGTAAAGAAGTATTTAAAAACAACTACGATATTCCACAATTTCTCTCAATAATAAACCTGTCTATATATATATCTGCATATAAAAATGCAGTTATTTATAAGTATTCATTATTGTAATAAGGCTATTCTCACCTCATATATATTCATCAAAGACATGGGATAAATCGTCACCATTGTGTTGAGGATCACAAACCACCAATCCAAGGTTTGAAAAATTACAATTAGCGTATCCTAATATAAAAAGAGGGATCAAGTAAGCCGAATTCAATCGACATTTTAACCTTTTGCAAAATCGAAAGGTCACATATACGAAAATGTATATTCTTCTCGCCTTACTTATCTGTAAGTAATGGTACCAGATCTGTCCTGGATATTATTCAAATTTATGCGATCCAAAACCCTAGGTTGGGTATATTCAAGATTGGGAAAACACGCCCTAAAGATAAAGGAAGAGATAAATGCAACTCATCTCTATCCCTTTTTCGTTGTCGAATCATATCATATAGTATTATTGCTTTCCCAACCATATGTAAATAACCTATCACAAAACATATATTTTTTTGTTCACGATAAGCCAATATGTCTAAAGAAATACTTAAACATAACCTACTTTATTCAACACTAGGTATGATACAACCATAGCCTCCCCAACGGTACTCGAACAGCCGAGCATATAAAAATGGTCATGAAAAGCCATCGTATTTACATATAACCGTCCATAACCCGATTACCTCCCAAATTGGTCTAAGAGAGTATAACGGTCAGCCTATAACAAACAGAAAACGCCAGCAGTACTTCCCACAATGTCAACCATCAAAATATCGCTTCATACGTAAGTATCGCAACTTCCCCTGATACGGCGTACTCCAATGTTCCTATTAGGGGTTGTGATTTAAACACCTGCGCCATATTACCTCAATCGTTTTAAAATGCATGTGCGTTGACAGAAAGACGTCACCCGCAATTGTTTATTGCCGTCGTATTTACAAACAATAATCCATAACCCGATACCTCCCAAATTGGTCTAAGAAAATATTACGGTCAACCTATAACAAACAGAAAACGCCAACAGTACTTCCCACAATGTCAATCATCATAATGACACTTCATTCATCAGTATCGCAACTTACCCTGATACGGCGTACTCCAATGTTCCTATTCGGGGTTGTAATTCAAACACCCGCGCCATATTCCCTCAATAGTTTTAAAGGGCATGTGCGTTGACGGAATTACGTCACCCGCAATGGTCTATTGCCGTAAAGACGTATAGATAAATGTAATAGATACGATAATAGCCGCCATTTATAAGAGGCAAATTATAATAGACAATTCATAGTTTGTAACAACCCACACCGTAATTTAAACGTAATTCCATATTATATGCGTTTGATATGACCAGCGTAGAATAATTCAATTTACTGAACCATTTGTGTTTAAAAGTAAAATATTTTATAAAAGAATAATATAAACGGTAACCGCAATATTTCAAGGGGTAAACTTATTAAACAGATAGTTAGTTAGAATACGCACCGGGATTCGGAAAAAATCATATATCCAATGTATCAAAATCTAAAAAGTACAACCGATACCTTCTTCTTAACTGTATTGTGTCTAAGTAACCTGTTCATTCAAAGGGCCATAAGAAATCCCACGCTTATTATAGCTGGAGGCATATTTTGTATTTAAAGTCGTACAAAGTTCTCATGTTTAGGCGCCCCTGTATTCATAAAAGTGCTCCATAAAATGTATTGTAAATACGACAAACGCCACCATTTGTAAGAGGCTTTTTATGATAGACAATTCATAATTTTTGACGGACCGCACCGTAATTAAACGTACTGTCCCATTTATATTTAGAAGTAAAGTATTTATAAAAAAGATAATGTAAGGGGTGACCACCATATAACAAGAGGAAGAATTTGTTAGTCGTTAGTTAGAGTCACGCTCCGGGATTCATAAAAGAGATCATATATTCAATATATCAAAATCCGAAAACCACAGCCAATATCTTCCTACCAACTATATTGTACCTGAAATAACATGTTCCTTCAAAAAGGCATGAAAAATTCCACGCTTATTTTAACTGAAGTCATGTTTTGAAATTAAGATCATACCGAACTTCTCATATTTAAGCACCACTATATTCGTTAAAGTACTCCTGGTTTGGACATCCAATAGGAATTTGTCTATCCTTCAAATATATACCACAAGAAAAAATCCCAAACCATAATGTTAAACTACAAAAATCAAAGACCCAAAGGATTACCTAGTATATCTTGTTCTTCTCATCATGATAAAACAATACCAATTTTATAGCATAATATACAGCTTAATTACGTTCCTCACCAGAGTGTTATAGTAAACTTACCAACATACTAGCTGTAATATCATAAAAAATAGTGCATTTCAGTGTCTGTATTGTGTCCCAACAATGTGGCCCTAAGGCTACAAATCCATTTTGCCTCAGTCTGTCTTAGTAATAGTTCCCTATTACCTCCCCTCCTTGATGTCACAACATGTTCAATACCATGGAACCACATTGAGGTGTCATCCGGATTTTCTGCAATATAATGTTCAACAATAGGATATCTATTATCCCTATTCTTAATAGCCCTACAGTGTTCCTGTATGCGATGTTTCAAACATCGGATTGTACTTCCAATGTATATTTTGCCACATTTACACCCCAAAACATATACTACAAATGTAGTATTACAATTTATAAATTGATCAATTGTATATTGTATTGTAGAGTTATATGAAAAGGTCATAGTTTTGTTTCTGCCCCAGATACAAGAGATACAGGTGCCACATGTAAAAAACCCTTTAGGTTTAGGCGGTAACCAGGATGTTGTATTTGTTGTACTAGTCACATAACTTGGGCATAATGAGTTGCGGAATGATAATCCTCTCCTATATGTTATTAATGGTCGTTCCTTTATGTGATTTTTGAGGCCCGGAACTTCAATTAGAAGATGCCAGTGTTTTTTGAAAATGTTAAAAATAGTACCACTGTGCACCGTGTATTGGGTCACAAATCTCACAATAGAGTTTACAACTTCTTGTCTATTCAACGCAGGTTTATTTCTTAGAGTATCCTCTCTCTGTATACACTGTATTCTTGATGCTGCTTTTTCCACAACCTTCCGATCATAGCCCCTTTTTAAGAATCTACGTTTAGTCAGCTGCAAATTAGTTAGAAAAGTGGATTCCTCACTACAATTGCGTCTTATACGCATCATTTCCCCAAATGGGATGTTATTGATTACAGATTTGGCATGCGCACTTGCTGCATGGAGAATCCCATTGCAGGCAGTTTCCTTTCTAAACAGTTTGCTTTGAATTATTCCTTGTTCAACATAAAATTGGACATCCAGAAAATTAATCCTGTCCTTACTCCAGGCCATAGTAAGCTTAACATTCAAGTTGTTGTCATTAAGATAATACAGATATTGTTCCAGCTGGTCCACGGTACCTGACCATAAGCACATAATATCATCAATGTACCTCCCCAGAACACAATGTGCTCAATCCAGGGGAGGCACTTCTGCTCCAGGCATGCTCCCTCTCATACCATCCCATAAAGAGACATGCATAAGAGGGAGCAAACCTGGAACCCATCGCAGTCCCGTGTACCTGCTGGTACCAATGACCATCATGTAGGAAGAAGTTTAAGGTCAAAATAATATCCACCATCTCCATTATCATCTCATTATATTCGAAGAGTGAGGCATCCTCTTTATCCAGAAAGGTTTGTATGGCCATTTTTCCAAATTTTTTATCTATACATGTATAGAGACTTTCTACATCAAAGGTAACGAAGAGCAACTCGTCAACCCACTGAAAGTCTTTGAACTTGACGAGAATGTCCTTCGTATCCCTGACGTAAGATGGTAAATTATGTACATATTGTTGTAATCTAGCATCTACATATTCAGATAGTTTTTCTGTAGGTGACCCTACCCCCGAGATGATCGGTCTTCCCGGGGGAAGGCACCTACTTTGTGAATTTTTGGAAGTATGTAGATGCAGGGGAAAGTAGGACTCTCTACCCGCAAATATTTAAACTCATCATTAGTCAATAGACCTATATCCTGCCAATCACTTAGTCTTTCGTTAATTCTGTTAGTTAGATAAGGGATAGGATTAGTGTCGATTTTTCTATAATACAAATCATTGTTCAATTGTCGCTCTATCTCTTTCATGTAGTCCTGATGATTCATTATAACCACATTTCCCCCCTTATCCGCTTCTCTAATTACAATATTGGGATCCCTTCTCAGTCTATCCAGGCCTGCCTCTCCAACTGGGTAATATTACCAGACCTTCCACGTGTATAAGGGTTAGGGGTCTCCAGTTGGTAAAGTTCCCTAGTTACATTAGTATAAAACTGATCGATATTATGGTGATAAGTGGCTACAGGTGGCACAAATTTGGATTTTGGTCTCAATTCGCTATTTGAGTTTGTATTCTGTGTAATGTTAAATTCATTTAACAAAGATGGAACATCATATGTTTCTTCTTCACTTATTGACAATAGACATTGTATGTTTTTAACATCCTCTATGGTGTGTGTACTTTTGGTTTTCAACACCGGGTTTGTATTTCTAACACCTTCCCTATGTTCAAAAAAGTCCTTCAATTTCAAGTTTCTTGTGAATTTATATAAATCCACATGTATGTTAGTTAAGTCCCCCCTTTGTGTGGGACAGAAATTGAGGCCCAAACTCAACACCTTCATTTCATAACCATCAAGAACTTTATTTGAAAGGTTAACAATTTTAAGATCTTGTTCCATATCTTCGTTATGTTCTATGTCATTATCATGCAGCACATCCAACTCTATTTCCCTTTCACCAATGTTGGTCTTTTGTCCACAATCTTTCCCTTGATACCTCCTTTTCTTCCTTCTTCCACCCCTCCTGGTCTTACCTGTTCTCTTTTTTGTTGTATTCGGCTGCTTATGCGTACCTTGGCTATCTCTTTTTGAAAGGAGGAGGCTCCTTCCTCTAAAGGGATATCTGAAGCAGTAATATTTGATGTTGTACTATTCAGAGAGGAAATTGAAGCATTACTAATAGAACTACTTTCATCTCCTTCCTCTCTTCCTTCCCTAGAACGCTTCCTATCATCCACAATTTGTAAGTTATCAAATTTCTTCGCAAATGTGTAGATCCTACCTTCCCGGTAATCTTTATCATCACGTTTAATTTTTCTCAATTTCTTATCTTTCAAATAAATCTGATGGTTTTCTATTACCTGCTTTAAAATTACAAAATTCTTCTCAATTAACTCATTTGGTTCCATTTCATTTATTTCTTTTTCAATCTCCTCAATTTCACCTTGTAACTTCTCTCCTTTCTCATGTGCATGTTTAACTAAAATGCGCATCATAATCTGAGATGCGCCTTCTAAATTAGTTTCCCACTCCTTGAGGAGTTCCCCACTCAAATCCTCAAAAGTGGGAAAAATTAGAATTCTCAATCCCCTAGGAATCTTCTGATTGTCAATATATTGTTGGAGAGTAATTCCATCCCACCATCTGCTAAGTTCCTGTTTCTTCAGTCGCTCTAATCTAACAAATAATGCTTTAAGACTTTTTTTAGGCTGAACATTAATATTACTTAAATTCTTTACAGGGTTGGCTCCAAATAGATTTTGCGCCAATTCTTCTCGTCCATCATTGAATCTTGGCATCTTTTAAACAATTATAACTTCGAGGATGAGTGCAGTACAGTCCACAAAATTTAAATATCAAAACAGAAGAACATACGGCTGACTGAGGTACTGCACCTCTAATCCAAATATTACCAAAATGTCCAAAGTTCCGTGCATACACTTCCGGAGCCCGCCGTACTTGGTCTCCACTGATTTCCCAGAGGTAAACTTTATTGCAAAAGGGAAGGTGCACCGATCAAATGAGTCCACAATGTTACCAACTTTTCCAAAGTGTATTTTCTTTATTTTGTATCAAAAGAAGTTTAGAACAGCAAAGGTCAGCCAACGCGTTTCGTTCCTATTGGAACTTCATCAGGGCTGAAAGTATTAATAGAATCATATAAAACCACATGTATATAAATAACAATATCGTAGTTGTTTTTAAATACTTCTTTACGGTTATGTTTTGGTTTTGTGGTTTTTCCTTTTGTCTCTTTCTGTTTTCCCTCTCTTTTCTCCTTCTTTTTGATTTGGTGTTTTTATTATGTTAAATATTCATTGGGAATATGCTAAGTGTTAGATTCTGGTATACTAAGGTTAGAAAAATGTTTTTTTTTTTTAAATGTCACTTATGTTTTGTCTATTTTTGTATGTTGTCCCAACAAGGGACTCTCTCATTGATTCTTTCTCATTTCTCTTTGTTTGATAAACAGACTGTGCATGTTTTTTATAAACAAAATTGATTTCTTTATATACAAATTGGATTTTATTATATGTCTAAGTTCCCCTGTCTATTGTGTGTGTTTTTTGATTTATTCTGTCGTTTAGTATAAGTATGTATTGTTTTGGTTTGTCAATATTTATTGTTAGTGTTTTTGTACATATATAAATGTGTATAAGTTTAGTTGTCTAAATAATTGTTTGGTATTTAATGTGGTATACTGTATGTGCATATATGTGGTTGGTTCTGTGTATTTATTGTGTATTTTTTTAGTCGTTTGTTATTTATATACATGTGGTTTTATATATGATTCTATTAATACTTTCAGCCCTGATGAAGTTCCAATAGGAACGAAACGCGTTGGCTGACCTTTGCTGTTCTAAACTTCTTTTGATACAAAATAAAGAAAATACACTTTGGAAAAGTTGGTAACATTGTGGACTCATTTGATCGGTGCACCTTCCCTTTTTGCAATAAAGTTTACCTCTGGGAAATCAGTGGAGACCAAGTACGGCGGGCTCCGGAAGTGTATGCACGGAACTTTGGACATTTTGGTAATATTTGGATTAGAGGTGCAGTACCTCAGTCAGCCGTATGTTCTTCTGTTTTGTTATTTAAATTTTGTGGACTGTACTGCACTCATCCTCGAAGTTATAATTGTTTAAAAGATGCCAAGATTCAATGATGGACGAGAAGAATTGGCGCAAAATCAATTTGGAGCCAACCCTGTAAAGAATTTAAGTAATACTAATGTTCAGCCTAAAAAAAGTCTTAAAGCATTATTTGTTAGATTAGAGCGACTGAAGAAACAGGAACTTAGCAGATGGTGGGATGGAATTACTCTCCAACAATATATTGACAATCAGAAGATTCCTAGGGGATTGAGAATTCTAATTTTTCCCACTTTTGAGGATTTGAGTGGGGAACTCCTCAAGGAGTGGGAAACTAATTTAGAAGGCGCATCTCAGATTATGATGCGCATTTTAGTTAAACATGCACATGAGAAAGGAGAGAAGTTACAAGGTGAAATTGAGGAGATTGAAAAAGAAATAAATGAAATGGAACCAAATGAGTTAATTGAGAAGAATTTTGTAATTTTAAAGCAGGTAATAGAAAACCATCAGATTTATTTGAAAGATAAGAAATTGAGAAAAATTAAACGTGATGATAAAGATTACCGGGAAGGTAGGATCTACACATTTGCGAAGAAATTTGATAACTTACAAATTGTGGATGATAGGAAGCGTTCTAGGGAAGGAAGAGAGGAAGGAGATGAAAGTAGTTCTATTAGTAATGCTTCAATTTCCTCTCTGAATAGTACAACATCAAATATTACTGCTTCAGATATCCCTTTAGAGGAAGGAGCCTCCTCCTTTCAAAAAGAGATAGCCAAGGTACGCATAAGCAGCCGAATACAACAAAAAAGAGAACAGGTAAGACCAGGAGGGGTGGAAGAAGGAAGAAAGGGAGGTATCAAGGGAAAGATTGTGGACAAAAGACCAACATTGGTGAAAGGGAAATAGAGTTGGATGTGCTGCATGATAATGACATAGAACATAACGAAGATATGGAACAAGATCTTAAAATTGTTAACCTTTCAAATAAAGTTCTTGATGGTTATGAAATGAAGGTGTTGAGTTTGGGCCTCAATTTCTGTCCCACACAAAGGGGGACTTAACTAACATACATGTGGATTTATATAAATTCACAAGAAACTTGAAATTGAAGGACTTTTTTGAACATAGGGAAGGTGTTAGAAATACAAACCCGGTGTTGAAAACCAAAAGTACACACACCATAGAGGATGTTAAAAACATACAATGTCTATTGTCAATAAGTGAAGAAGAAACATATGATGTTCCATCTTTGTTAAATGAATTTAACATTACACAGAATACAAACTCAAATAGCGAATTGAGACCAAAATCCAAATTTGTGCCACCTGTAGCCACTTATCACCATAATATCGATCAGTTTTATACTAATGTAACTAGGGAACTTTACCAACTGGAGACCCCTAACCCTTATACACGTGGAAGGTCTGGTAATATTACCCAGTTGGAGAGGCAGGCCCTGGATAGACTGAGAAGGGATCCCAATATTGTAATTAGAGAAGCGGATAAGGGGGAAATGTGGTTATAATGAATCATCAGGACTACATGAAAGAGATAGAGCGACAATTGAACAATGATTTGTATTATAGAAAAATCGACACTAATCCTATCCCTTATCTAACTAAAAGAATTAACGAAAGACTAAGTGATTGGCAGGATATAGGTCTATTGACTAATGATGAGTTTAAATATTTGCGGGTAGAGAGTCCTACTTTCCCCTGCATCTACATACTTCCAAAAATTCACAAAGTAGGTGCCTTCCCCCCGGGAAGACCGATCATCTCGGGGGTAGGGTCACCTACAGAAAAACTATCTGAATATGTAGATGCTAGATTACAACAATATGTACATAATTTACCATCTTACGTCAGGGATACGAAGGACATTCTCGTCAAGTTCAAAGACTTTCAGTGGGCTGACGAGTTGCTCTTCGTTACCTTTGATGTAGAAAGTCTCTATACATGTATAGATAAAAAATTTGGAAAAATGGCCATACAAACCTTTCTGGATAAAGAGGATGCCTCCCTCTTCGAATATAATGAGATGATAATGGAGATGGTGGATATTATTTTGACCTTAAACTTCTTCCTACATGATGGTCATTGGTACCAGCAGGTACACGGGACTGCGATGGGTTCCAGGTTTGCTCCCTCTTATGCATGTCTCTTTATGGGATGGTATGAGAGGGAGCATGCCTGGAGCAGAAGTGCCTCCCCCTGGATTGAGCACATTGTGTTCTGGGGGAGGTACATTGATGATATTATGTGCTTATGGTCAGGTACCGTGGACCAGCTGGAACAATATCTGTATTATCTTAATGACAACAACTTGAATGTTAAGCTTACTATGGCCTGGAGTAAGGACAGGATTAATTTTCTGGATGTCCAATTTTATGTTGAACAAGGAATAATTCAAAGCAAACTGTTTAGAAAGGAAACTGCCTGCAATGGGATTCTCCATGCAGCAAGTGCGCATGCCAAATCTGTAATCAATAACATCCCATTTGGGGAAATGATGAGTATAAGACGCAATTGTAGTGAGGAATCCACTTTTCTAACTAATTTGCAGCTGACTAAACGTAGATTCTTAAAAAGGGGCTATGATCGGAAGGTTGTGGAAAAAGCAGCATCAAGAATACAGTGTATACAGAGAGAGGATACTCTAAGAAATAAACCTGCGTTGAATAGACAAGAAGTTGTAAACTCTATTGTGAGATTTGTGACCCAATACACGGTGCACAGTGGTACTATTTTTAACATTTTCAAAAAACACTGGCATCTTCTAATTGAAGTTCCGGGCCTCATAAATCACATAAAGGAACGACCATTAATAACATATAGGAGAGGATTATCATTCCGCAACTCATTATGCCCAAGTTATGTGACTATTACAACAAATACAACATCCTGGTTACCGCCTAAACCTAAAGGTTTTTTTACATGTGGCACCTGTATCTCTTGTATCTGGGGCAGAAACAAAACTATGACCTTTTCATATAACTCTACAATACAATATACAATTGATCAATTTATAAATTGTAATACTACATTTGTAGTATATGTTTTGGGGTGTAAATGTGGCAAAATATACATTGGAAGTACAATCCGATGTTTGAAACATCGCATACAGGAACACTGTAGGGCTATTAAGAATAGGGATAATAGATATCCTATTGTTGAACATTATATTGCAGAACATCCGGATGACACCTCAATGTGGTTCCATGGTATTGAACATGTTGTGACATCAAGGAGGGGAGGTAATAGGGAACTATTACTAAGACAGACTGAGGCCACATTGTTGGGACAAAATACAGACACTGAAATGCACTATTTTTTATGATATTACAGCTAGTATGTTGGTAAGTTTACTATAACACTCTGGTGAGGAACGTAATTAAGCTGTATATTATGCTATAAAATTGGTATTGTTTTATCATGATGAGAAGAACAAGATATACTAGGTAATCCTTTGGGTCTTTGATTTTTGTAGTTTAACATTATGGTTTGGGATTTTTTCTTGTGGTATATATTTGAAGGATAGACAAATTCCTATTGGATGTCCAAACCAGGAGTACTTTAACGAATATAGTGGTGCTTAAATATGAGAAGTTCGGTATGATCTTAATTACAAAACATGACTTCAGTTAAAATAAGCGTGGAATTTTTCATGCCTTTTTGAACGAACATGTTATTTCAGGTACAATATAGTTGGTAGGAAGATATTGGCTGTGGTTTTCGGATTTTGATATATTGAATATATGATCTCTTTTATGAATCCCGGAGCGTGACTCTAACTAACGACTAACAAATTCTTCCTCTTGTTATATGGTGGTCACCCCTTACATTATCTTTTTTATAAATACTTTACTTCTAAATATAAATGGGACAGTACGTTTAATTACGGTGCGGCCCGTCAAAAATTATGAATTGTCTATCATAAAAAGCCTCTTACAAATGGTGGCGTTTGTCGTATTTACAATACATTTTATGGAGCACTTTTATGAATACAAGGGCGCCTAAACATGAGAACTTTGTATGACTTTAAATACAAAATATGCCTCCAGCTATAATAAGCGTGGGATTTCTTATGGCCCTTTGAATGAACAGGTTACTTAGACACAATACAGTTAAGAAGAAGGTATCGGTTGTACTTTTTAGATTTTGATACATTGGATATATGATTTTTTCCGAATCCCGGTGCGTATTCTAACTAACTATCTGTTTAATAAGTTTACCCCTTGAAATATTGCGGTTACCGTTTATATTATTCTTTTATAAAATATTTTACTTTTAAACACAAATGGTTCAGTAAATTGAATTATTCTACGCTGGTCATATCAAACGCATATAATATGGAATTACGTTTAAATTACGGTGTGGGTTGTTACAAACTATGAATTGTCTATTATAATTTGCCTCTTATAAATGGCGGCTATTATCGTATCTATTACATTTATCTATACGTCTTTACGGCAATAGACCATTGTGGGTGACGTCATTCCGTCAACGCACATGCCCTTTAAAACGATTGAGGGAATATGGCGCGGGTGTTTGAATTACAACCCCGAATAGGAACATTGGAGTACGCCGTATCAGGGTAAGTTGCGATACTGACGAATGAAGTGTCATTATGATGATTGACATTGTGGGAAGTACTGTTGGCGTTTTCTGTTTGTTATAGGTTGACCGTAATATTTTCTTAGACCAATTTGGGAGGTATCGGGTTATGGATTATTGTTTGTAAATACGACGGCAATAAACAATTGCGGGTGACGTCTTTCTGTCAACGCACATGCATTTTAAAACGATTGAGGGAATATGGCGCGGGTGTTTAAATCACAACCCCTAATAGGAACATTGGAGTACGCCGTATCAGGGGAAGTTGCGATACTTACGTATGAAGCGATATTTTGATGGTTGACATTGTGGGAAGTACTGCTGGCGTTTTCTGTTTGTTATAGGCTGACCGTTATACTCTCTTAGACCAATTTGGGAGGTAATCGGGTTATGGACGGTTATATGTAAATACGATGGCTTTTCATGACCATTTTTATATGCTCGGCTGTTCGAGTACCGTTGGGGAGGCTATGGTTGTATCATACCTAGTGTTGAATAAAGTAGGTTATGTTTAAGTATTTCTTTAGACATATTGGCTTATCGTGAACAAAAAAAATATATGTTTTGTGATAGGTTATTTACATATGGTTGGGAAAGCAATAATACTATATGATATGATTCGACAACGAAAAAGGGATAGAGATGAGTTGCATTTATCTCTTCCTTTATCTTTAGGGCGTGTTTTCCCAATCTTGAATATACCCAACCTAGGGTTTTGGATCGCATAAATTTGAATAATATCCAGGACAGATCTGGTACCATTACTTACAGATAAGTAAGGCGAGAAGAATATACATTTTCGTATATGTGACCTTTCGATTTTGCAAAAGGTTAAAATGTCGATTGAATTCGGCTTACTTGATCCCTCTTTTTATATTAGGATACGCTAATTGTAATTTTTCAAACCTTGGATTGGTGGTTTGTGATCCTCAACACAATGGTGACGATTTATCCCATGTCTTTGATGAATATATATGAGGTGAGAATAGCCTTATTACAATAATGAATACTTATAAATAACTGCATTTTTATATGCAGATATATATATAGACAGGTTTATTATTGAGAGAAATTGTGGAATATCGTAGTTGTTTTTAAATACTTCTTTACGGTTATGTTTTGGTTTTGTGGTTTTTCCTTTTGTCTCTTTCTGTTTTCCCTCTCTTTTCTCCTTCTTTTTGATTTGGTGTTTTTATTATGTTAAATATTCATTGGGAATATGCTAAGTGTTAGATTCTGGTATACTAAGGTTAGAAAATGTTTTTTTTTTTAAATTTCACTTATGTTTTGTCTATTTTTGTATGTTGTCCCAACAAGGGACTCTCTCATTGATTCTTTCTCATTTCTCTTTGTTTGATAAACAGACTGTGCATGTTTTTTATAAACAAAATTGATTTCTTTATATACAAATTGGATTTTATTATATGTCTAAGTTCCCCTGTCTATTGTGTGTGTTTTTTTGATTTATTCTGTCGTTTAGTATAAGTATGTATTGTTTTGGTTTGTCAATATTTATTGTTAGTGTTTTTGTACATATATAAATGTGTATAAGTTTAGTTGTCTAAATAATTGTTTGGTATTTAATGTGGTATACTGTATGTGCATATATGTGGTTGGTTCTGTGTATTTATTGTGTATTTTTGTAGTCGTTTGTTATTTATATACATGTGGTTTTATATATGATTCTATTAATACTTTCAGCCCTGATGAAGTTCCAATAGGAACGAAACGCGTTGGCTGACCTTTGCTGTTCTAAACTTCTTTTGATACAAAATAAAGAAAATACACTTTGGAAAAGTTGGTAACATTGTGGACTCATTTGATCGGTGCACCTTCCCTTTTTGCAATATGGTTTCCCACTGTAATATAATCAGTTCCATTTTTGTGTGCAGCGCATTTTACCACTGCAATCTGTTTAGGTAGCTGTATCGCCTCAAGCAATTTCTTCACAAACTCACCATTCCTAATAGGAGTTCCTGCAGAAGTCAGGAAACCCCTCTGGGACCAGATCTGTCTGAAGTTGTGGACCACTCCGAAGCCATACTGGCTATCCGTGATCACCGTAATTTGGAAATTCTTTCCCAGTTTGCATGCTCGAATCAAAGCAACCAGCTCAGCCACTTGGGCTGAACGTATTCCTCTCAAACAGGATGCTTCCATTACGGTTGCCACCGTACACACAGCATACGCAGCACTTAAACCTCCTTCACTTGTTCTCAGCCATGACCCGTCCACAAACATCACATAATCTGATTCTTTTAAGGGCTCATCTTTAATATCTGGGCGAGGCTTTGTGCAAAATTCAAGCACATCCAAACACTTATGATAAACATCATCTTTGACTTCTACGTTTACTTCATCTGGCAATGAAGTTGAGGGATTTACACTCGTGCATCTTACAATGGTTACATTATCTGCACCCAAAATCACTTTTTCATACCTAGTCAGCCGACTATGTGTCATGAATTGGGTTTTGGTTCGGGTCAGAAGGATTTCAACAGAGTGTGGGACATATACTCTCAGAGGATACCCCATCACAATGCCTTCGCTCTGTTCCAACCTCACACAAGTAGCAGCTACTGCCTTCAGACATCCAGGCAACGCTTTTGCTACCGGGTCTAAGACAGCTGAAAAATAAGCGATTGGTCTTTTCATTTTTCCATGCCTTTGCACTAACACTGAGAGTGCACATCCATCTCTCTCACTACAATACAGCTCAAATTCTTTTTCATAATCAGGCATCCCCAGTGCTGGTGCCTCACACAAACTTGTTTTCAGTTCCTTGAAAGCCTTCATTTCCTCCTCATCCAACTCAATCGGATCTTTGACATCCCTCTTTGTCAATCGCTGTAAAGGTTTTGCAATTAATGAAAATCCACTTATCCATTGTCGACAATAACCAACCATTCCAAGAAACATTCTCACCTCTCTCTGTGACATCGGGGCTCTCATTCCTTGGATAATCCTTATTCTTTCTGTCGTCACCTTTCGCATCCCTTTCTCAATCTTATGACCTAGATACTGTACCTCCTGTTGACAAAATTGCAGTTTTGACGGAGACACCTTGTGTCCTTCTTCTGCCAAATGATGTAGTAAAGCAATTGTGTCCGTAACACATGCTTCTTTGGTCCTTGATGCCACCAATAGGTCATCAATATAATGGACCATCACAGATTTTTCAGGCATTTTTAAATCTTCTAATGATTTCTTTAGGATCTGATTAAAGATTGAGGGGCTTTCAGTATACCATTGAGGAATTCGGCACCATGCCAAAATACGCTCTCCGAACAGGAACGCAAATAATGGCTGGCTGTCAGGGTGTAATGGAATGGAAAAGAATGCATGGCACAAATCAATAACCGTGTACCATTCTGCATCATGTGGAATCTGATACAGTATTACAGCGGGGTTTGGCACAATTGGGCAACAAGGAATAACAATCTTATTTACCTTTCTCAAGTCTTGCACTATCCTATATGTTCCATTCGGCTTTTTCAATCCCATTATAGGAGAATTACATGGGCTACTCATTATTTCTCTCAAAATTCCTTGTTCAATCATCTTATTAACTACAGGTGTTTTTCCTTCAATAATGTCTGGCGTTAATTTGTACTGTGGAGTATTTGGGTAATTTGTTCCTTCCCTTACAGTAATTTTTACAGGGTCTACTCCTCTCATTAGTCCAATGTCTTCGCCTGTGAAATCCCATACATCAGATCTGACTATTCCTTTCAATTCAATCGGGATTTTCTCTGCATCAAACACAGGAAACATGTCATTCACTCCTGGTTCTAGTTCTGCCATTGTCATTTTATACAGGACATCCTCATCTGGTGTCTGGAAAGCAATACCATCTGGGGTACAATAGATGGTGCAATTCATTTTACAAAGTAGATCGCGTCCTAACAAATTTACAGGACTGCAATCACAAACCACAAAACGAGGCATCTCTTTGAATGGTCCAACTTTCACCTCTACTGGTTTGGTACAAGGCGTTTTAATCTGCCTGTTTGAGACACCTACAACTTGGATATATTCTCCTGAGAAAGGAAGGTTTGGAATTTCCACTGATCTAACAGTAGAATGGGTAGCTCCAGTGTCCACAAGGAATGTAACATTTACACCATTCACTTCTCCATCCACAAATGGACCTGACTGATCTACCTCTAGAGTTGCGCCAAGCACGCACTCTTCTTCCTCTCCTAGGCACCGTCATAAACTTTCATCTGATTCATTTCCATCCTGCCGTAACCAATACTGCGACACTGCAGCTGCGCGCAGCAATTTTGTTACCTGCTCTCCTCCGAAGAATCCTGCCTCTGTACTGTATCTCTGGGGGTTTACACTCTTTGGAAGAGGTGGTTGCGGCACCTGACACTGTTGAGTAACTACCTGTGGCTGTTGCAGCTGCTGGTAACTCACCTCACTCTGTGGATTTAATGGTTGATTTTCTGTATTAGCTTTTGGAGGAAATTTACACTCGTTTCTCAAGTGTCCTAATTTTCCGCAATTGTGATAGGGCCATTTCTTTTTGGCCTCTTCTACACTCGTTTGACCTTTTCCTTTACCTATATTTGGTTTGAATTTAGTTTGTCCTGCCTCACTAGACTGATTATTCATCTGAGCTTCTTGTTTCTCTGCAACCTTTACTTGTGCCCACATCGCCTTTTCTTTTAGTTTACGCTGTCTACACTCAATATCATCACTACAATATTTTGCATACCTTAATACTTCATGTACAGTGCTATTCTGCCAACACAACATATGCTGCTTAATCATTTCACTTATTTCAGGTTTCAAACCATATACAAATCTATACACGAAATGACTCGTCCTTTTCACTCAAATTCTCATAACCACTATACTGTTTAAAGACCAAAAGCAGTCTCTCATAGTAGGCATGTACAGATTCCTTACTTTCCTGAGTTGTTCTATCAATCTCTACCCAATCTGTCTCTTTTGGTGAGATTTTATTTTTCAAAAACATGATGGCTTGTTCATACTTTCTCATTACTTCTGGACCTGGGGCTCCAGTTTTTGCATCTCTAGGATATTCTTCTTTCGGCCAGTCAATTGTAATCTTACATTCTGTCCATAAATCTGCTAGTACTACAATTTCAAACAATCCATCCAAATCTTCCCACAACACCTTTGAAACCTTTACAAATCTTTCTACCTGTGTATACCATTCTACGGGTTTCTCTCTCAATCTTGGAAAGTCATTTGTAAATGACAATATATCTTGTCTGGACCATGGGATATGTACATAGCTTCCTCCTGGAGTTTCCCTCATTGGATATTCCATTACTATTGGTTCTTTCTCCTTTACCGGAAAAGCCAATGAAGCTTTATCGGTCGTTCCCTCCTTTCTTCTTATCCACCTGCTTCTCCATCTGTCCACATCTCCCCATTTTCTCAATACCACAATCAGTTCCTTTATCTGTGTTAATCGTCCTGAAGTGTTCAGATTTTCTATATCCTTTTCACTAAAGTCTACCCTGCACGGTTTCTGCAATCCTCTGATTTTTCCAAACTCTACTCCTAGTTCATTCGCTGTTTCTTCCAATTTTTCATTCAAGTTCCTTGCTCTCCAAGTAACACTTTTACACATAAACATGAGCTCATCATCTTGATAGGATTTTAATCGTTCTGTGCCAATAGTCCCTAAAATCAACTCTTCCATATCTATTTTTAGTCTGATTTCATCTAAAGGTTGTGGTTCAGCATCTTTCTTCTGTAAATTCCTCATCCACTCATTTAATTCTTCTGGAGTTGGACCCACAGGGGTATTATTCATCTCTACCCAATTTGCACTTCTCTCTGGGGTCTCAGTTGCTGACTCGGTTCCCATAGGAATCCTTTTTATCTGACTCTCATTAATCGTCAAATTTGTAGGTGGACTCGACCTACATGAACCAACTGAATCTTTTGTCTCTCTAGTTTCTGGAATTATCCCTTCTCTCACTCTTTGCATACTCGAGTTCAATGGAATTGTCAGGGAATGCTCATCTATTCTTTGATTTTCAAATACCGGAATTACTGGCCCTATCGTCACTGGCACAGTCACAGCTTCCATGTTCTTTGTTAGTTCTCTTATCTTTTCAGTCAATTCTCTTGTGGTTCTGGCTTACTTAGCTGTATTACCATTATCAGGCTTCGCATTCTGTGGAGTTTCTAATTTTACATAGGACCTATTTATTTCATAATTTCGTTCAGGGCTTTGATTTCTTACAGTTTCCATTGGTGGTGCATTTGGAGTCACCACCGCAGAATTCTGTTGATATGGAGGGGTTTTTGTATTTAAAATGTCCTCCAGCAACTCATCCTTTGTGTCGCTAGCTCCATACCCATATCTCTCTGTTACTGCATGCTTCTTTTTCTGCGTACACTTTCTCCCTGTAACTTCTTCAACTGTTCTGACAGGAAACAAACCATCCGTCATATTAGCATACCTCCATCGTCTCATCCTGTCTTCATGATTCACTCCCCATACTCTTCCATGGACTAAACTATAATTCTTTGCACCTCTGTGTCTTTCTCTTTCATACATCTCATCTTCCCATTCACCTAACGCTTTGAACTGTGTTGGTCTAGGTCTCGGTTCAAGTTTCATCATCCTTTCTCTCAAATTTCGAAGTACAGCTGTGCTGAACGAACCATTTTCTGGAAATGCCAATTCTCCATCGCTTTGGGTATATTTTGCCCAATTTTCCAACCAAATACAAGTATGATAGCCATATTTCAACATCATATGAGAGGCTGGCGTTTTCGGAGGAGGAAGTACTTCTCCTTCCCTAGTCACAACCTTCTTGTCTTTCTTGAAAATGTTTTTAATCTTCGCAAACCATGACGGTTTCTCTCTAACATACTCATAATAAGCCATGTTACTCTGTTCTTTTTCTCAAAACAAACACACGAAAAAAATTTCACCACTCTGCCTTTTCTACTGCTCAGCTATTCGGACCTATCCCAGCGAGTCTCAGACTAACGCACCAATCCGACAGCTTTACGTCACTTTCGCACTAACCAATCCCAGCGCGTCTTCACACTAATGCACCAATCAAGAAGCTCTTCACTCCCCGACAACTGGCCAATACCAGCGCGGTCTCTGTTGACGTCAGTTCTACTCCTGTCTTTACTGACCCCTCCTTTACAAAAATTATCGGCAGTTTTTCTTACCTTCTATTTTCAACGAAATTCATTAGTTACGACATAATACAC
This sequence comes from Calotriton arnoldi, assembly GCA_963921515.1. Classification (NCBI taxonomy): domain Eukaryota; kingdom Metazoa; phylum Chordata; class Amphibia; order Caudata; family Salamandridae; genus Calotriton; species Calotriton arnoldi. The sequence continues at coordinate 956,626 of CAWUFW010003915.1, read as the reverse complement.
ATTACCATTGTCTGTTTCACTAAACAAAAGAAATAGTTTGCTCTATCTTGCAAGAATACTGTTTCGCTCGATAAGTGTAGCACTTCTCTCTACCTTACCCTTCTCTCAAGCAAGGGGTAAACCCGTTTCTCTGGGGATAAAACACATGTGGAGACTACACTGCTCCTGAGAATTAAGGCCAGAGTTTCACAAGAAAACCTGTTGCTATTTCACTCATACACTTTTTCATACAAGAAATGTCCCTAACATAACACAATCCTGTGTTATCACCAATTTGAAAATCAGACAACTCACAATTCCGTGTGACTTCTCTTGCCACACGTGTCCACTTCCTACTTCCCGGAAGCTTCAAAGTTTTGACTTACACATAACATAATACAATTCAACTCAAAGTGTTAGACATGAAAAAATCAATAAATCAATAATCAATAATCACCAGACTAATCTATAGTAACCATAACTCTGCTACCAAGAAATTTGATCCAGCGCGGTTAATATAAATTTCTCCTTAGGACACGAATAAAGGTAAAACATTCATGTAACCAATTATCTATCAAACCTTATGTCGGTGGGGCCCATGACACCGCATATCATACATTCATTCATTCACTGGATTTCACACCAAGGAGAAATGTGTTGCTGGACGAACGGGATACCTTGTTAAATTTGACAGAATAATACCTCAGACATTATATACATTAACCTTTGATCCTGTCAGTTCAAAACCTCAAGGTACTCCGCTCTTTGATCGATGGACCAACTAGTAGAATAAGTTGATGGTGATTAAGACCAGCTCAACCACAGACTCATTTTAAGTTAGAATGTAATTTTATCTAATTCTCAATTGCATGGGTGAAATTCTTTGTTTATTAATCACATTTAATATATCAATAACATTTTTAAGAAAAGTTTAATAAAGAATAGAAAATTATGCATTACCCATAGTTTTAGGATGCGGACAGGAATGGCTCACCAAAAAGAAGATAAACCGCAGATCACAGAATAGAAACTCCCAAATTGACTGACTGTCCCACTAACCTCCTCGGACGTACCTCCCGTGCAGAATTCCCGCAACGATCTCGTTCCTTCCCCAGTCAAGTTTGAAGTCCAAAAATGACAAAGTCTTTTCGTAGTATTGAGGTGGAAAAATGGAAAATAAAGAGGCGGTATGGCAGGAAAACACCAACAGCAGCAGTAGCATCAATAGCAGCGACCACAGCAGCCCACCCCACATAAGAGTAGACCCTCTTATACCCTATTTTCTAGCTTACTACACAAAAAGTTGCAATCCTTAGGGCAAGAATCACGATAATTGGTCCATTTGAGGGGTGGTGATGGTCACCTCATCGCCCTCCTTGTTCAAACTGGTTTAGGGACAGTAAAACATACAATGAGTCTCATGACTTCAGGGTTAAAAGCAGTCCAACTTGTCCATTCATTTTGTTGCGATCTTGATGGTCACAATTTAGTTAGTCCATTGTTGCTCAGTACTTTCTCTTCCATTCCCACGAATACGTGCTGAGTCTTTCTTGGCACCCTCCTTATTGTAGGTCAGTTCGACCTTGACATCTCTCACTCCGTGCACAGGCCGCATCCACATGACTTGATTTCTCTATTTCTTCTGCACAGAGGCCATCTTTGGCTTTTCACGTGACCTCATCCGTTTCAGCAGCCATTTTCGCAGCATGGCCTAACAGGCCCGAACGAACTATCATAAGAACAAACACAACCACAATTAAAACAAAGAAAATAAGCCTTTCTGTTTACCACCCGCCATTCTAAAGACCCGTGTTAGGTGTTACCTAGCAGAAGCGACATTTAAAGCCATTTTACTTACCATCTGCATTCTCTGCCACAATACAAGTCTACTACGTAGCATAAATCATGCAATTTCACTCTAATTAGTACGCAGATCACAATACTAAGGTTAATTAATTTCACAATTGTAAATGAATTAGATTTTGCACAAATTTGCATGTTACCTTTATATAGTGTTTACTAAAAAGGTGCATTTGTTGGTTAATACATGCTTCTTCAAACAGTTAGTATTATTAATTTATTAAGAGTTCATTAATTTTCCAAAGGGGTACAAAATTATTTTATTTACCCTGCTCCATCAGTCTCCATCCTACCAGTGTTGGTGATTCTGATGTTTTTACGTCGAGAACGGGCCTCTAAGTCCTCATTCTTCGCTTGTATCAGCACCAGGACTTTTTTCATATGAAGTGTTTTACCAGAGACCTCACCGAGACCATCCTCCATGGCAGAGACCCTTTGTTCGACCTCCCCCATCCTCGTACTCTGCTTCTCCAGTTGTGTGGACATGTGGTCCAATCTGTGGTTCAGGGCTGACATAGTCCCCTTGATGGATTGGAGGCTTCGCTGCATGGCCAACAGCGTCGTTTCTAGCGTGGACCGGCCATCCCCCTGGACGTCTGCCTCTGAATCAGAGGCCGCTTTTTGCTGCGTTTTGCTTGACTTCCGTGCCTCAAACATGAGGCGAGGCTGGAATTTGTCCGTTTTCCCCATTGTGTATAGTAGGCAATGCAAAGTTGCAACAGCCGTCCGCTCAATAGATAGTAGCCACTATGGGCAACCCCGTCCCTGACACTTACAAACAGGCCCAGGTAACAGGCAACTGCCCCACAATCGGGCCCACAGCGCCTATGTTTACGCCACCACAGTCCAGGAATCCCTCCACGTGTGCTTGCAGGGGTGAATTACTGATGCACCTCAGGTGTACGTAGGGGCCTATTGAACTGACAGGCCACAGGACACAGACCGACCCCCGAGCCTCTCCGTCACTCCTCCACAAGTTCTATGGCGGTGCAGGCGTGTGGCAGATAGACAAATGGTAGAAAACTCAGGCAGTCTCAGCACAACTAACGCGACGCTATGAGAGCATCACGCATAGCAAATTCAGCAGGGGCTCATGCTTATTTCGGGGCCCAATCCGAGTGGGGGTCTAGTGAGTCGACAGATCATGTGACACAGGGAAATCGCTGGGCCTCTTCGTCACTTATATTGCAGCTCTGTGATGTCGCTGGATTGTGGGGGATATATAGCACCTAAAACTGCAGGCAGTCCCAACAAACGGTCTCTGCGCTAATGAAGCGACCCGCGCAGCTATGTTGAAGGGGATCACACTTCTTGCAGGGCAAATTAAAGATGTGCCACTCGTACACACGGGCCTCCGCTCTCCACGCGCCGCTCTCACCAGTCACGGCTCGCAGGCTACGGCCTCGCGCTCAGGCCCGCTCCCGTGACTGCAAGCCCAGGCCAGGCCGCGCCCCCACTCACCGCAACCAGCTCCAGGCACCGCGATCCTCCCGCAGAGCAGAGCGACGACTCACCCTGGGCACTCAGACTCCGGTGGGCCTCCGCACTTCGCCGCAGCTCCGCAAGATCGTGTGGGTGGCCAGGCGTCCCCTAGACAGGTCTTTCAGCGCCGCTGTCTCAAGGAGCACCAAACCACATCAGGTCAGTCGGCAGCACGTGAATCAGGCTCCTCCGGCCAGCACAATATTCACTGCTTGCCTCCGTCTCTCGGCACTTCAGCTCAGCGTACTGTCTCTCCTCAGTACTTTTGCGGCCGCCATTTTACGTTCATGCCGGCTGACCCTCTCCTCACTGTTAACCGCTCGCTGCTACGGCGCCAGCGGTCCGCGATGCCCCCACTATGATCGGGGGTGTTTAACAGGTCAGGGCAGCTGTTTTAGGTGCAGTGATGCAGCAATATCAAGCGGATAATTGATGGATTGTGGACCAGCCGGGCAGAGCTGCACTAAGGCAATTAATTTGAGTGTAAACAGCATATCTATATCTGCTCTCATTCAAAGGTTAGCATCTATTAAAAAACGACTTTAGGAGTTTTTCACTGCCAGGATATGTAAACCTTAAAAGCACATGTCCTGCTTTTCAAATACAATACATCCTACCCCATGATCCTTTAGGGCCTACTTTAGGGGTGGCTTCTAAGTGCTGAAATAGAAGGTTTAGGCCTGACAAAATGTTTATTTTGCCAGGCTGAAATGAACTTTACACACCAATTGCAGTTAAAGGCCTGAAACATGTTTTGCAGTGCTACTTTAGTGGGTGACACAATGAGTGCTGCTGACCTCTAGTAGCATTTGATTGTACAGGCCCTGGGTACAGGTACATTTCTAGGTACATTTCCTAGGGACTTAAAAGTAAATTAAATGTGCCTATTAAGTGTTGTCTAATTTTACCATGTTTGAGGAGAGAGCATACGCACTTTAGCACCAGTTAGCACAGGTAAGGTGCACAGAGTTTTAATGCCAACAAGGCAGCGGTGCCCAGTTGTCAAGTGTTAGGAACTGAGGGATCTGTTTGCCCTACCGATACTATGGAGCCTGCAGCTCGCCCCTTGGTCTCCATTGATTGGAATACCAGCGCAATGGTCTCTTTAGCTCCAGGTGACTCTGCTCCAGGCAAGCTGGAGTCGAAAACGATTGGATTTGCAACCCCTGACCGAGGCACTAACAGTATCTCGGAGTCTCAGGGTCTGCAGTCCCCTGAATCTACTGGTGAACACTTTTTTTCGGTGTCGGATGGTTCTGACTCCGTTGTTGAAGATTGCTCACCCAGCTCAAGTGATGGAGATTTATCTGATAACAACGATAGCAACTCCTTTAAAGAAACTGGAACTGTTCAACGACTGAAGAGTGCGCGTAGTAAGCCAAAGAGGTGCAGCCAGTTAAAATGGGATTATTTTGATTCTCAGCTTACTTTCCCCTTTCGCGAGGAACCTGCCAAAACCTTAAATCTTGAGAACGCAAGAGCCATATCGGAACCCATAGAAGAACCCCTTTAACGTCTATACTGGTTTAAATCAAACAGTTCCAGGAAGAGGTACGATCAGACAGCCGGCTAGCTAAGGGTGCTGCCAAGAAACTGCAAGGGGGCATGAGGAAGCTGAACAAAATCTGTTCCGACATTGGTGATCGGGTCACCATGGTCAAAGCCCGCACAGAAAGTCTGGAAACCGAAGTCACCGCCTTGAAAGATCTAGGTTCTTCCCAAGCGCTTGTATGACAGACGTAATGTGGAAGATGGAAGACCAGGAGAACAGACAGCGCTGAAACAACATCAGCCTACTAGGGATTCCCGAAGGGGTGGAGGGAGAAGATCCGCGGCGCTACATTGTGTAACTCCTGCGAGGGGCCTTTCCGGAACACTCGGAATGGAACTGGGAACATAAGGTTCAGCGAGCTCATCGCTTTCCCTTTAACTTGAAGAAACAATATGATGGCAGCAACAATAGTGGAGAAAAACCCAAGGCCTTTCTGGTGTTTTTTGGAAATTTTCTGCTCAGACAGCTGGTTTACGATCAGGCCCGACCAAACTCTCACAAAGGATTTGATGGATGTCTTTTTTTGCGAAGCCTGACTTTTGCCACGCTACTGTCGAGCGAAGGTGGCGTCTTCGCCAGCTATTTGTCCCCTTCCAGCAGCTGGGTGCACAAGTATTCTTAATGAATCCTGCCAGACTAAAAGTTACTGTGAACGGGGCTACTCACACCTTCATGTCTGAAATTAAAGCCCAAGAATATCTTGGGGAAATCAAGTCTAGAAAGGAGCACTGTTAGTAAATATTATGTATAATAAGCTTGGCACTTAGAGCATATTGCCCCCTTCTGTTTTCTCTCACTTGCTTTTTTTTTTTTTTTTTTGCGAGGGTCAAGCCTGAGGGCCCCAATAGATTCCTGACAGGGGATCTCCTCCTTTGCCCTTTGTTTCTTTTTTTTTTTCTATAGGGCTTTCGCTCTGCTACGATTAGGGTTTAGGGTCTAGGGAGGAAGGACGCATTTGCATTCTGTGGCCTGGCAAGGTCTGGCAAGGCACTGGCTTTATATCTCCTCCTCTTTTTTCCTTTTTTCTTTTCTTGGTTTTCACTGTGGTTTCATTGGCCTACAGAACTTCAAAACCTTTGTCTGATAAACACGGCGGGGCCGGGTGGCGGGGATTTACTACAAAGCGATACCAAAGGGGATGATGGACGGAGCGCTTGAGCAAATCAAACACTCACCCCCAGTCAACTGATCTGGGTTTAATCCATCATCATTCTTTAGCTCACTCCACCACCCCAGTTCAGACATGGCCATATGCAAATCAGTCTGACAGTGTGCCTCATGGGAACAGCCCAGCCCGAACTGCCAAGCCATGTCTTCCCTGGACCGGAAACAAGCATCCTGGGACCGGTTTCTGGCTATTCAGCCGTCATCAGCCAGGCTAGCTTGAATCCAGTGGCAAAGTGAGCAAGGGACCCACGTCTGGGCATACCCTGCCAACTTAGGGCGAACAAAGCGATACCAAAGGGGATGATGGACGGAGCGCTTAAGCAAATCAAACACTCACCCCAGTCAACTGATCTGGGTTTAATCCATCATCATTCTTTAGCTCACTCCACCACCCCAGTTCAGACATGGCCATATGCAAATCAGTCTGACCCTGTGCCTCATGGGAACAGTCCAGCCCGAACTGCCAAGCCATGTCTTCCCTGGACCGGAAACAAGCATCCTGGGACCGGTTTCTGGCTATTCAGCCGTCATCAGCCAGGCTAGCTTGAATCCAGTGGCAGGGTATGCCCAGACGTGGGTCCCTTGCTCACTTTGCCACTGGATTCAAGATAGCCTGGCTGATGAGGGTTATAAACCCAAAACCGGTCCCAGGATGCTTGTTTCCGGTCCAGGGAAGACATGGCTTGGCAGTTCGGGCTGGACTGTTCCCATGAGGCACAGGGTCAGACTGATTTGCATATGGCCATGTCTGAACTGGGGTGGTGGAGTGAGCTAAAGAATGATGATGGATTAAACCCAGATCAGTTGACTGGGGGTGAGTGTTTGATTTGCTCTAACGCTCCGTCCATCATCCCCTTTGGTATCGCTTTGTTCGCCCTAAGTTGGCAAGGTATGCCCAGACGTGGGTCCCTTGCTCACTTTGCCAATGGATTCAAGATAGCCTGGCTGATGAGTGTTATGAACCCGAAACCGGTCCCAGGATGCTTGTTTCTGGTCCAGGGAAGACATGGCTTGGAAGTTCGGGCTGGACTGTTCCCATGAGGCACAGGGTCAGACTGATTTGCATATGGCCATGTCTGAACTGGGGTGGTGGAGTGAGCTAAAGAATGATGATGGATTAAACCCAGATCAGTTGACTGGGGGTGAGTGTTTGATTTGCTCTAACGCTCCGTCCATCATCCCCTTTGGTATTGCTTTGTTTGCCCTAAGTTGGCAGGGTATGCCCAGATGTGGGTCCCTTCCTCACTTTGCCACTGGATTCAAGATAGCCTGGCTGATGAGGGTTATGAACCCGAAACCGGTCCCAGGATGCTTGTTTCCGGTCCAGGGAAGACATGGCTTGGCAGTTCGGGCTGGACTGTTCCCATGAGGCACAGGGTCAGACTGATTTGCATATGGCCATGTCTGAACTGGGGTGGTGGAGTGAGCTAAAGAATGATAATGGATTAAACCCAGATCAGTTGACTGGGGGTGAGTGTTTGATTTGCTCTAACGCTCCGTACATCATCCCCTTTGGTATCGCTTTGTTCACCCTAAGTTGGCAGGGTATGCCCAGACGTGGGTCCCTTGCTCACTTTGCCACTGGATTCAAGATAGCCTGGCTGATGAGGGTTATGAACCCAAAACCGGTCCCAGGATACTTGTTTCCGGTCCAGGGAAGACATGGCTTGGCAGTTCGGGCTGGACTGTTCCCATGAGGCACAGGCTCAGACTGATTTGCATATGGCCATGTCTGTACTGGGGTGGTGGAGTGAGCTAAAGAATGATGATGGATTAAACCCAGATCAGTTGACTGGGGGTGAGTGTTTGATTTGCTCTAACGCTCCATCCATCATCCCCTTTGGTATCGCTTTGTTCGCCCTATGTTGGCAGAGTATGCCCAGACGTGGGTCCCTTGCTCACTTTGCCACTGGATTCAAGATAGCCTGGCTGATGAGGGTTATGAATCCGAAACCGGTCCCAGGATGCTTGTTTCCGGTCCAGGGAAGACATGGCTTGGCAGTTCGGGCTGGACTGTTCCCATGAGGCACAGGGTCAGACTGATTTGCATATGGCCATGTCTGAACTGGGGTGATGGAGTGAGCTAAAGAATGATGATGGATTAAACCCAGATCAGTTGACTGGGGGTGAGTGTTTGATTTTCTCTAACGCTCTGTCCATCATCCCCTTTGGTATTGCTTTGTTCGCCCTAAGTTGGCAGGGTATGCCCAGACGTGGGTCCCTTGCTCACTTTGCCACTGGATTCAAGATAGCCTGGCTGATGAGGGTTATGAACCCGAAACTGGTCCCAGGATGCTTGTTTCCGGTCCAGGGAAGACATGGCTTGGCAGTTCGTGCTGGACTGTTCCCATGAGGCACAGGGTCAGACTGATTTGCATATGGCCATGTCTGAACTGGGGTGGTGGAGTGAGCTAAAGAATGATGATGGATTAAACCCAGATCAGTTGACTGGGGGTGAGTGTTTGATTTGCTCTAACGCTCCGTCCATCATCCCCTTTGGTATCGCTTTGTTTGCCCTAAGTTGGCAGGGTATGCCCAGACGTGGGTCCCTTGCTCACTTTGCCACTGGATTCAAGATAGCCTGGCTGATGAGGGTTATGAACTCGAAACCGGTCCCAGGATGCTTGTTTCCGGTCCAGGGAAGACATGGCTTGGCAGTTCGGGCTGGACTGTTCCCAAGAGGCACAGGGTCAGACTGATTTGCATATGGCCATGTCTGAACTGGGGTGGTGGAGTGAGCTAAAGAATGATGATGGATTAAACCCAGATCAGTTGACTGGGGGTGAGTGTTTGATTTGCTCTAACGCTCCGTCCATCATCCCCTTTGGTATCGCTTTGTTCGCCCTAAGTTGGCAGGGTATGCCCAGACGTGGGTCCCTTGCTCACTTTGCCACTGGATTCAAGATAGCCTGGCTGATGAGGGTTATGCACCCGAAACCGGTCTCAGGATGCTTGTTTCCGGTCCAGGGAAGACATGGCTTGGCAGTTCGGGCTGGACTGTTCCCATGAGGCACAGGGTCAGACTGATTTGCATATGGCCATGTCTGAACTGGGGTGGTGGAGTGAGCTAAAGAATGATGATGGATTAAACCCAGATCAGTTGACTGGGGGTGAGTGTTTGATTTGCTCTAACGCTCCGTCCATCATCCCCTTTGGTATCGCTTTGTTCGCCCTAAGTTGGCAGGGTATGCCCAGATGTGGGTCCCTTGCTCACTTTGCCACTGGATTCAAGATAGCCTGGCTGATGAGGGTTATGAACCCGAAACCGGTCCCAGGATGCTTGTTTCCTGTCCAGGGAAGACATGGCTTGGCAGTTCGGGCTGGACTGTTCCCATGAGGCACAGGGTCAGACTGATTTGCATATGGCCATGTCTGAACTGGGGTGGTGGAGTGAGCTAAAGAATGATGATGGATTAAACCCAGATCAGTTGACTGGGGGTGAGTGTTTGATTTGCTCTAACGCTCCGTCCATCATCCCCTTTGGTATCGCTTTGTTCGCCCTAAGTTGGCAGGGTATGCCCAGACGTGGGTCCCTTGCTCACTTTGCCACTGGGCTTTACTTAGTTACTTATTTTTTGCCACTTTAAGCATGAATTTGGGGGAAAAAATTGAAAATGTAAATGTAAAAATCTTTGCGCTTCACTGGTTCCAGGATAATGGTATTTTCAGGGCCAGGAAGGGTGCGGCAGCACTGGTCAGACATCATACATATTTGGGATGTATTTCTTATGCCTTTCATTCTTTGAATTTTGCAACGCTTTAATATGACTAATGCAACCAGCTTTAGAATTGTTACCATAAATATTTATGGCTTAAGCGATGCTCGGAAGAGGCAGAAGGTGTCCCAAGGGTTGCGATTGCTGGGGGCCGACGTTGTCTGCCTCCAGGGAACACATATTGAGGGATCGCAGGTACACCTTTTAAATTCACTGGGATATAGTTTAATTGGGGGGACAACACAGGGAGCGCGTGTGAGAGGTGTAGGGATCTTGACCCAACGCAATCGTTTATTACAACTCACTCGTATTAAGTCCGACTGTCTCGGGATATGGGTCATAGCAGAATGCCGGCTAACGTCTGAATTTTCTTTCACTTTATGCTCCATATATGGGAGTACTGCTGATGATCCTGGAGTCATTAATTGGATCTCCGGGGAACTAGCCCACTGGCCTCTCCCAGTTGTTATATGTGGGGATTTTAACATCAATTTACCCAGCAACTGGGGAGTGAACAACCAGTGGAGGTATACAGGCCGGAAGTCAAAAGTATACCAAGCTTTAAGAAACTTAATGTATACTCATGGGCTCATCGATGCTTGGGCTAATCTCAAACCAAATCAGCCAGGTTATACTTATTATTCAGCCCCTCACCTCTCTTTAGCAAGGCTAGATTACTTTTTGGTTTTGCCTTCTCTGATCTGTGATTGTGATATCGACATCGCCCCACGATATCTGTCAGATCATAATCTGCTTATTTTAGACATAAAGGGCTTGGTGTCCCGCAAAGAAGTCTCGTCCTGGAGCTTCGAGAGAGCACTTTTGTATGATACTCAATACCAGACTTATATGAAAAGCTGGATTCAGATATTTCTTGAAAAGAACATTGGGTCTGCCCCAGTTATGGTCGTATGGATGCGTTGAAAGCGTGCATTCGAGGGGAGACCTTACAGTTCTCCCTAAGGAAAAATAAACGAGAAAAAGCACAGATCTTGGAGCTCCAGAACAAGCTGGCAAAGGCAGAGGAGAAACTAATCGGTGCTGTTCAGATGGGGGCCGAAATCGAATCAGCACAACTAGAAGCTGCAGCTATTAAAGCTGAAATTGGTCTGATACTAGCTGAGAAAGCCGCTGCGAAATGGGCCGCCGCACGGGAAAAAATGTATGAATGTAGCGAGCTAATTGGCCATCAGCTGGCCATTAGAACTTGGCAGCAGGTTACCACCATTGAGATATACTCTATACAGGTTTCTACAGGGGAAATCACTAGTGACCCGAATAAAATTCGATAGGCCTTTCGGGAGTTTTATCAGGGCCTGTACACAGAAGAGGGCGTCCGCTCACAGGAATCTAGGCGGGTAGAGATCGATAACTACCTAGACGCAGTCCCTTTAACGTGACTTACCACAGAGGATCACGATCAACTAGAAGATCCTCCCTTATGGGAGGAAATAGCTACGGCATTATCAAATCTACCAGATGGGATAGCGGCTGGCTCCGACTGCATTCCGGTGGAATTTTATAAAATATTTTTTCCTCAGATAAAATACTTCTTTATGACCCTAGTAGTCCTAATCTTTAATGGTGCTCCTCCACCCGCATCATGGGCGACAGCGAAGATCATAATCTTCCCAAAAAAAGATAAATTACCCCTAGAAATGGGCTCCTTCTGGCCAATTACACTCATCAATGGAGATTCCAGAATCTACTCAAAAATTTTTGCGGCCAGAATATCTTCCAAAATTGAACATCTTGTTTCCAAGTGGCAGCACGGGTTCATTCCCAAAAAAGGCACTATAGACCACATTCGGCGGACCATCACTTTGTTTGACGCAGCACAGATTACGGGGGACCCGATGGCACTAATACTTCTTGATGCTGAAAAAGCATTCGATTGGGTCTCCTGGCAATTTCTTTGGTGCGTCATGAGGAACATGTATTTTGGGCCTAAGGCTATTCAAGCCATTAAAGCTTTATACCTTAGCCCCACAGCCAGGGTATCAATAAACAGGCAATTAACTGAGCAGATTGAAATCTCACGTGGGACTCGGCAGGGTTGCCCCTGTTCCCCGCTGCTCTTCGCTTTGTACATAGATACTTTCATAAAAAAGCTCGAATATAATCCAGATATCCTGGCTGTAAGTAGATACGGCCTAGAAACTAAAATCATGGCTTATGCGGATGATCTAGCCTCAGTGACCCCGGACCTCGAAAAAGCTATTATAGCTATAGAGCGAGAGGCTCAAGGATTTGGGAAGATCTCTGGGTACGCATTAAATAAAGGAAAGACTCAGATTATCATAAATGAGAGAATTAAATGGACAGATAGCAGAGTTGTCGTCAGGGCGAAATACTTAGCAGTGAACATTGTGGCTGACACTGACTTAATTGTCATAGAAAACCTGAACCCGCTGGCGGTAGAGACAAAGAGAGCGCTTAACCGGATAAATAATTTACATCTGACCATAGTGGGCCGGTGTAACGTTCTTAAAATGATTTTTTTCCCTAAACTTCTTTATTTTTTCAGAGGCATCCCCCTTGAAATCACAAATTTAATGCTGCAGAAATTTGAACGTCTCTTTTCTCAATTTATTTGGGCATATATTGTCAGCCAAGGAGATCGTTTAAGCTTGTACCTCTTCCTCGTGAAAGAGGGGGCTGGGCGCTTCCAAATTTAAGATTATACTACTGAGCGACTGTCCTGCAGAATTGTCCCATATTGATGCAAGACCAACCCTCAATTTTAACAACAGGACCCCCGTCTCCTGTTGAACTACTACTCGGGTCTGCGGTCTGGGGGTGCTTATGGCGTCAAGTTGAATTTGGGTACTACAAGAGGGTCAGATTTAAGACCGCCGTTCGTAAGCTCTTAGGATTAGGCAGATTGAACCATTACACTCCTATCAACAACAACGATAACTTGCCTGCCATTTTTGGGAGATCATATCTTCAGAATTGGTTCAATTCTGGCATACTTAAACTAGGGGCTTTGTATTTGACCGAAGGGATCCGGACTTTTGACGATCTTAAGACCCAATACAACTTGAGCCATAATGAGGCCTTCAAACATCTTGCCATCAGGGATTTTTTGGCAAGCAAAGCTGGTGGGCCCATGGGTTCGTCCAAAACGATCTTATTGACAGACTATGCGAGCCTACTACGCCTCGCATCGGGTGTATCTATTCCATACTGAATAGCCTAATGCCTGACGACATGGCCAGAATTTCAAGCAAATGGCAACAAAAACTGGACACTACTAATAACGTCTTTTACCTAGCTTTGCGATCCGCTCTGAGCGATTTGTTATCTGCCAAGCTACAGGCACAGTTTTACAAAACTGGCTTTTTTCTATATTTTACACCTAGCAGAATTGCGAAATGGGGGACAGGCAAAGGCACGTATTGTCCTAGATGTGCTGAATTTAGCGCAGACTCTGTTCACATGTTTGCCACTTGTGTAGAACTTGGGCCATTACTAAACAAGATCCAAGACTTTCTAAGGGCAGTCTTAGCACGGGATATTCTGCTACCCCCACGACCATCCTGCTGGGTATACAAGACAGTGTTGATAGGAAGAGCGGTGGGGCCCTAATTTTTGTTGCCATGACAATTTACAGGCTATGCATAACATCGGCATGGATAGACTCAAATCCCCCCTTATTTTCACAGTGGTTGGCCCGACTAAGTGCTACTTGCAACCTCGAAAAGGCTATCTATGCAAAAAAAGGTATCCGGGCCAAAAAGAGGGGTTTAGTCATCTGGGAACCTCTGTCAAGTTGGCTCAATCTGACGAACTACTAGTACATCTTAGAGATGGAAGCGAATCTTCACCAAGGCTCGAGCTTGGTTGAGCTGCATTTTATCTTTCGTTTTCTACAGAAAAGTCTTATCCTAAAAAATGAAAGTTTTACGGAAAATGATGAATGAAGTATTGTATTTTTGCACTTTAAATGCTGGCAGTTCGACCTTACCTGGCAAATGTCTTCTCCGTTTACACTAATTGTGTTGGATTGCGTTAGATTGCGTATTTTTGCACATTGGTTTTAATCACTTTATTATCAATGAACATATACCTTAGAGATGTTGTACCACAACGATTTATGGCCCTGCACTTTATGTACATGCACTTTAAGTATTTTTTTTACCAAGGCCCGAACCATGTTTGAAAGTTTAATACTTTGTTGGCAAGCGAGGGCCTAAAACTAAGAACATTATTTTTTTTTAAAAGGTCCACACAAAGAAAGATATTGAACTGAAGGAATACCATAGAAGATATGGATCTTTAAATCCTGTAGAGGATTCCATTTTGTTATTATTTTGCTTTAAAAAATATATCTTTTAATTAATTTTCCGGGTTGTGGATTGTGGTTAATTTTATTAGATTTTTAAATTACTGGAGACTCTTGATGCATGAATGGTTCAGTAATCACCAGGAGTTGAAGACAACACCAGGTAGGATAAAGTAAATATAATAAATATAAAACAATTTTAAAATGGCAAATGAATTTCTGTAAATTTTCAAACAGGAGAGTAAAGCTGTTTATTAACAAATGTTATCAGTAACATAAGATGTATGCACTATTGTCAAGGAGATATTAAGCTCCCAAAATTGAAAACTGCCGAATTTTGGACTGTAGTCTTTCAGACATTTGTTGCTTCTATTTGAAATTTGAGGATTTAGACTACCTGTCAATGATTATGCCTGTCTCATTCCATGAAAACTTTGTTCTTTTTTTAAAAAAATCCAGGAAATGATACAGGTTGTAGTGAGTTCTACTGATTAAATTATGCCAAACTTCGAAGCCATTGTATATATTTGCACCTCCCTCTAAGCAGGTCGAGTCTCAGTTCCACCATTCAATTGCAAAATGTGGTTTTCTCCTACGACCCGACCTGTATAGATGGCCACTCCGCGTCTCTTCAAATTAATTGAAGAGTAGTTCCAATTTCTCTTCATTTCGATTAAAATAGTCTGTTTGTACAATTGATCTATTGAATTCATCTACACATTCCGGAGTCACAAACACAAAGCTGTTAATTTACTTAGCTCAAACTGTAGTTTATAAAGGAAGTGAACCCGAATCGGGCCATCCGGGTCACTCGCGACCTCCTCTAAGCCTTCCAAGAAATGAGAAATCGGTGACGCAGTAGAGAATACAAACCAAGTTATTTATTAGTAATTGCGCTGCAGCGGAGTCCTGTCTGATCAGCCTCAAGGGACAGCTGCAGAGGGACTGACTCCCCCCAACATAACATCAGATATTATACATTTCCAGTTCCCTAAGAACACGCCCAGGGTGGAAAATTCCAGTCCAGGCACTGGTGAACAAAGGAGGCACAGAGAGATGAGCTACCACCTGCAGAACGGGTACATCTTATCACATTCTCAAGGTTGCCTTGCTTGAGCTCAGCACTCTCCAACGTGGGAGCAAGAATACGAGAGAGGAAAGGCATGCGATAGCAGAATAAACCATTCATTAGTACACTAGGATACAGCCTTGAATATGGTACAGAGAAATAACTCGAAGCTGCCTTTTTCTCTGAGGCAGACAAGTAATGTGGCAGAGTCTTGCTTTCGATCTCAGTACAAAATGGCGCCTAGAGACAAAATGGTGCTGCAAATGCTAACTTAAATCGCAAAATGCTAGAAGGAGTCGGCTAGACGCATTTTCAGTCCAACATTTACTACTACACCTGTAATCCTCAGCTAAGGATGTTTTTATAAACCAAATTCCATCATGTCTGGGGAAAATTAAATGAAAACACCCTTGAATTTGTGTTTTTGGATAATTCTTAATAATTGTATTCATTATTTGTAATTCAAAGCCAACTAGAATTTTCCTAGGACTTTTGTTTATAGTTTTAGATTTTACTACTGAAAACAAATCAGCATATGTTGCAGATTGTTTGTCTGCTAGTACACCATATATTGGTAGTATAGTAGTGTTATTTATGTGTGGTGTACGTTTGGGTGAAAGAATTGGGGATGGACTTAAATGTACCATCCATCATCCAAATGTTAATTTTTCACGGGTTACAGTATTATGTAGGATTGCAAAGATAAATGTACATATTTGAGCGTGTTTGTTGTCACAAGCAGGAAAGGTTCATGGGTAAAGGATTTTGTTAGTTTTAGGGGAATGTTTATAACAGAACATGTTAAACAGGTTTTGTAAGGAGCTATTATAATCGTGAGACATCAAATAGAAAAGTACACTCCAGAAAGTAACTTCACATGGAAATTATTATCCAGGATCTTTGCTTGAAATACTAATAACAGAATATTTTCAAAGAGCATTGTTCCATGTATTCTTGTCAAGTAGCAAAACATTTTCAAAGAAAATATTGCCATACATTTTTGAAAATGTTTGTAGTTAATATTACAGAGTGTTTCTGCAAAAAGGTATTGCAAATCATCTCATTTCCAACATTTGTTTTCAGCAAACATGTGTTTCACAGCAATACATGCTGCTTCTTCAGGGCTGAAATAAAGAAAACAGAGAAACTATATACATACATGCCATGACTCACTTGATCATCATTACCAGCACATTATTTGACATGTTGTGTGGCTATTTTAACTGTACAAAGCATAACCAAAAATTAGAATAGCAGTATCAAAGGTTGTGTAGAAAGACTAAAAACAAGGTATGATTCACTGAAATCTCTCTCTATTTTTAACACTCAAATAATACCCCAAGAAAATTACTCATTTTCAGTGCTATTTCTCTCTTGTCCACATACAATGACATTTTCTTACCAATTAAAAAAATGTGATTCTCTAAAGGATGTCCTTCCTTTGGGATCAAAAGTACACGAGTTAGTGAACAGAGTTCTAAAATAAAAAAGGAATAGAAAAAGTATGAATTAACTGAATACTACCCTGCTTATATTCTAACGGTGTCCCCAACAGTAATCCCACTCCTCAAAACAAATCTACACTCCCACTGGGTCTGTTGGCCCTTATTATTTAGCTGAATTCAGTATATCTTTGTAAATTTACTTGTGTCAGCTTCCACATAATAGGCCGCCATCACAGTTGTGCCAAATGTCTTAATGATTACTAATCACTTTAACACTCTCACTTACCCTCAAATATTAGACCGAAAACGTGATAGTGGAAGGTTGTGGGTGATTTCTTCAAACAGGTTTCCCCAAACTCATTTTTCTCAATTCGTTTCCTTGCCACAAATGGAAAAAGAATACCTATTACACTACTCAGAACTTGCAGTGAACCTGACTAATATTTCAAAGCTTCTATGCAACACGCTCTTTTTAAATATCATAACCAAAAACATAGTATAAGTTTCAAAGAAGGACTCCAAGAACACAATTCTCTAATGAGCCAGATTCCATGATGCAATTCAATATCCTTGCACTTATACATAGCAAGTCATCTCCTTTCAGTTGCCTGTAAGAGCCCCTCCAGCACCCAGGGACAGCCATTGCACTCATCTTTCTTAACTAAGCCGACTACCAAGCAAATCCCAACTACTACTACTACAAGCCAAAGATCTAGCTATAGAGGCAGTTGTAACACATACCCACCGCATTGCCACTCCCACATGGACCTTTTGTTTAGGTGTTCTCTGATCAAAAAAAAAACCAAACAAACACGCACTTAGATTAGAAACATTGTAGCCGGTCAGAGAAAAGCAAGATGGCAATCGCTTGAGACAATCGCTTGCAGCTCCCTGGCCAGATGGCAAGCTAATTAAAGAATCATCGTCTCTTAAGGGGCAAGATGCTGTAAATTGCTGCAATTTTGGTGGCTTTAACTTCACACTAATTATTGCCCTGTATGAGCTACTGCAAAATCACTGTACGAAAAGCGGAATTGCTACTTGCCTCCAGAAGACTCCTGGAGGCAGCTGACCACGCCGGTTGCTGTACATCGCTGCCAACCGTATCGATGGGACCCAAGAACGCAGGCAATCGAGGAGGGAAGAGTACTGCCAATTCCGTGTTGAACGGAGCGAACTCCGTCCTGGCAACTTGGGGCTATAGTGCAGAAACCACAGCGATATCCACATTACGTCAACCTGGGCGTCGACTACAGGTGACCCGGACGGAAACCTCAGGGGAAAGGAAAGGGAAGGGCGGGACTGCGCCCCAGCAGCACCCGCCTGGATCGATGGTACTGGAGTTACTGCGTGGATACCCCACTGGGGGCGATCAGAATCTTGCCGGTGAGAAGGTAATGCCGAAGGATTTGGGCAACGCCGATTTAACTCTCCAAGATAAGAGACTCTCCCAGTATTTACTGCTGCAATGCGCCCACGAGGGAGCAAAAATACCTTCCACATTGAATGACAACAATAAGGTAAATGTAGCCAGTTTGTTACCTCGTGAGGGTAGTCTGGGGAGTGGTTTGAGAGGCACAGACAAGGCAAGAGACAGTGCTCAAGGTCAACATTTGGTTCTGGATGCTAATAGGCAACAAGAAATGGATACTTTGGACAAAACTGATACAAATCTGGCTCCAGCAGATAAGGAAAGAGATGACTCTCCCCCAACTACTATTCAGAAATCTAAGAAAAGCCGGCAGTCACTGGCACATTCCTTAGGGCTGGGGAGGGGGGCTAACGAGTGGGACCATAATCATGAGACAAATGATTGTTTCTTTTCCCTGTCGGATGAGACCTGGTCAGCGGGTGGATCAGGGACAAGTACGGATTTAAGCGAGAGTGAAAGCGTACCTGATACTAGTGGAGTGGATTCAGTGGCAACAGTACGCAAAGAGATGAGAAAAACAGGTGGATATAACAAAAGGGGGGGGACAGATTTTTAAGTGGGATTACTCTCCAGTAGAGCAACTGGTTGGTACTATAGCTACTGGGCCCCAAGACGCTCATGTAGCAATACCAGCAATACACCTACTCTAGATACGATCTTACAGTGCATACTGTCACACCGTGAGGAGACTCAGCAGGACAGCCGCCGATCTCAGACTGCCACACGCAAACTACAGGGCTCAATCAGGAAAATTGACAAAACATGTAATGCTATCAGTGAGAGGTTGACACACCTTGAGAGTAGAGCGTAGAGCAGCTACCCTCGAGAGCGATATTGCGGGCACCCGAGGACAAACAGATGACCATGAATCTCAACTAATAGACATCCAATAAAAATTGGAGGACCAAGAGAACCGGCAAAGGTGCCTTAACATACAATTTATAGGGATTCTGGAAGGGAAAGAGAGAACAGACATCCGAATGTATATGGTAGATTTGTTAAGTAAAGCTTTTCTGGACCTAGAAGGATGGTACTGGTCCCAGGAGATCCAACAGGCTCACTGGTTGCCTTTTGCCCTGAAGCAACCAATCGGAGCTGATATGAAGGCCCGGAAGCCAGACGGTCTGTAGGTGACATTTCATTCTTTGCAAGACCAGAGTACTGTCTTGTAACGGCCAAGAGACAATGGCGTTTGCGTCAAATGATAAAACCATTTCAGGACAAAGGTGCCCTGGCTTTCCTAATGAACCCAGCATGATTGAAAGTGGTTTGGGGGGAGCGGACCTGATTTTTCACCTCCGAGATTAAAGCTGAGGAATTTCTTGCGGAGGTTGGGGCATAGTGTACAGCTCCCCCCCATATGGGTTCTTTTCTGCTAAGATGCTGAAGAGGGGTTTAGGATGAGGGGCAGCTATAAATTTTGAAGTTACTAAAGAGGTCACTGAATCAGGGTTTTCTTTCCGTTTTATTTCTCTTTTCGTTTCTTCTCATCTAGAGGTGGGTAATTTTTTGATGATAAGGATTGGTATGCCAGAATATGCCAGAATACGTTTTCTTCTTTTTTCTTTTCTCCTCTTGTTTCTTTTTTAAGAGTCGCTGGCCAGGGGGGAGCTGCTTTCATCTGCCACAGACCGAGGTAGGTCTGTTTACTTTCATTGTTGGGGGGGTAGGGATGGGAGGGTAGTGGGGCTGGTTGGGGTGGGCTGGAGATGGGAGAGGGTAGGAAGGATGGGACAGATGGGATGGGTGGGATGGTGGGGGGTTAGTTAGAGAGTGCGGGAAAACAGAGAGAAACAGCAAACAAAATTGGATTTGTAGTCAATTGTTGTGCAATCAGTGAAATGTGTATCTCATGCTCATATGGGTAAAATATCCATATGTTCAATAAATATGGGTGGCCTCAATGACAAAATAAAGTGCATGAGGGTGGGTAAGACACTAAGATCCTTGAATATGCCAACAGGAAACCCATATTCCGTGGGTATATGCTTATTGCATGCTCAACTCAGACCTCCACGGTTAGGGGGGTGGCCATTCATGCAAGAAATAATATGGCACCAGCCAAACGAGTTTTGGAGAATAAACGAGGGAGGTGGGCAGTGGCTTCACTACCTATTGGATTAACGGTCTGTAATATCTATGGCTCGAACCAGGATGACCCCATGGTATTGGAAGATCTCGAGGTGGAATTAGCATCCTGGCTGGACCCACTGACAACCTGTGGAGATTTAAACATTCATTTGGAGGTAGCTGGTGCCCCAAGCATAGGTCATTACCAGCATTCAGGGCTAGCCACGGCCTAGTGGATGTTTGGGCAATGATGAAATCATTGGATCCAGGTTTTACGTATTTTTCATTACCTCATAAAAAATATTTTAGATTTGATAATTTTTTTGTGTCCTCCATCCTCCTGGACAGGATTGGAATTAGGAAACTACCCAAACTATTGTCAGATCACAACCCACTGATGGACATTTGATAAGAAATTATTGGGCAACAATTTATTCATTGAATATATCAGGGGCTGGGTACAACAGTACTTTGACATACATAGACATAGAGGTCACTGAATCAGGGTTTTCTTTCCTATTTATCTCTCTTTTCTTTTCTTCTCATCTAGAGGGGGGTACTTTTTTGATGATAAGGATTGGTATGCCAGAACACGTTTACTTCTTGGGGTCTTTATTTCTTTTTTCCTCTTGTTTCTTTTTTAAGAGCCACAGGCCAGGGGGGAGCTGCTTTCATCTGCCAAAACCTGAGGTAGGTCTCTTTACTTTCATTGTTGGGGGGTAGGGATGGGAGGGTAGCGGGGCTAGTTGGGGTGGGCTGGAGATGGGAGAAGGTAGGGTGGATGGGACAGGTAGGATGGGTGGGATGGTGGGGGGTTAGTTGGAGAGGGCGAGAAAACACAGAGAATCAGCAAGAAATTTGGATTTGTAGTCAATTGTTGTGCAATAAGTGAAATGTGTATCTCATGCTCATATGGGTAAAATACCCATATGTTCAATAAATATGGGTGGCCTCAATGACAAAATAAAGCCCCTGAGGGTGGGTGAGACACTAAGATCCTTGGGGTTTGACATAATATGCCAACAGGAAACCCATATTCCGTGGGTATACGCTTATTGCATGCTCAACTCAGACCTCCATGGTCAGGGGGGTAGCCATTCATGTTAGAAATAATATGGCACCAGCCAAACGAGTTTTGAAGGATAAATGGGGGAGGTGGGCAGTGGCTTCACTACCTATCAGATTAACGGTCTGTAATATCTATGGCTGGAACCAGGATGACCTCAGGGTATTGAAAGATCTCAAGGTGGAATGAGCATCCTGGCTGGACCCACTGATAACCTGTGGAGATTTAAATGTTCGTTTGGAGGTAGCTGGTGCCCCAAGCAATACATATCAGGGGAGAAAGCCGCAGGTGCATAGGGCATTACCAGCATTCAGGGCTAGCCACGGCCTAGTGGATGTTTGGGCCATGATGAAATCATTAGATCCAGGTTTTACGTATTTTTCATTCCCTCATAAAAAATATGTTAGATTCAATATAATTTTTTTGTGTCCTCCATCCTCCTGGACTGGATTGGAATTAGGAAACTACCCAAACTATTGTTAGATCACAACCCACTGATGGACATTTGATAAGAAATGATTGGGCAACAATTTATTCATTGAATATATCAGGGGCTTGGTACAACAGTACTTTGACATAAATAGATATAGTGCGAAGTGGTCTGGGATGCTTTTAAAGCAGGCTTAAGGGGAGAGGTTATTAGCTTCGTGGGGCAGAGGAGGAAGCAGCAGAAAGATGAGATGGATCAATTGATTGCACAGCTTGCTCTCTTAGAGGAAGCACATACTACCGCAATAAGTCGGAAGCAAGAAGAGCGACAACTACAATTACAGTTAGAAGTTAGAAGTGGCCATGGTAAAAGCCGAGATTAACAGCTGTTATGCTAAAAAAATGGCAGAAGGATATCAAGTTCATAAAAAAGACAATTATGAATATGGAGAGTCAGCTGGCAAGCTTTTAGCTTTACGTATACACAGGAGATGGCCAGGAATAATATAAGTAGGATCAGAAGGAAGGACGGGTCATATGCAATGGGCTCTAAGGAGATCCTTAAAGTATTTGAAGATTTTGATAAAGCATTATATAAGGATGGACCACTCAATACGACTCAGGGGGAAGGAGCGTCAGAGTCTTGGGAGGGAACAGTAGAGATTGATCACGTCATGAGACAAGAGCTCGAGGCCGAAATTACACTACAGGAAGTCATAGAGGCACTGCAGCTGATGGCTTCAGGCAAAGCAGTAGGCCCAGATAGAATCCCTCTTGGGATTTATAAGCTGCTGCAGTTAGAGCTAGCTCCCCTGATGTTGGATCTGTTTTTGGGTGTCCAGCACAATGGCTTTCCTCCCAATCCTGGTTGGGTACAGATATGATTGTATTTTTAAAGAAAGGTAAACCCCCAGTGACCCAGCCTCATATTGACCAATCTCTCTTATTAATTCAAATCCTAAGGTCTACTCTAAAATCGTTGCAGTCTGCCTAGGAAGGATTATAGGTAATCTGGTCACTACCTGGCAACATGGTTTTATACCAGGTAGAGGGACCACGGACCATATTAGACGAGCTATAGCACTGTTTGATATAGCAGCAGTCACAGGGGATCAGATGGCTATGATCCTCCTCGATGCTCAAAAAGCATTTGATTGAGAATCATGGCACCACCTATGGGGAATTTTACGAACAAATGGAGTTTGGACCACGATTTATTAAAGGCATTAGAGCAATGTACTATAGCCCATATGCCAGGATACAAATGGTGGGCAAGGAATCAGACAGAATAGAGGTAGCCAGAGGGACAAGGCAGGGGTGTCCCTGCTCTACTATTCTTTTTTCCCTGTATATCGACCCATTCCATAGACAAATACTCCAAAGTCAGATAATTAAACCAGTCTCGGTCAATGGTTATTGTACTAAGGTGCTGGCATATGCAGACAGACAGAGCGTGATTACACAATTAGAGATTTTGGCAGGGGAGTTCGAGAAGAGGTCTGGGTATCTGTTGAATAGGGAGAAAACACAGATAGTATGCACTAAGAATTCTGTGCTCCAGGACTCCCGTAGGATTGATACAGCTATATATCTTGTGATTAGGATAAATGCAAATGTGGATTCTATCTGGCCAATAAATATGGGCCCTCTAATTTCCAAAATTAGTATTGACTTGAGACAAATTAATAAGTTACATTTGTCAATAATTGGCAGATGTTATGTTCTTAAAATGGTTGTATTTCCGAAGATTCTCTATTTATTTCGATCCATTCCTCTAGAGGTGGAAGGTACTTATTTTAAGAAGATGAATTCCCTCTTTTTTAATTTTATATGGCAATATAAGAAAATAAGACGGTCTTTAAAATATTTGACTCTTCCTCAGGAACAGGGTGGATGGGCAGTCCCAAACTTGGTATTTTACTATTGGTCTACGACAATCCAACAGATGGGCGTTCTGGTTCCAGCTGGTAATTGGGAACATATTGATACACCCCCGTCTATATATGAGTTGGCCATGGGAAAGGGTGCAGGAGGTGTACTACTTCGACAACTAGAGCCTAGCTGCTACAAAAAACATGCTTTAAGTGTTTAAGAGCAGCCTGGAGTGTATGGAGAAAGGTTGGCAAATTGTTGAAGCTACCAAGATATCATAAGTATGCACTTCTGTGGCGTTCGCCCTTTTTCCCTCCCTTGTTTTATGATGCGATAAGAAGGCAATGGGAGCAAGCCGGTATAATTAAAATAGGAGATATCTTTACAACAGAGCAATTGGTTTCATTTGCAGAACTATAGGAGCGCTATGGAATAGACTATAGGTCCTACCTCAAATATGTGCAAGTAAAATAATGTTTTAAGCAATTCAGGTGTGACCTCTTTCCTATAGACAAAATTCCTCTCTTAGAAGTTATTGCTCGTAAAGATTGTAGGATAAAGCATATTTACAAAATTCTCTTGGGTTCCACCCCGGATGATTTAGAGAAGGTAGAATTCAACTGGCCTAGGAAGCTAGGAGAAGAGGATACGGACCTTTACATGTCTATTGCACTGGGGAGGAAGATTTTTCTCTCGGTCAATCTGAAGGCTCAACATTATAAAACAGCTTTTAATTAATATTTTACGCCGGCTAAATTATTTGGATGGGGTAAAAGGGGAAATGATTATTGCCCTGGGT
This sequence comes from Calotriton arnoldi, assembly GCA_963921515.1. NCBI lineage: Eukaryota > Metazoa > Chordata > Amphibia > Caudata > Salamandridae > Calotriton > Calotriton arnoldi. Next base: position 932,400 of record CAWUFW010003915.1, on the reverse strand, counting down.
GTGGAGAGAGTCCAGCAGAAATGGTCCACATGTTTTATGAATGCAAAAAACTGCAACATTTGAAGAAAGGAATGGAGGCCTTTTGGCGAGTTGTGTTAGGTCGGGAAATTGATATCAGCTCACTCATGATGCAACTGGGGTATGAAAACAAAGATCAATTGGAACGGTCCCAAATATATTTTATCTTCATTTTGGTTGCCGTTGCTCGGCTGTTGATAGCAACAAAGTGGAAAGATCCAGACCACCCCCCCCCCACTTACTATGCATGGCTTACTCACCGTTTGTACATTTATAACCAAGAAAAAGCTTTATATATTTGTAAGGGCAGGCGATCTAAGAAATGGGGCAATAAGATCTAGGCCCGTATGACAATTTGTATTACCGGAGGGAGGGGGATTAGGGATTGGTTTTCTTCTGATTCCTCAGGGGGTGCAACCCAGACCAGGGAGCTATCTCCCAATGGTAAATAGAGATTAGAGCGCCACTGAGCTGGTAGATAGGATTTAATGACCAGAGCATATATTACTCTGTATTTTGTTATGTAATTGTATTAATTGATTTTATTTACAGCTGACTGTAGTAGCTTGGGTCTATCAGTATCCAATATCCATTAGATATCTATTTACACCTTTTTTAGCGGTATATATTAAGATCAATTGTGAAAATTCTTGCAGATTTTTTACCCAATTTTAATGCTATTTGGCCATGCCATGAAAGATGTACCACGGCGTGCGTAAAAAAACGTTTTTTATATGCTATGTTAAGTATGCACTGGTTGTCATTTGTATAACTCGCCTGATCAACCTGTAATTTGTATACGCAGTACTCGCTGATAAAATAATACAAAATAAAAGAAAATTAGATTAAAAACAATGTAGCCATACAATCAATACAAAGTATTACAGTTCAAAAACATTTATCGAGACACAAAATGTCTTTAGCATGGAATCGAACCCCTGTTTGTCAATTGCCCTATCATGGGCCCGAACCATTAAGCTGGCATCCATTGTTAATTACATCTCTCTAATCAGAAAAGAATATCACTTGCCCACCCCAGCATAATATCACAATGGATTGTAGGTAATATTAATCATACAAGTAAGTCCCGGACTCCCGTAAGGGTATTAATATGTAATGTGAGCAGTTTGCTCTTTAGCAAGGTCAAGGAGCAAACTGTTGAAAAATTAAAAACACAATATGTTCATCCTGAAACATCAGGAGCTGAGCCCCTGTTACTTGACTCCCCTATCTTGTAGCTGAAACCATTCTTCTACCCAGGTTTAATTAAATTGACAACAGAATTCATAGTCAACACCTGAATCCAAATCGGACACTATATCCTATACCAGATAAGTATCACTAGTTATTGGCTCAAATGAGGATTTAAACTTAATGTCTTCATTAACACGATGCGTTTTTTCCAAAACATCAGGAAACGGACACCTATTACTTGAGTCCCCTAACTTATGGCTGAACCTATTCCACTCTCTACGTGTGATTCAATTGAAAGTAGAACACCTTTATTCAGATTGAACACCATGTCCTGTACCCGATACGTCTCATAACAGAATTCCAAAGACCCCGATGGATACACCCTTGGGAGATAAACTACCCCATAAAATTGCCAAATCCTGTTGAGTTGTGAGATGAGACACCTTGCAGAGAATTTTTAAAAATAACACATTGTAAGAGGAAATGGAAAGGATTCTCTTCTCAAAATAGACACCTAAAATTGTATGTAAGCACTACCTTAACAAGTCTCAAAGTTTGGTATAAAATTCTCTGTCTAAATTAAGACCAAGGTCCACCATACATTGTATGTCAACCCACCACGTTTTTTTCTATGGTGTGGTTTAATATATTCAATACCTATTACAGTAATTTTAGATAAATCAGTTGCAACATGACATTCTTTAAAGTGTTTCCCATCGCACTTCTTGATGTCAGTGATGTGTTCTTTGATCCTTTCTTTCAACGGTCGAATAGTTGAACCAAGTTATTGTTTATTCCACAAGCATGTGATCAGATACACACAAAAACGTATGTTGCAATTTATGAACACTCTAATGCTAAATGTTTTGATTTTATCCTTAGAACATTGAATATTGCCCCATTTTCTGTGCAACATTTCGTAACAAATATAACATGGTGCTTATTAGTAAGCCATTCCTTTTTATCAATCTGCCTCAGTAACGACTCTCACGTTATGATGAGCACTTTTTTAACAGACTGTATCAGTGTGCTAGTAGTATAACCTCTCATTAATCGTCTTTCTAGAGCTTTTAGTTCTTCTAATTTGTAATCTTCTGAATTCAAACAATTCACTTGTGTCTGATTAGTTCCCCAAATGGGACATTTATTTTCTATTGTATTGGGTGACCTAAACCATAGTGTGTGCAAAGTTTTATCCCTAATGTAAAGTTCCAAATCCAAAAAAGTAACATTGGACATACTACATTCTAGAGATAGCTCCACATTAACTGTGTTATCATTCAGATACCTATGATATGAGATCAGTTGCTCTTCAATACATCATATATGTAACAAACTTATAAGACCACAAGCTGATGTCCTTCATGGGCTGATTCATTCCATGCATGCTCCCTCTCATACCAACCCATGAATAGGTTGGAATAAGAGAGAGCACATTTAGAACCCATTGCGGTCCCACAGATTTGGATACAGAATATTCTGATATAAAAAATAGATGTTTGAAGGGTTTTTAGTGTACTTGCTGTTTTTGTCATGGCACCATTCTTCTCAAATTTTGAATTTTGGGCAAACTAAATGCAACATGCATTGGGATGTTCTGGGCTACCACTCTCAATACTGAGTAACAGGGTTCATTGGAGGTAGCACCAAGTGTCTTAATTGTTGGACATGTTTTCTAACCTCTATCTCTGTTGTAAAGGTAGAATTGTTATACTCAGTGGTACTTTCAACAATAACACCCAGAGTAACAGCTCTGCCTTTGCAATGTGTTGAAAAGTAGTCCACACACCTCCAATGACTCCTTGACTCAGTAATTCTCTCCTTACAATATATTTATGCCACCTGTTGCTTCTCTTAGACAGCACAAACTCAGTTTTACAGAAATGTCCCATTATTATGAATTCTGAAAAAGAAAAAAAAATATTTAATGCTTATGTAATAATGTTTACAATTGTTATTGATGCTCTTTTTATTCCTGTTGAAAGAAAAGGTTACCTTTTAAAAATGTTTTTAAAGAACGAAAAAAATATTATGTGGAATTCTGGTGAGAGAAAGGTAAAAATGGAAGTTATTTTCCTGCAATGGGTTTGAAAGTTGGTTAACATGTTGTTTAGTAGCAATTGTCAAGAAATGTACCTTTTGATGTTGTGTTTTGGTGATCTCTGACAGTATTAGAATGCTTTAGTGGTTGGAATGTTCTTTCATATTTTTGAATGTTGAACTTCTTTTATATGAAAATTGTAAAAAGAAAAAAATAAGTGTTAGCGTTCATCTTTTCATTGGTTAACGTGTTTGTTTGAGGACATAACCTATTGAATAGTCAGGTTATTCCTAATGTACCTTCAAAGAGGAATTGTTTTTTTTTACAGGAATATGTTCATGTTATGTTATGTTATATGAATTTATGTAGCGCAACGTATGCCCTAGGGTGCCTTGGCACTGATAGCTAGGCGTAGTGCGGGATTAGGTGGTAGAAGAAGCAGATTACAAGTTGAAGAGCCAAGTTTTGAGGAGTTTTCTAAAAGTCAGCAAAGAAGAAGAGGATCTGATATGGAGGGGCAGAGTATTCCAGGGTCTAGTGGCTCCTGCAAGGAAGCTACTGCCGCTCCATTTAGTTTTTTTAAATCTGGACGGAGTGACTGTGTAAGTGCCCAGGGATCTAAGGTTCCTATTGGGAATGTACCAAGTAATGGCATTTCTTAAGAATTCAGGTCCCATGCCATGTAGGGCCTTAAAGGTGAGACAAGGGGTTTTAAATGTTATGCGATTACTGACAGTAAGCCAGTGTAATTCTTTAATGGCCAGGGATACAGACTGATGTTTAGGAAAATTGAGAAGTAATCTGGCGGCTGAGTTCTGTAGGACCTGCAATTTATTGAGATATTGTTTCTGCAGATTGACATATAGGCCGTTGCAGTAATCTATTTTGGATAAAATAAGGGAGGAAATGACTGTTTTCCTGGCACTGACCGAATGTAAGGGAGGATCTTTCTAATGGTTCTTAAAGTAATGTATGAAGAGGATATGATAGAATTAACTTGTTTGCCAAAGTTAAGTTTGTCGTCCAGAGTCACTCCCAGGCTTTTAACCTTAGGGGATGGAGTTGGAAGTGAGCCCATCTCTGCAGGCCAGCAGTCAGGGGTCCAAAAGTAAGGATTGTTACCAAAGAAGATTACCTCGGTCTTCTCTGAATTTAGCTTCAGACAATGTCTGTCCATCCAGATGCAGAATTTTCTCATGCAATTGTGAAGCTGAATGCTAGCATTATTGGCCTTGTTTGCTGCTGAGCCACAATTTTTGTGTCATCTGCGTAAGAAGTAAGTGAGAGACCGAAAGACTGTATCAGAGGGGCAAGCTCAGCCACATATAGGTTGAAAAGAGAGGGGCTGAGCGAGGATCCCTGCGGCACCCCGCATGGTAGTGAGAAAGTTTTGGAACTGAACTTGTCTAGCGTCACAGAGCTTTCCCTATTGTTTAAGAATGATCTGAGAAGACCTAAGGCTGTACCCTTAATACCCATTGCCTCAAGGCGGTGGCATAGTGTTGTATGATCCACCGTATCGAAGGCCGCAGATAGGTCCAGTATAATCAAAGCAGCATTTCCTCCTTCATCAAGGGTAGTTTTAAGTTCATCTGTGGCTTTGATCGGCACTGTCTCAGTGCTATGATCTGATCTAAAGCCAAATTGAGTTGGGTCTAACAAATTATGTTCCTTCACGAATTGGGTGAGTTGAACATTCATCATTTTTTCAATTACCTTGGCCGGGAAAGGAAGTCTAGAAATAGGTCGGTAACTAGAGGGAATGTCAGGATCGAGATTAGATTTTTTTAGAAGTGGAAGAATAGATGCCTTCTTCCAAACTAATGGAAAAATACCTGATAAAAACATGGAATTGAAAATGTTGGTTAGACATTTGGCTACAGGCTCATAAATTTGTTTAAGCACCGACGGAGGACATGGATCGCTCAGGGATCCTGATTTAGTAGACAGAATAAAATGTTCTACCTGATTTACAGAGACTTCCAAATATCAAATATTTATTGCTGTAAAAAGGTTGAATATATTTACCTTTGTTCTGAATTCTGAAATGTCTCTAATATGAGATTGTTGCACTTTTGATTTTCCTATAATTTGAAATATTGGTGCAGGTCTAGGAAACAAATGTTTTTTAGTTTTGTATAATGCAGTAATAGTACACCTGCTGAGGAACTGTTGGAAGGTGTTAAGTGGGCATCATTGAGGATGGCTGACAGCATTTGAGAGAGCCCTTAGGATGAGGAGGGTTAGTTCCAAATACTGAGGTTAACTCCTATGGGAGTTGATCCCAGTAGCTGGGAGGGAAAGGCTCCTGACCCTAAAGGGGGATGAAGCAGAATCTTACACCTACATGTAGAAGAAATGTCTGATCAGGAAGTTTGGTCTCACCACAGAGCAGTACAAGATGAAGTTTAGGGACACCCAGAAAGTTAATCCACAGTCCTGGGTGGACTTTGTAGACATCTCAGTATAGGCACTAGAGGGCTGGATACAGGTTAGCTAGGTAAGCACCTATGAGGGGCTGCACAATTTATTAATGAAAGAGCACATCTTGACTAATTGCTCCTCAGAAAAGTTATGCCAGTATCTAGTGGACTCTAAGCTGTCTGGTCTCATGGAACATGGGGAAACAGCTGATGCTGATAAGTGGGTAAGAATCCGGGTTCACACAAAACACCAGGTGGGTGATCCAAAGAAAGGAGGACAGGTCCCCTGCCAGGGGAAAGCCCTGGACAAACAAGATAAAAAACAAAAAGAGACCTCACAAGACCCAAAGAAACCTGCACAGGGAGGGGGTTCCTGAGCCTCTCCAACCTCAAGGGGGAAGGGTATCAGGGAAAGTCTTTTGACCATGCAAAGGCAGGAAAATTCTTTGACCCCCTCAAAGGTGGCGAGGTGTTATGGTGTAATCAGTCAGGACACAAAAGAGGAGATGCTCTCTACACAAAGAAGCCCCCCACTGGTGGGCAGTCTCAGCTGATTGTCAATGTAGGTTTGGGGGTGGAGATTGTCCTACAGATGTGGAAGGGGTTCACAGAGACAACCTTAGGTTCCCTGGGTGGGGTGGAAGATGCAGCCCTGGCCGCCTTATCTCCCAGCATGGAGAGGTACAGGCAGAGGCCTAAAATCAATGGAACTGAGGTTGAGGCTCTGAAAGATACAGGAGCTAGTGTGAAAGATGCCGGAGGTCGGTCGGTCTCGAGACCGTGCAACATCATAATTTGGCCCTTTGTATTGTCATTGCTAAGTGTAGATTTTGGTCTGAGAAACTTTGTGGATAGATGTTGAGGAGCGTTCAGAGCACAGTTCACAAATTGATGTGTGCTATATTTTTTTCATTTCAATTTTCCATATTCATTAACCCCTGTCAACTTCCCCAAAGGCTCCTATGAATAAATAAAGAAAGACTAGTGACTAAGTTACATGAAATGTCTTGCTGTTGCTAATTTGCAGCATGTTCAATGTTATAAAGTGATAGTGTATGCTATATTGCTCCATTTTTTAGAATGTTAGTACATTTCAATGGGGCAAAGCAGAGGTGGCCAGCAAAAAAACAAATGGAGCAAAATACCACAGCCTTGCAATGCATCATGTTGTGCTAAATAGCCCTTCATTTCGATAAAGCACAACGTATGCAGTTTTCGTAATCTGACCACTGGCGTATGTAGAACTTAAAAAAGTACTCTTGTTAGGCCCTAACCCCAATGTAAATATTAAGAAAGTTTAAGGAGCAACCTATTAAGGTCACTATGTTCCTCTTTCTCGTAGATTGACTGATCATAATGCTTATTTTCAGAAGAGTGGAAAGGACATTCTAATAACAATACAGTAAAATATGGGAAAGCATGCAATATAGGCATTTAAAAAGTATGGTCTTGATTTAGGTTTTTGGCGGACAGAGTACAGTTCGTCAAGGTGGTGGAGGACATTAATTCTACCATCCTGATGGACTACTATCTACTAAATTTAGAAATTATTGCCAGCCCATCTATTATCTCTGTAGATTGAAAGGAACCAATGTCACAGCAGTTCCTTTCACTGTACAAAATGTTTGCTGGATGGCTGCATTCGGTTTTGACAGCCATCCACAAAACCTTTTCATTTTTTTTATTTTTGGGGAACAAATTCCCAAAGTGGGAATATGTTTCTTAAAAAACAAAAAACTAATGACCCCCCACACTGTGGGAGACTTCTCCCAGTGTGCGTGTAGGTCATTATTTTTTGTTTTCCTTTCCCTCAATGCCAGATTTTTCCTGTTGGTGAGTGACAGGGAAAAAAAGAAAAAACATCATCCTCCCTAAATAGTCCTTCTTCTGACAGCACCTGCTCTGTAGGGCAACTGGAAGAAGTATTCTCTCAACAGAGCCAAGGGGTGATCCTTCAACAGAATATTTACGGTCCACCTGTCTTTAAATGGGACTGGATAAACCGAGAATTTGGCATGCAGGGTACTCTATCATGCATGTGACAGAGTATCCTGTCTGCCAAACTCTAAATTGGGCCCTAAATGTAAATAATATGGAAACAACAAATAGAAAGGGTGTGCAAAATCATTTTTATGCATCAATCTTCAATATTTTGCTCACGAAGGTAAATCTGAAGCAAAAAAATAAACAAGACCTAGCACACATGCTTTATGCCCAAAATTTACATCCAGAATCTATCTGACCAATAGATAACCCTTTTCTTCTGGTTTCCATTATTAAAAAGCATCTGGTATGCCCTTACCAACCAAAGAGAAAGCAGCACCAACAGCATCAAGAAAATCTTTGCCATAGTGAAAGACTTCATCTTTCTGGCAGCAAGCTCTACCAGCGTAGTCCCCTCTCAGGACCTCTGCATCCAGCTGTACCTATTCTTCAGCAACAAGATCACCAGCCTCTATGAAAACTTACAGGACTAACTAGACCCTTGTAGCCCTCCTGCCCATCTCCACCAACTCCCACAGGACCACCCTGACTACCTGGCTCACCATCACCACTGAAGAAACGGAAATGACCATGCAGTCCATGCACTCTTGAGCACCCTTAGACCCCTGCCTTCTCTATGTCTTCATAAAAGGACTGGGCCCCAATCAGTGCTGTGCAGCCCTCACTCCGAGCTTGAACAAATCAATCATCGCAGCCACTTACTGAGACACCTGGAAACAAGCCACAGTACTCCCCTTCTTCAAGAAACCATGAGCAGACTCGAAGATGTTAGCCAACCACTGGCTTAGCTCCCTGCTACCCTAATCAAAAAAAGCTATGGAAACGTTGATAAACAAAGGCCAAGCCACCAACCTCACTGACAACCACCTCCTCAACTCCACTCAATCTAGATTCAGGCCCAACCAAATTACAGTGACTGCTCTCATCGCCGCCAAACTTGACATCCAGATGATCATGGACAGAGGTGACACCGCTGCCCTCATTTTACTGGATCCTTTTGCAGCCATAAACACCATCTCCCACCCCATCCTTATCCAAAGACTGCACAGAGATGACATCCAAGGTACCACACAACACGTTTGCTCCTTCCTGACAGGTTGCACCCAGTCAATTAGCCTGGCCTCTTTCCCCTTGGAAGCTGTCAACCTCATCTGTGGAATTCTACAAGGATCCCACTCGGCCCCACACTGTTCAACACCTACATGACTCCACTTGCCAGCATTCATCAGGCCCATGGAATCAACATCATATCCTACGCTGCCAACACCCAGCTGATACTCTCCCTCTCTGACAAGACTGAAAACTCCCCAATTTCTCTTCCTGCATGACCGAAGTCGCCAGATGGGTGAAAGCCAACTGCCTCAAGCTCAACACAGATAAGGCAGTAGGAGTAATCTTCGATGAAGACACCTCGCTCTGGGACTCCACCTGGTGGCCTGCCAAACTCTGACCTAAAATCCTTGTGTCAGACCACACACAGTATCTCATAATACTAATTGACAACAAACTCACCATGATTGGCCAAGTGAATGCAGTCTCTACCTTCTGCTTTCACACACTCAAGAGGCTCAAGAAAATCTTCAAATGGGTCCCCCCCAACAATTGCAGAACCATTGCCGAAGCCCTCATCGGCAGCATACTGTAGAAGGGCAACACACCCTGTGCTGAAATCAATGTTCATCTGATCCAAAGACTCTAGACCCTACAAAGCTCTGCAGCCAGGCTCACCCTCAACCTCTCACCCTGAACTCATTAACATACCGCACCTCAAAGACCAGGACACAGGCAGCACGCACCAAATGGTCAGGACATAAATATGCCAATGTTCTAAAAGTGTAATTTTCAAAAATGTGACTTAAAATCTGACTCAACCATTAAAGAGGGTTTTAAATTACAATTCATTTGAGTGTAAACATAATATTCCTATCTGCTCCCAAACTTGGCTCCCAATCCACAAACAAGCACTCTTCTGACTCCTCATGCAGACATACAAAGCCTTACACAACATTGGCCCACATAACTCAACAACTGCCTAAACTTTCACGAAACTACCAGACATCTCCACTCACCCAGACTCCTATTTGCACCCCCGCATACGCAGAACCATATACAGTGGTCGTGGCTTCTCTTACATCATTACGAAAGCCTGGAAATGCCTTCCCCTACACAACAGAGCCTCCTCCTCAGTTCTTGAATTCTGCAAGGAACTGAAGCCATGGCTCCTCCCCTAGCCCGACCCTGGCTTTGACCATACAGTTCCTCCCTCAGCACCAAGACACCATCCTGGGTTAGTTGTGCGCTATGTACATACACATAATATAACATAGCGTAACTTAACGTAGCATGACGTAACATAACATAACATCTGAGGCTTTAACCATAATTTCACCTAAGTAACAAAATATTTTGGGCAATATTATTTCATCATTTAATAATATAAAACAAATGAAAACGTAACTGATAATAAATTCCTTGTAAAGTAGACAGACCAAAAAACGTTATTAAAATTGAACTTGGTTGGCTGACTCAAAGCTTGCGATTCAAAAACAATGCTAAAATAGTTATTTTGATGAGAGAACATATTGCAGATAGTGACTGAACCACCTTTAAATTTAAAGTAACCTTCTTGCGAAGGCCAAAAAAGTGGTGGAAAAAATTTGGAAAGGTTGTCTAAATAATGTTATATACATGACTAAGCTGCCTTTGGTTTTTAAACCATCCAGTTGAAATAAAGTTAATAGCAATATGGATTAGTTCTTTAAATGTACCCCGTCAAAGGGCATAATGAGATTGCTTTTGTGTTCTTGAATGCAGTGCTTTGAAGTCTGGATAATAAGTTTTTGCAGGAAATCTTCCCTGCCAATGCTTTTGCAGACGTTTCCATGTGATTTGCTTGATAGATTGGCTACAAGGGAACATTTTATAAGACATTTTCTAAGATAACAAGAGCAGATAAAAAGAACAGTGTTGAAATAATCCTTGTGTTCATGGTTAAACTTTATTGCCTCGCAAAAACTTCAAAGTTCATTTTTTAGGATTGCCTCACTGCACGATGCCACTTACAATAACCTGGCTCGTTCATCCAAACGTGGCACTTGCTATCAATTTTTGCTCAGTATCAGATGAAGTCATATTTCTGCAGACACAGAAAAGCACATAAAAGTCAGTTCTGTACCAACGAAGGACAGTGTTATTTCAGCAAGGACAAATTATGTATCTTAATCTAAAGCTGCGTTTTGTAATTACACAGACGTTTCAATACAAGAAGTTATATATTTGACCTCTCTGGAGAGCATAACGTCCTATTTTGCAACAATTCCTTTACAAATAAGCACGGCCACTGGAATTATGTTGCAGGGGAGGACTAAATTATGCGAAAAGAAAAAGCAAATTATGCTGCGTAATGCAGTACATTTTGTGACAGTATTACTTCATTATTTGTCATTTTTACACTTGTTAACAATGTCTGGGCATAGGTTACACCTTTATTAGTACCAGTGTAACACCCAAAGATGACAATAAGCGTATTATGAGACAATGGTAACTCGCAAGTATTCCCTATGCAAGTAGATACCTTGTTTGGCTTTTTCTTGTGAGTTACTCAACTAAAATACTCATGAAATACAAATCGTGTGGAGTTTTATAACCTTTGCATATTTTTTTTAGTTTTTATGAGAAATACAGAAATACTTGAGGTTTGTGAGAAAAAAACACCATTTTGCATATTCTAATGGTGAGGATCCACAGATTTTTTTTGCTATGGTTTATGGCATTCAGAAACCCTTTGCAGAAGGAATTGGGCTAGTTTAAGAAAGTTTTGCTCTGAATTAAGGTAAGGGATGTCCTGTCCATTCCAGATTTACAACCTCCTTTTTCCTGTAGTCAAATGTGCCGTTTTTTAAATCTGAAAATGCTAGAGATATATTAGAGGCCTTGTGCAACCGGAATTCGTGGATTTGCTTGAGTGTAAATATTCATGAATATTGTATCAGACAAATGGTAATTTATATGTGAGTTACTTTCAGTCCTTCAATACTTGCTCCAGAAGACGCATTTCTGAAACATGCCTGGTACGTTTTCTACCCCCCCCCCCGATGTTATGACTGTTTGCAACTTATATTTTACATCATCTGGTGAGTGCAGCCTGTTAATTGCAAGTTAATTTTCATGTTCTAAAGCTGTGAAGACCATTGACCACACTGGTACAACAAATGCAAAAAGAACAATTGATGGACGGAATTCTGAACAATGTCAAACACTCACCCCGAGTACAGAGATCTGGGCCTAAATCCATAGCCTTTTTTTGCTCACCACACCATTCCAGTTTGGACCCAGCCATATGCAGATCAGTCTGGACCCTGCTACCCGGACTGAAAATAAGCATCCTAGGACCAGTTTCGGGGTATCACCCCTCATCAACCAGGATAGCTTGACTCTTTGTTAGAGCTGTACAGGTACTTTAACTCCCAAGATGAAAAGACACATATGGCTACATAGATATAACACGACTGCTACCTCTTTATTCTGGCTTCAGTAGTATTTTTTGAGTGTCAAAATCTGAACTCCAATCAATGACAGGCTTACCCTTATTCCAACTCAGATCCTGGGTTTACAGTAAAACAATAAAGAGAAAGCAATGGTTCTGAAACATTAATCCAATTGTCAACTTCCAATGTTTTATATAATATGGTGCTATGTATCCAGCATGCCAAATGTAATAAGAGACACAATTTGTCTTTCACTATATGCTTGCTATCAAATGATAAGGAGGGAATTTAAAACAATTATTCGGGAAAACAACAAAAGGATGACCTATCTGTTTTTATTAAATACTTGGAGCATTATTATATTACATCTTTATATACATCATGCAAACAAGTCCATTCATTTACATTTGCTTTAGTATCTCAGAGAGCTGATGGCACAGGGCACATACACTGAGTGGGTGAGAGGGTGCAATTGTGGTGCAAGGCATGATTAAATATGAGGAAGAACAATTAAGTAATACAGAGCACTACTGTGAGAAGTGGATTATTAGTTGGGGTAGGTGGAAGTCCACTGTTGAAAATAGGCCTTTCTGCAGAGTCATCCCCAAACGTTTTGCCTTCCTCCTCCCCTTTTTGCTGAATTCCTTTTTGTTGGCTTTAGTACTCTGGGCACTCTACCACTGTGAACCAGTGCTAAAGTGCATGTGCTCTCTGCTTAACACATGGTAATATTGGCTTATCCACAACTGGCATATTTAATTTACTTATAAGTCCCTAGTAAAGGGGACTACACGTGCCAGGGCTTGTAAATCAAATGCTACTAGTGGGTCTGCAACACTGATTGTGCCACCCGCTTAATTAGCCCTTTAAACATGTCTCAGGCCTGCCTTTCAAGAGCCTGTATGTGCAGATTTAAACTGCGATGTTGACATGGCATGTTAACCCTCTTGCCAGGCCCAAACCTTTATTTTTAATACATGTAAGTCATCCCTAAGGTTGGCCCTGGACAGCCCAAGGACAGGGTGCAGTGTATTTAGAAAGTATGACATGTACTGTTTAGTTTTACCTGTCCTAGTAGTGAAAAATTCTTAAATTTGTTTTACAATACTGCAAGGCCTATCTCTCCCATAGGATAACATTGGGATTACCTTATTACATTTTATAAGTATAATGTCTAATTGTGAAGACATCGGACCCACATTTACAATCACAACTTATGGTGAAGTTGGATTTTAAATTGTAATTCTGAAAATGCCACTTTTAGAAAGTTGCTCTAAGGAACAGAGATCCCTAAACGGAAATAGAAAAATATAATTCACTGGGAATATAAATAATGCCCATGGGCCGTCCAAACAACTTTTAAAATGACATTTTATTTATACATAAAATAAAAATAATCTGTAGGGGTGCACTTATGTATGTATTTAAAAACACACAAAGGCAAAAAGGTGCGTGACAACAAATACCCAGAATTAAAGTCACAATTCCATAAAACCCAACACTGCAGCACCCATTTATCAATAGCACATAATCAGATGGGCCAGAGTGGTCAGCTCAAATTTAGGGATCATCATCACGACAATACAACATTTGCCTGGATACATAAACCAATATGAAAAGAAAATAAATCAATATGAGAACTTGTAAAATCAAAAGGAGGGGAAGGCCAAGCAAAAGAGAGGAAAGGAAAAGGAAAGAATATAATTAAACTAATTTATAATATAACTCGAATAACTTGCTCTGGGTGAGAATTTATGCCAAAACCTCCTTGCTGTGGTCACTGTGATAGAACCATGCAGAATTTTCCATATAGTGCCTATCGATGAACACTAGCTGTGGGGCAAAAATTGTGGTCACTATGGCATGTTAGAACCAGAAAATAATCCTGAGCATTGTGATAATGAGTGTGGTCCAAAATTATGCTGAGTGAGAAGGTTTGCATGCAGAGTGAGAATACGACACTCATAAGTAACACAGGTCGGTTAAACACCAACCATAGGAATACCTTCCTCATGTATCATAAAATGGCAATTTGTCAAGGTGTCATATGGCCCCAATGTGGGTGTGCAGGGGCACTCTGGCGGACTGCCTGTCTCTGAATACACGTCTGGGGGGTGACAGCTGGGCTTTGTGCATTCACTATAGGTAGCCATACAAAGGGAGCTTAGGTGTGACTTGATGGGCCAACTGTGTCCTAATGGGCCATTCTGGGCAGGATTGGAGGAAGAAGCTGGACACGGCCTCACACTTACACGTGAATAGACTGTCCTTTCTCCACACAAAGGGCTGCATGTGCCAATACAATACAATAATATGATTTGTGAAAAGGTCTAAAGGACCCCCTTTTTTTCTTTTCCCTTTTCTACTCCTTATCCACATGAACACCTTATCTGAGCACTCATCTTTATCACTTTATCCATTTCGATACAATGTGTAAATAAGAATGTTGTTTGAGACTGACTTATAAGTGATGCAACTAAACTTTCAGAAATGCAATTATGTGTATGTGTCTTAATCTGCTGTTTTTGAAATCTTGTCTGCTGCCCTAACCTTGTAACTGTGGATGAATCTACGAGATTGTTCTTCTTTTCCATATAGTGGGAGGATATCTTTTGATATATTCAGTTCTCCTATGCCTCTTGTTGCTTGTTCCGATCGGACCATTATTTGCCTGTATCAGCAGAATACTTTTGGCACCTTTGCCCTTATGGAGATTTCTATGTTCAGACCTAGACACTTTTTTTAGAGCTTGTATTCCTCCAGCGTGTCAAGGATGCAAGTTGTAGCCAAACAGTGCTCCACAAGGGTGGATAACCTCTCCATGACAGCCGCTGAGGCAACTGGCCTTAATCAGATCGACCTGTCAGATTTGTCCCACTCCTCTGGAGGTCTTTGGAGCCAAATAGTTGGAGTCCTAGGTGTCTCAGGATGATAGGAGGATCACACTTTGACACAGCCAAGTGTCTCAGACCTCAGGAATGGTACTTGCGGTCAAGACGCATTCCATAGGAAGTCACTAGCAGCTACCAGGGCAGGGCCAGTTGTAACTTATGATCTGGGATTTTCAGTAAAAAGGACTCCTGTAGCTTCTTTAGTCCCTTTAGTTTAACAGGAGGTCAGTCAACTATCCCTTGGAGTCCACTTCTTTGTCCTGGGTGCAAATGGGAGTAGGTTTAACCTTTCAGGTCTCTTCACTGGTCTCAATAGCAGGTGCAGTCATTCTTCTGTTTTCCACTGTTCCAGTCGTGTTCTGAAGGGGTGCCCATGGGTGCCACATTTATGTCTGGTATTAGCTTGTGGATGTGGGTGACTCCTGACTCATCCCAGGGGTAACCCGGCTCACTTTTGCAGCAGTTTCTCAGTGCCCTACTACAGGCAGTCCCACAGTGCCTCTCTCAACCTACATTCACCATGGCAGAGCCTTTCTTCCCTTACGCAGATTTCCTGTGCCCACCCCAGAGGTGTGTCCAGGGAAATGAGCAAATCCTCCCCTGTGGTCACTTCAAACCAGTTATGAAGGCAGTTCCTCTCCTACTGGGATTGATGCCTGTCTGACTAGGTGGACAAAAGAAGACCCTGCCCAGGTGTCAGCTAACCTTTGCCTGTGAAAGGGTAGGCCCCTTCAAAGTTAATTAAGTTAATGGGCACAGGTGAGATAGTCCTGCCAGAGGAACAGAACATCTCCTTGCTCCAAGGCCTTACACTCAGCTCTGGGAGCCGGTGCGCACCTGACCAAGGGGTTATTCAGCTCTTTTCCTAAATATGTGTTACAAATCTGACTTTACCAGTGAATTGGGTGTGTAATACATTTTTTCAAAAGTCCAAAAATGAACTTTGCAGTTGTTTCCTAGGTGGAGATAACCTTATTAAATGGAATATTGTACCCTAATGCTTTCCTAAAGAACAGCTTGCCCTGCTACAGTGATAATAGCTTTTGGGGTTTATTAACTTTAAAGACAATTTTAACATTAAACATTTACATGTCCTGTTTTTAAATATCATTTACCCTGCCTAATGGGCATTAAGATTTACTTAGTGGTGATTTATTATATTTTAAAAGAAGGGTCTAGTCCTGTCAAAAGGGGTCATTTTGACAGGTCGAATTTACAGTTTCAAAATTCCTTAGACAGGCTACAGTGGTAGGCCTCCAGTCATGTTTGCATTGTCACTGTAGTGGGTGACACAATGGGTGATGTACTCCACTAGTGAAATTTCACTTACAGGCCCTGGGTACACTTAGTACCATCTGGAAGAGACCCATAGGTAAGTTAAGTATGTCTGTTAAAAGTATAGACAATTTTATGTTTTATGAGTCAGAGCCAGCACCATAAGTCCGAAAAATGAGAGTTATCATGTAAAAAGAGGCATGTTCCTACAACTACCAGAAACTCTCTGTTAAGTTTCTGTCTGGCCTACAGAATCAAATAATGGAGCCGATAGAAGTAGCCTTGAATTACGACATTATTAGCATGCATGAATTTGAGTTCCTAAACAATATCCATTCCAATATTGGAACGGGTAAAACTCGCCTTGTATCAGGACATTGTCAGTAAGCATGAATATGAATTCCCAAAAACCTGTACCCTACACATAAGCCAAAAACCAATAGTACCCTGTGAATACTTTTGAACAACCGATTGTATCAGGGTGTGGTAAAATTCTTAAGCCTTTACGTCACTTTGCTGATTCTTTTATCAAGTCCTCTGTGTCACAGATTCCATCATATGTCAGGGACAATAGAGACTTCACAAAGAGTCTGAAGAGCCATGTTTACAATACAGAACATGAACTTTTAGCAAAATTGGACTTCATTTCCCCCTACACCAATATGCCACAACAAGCTGCAATAGATGTGATGAAACAACTCTTGAGACATGGGGCCAGATGCGCAAATATTATATATGGTTGCAAACCTTGTGATTAACATAATCACAGGTTTTGCAACAAGCAAAAGGCATTTTATAATGCACTAAGGCCCTTTTACATGTTTAGAAGAGCCTTTCTTGCTCATAAAAAGGCTTTTCTGGCACTATATGAATAGCAAATAGGAGTGTGTGTGAAAGGGGTCTCTTCGTCCTGTTTGCAATTTGAAAGGGATATATTAATGACTTGTGACTGAAATTGCAGCTGTAAACCATTTATTTGTTACCGACCAATGAGTTGCCATAGTACCTGATCGATCCGAGGGACCACTGTCTGCTCCATCCAATGTCTTCCCAAATTGGTGACTTTTTTGTTTTTAAGAACAGCTGCTATCCCTTTAATGGACCCAGTATAAACTAAAAAAAAAGGTTTGCTATTGTGAAAGCACATATAGGGAAGGAGGTCTGCTGTCTCTTACAAACCTCTATCCCTGTATTATCAGCCAATTCCAGCGGGTCACAAATTGGGACCTGCCTAATCGCTATTCATTAGGCAGAGCATTTTGCTGCCCCTAGCAAAAAAAGAACTTGCGATGTGACCTATTAATGCATAGATTATATTACAAATTGTATTCCCACTCCCAAACCAGTTGATGTAGAAGTTGCACTTCTTGGGCATTTGAAGGGGAATAGGACATCGATACAAGTTTTAACTTAATTCAGTGTGAAGTGTGCCTTGAAACAAAAATATTTTCTATTCGAGCCCGATTAATATTTTCAACAGACGAGCACTTCTGTGGGTCCAGATTTCACTCCGAACAGAGAGAATATTTTGGTAGCCGAGTTTGAGGAATGGGTGATCTACACTGCCACAATTCCAAATCTTCACGAGACAACATAATACAGAAGTGGCACAGATATATTAAGGACATATTTATGATATGGGAGGGAAACAACTATGATTTAAGGAATTTTATTCAGTTGTTGAAAAAACAATGTCCTGAATTCCATTTTATATATATTCTTCATTAAAATAGATATTAGTTATCTGTTAGTCCACTATGAGAATGGCAAAGTTTAGTTTATATCACACTGTACAAGTAACAAGCAAGAAAGGAACTCACCACCTTCCTTCGACTATTCCATTCAGGCAGTTCCTGCGACTAAGATGGAACTGGGGGAACAGAAGCGATTTTTTCAAGGAGTCTGACATACTCAAACATTTGACTCAAACAGGCTAGAGAATGTGCATGTGTTAGACCTGGCATCATTGCCGTGGGTTTCCCTTGTATGTTTGCCTTTGCCTCCTGTTATTTTGCTGTGTGTTGAACTTCGTTTTTGCTGGTCTAGATGCTTTAGGCACCTTGCCACTGCTGTTCAATGCCACAGTGCAAGTGCTCCCTGTAAATTGTTGTTATGGATTGGATTCCATGATTGGCATGTTTGATTTACTAGTCAGTCCCTAGTACAGTGCACTGTGTATGCCTAGGGCCTGTAAATCAAATGCTGCTAGTGGGCCTGCAGCACTGATTGTGCTACTCACGTAAGCAGCCTTTAAATTTAACTCAGACCTGCCACTGCAGACTATGTGCGCAGTTTGGTATTGCCATGTCGACTTGGCAAGTGCACCCACTTGCCAGGCCCTAACCTTCCCTTTTTTTACATGTGAGTCACCCCTAAGGTAGGCCCAAGGTACCCCTGTGGGCAGGGTGTAGTGTATGTGAAAGGTAGGAAATTCCCTGATGTGTGTGGAATGTCCTGATAGTGAAATACTGCCAATTTCTTTTTCACTATTGTAAGGCTATCTGTCCCATAGGATAGAATGGGGAGTTTGCTTATAACATCTTATAAGCACAACTGCCTAGGGGAACAAGATAGGAAAATAAAGTTTAGTATGCCTGAACTCAGAATATAAAAATGCATCTTTTAGTAAAGATGATTTTTATATTGTGTGTTTAAAAATACCACTTTTAGAAAATAGGTATTTTCTTGCTTAGTCATCCAATGTGCCTCTGCTAGGGTGTGTATTGACTGTCTGGCTTGGGAGTGACAGGGGCTGGGGATGTGCATTCTGTTCAGACAGCCACTTGGGGGGGGGTTAGGTGTGTCCTGCCTTTCCAGGGTCAGTTGGGCTGAATAGACCTGGACTGCATTTAGAGTAGGGGGAGGAAATTTCCTTTCACATGAATGGGTCTGGTCTGCCTTACACAATGCTGTCTCCACCTCTTGCCAGGAAGCTGCACCAGAGAGGACAGAACTGGTTTTGACTGAGTACAGGGCTTATCTGCCACCAGAGAACAAAGGATTTTGCTGTATAAATATTGGGGCCCATACCCCAGAACTTTAGATAACTTTTGACTTCAAGAGGAACCTCTACCAAGGAGAAGAGCTGGAAGAAACTGGAGGAGGAGTACTGCCTCTTTGCTGTGTGCTGTCTGGGGTTGGCCTGCAGTAGCTGGTTCTGCCAAGGAGAGGAACTGTGTGTGTATCCTGCTTGAGAAGTGTCTCCAAGGGCTTGGAAGTAGTGCTTGGCCCCTGTTCACGAGGTCTCAGGAACAGCAAAGACCTCACCATCCTTCTGGGCACCATCTCTGGAACCGCTGGTTTCAGTTGCCGCAGAAGAAATGGACAACCAACTCTGTCACTGAGTCCATCGCAGGATTCCGTGTCCTGAACGCCCCGCACAAGGCACCGCCGCACTTCGCTCCGCATCCCTGGTCTCACCGACGCCATCTGAACGATCGTCACTGAGTCATTGCTTGCACTGCCAAGGAGAGGAACTGTGTGTGTATCCTGCTTGAGAAGTGTCTCCAAAGGCTTGGAAGTAGTGCTTGGCCCCTGTTCACGAGGTTCACGAGGTCTCAGGAACAGCAAAGACCTCACCATCCTTCTGGGCACCATCTCTGGAACCGCTGGTTTCAGTTGCCGCAGAAGAAATGGACAACCAACTCTGTCACTGAGTCCATCGCAGGATTCCGTGTCCTGAACGCCCCGCAGAAGGCACCGCCGCACTTCGCTCCGCATCCCTGGTCTCACCAACGCCATCTGAACAATCGTCACTGAGTCATTGCTTGCACTGCATCCTGTGGGCACTGCACTCCGCACCGCCTCATCTCACCCTGCCTGGACGTCACGGACACCGTCGCTACCCGACCGGTACATCGACCGGCTCCGTCACCTGCACCACAACCTGCCAGCACCGCATCAAGCACCGCCTCACCCTGCACAATAAGCCTTGGGCCCACCGACGTGGTCTGGACGATCGTCACCGAGCCGCTGCCTGCACCACATAGTGAGGGCACTGCACCCTGCATCACTTCCATTTGTTTGCAACTTGACCAACAACTGTGTTTTCATGGGTCGCCTTAGCATGGGATTATCAGACATGTGAGGATTTTCAATGGACTTGAGCTGGGATCACACACTAGACAGCAAGAAGTGATTTTGATGGGGAGCTTCCATGGGAAAGACAGCAGTATTTGGGGCTTGGTTTTGGTTTGCACCCAGTGAAACATACCAATTCCAGGCATGTGGCTTGTATGAATCCTGTTAAGTTTTGTCACCCAGAATCCTATGCATATGTCATAGTGTGGGCTAAAAAAATCAGACTTTTTTCACTTTTCTGTTGGAGAAGACTTCTTAATTTCAAACAAAAATCAAGAGCCCTGCAACCTAAAATTCCCACACTTATAACAATAGAAATCGCACTGCAAATATGAGGGTGGGCCAATTGTACAGAACACGAAGTGAAAAAACACTGTGACCCAGTGAAGAAGACCACATTGACTTCACAGGGTCACAGTTTTGACCTGTTACTGTCTGTTACAATAGACCCACCCACACATTTGAGGTTCTGTTATTATCAGAAGTTCTGCTGTTTATTATAAACTGGAATTTTCAGTCCTAACATTTGTGAGCACATTCTGTTTTTTTAAACAAAGTTTGAAATTTGCATGGCATTCTGGGTAAAAAATGGTGCCATTCACACAAGGCCCGGACGACCCCGATCCAAATGTCACCAGTCCGGGATTCCAAAAATCAACTGAATTTGAAGATGCTTTTCACGGTTGCATTCTAGGACCATTACTGACATTGGTGATAGACCCACTCACACTTGTGGATAACTTTTTAATTGGAATTTTTTTTTCAAAGCAGTATGGGAGGATAGTTGCTATTATCAGTAGCATTTCTCTATATGATTGGCCTCTTCTTGTAAATAAATTCAACAGAAAACATTTTCTCAGAATCACCTGGCAATATAGGGAATCCAAAATACAGAGTGGTAGAAATGAAGCCTATCCCTAAACTAGAATTCCCAGTTATGTTTAAAAAAATACAGAGCTTTCATTCACCCCCAATATCTATTCATTAGATTTTTTGCTATAAAGTGATGCATGCATCGTCCACAGGGAAAAACATTGTAACCCATGACTTGATTGTTGGGAAGGTATGCTGAGCAACTTAGGTAAAACACGAGAAAGGAGTGGCACCATTTGCTTTTTGCAGGCCCCCCGCCAATATTTGCCCAATTTGTGACTATTAGGTACTGATGAAAAACTCTGCGATTTACTGAGCCCTGCTGACCAGGCCTGAGTGCAAGTGCTCTGACCCTTAAAAGTGTATGTGTACTCGGTTTATACACAATTGGCATAGGTTAACTTACTTATAGGTCCCTAGTATATAGTACCGAGGTACCCAGGGCCTGTATGTTAAAGTGCCCCTCATGGACTGCAGCAATTATTGTGCCATCAAAAGTGGGACAAAGTAAAGCATGTCTCCTAGCCTTCCATTGCTGGCTGTTTCGAACTGCTAACTTGACTTTGCCATTTAAACTAATGACAAATTCCCGGTCTTCCTTTTTAATATAAATATGTCACCTCTAAGGCAGTCCTATCAAGCCACAAGGCAGGGTGCTGCTTATTACAAAATGGGACATGTGTTTTTATGTGTGCTAACAGTAAAACCCCAAATTGTCGTTTTTGTTATAGAAAGAAAAGTATCCTCATTGACTAGTACAGAGTTACATGCTGACAATTCAGCTGTGCTAACTTCTGAATGGGACTATAAAAGTTGGTATTTCAATGTATCAAAATAATCATTACATTAAACCCGGCTTGATGTCCAAGTCAAAATTATTTTAACTAATTTAATGTAACTTGTCACTCTGTTGCTCAAGTTTCTAGTGACCATTTACAGTTACTGGCTACACGACAGCCTTCTGCCCTCCTGTGTGGAGTGTGAACCACTCTCAGAAAGCACCACAATGGATCCACCATTGGAAGAGGTGTTATCTCTTCCTAGCAGGAAGGGCACATGGAGTGTGAACCCAAAGGGCAAGCTTCAAACAGGAAGCAGCCCTTAAAGGACACATGGTGGACACACATGAGAGGCGCTTTTCTTTTGTTCTGATAGACAGGTTGGTATCAGGGACAGAGAGTAGGAAATAGTTGCCTAACCAGTTTTCCCATGGGTGTGTAGCCATTAGGTAGCCACAACTATATGCTCCACACGCTGCGAAAAGGGTTCTGCCATCTTGGCAGTGGGTAGAATATTGCATTCTGGGACAGCTAGATGCCACACTTGACAGGAAATTGTCATCAGGCAGGATAGCACCTGGTAGCCGAATGGCTGGTAGCCACCACATCCCCCAAGGCAATTTCTCGGCATAAAAGTGGCACTCTTGGCACCCAGACCTCATATCATGTCTGCACTGGTGAGAGGATCGAAGAAAGACTACCCTGCTGTTCCCTGGACCTGACAAAGAGAGGCTGTGCCAAAGACTGAGACTACACCTGCTGATCTTTAGGCTAGCAAAGATAGGACTGTGTCTATGGTGTCCTGCTTGATGACAAGTTGTCCCTGAGTCCCAACCAGAAGAAGGGACTTTTGTTACAGCTACAGGGACACAAAAGCTGAAGAAGCCAGCCTTCGTGAGTTGGTAACCAAGATTGCATGACTACCACTGACTGCTGAAGTGCAGCCTCGGAGACTGAATTTCAATGCTCAAAAGCACCCCAGTCTGTTGGGCCTGGGAGAGTCTTTGGAGTGTAGTATAGTCGCCCAAGATGGACACTAGCCTCAGTTAAAATGAACAGCTAAGTTTGCTGTAACCGAAGACCAGTAGCAATTGGTTTTTGGCTGAACTTCAACCGAACTTCAAGGGACATCAACCCCTGTGGCCAAAGTCTCCTTACAGTGATCGTGAACTGAGTAGTGGCCCCAGGAAGACCCCATCACAGGATCAACATCATCAGCATCCTTCAACAATTTTTAACAAGACCACTCCAATGTTGTCTATGGCGGTGCGCCCACAGAGTCTGGAACTGGACTGGAGACTCCTTTGACTGCAAGGCAACTGTCTTGCCTAGCCTCATTGGCCACTGTGACTCACTCTCTGCTGGAGTTGGTCAGTCAAGGCGTGCTGGAGTAGTCATACACAACTTTACAAAAGATTTCAAAGTTTTCCAAGTAACCGATAACCACAGAAGTTGCCAATGCTTGTTTGTAATTTGAATGAAAAGCAGTGATTTATCATTTGCTTAATAATTTATATCTCAAAAACCCTTTAGTGGATTTTGTTCATATTGGTGTCTAAAAACTCATAAAAGTAGGAGCTATTTTTATACATTGGCGATGGATTTCTTTGTGTCATGTTTGTGTACTTTTAAATACTTTGCACTTGTTCCTTTGACAAAGTCTGACTGCTTGAAGCCACAACTACCTAGGGTTGAGCTAAGGTTTTGCAAACAAACCAAACTAGACCCAAGACAGGTTTGTGAGTTTATTACACAGTGGCGTCACACAACCACACCATATAATAAACCGCTTTCCTCACACACCATGAGGGGTGTATTACCAAATTGAGGCAATTAAAATGAACTTTCAATTTAAGCTTTAATCTTTTGATCACAGATGACAGATACATTGATCTAATCTCTCAATGTCAATAGATTAAATAATATGAAAAAAGGCCAGGCAATTGAAGAGTTGATTTTGACTCACAATACCTTGGTGATTTTATTGCAGGAGGCACATACCTCATTAGAAAAGTTAAATAAGTTGAAGATGTGTAAATCGTTTTTCCTCCACAGGGGCTACCACAGAGGTGTTGCAATTTTCATTGCCAAAAATGTAAGACCGCAAATCCATAACTTGCAAAATGATAAAGAGGTGCATTAGAGTTGGATCAAATGCACTATTGCTCCTACCCTTGTTACATTAATTAGCTTCAATGCCCCGATTGAAGACAATCCACATCTAAACATAAGGCACTAAGGGGCTTATTTATGAGAGCCCTGCATCACTTTTGCACCAGGTAAAGTGGTACATGTATGACACAGGGCTATCATAACCATTTATGTAGCCACACAAAGCCACCCTGCATGTCTTTAAGTGGCCTCGTATATCATGAGTAAGGCGACGAAGCACAAGTCGCTGTGTCACATTACTCTTCACCCGGGAGGCATCTGCCCCAGATTTACAAAGTGATGTAAACCTGGGTAAGCATCAAATCTGTAGGCTTCCGAGGTGAGGTGAAACGAGGAAAAATATGTTTATTCCTCCTCGTTTTTTCCTTTTTTCATGTGTGCTGCATTCTGCAGCACAGATAGAATGAAAAAAACTCCTCGTCGGATTGTTTTTATGCAGGTAGGTGACCCCTCCTGCACAAAAACAATCCTGCCCACGATGGAGGCACCCTTGTATCGTGGTAGAAGGGTGCGTACTTTGGCGCTAGGATGCCAAAATGTTGCCAGCGCAGGCAGAAAGAACAGTAATACACAGTATTGCTTCAATACGGTGCATTCCTACCCTTTAACTTTGATGTAGGGCAGTGCAGCAAGGTGCCTTACTGCGCTGCCCTATGCCAAAATGCCATAAGGTAAAAATATCGAGTCACACAAATATTGAGTTTTTAATATTGTGATACACAAATATCGTGATGCAAGAATATCGTTGACAAAAATATCAATTTTCTAAGGTAAGTAATATCGATGTCAAAATTATCTATGTTGTTAATATCGTTTACAAAATTATAGTTGTAAAAAATATTGTTTTTTTGGATTATCTGTATGTATTTGTTTTAATTGTATATGTTATAAATTGTTTGTATAATTGTTTCTAATGTTCTTAAATATAGTTTGCAAACTTTCAGTTGTTTTTAAATGTCAATTGTTAATTGTACTTTTTAGTGTCGTAGTGGGGTCTGCAGGGATACAAGGTGGGAAGTAAATTAATTACAATTACTTAATAATAAATGTTAATTACATTTAATTGTTTAATTGATAATTAATTATGTAAATTGTGTAACTAATATATTTTTAAAGTTTTATTGTAGGTGCATGTTGTGGGGTTTGTAGGAGTGGGAAGTTAATTATGTATAATAAATTAATGATTATTTATTGTAATGGTTTAATTGATAATTCATTATGTAAATTGTGTAAGATATAAAGGTGCAGGTTGTTGTGTTTTTAGAGTGACAGGGTGGGAAGTTAATTAAGAAATAATGTATTTGTAATTACATTTTTAATGTATTACTAATTATTTAATTGATAGTTATGTAAATTGTGAAATTATCATATTTGTTAAGTTATATTTTAGGTGTGTGTTAAGTAGTTTGTAGAGGAATAGGGTGGGAAGTTAATTAAGTGATAATTAATTACTATTTTTTTATTAATTTTAATTGACATAATGAATGTATTTATTCTTTTGGAAAATATTTAATAATTACATTTTTTATGTTAGGTGTGTTTGTAGGAGAATAGAGTGGGAAATAATAATACATTGAAAATTATGTATTCATTTATTAAACATTGTTTTATTTATTACTTAATATGTTAATTGTGTCAAACTTTTGTTATTTCAATTACATTTTAATTGTTGGCTGTGATGTTTGTGGGAATATAGTGTGCTATTTTTTTTATTGATAACATTTATTACAAATTGTAATAATTATGTAATTTGTTTAATTTTCATTAAAATGTAGACATATAGGGCCTCATTACGATGTCGGTCGGAAATCCGTCCAACCGACTCTTTGTCGGAAACGGTTTCAACAAGGGTTCGGTGAGTCTGACCGACCGATTATGATGTTTCCGAACACCGTTCGGTGGCCTGTGTTCCGACCGACAACACAGGCTCCCATTGAATAAAGGGGTGGTTCCAGAAAACCTTGCACCCTGTTGCAGGCACCCTGTGGTGCCTGCCACACTGTGCATGGTTGTTAAGAGGGGTCCCATGGGTACCCCCACGGGCCCCAACCGGAGGCCTCCAGGTGAAGGGGGGCCTGCTACGGGCCCCCATAGTCAGTTTCCGACAGCCGTTTCGTGTCGGACAGACCGATTTGGAAAGGCTATCCAAATCCGACATCGTAATACGTTGTTCGGAAACACGGTCCATAGACCTGTACAATTCGGCTCCGACCGACTCTGAGTCTCCGAATGCCGGTTGGAACCGAGTCGGAAAGACCCACCGGTTACCTTCTATCGTAATCGGTCGGTCGGAAATGTTTCCGAGACGGTCAGAAACATAGGTTTCGACACAGGTTAGGAAATCTGAATGCCGTTTGGAGCCTTTCCAACCGACATCGTAATGAGGCCCATAATTTTCATATTTAGAATTTCATATTTCTGGTTATTTAATAGAGATTTTAAATATGCTATTTGTTTGAAGTGAAGTACTCTCTCTTTGCTGTTGCACAGACTGTACCGGCAATAGTTAATGTTGCCTCTTGTGACCAGTGCTTTCCCTACAGTTGCACAGACTGGAGTGGGAATAGTAACTTTTACCTATCCGGAGCTTAATGCTTTCCCTACTGTTTCATAGACTGGAGTGGGACTAGTAAATGTTATTCTTCCTGAGTCCACATCTTTTCCTACTGTTGCATAGATTTGGAGTGGTAATAGTATATTTATTATTCCTACAGCTTAATAGTTGTGTTACTACTGTTTAAATATATATTATTATTATGTGTTTGTGTATTTAATTTTATATGTTTCATATATAAATGTGTTTAATTATTAAGATATTTGTAGTAAAACTTATTTTAGTTTTTTGCAGTTTATTTGTTACATTTTTTATTTTTTATGTGAGTATGTAAATAAATAAATATATATACATACTTCCATACTATAATATGGGACATCCTCGACGCTGCCTCTGCCGACATCGCCTTCCTCACGGAAATCTGGACTAACCCCAGTTGTGGCCCACACATCGCCGCCGCCATCCCCGACGGCTACAAAATCACCCGCAAGGAACACGCCAACCGACCAGGAGGAGGCATCGCCATCTTCCACAAGTACACCCTCCATCTGACCACCCACTCGGATGACCCAAAGACAACCATGGAATTCGTCCACTTCCAGATCCAGACCAACCCGAACACCACCCTTCGTGGCACCCTCATCTACAGGCCTACGGCCCCCGCTCGCCCTTCAACACCATCGTCGACCTCATCGCACTCTTGCATTCACCGATTACATCCTACTTGGAGACCTCAAATTTCACTTGGACAACTCCAGTGACCAGACCACCACATCCCTTCTGGAGAACCTCGCCGACATCGGACTCAAGCAGCTAGTCACTGCTCTGACCCACGCAGTGGAACACACGCTCGATCCCGTCTTCTCCGCCAGCGGAAACATCACCTACAGCCACACCACCAAACTCCTCTGGACCGACCACCACTGTGTGCACTTCGCCTTCACCACACCTACTGTACATCACCGCCCTCACCCCCCCTCGTAGCTGGAACAAGGTCACCGAAGAACATCTCACCGCATTCCTCAGCACTACTACACCACCCACATCAGCAGATGCTAACTCGTCAGCATGCAAACTCCACCGATGCATTTCCAGCTGCGCCAAAACTCTGGCGCCCCTCAAGAAGGCACCCAGCAGGCAACACTCCAAGAAAGCCTGCTGGTTCACTTCAACCCTCCACAAGTCCAGATGCACCTGTAGATGACTCGAGAAGAGATGGAGGAACAACAAAACCCCGGACACCCATGCAACCTTCAAAACCGCCGTCAACACACACGACCTCCTCTTCAAAACCACAAAGAAAACGGCCCTCCAAGACAGAATCAATGCCAGCGCACACAACAGCAAAGAACTCTTCGCCATTATCAAGGAGTTCGTCAGGCCCAACAGCAAGATCACAGACATTCCACCCTACCAAGATCTCTGCAACAAACTCTAAACTTTCTTCCACCACAAGATCAGGCAGTTCTACAACAGCTTCGACACCCAAGACCCTCCCACCACGCCTGACACCACCACATGCAACCATTCCACACCCCAACAGATCCTGCTCACCTGGACTCTGCTCACCACAGATGACACACTCAATACCATGAAGGGCATCCACTCTGGAGCTCCCTTGGACCTTTTCCCGTATCACATCTTCCATAGAGTTGTCACCTCCATCGTCCCCAATCTTCGCCGCACTATCAACTGCTCATTCGAGACTGCCACCTTCCCCAATGACTGGAAACACGTCGAGATCAACCCCCTGCTGAAGATGCCATCCGCTGACCCGACAGACCTCATGAACTTCAGACCCATCTCCCTGCTCCCCTTTCCAGACAAGGTCATCGAGAAGGCCATCAATGACCAACTCTCCGAGTTCATAGAAGGGAACCACGTCCTGGACACCTCCCAATCCAGCTTCCAAAGCAACCACAGCACTGAGACCGCACTACTCCCCGCCACCAACGACATCCGCTCCCTCCTCAACCAAGCCAAAACCACAGCCCTCATCCTACAGAACCTCTCTGCCACCGTTGATACCATCTCCCAAAGCACTCTAGTCACGATACACTACGACGCCGGCATCCATGACAAGGCCCTGGACTGGATCCACTCCTTCCTTACCAGCCAAACACAGCGAGTCAGACTACCTCCGTTTCTCTCAGAACCTACAGAGATCAGCTGCAGAGTGCCTGGGGGCTCCTCCCTGAGCCCCACCCCCTTCAACGTCTACATAGCCCCCCTTGCTGCCATCATCAAGAACCACAGACTTAACATCATCTCCTACACCGACGGCACCCAGCTTATCCTTTCCCTCACCAATGAACCCAAAGCCGCCAGATTCAACTTCCACAGTGAGTTCAAGGCCGTTGCCACCTGGATGAAAGATAGCTGCCTCAAGGTCAACTCAGACAAGACCAAAGTACTCCAGGGCCCCACCCCTCAGCCTGGGATGACTCCTGGTGGCCCGCCGCACTGGGAACCACCCCCACCCTCACAGATATCATACTGGACTCACAATGAACTGCCAGATCAAAGCTGTTTTCTCATCTTGCTTCCACACGCTTCGCCTGCTTCGAAAGACACTCATATGGATGCACAGAGAGTCCAGAAAGACGGTCATCCACACACTCATCACCAGCAAACTCGACAACGGCAATGCACTCCATGCCGGCGTCACCCAGAAACTCCTCAGGAAACTACAGAACGTTCAAAACGCCGCAGCCAGGCTAGTCATCAAAATCCCCCGCCGTAGCCACATCACTGAACACTTTTGAGAACTCCACTGGCTCCCAGTCAACAAAAGAATAACCTTCATGCTCCTCACACATGCCTACAAAGCTCTCCACGACGCAGGACCAGCATATCTGAACCACAGCCTCTCACTCCATGTACCAGCCAGACACCGTCATACCGCCCAACTGGCCCTGGCCACTGTCCCATGGATCCACAAGACCAAAACCGGAGGAAGATCCTTCTCCCACCTCACTGCCAAGACCTGGAACACCCTGCCTCTCCACCTCAGGCAGTCCCATCGCTGACCCAATTTAGGAAGGATCTCAAGACCTGGCTCTTCAACTGAACCCCTGCACCCATACGGATCAGCAGCCTCCAACCCCAGCACCTTGAGGCCCTTATGAGTGAGTAGACGCGCTATATACTTCTGATTGATTGATACTTGTTATATTAGTAAATTTAGAAAAATAGAAGAATATTTTTTATGGTAGGTTTAGATTACAAATGTGTATATAAACATACACACATACTTATATATGTGTGTGGTTTTGTTTAAATAAGTATATCTTTATATATATTTTTAGATATAATTTAAATATAGTAAATGTACATTATATTAACGTCATATGTTAAAATATTTAACATTTACTATTTTTAACTATATATATATATTCACTGAAAAAACCATAGGTTTCAGGCACGTTATAGTTAGAAATTAGCATTTAAAAAACCTTTGAAATTCACTGAAAAAACCATAGGTTTCAGGCACGTTATAGTTAGAAATTAGCCTTTACAAAACCTTAGAAATTCACTGAAAAAACCATAGGTTTTAGGGACAGTTATAGTTAGTTGGACATTTCACTCATACAAAACCAGTGAAATTCCCCTGTTATAGTTAGTTCAGCTAACTATAACTCGCGCCCCCGCAAAGCACTGCTGATGACGTCACATATTACATCACTCATGACATGGTCAGTGACATCACTGATGACATCACTGATGACATCTCAAATGACATCACTGATGACATCACTGATGACATCATCCAGTGACTTTGTGTTTCTGTAAAGTTTAAATATGTTTAGTGTATATATAGGGAAAGGCGTATTGAAGAATGAGTGGGTGTATATATATTTTTTTTTTATTAATCCATGATAGTCACAATACATTACATTTATATAATCAATGGTATAAAAATAAACATCAGCTACATTATCAATAAACATCCAACTGCTCTGGGTAAAACAGAAATAGTGGTTAACGAGTTCATCCTTTACAGTACATACGATATTATTTAAGCTCTAAAGTGCAAGGTGCAACATACAAAATATATAACAGTTCATTAAAGTGCGAATGCTCAATTCTGCCAGACAACACATCACTCATCCATATAAGAAAGCACTGGCCCCCAAATTTCCCTACCTAATTTCCTCTTTCGAACCCCTTTTAGTGCATATAAACTGTATTCTAAATTAAAAATAGTAAACAATCTTGCCCTCCTTAATTCAAATGTCGGGGCATCTTTATGGAGCCACATTGAGGCAACACACAGCCTAGCTATGGCTGTAGCCATAAAGATCAAATATCGGTACCTATAAACCAGCTGGTCGGATCCATCACTCTCCACTACCCCCAACAACACATGAATTGAATCTAGTTTTATTGGACCCCCCAGCAATTCCGCTAAGAAATTTTCTAATTGCACCCAGAAGTTACTTAAATATCCACATAAAAAAAAATATGCACAATATCCGCATCATCAGTACCACAGCGAAAACACTTGCCGTCGTTTACTCCGCCCCACTTTAGCAGCCTGGCTGGGGTATAATAGAGGTTGAACACAGTCATATAGTGTTGGGCACGAAGGTTAGCAGACATCAATAACCTCCCTGCTAATTCGATAGAATATTCCACCCGTATACCTTGACACCCAAGCCTATTTTCCCACTTAATATTATGTCTGTCTACATCGCCACCCTTAGTCTCTAATAACAAATTATATAACAAACCAATGCGCGCATTTTTCCTTACAGCTTCAACTACAGGATTTAAATCAACCTTCCATCGACTTTTGCATAAGTAATCACGAATTTGTAAATATTTAAAAAATTCAGTTCTAGGAAGATAATATTTCCCGACTAGCATCTCAAAAGACATCAAGCCCCCATTAACATATAAATCCCCAATACATTGAATGCCCTTTATCTGCCATCTGTCCACAGTCCTATCCCAGAATATAGGGGGCAAGAGAGTTGTGGCTGTGAGCGGGGTATATTGGGAGACCCTCTCGAATCCGTAACACTTTCGCACCACTTTCCACACCTTGTAGGCAGCATTTAAAACCTTAAACCTGGTTTTTTTGTAATAACTAAGCTCCAGGGTCACAAACAGCCGATTTTTGCATCACTACCCAGCAGCATTTGGTATATAGAAGGAGCTTCGGCAACGCTAGACGGTTCTAACCCCGTTAATAAAATATTCATACGTTGCAACATACACACCAGATAATATAAAGTAAAATCAGGCACTGCCCATCCGCCTTTCTCACGAGGTAGAATCATATATCGCATAGCTCTTCGAGGTTTCCCTTGCGCCCATAAGAACCTAGCACCTATTGACTGCAATGCTGCCAGCTGGACACTTCTAATGGAACGGATCTAAAAAAATATAAAACTTTAGGTAAGATTAACATTTTAAGGACGCTGCACCGTCCAACAAGTGAGAGATGTAAACATTCACACCGGTCTAGCTGCTTCCGTACCAAGATTAAAATGTTGCCCCAATTGACCTCCACCAATGATTTTAAACATGTCCTTATTATAACCCCTAAGTATGATACCTCACTCAGGACCCGTTGATCATTAAAGCCATCTTGATTTACGCACAGTATTTGTGTCTTGGATACATTTAGCTTATATCCTGACGTGGCTCCAAACTCCAGCGCTAGTTGCTCTATCTTGGACATAGCCCCCATAGGGTTTGGAGTGACCACTGCCACATCGTCTGCATATGCAAACACTAGATAGTGCTTTGTTTCCAAATTACCGGCTCTATCCCTGCATTTTGTTCCAACATCATTAAAAAGGGGTTAATATATAAAGAAAACAACAGAGGCGAGCAGGGACACCCCTGCCTTGTACCCCGTGTTATATATACAGAGTCTGATTCAAGACCCATTATGCAGATTTTAGCTGTTGGGCGTCTATATAAAACTTGAATAGCTGAGATGAAGTTCTGTTTAAAACCTGCCTGTCGTAATACAGCCCATAAAAATTCCCACGCAACCCGGTCGAACGCCTTTTCGGCGTCTAATAAAATCAAGCTGAATTTACTCCCTATAGTGTTAGCTATATCCAACAGGGTTATCACTCTATTGATATGGTTAGTTGTGCCCCTTTTAGGTATAAATCCATGTTGTCGACTTGACACCAACGGGGCTATCACGTCAGCCAACCGGGTCGCGAGGATTTTGGCATAAATGTTGCCATCTGCGTTTAATAATGATATAGGCCGATACGAACCCGGCTGATCGGCAGGTTTATCTTTCTTTTTAAAAACTATTATGCTAGCCTCATCCCAAGTCAAAGGGGCAGCTCCTGCTTGGGCCTGGAGAAAAGTGGTAAGCATGTCGGCTTTAAACTTGTTGAAAAAAGTTTTGTAAATTTCCAATGGAAGTTTGTCAGGCCCCGCTGCTTTGCCGGAAGCTAAACTGTTAATAGCTCCTTCCAACTCTTCCATGGTAATGGGCTCCTCTAATCTTTCTGCATCTAGCAAATCCACTCTTTTACAATTGAGACTCTGCAGCAGGGTTTCCCCAACCTGTGTATCAGAGCACTCCTCAGTGTATAGTGCCTCATAATAATCGTGAAAGACCTTTAAAATCCCTATATCTGTATCTACCATATTCCCCCTAGCGTCTGCTACTGATCCAATTCTTTGCGCCGCCTCCCTTGATCGCACCCTTTACGCCAAACAGCGCCCGGTTGCCTCTCTATATTCATAACTGTGATGTCATCAGTGATGTCATTTGAGATGTCATCAGTGATGTCATGAGTGATGTCACTGACCATGTCATGAGTGATGTAATATGTGACGTCATCAGCAGTGCATTGCGGGGGCGCGAGTTATAGTTAGCTGAACTAACTATAACGGGGGAATTTCACTGGTTTTGTACGACTGAAATGTCCAACTAACTATAACTGTCCCTAAAACCTATGGTTTTTTCAGTGAATTTCTAAGGTTTTGTAAATGCTAATTTCTAACTATAACGTGCCTGAAACCTATGGTTTTTTCAGTGAATTTCAAAGGTTTTTAAATGCTAATTTCTAACTATAACGTGCCTGAAACCTATGGTTTTTCAGTGAATTTCAAAGGTTTTTTAAATGCTAATTTCTAACTATGCCTAAAAAGGTAGGACATGTGAAGAAAGAAGAAAAAACACACAGAAAGAAGCAAAAGAAATGCAGAAAGAAGCAACAGAAGTCCACAAAGACGAAGAAAAGAGCAGGAAGAAGCAAGACATGTGCAGAAAGAACCAACAGAGGAGCAGAAAGAGGCCTTGTTGCAAAATCATCCTGTGCCCACAACTTTTTCAGACGGGTACTGGTGGTAACTGACTCTGCCTAACCAGGCCTAGAGCCAGTGCTATGCTAAAAGACACTTAGAATACAGTGAAAACACCTACATACACTAGGGAACACTATGCGTTGGGGTACCCCTGTGATTAGCATGACCTCCTCTGTAAGGCCCTAGTACATAATAGGGCAGTGGGATTAAAACTACCTCTTAAAACGTGCCACGGGGCGCGTTTGCACAGTGGTGAAGGGAGGGGGGGGCCTGAGGTGACATGTGCAAACACGCCCTGTGGCCGTTTTAAGTTGGGAGATTAAGTCCCCTTGAATCCTGAGGGTCCCTGGGGTCCAACTAGCCCAATAGGTACCTCCAGTAAGTGCCACAGAGCTGCGTTAGAGAGAGGTGTAAAAAGGGGCGTGGCCTGGACCACCTCTCTGCAACGCAGCCCTGTGGCGCTTACTGGAGGTACCTGGTGGCCTAGTTGGCCCCCAGAAACCCCCAGTATTGAAGGGGAATTAATTCCCAAACTTAAAACGCGCCACAGGGCACGTTTGCAGAGTGTTGCTGGGAGGGGGCAAGGCCTCGGCAATGCCGGTCTTTTTTTATTTTTTTTTATTTTTAAGAAGGGGAGCTGTGTGGCCCCCCTTCCTTTTCAATTTTATGGGCCCTGGGGACCCCATCCCCCAGGGCCTGCCCCTATTTTTTTTAAAAATGGAAGGGGCCATATTCGGCCCCGGGGACCCCATCCCCCGGGGCATGGCCAGTGTTTTTTTTTATTATTATTTATTTGGAGGGGGGCTGCGTGGCCCCCCTCCTCAGGCCATTTATGGCTCCGGGGACCCCATCCCCCGGGGCCGGCTTTTGCGTGTTTTAAAAAAATATATATATATTATGGGGGAGGGGGTCTCGTGGCACCCCTCCGTGGCCACTGGGACCCCATCCCCCGGGGCCTGGCCTCTCATTGGGGACCGTGGGGGGAGCCCCAATGCCCCCACAGTCCCGCCGGCTCCCCGCGTCCTGCGGGAGCCGGCATTGCTTTCACACGGGGAGCTGCTAACATGCAGCTCCCCGTGTGGAAAGGCAATCTGCTTTAGATTTTGGAAGAGAGAGCAGGTTTCCTGCTCTCTCTTCCAAAATCCAAAGCAAGTTTGCTATGGCAGGACGGGAGCCGCGAGGCTCCCGTCCCTGCCATAGCAAACAGCAGTGTCCCGGGGGTGGGCACCCCGGGACACTGCAGGAGTTGGCCCTGGGGGGTGGTGGTCCCCAGGGCCATCACAGGCTCCAGGAGGGGGGCCACGCAGCCCCCCTCCCAACATTTTCAAAGCCCCGGGGAGGTGGTGGTCCCCGGGGCTCTGGGGGTCCGTAATGGACCCCCATATTTAAATATTTAGTGCCCCGGGGAGGTGGCAGTCCCCGGGGCATGTCGGGGGGCTCAAGCCCCCCCACACAGGTAATTTATTTTGTGTGCCCCCCGCAAATATTTGACAAAAGCCCCAGGAGTAGCGGTCCCCAGGGCTTGGGGGCCTTGGAGGCCCCCAACATTAAAAACCAAGCCCCGGGGGTGACAGTCCCCGGGGCCACGGGGCCTCCTGGGCCCCGCTATTAATCCGGCATGCCCCGGGACTTGGCCCACCCGGGGGCTAAATATTAATGAAGCGCGGGAGCCCGCGCTTCGTATTTTTTTCTTCACAGCGGGATTCGCGGATGCTACGCGAATTTCGCCGTTTAAAAAAAAAAAAATGCTTTTTTGGGCCCTGTGGGTCCTTGTGGGACCCCCTGAGCAGGCCTAGGGGGTCAGGGTGTTTCTACCCTGCCCCCTTTTCTTTTTTTTCGCGTTTTTTATTCTGATTTCTTGTGACTCGGTTCTACCGAGTCACAAGATGGCTGCCAACACTTCCTGGTTTGGAGTGTTGACAGCCAATTAGAATAAAGCTCGTGGTCGGGAGAGTCCGCGGATCCTTCGTGCCTCTAAATATCAAAACTTTTATTTTTGATTTTCTCAGCAACTACTGAACGGATTTACACCATTTTTAAGAAGGTCGCTTTCTGAGCCAAGCAGTACCTTTTTGCCAAATTTGGGATAATTCCGTTCAGTAATTTCGGCTGTGGCCTTGCATAAAGTTTCCTATGGGAAATTGATTTTTTGACTCTTATTTTTTGAATTTCTCTGGAATTACTGAACGGATTTACACCATTTAAAAAAAAGGGCGCTTTCTGAACCAAGCACTACCTTTTTGCCAAATTTGGTGTAATTCCGTTCAGCAGTTCGGGCTGTAGCCGTGGCTAAAGTTTCCTATGGGAATTAACATGGAGAAAACATGTTTTGGGACCCCCCTTTTTTCTCGGCCCCCGCTTGGCAAATCACCCCGAAACTTCCAAGATAGGAGCTGACCGGAGCGGGCCATAAGTTTTGAAAATTTTGCGAAGATTCGTCAACCGGCGCCAAAGTTATTGGGAAAACAAAAAACGAGTTTCTTTTGGAAACTAGGTCCTAACTATAACTATCTACTGGCGACCACCAGTAGATAATATGTATATATATATAAACTAATTTTTGGTATATATATTTCGATATTTGCTGAAAATAATATTTTTTCTCCAAATTTTTGTATGTTTAGGAAAACAATACTTTTGTGATTGATAGTTTTGACATGATATTTCTGTAGCACGATATTTATGGTTTCAATATTATGTCAGTGAACCCCCTGGCATATGAAAGATTTAATGCTTGCAGATCCCTGGAGAGTGCGGTTCCCTATTAAGCGAGAATATACATGTGAGGTTTAGATCAGCTGCTCGCATAGACTTTTGTTTGACAACTACAGCCAATAAATATGACTCTATGACAATATTACTGAATGGTTTCTCAGACCATGCAGTCCTGGAATTTCAAATAAAGGGCTTTAATAGAACTCTGACCCATGGAGGCGGATATTCAATAAAATATGTTTAGAAACGAAAAACTGGGTGGACGAGACAAAGGCTGAAATCTTACAATTTTTTTATAAGATTCAGAATACCACCTCGCAAGAAATGATCTGGGACCCCTTCAAGGCCTCACTTCGGGCGTTATTAATCTATAATGGTATCATAACTAGAAATATTTCTAGGACAGAAAGGCTAGGATTCGAAACCAAAACCAGAGAAGATTATG
Organism: Calotriton arnoldi; assembly: GCA_963921515.1. Classification (NCBI taxonomy): domain Eukaryota; kingdom Metazoa; phylum Chordata; class Amphibia; order Caudata; family Salamandridae; genus Calotriton; species Calotriton arnoldi. The sequence continues at coordinate 895,159 of CAWUFW010003915.1, read as the reverse complement.
ATTCAGCGTTATTACACACTATCAAGGACACTAGAGTAGCCTTTGAGAGTGCAAAAGTCTGAATTTTATTATTCCAGGCACTACATGAATAATTTATCAAACTTACAAAGTATACAAGAAGAGAAACTATATGGGTAAATTTATGGCATGGCAGATTTAGGAGAAAATAGATTCAAATACCTTTATCACTTTAAGTTGTCTTTGTTGGGGGATATGCTTCTCCTCATCCGAACAAATAAATATCTTATTTTTAGAACATTTCAGGTCCATATATAGCCTTGCTCAACAAGTGTATTCAAATGCACTTCATATGTTTCTCAAAATGCTGCCCATTCTTACACTTATGCAAGAAGATATAAATCGATCTCTAAACCCTTTACGAAGCAGGAAATACTTGATGCCATTGTCAGTCTTGCCAATGGGAAGGCCAACAGCTATTCCGCAGATTTAAAAATAAATAACCGCTCAGCAATTAATTGAGTACTTATCTTTTCCCATTGTTTAATTTTATTCTCGTGGGAGGGGCAACTCTTTCCTCTTTTAAGGAGGGGGTCACAGCGGTGTTTTAATTTTTTTTTTTTAAAATACCAATTTATACCACCCTATCACCCTTTTAAATTATGATTAAAATATTTTCATGAAACCGATGACTAATAGGATCAACAGGATTATTTCGAAACTCGTACAAAAAAGACCAAAATGGTTATATTCTGGGACGCCAATTGCACATTAATGGAAGCACTAGATGGTTGTACTATAAAAAAGATTTATGCACTGTTTTTTTTATTCTATGATGAAAAGACTTTTGGTGGCTTGGGATGTGCTTTTTTATAATTGATGAAATTCGGGTTCACTCTGCAAATTATAGGGATTTATTGATATACGGCATGACTACTAAACTGATCATCAAGTCACCCATTCCAGGTTGTTTTAAAGTGTGCAGAGGGACTAGCCAAGGGTGCACCCTTCCCCCAATTTTATTTGTCCTATTTATAGAAGTTCTAGCTATTGGAATCCGAGAGGATTCTGGAATTTACACTCCCTGGTCACAAATGGACCGAAATAGACTATATGCGAAAGAAATAATGCTGTTTTTAAAGCCAGGCAAAGCCTGACAGGAAAGGGTATTTATAATCTTTATGCTGTTTCAGACATTAGAGAGATATAAAATCAACAATCTAAAAATTGAAGTGCTACTGTGCAATAGCAGCCTAGATGATATCCTTCTGAACCTTTATAGCTGTGTTAATCAACATCCAAAATACTAATTGGGTATGAAGATTACAAATAAAACCAAAGATCTTTATGATATAAATTGCCAAACATTATTATCTAAAATCAAGGCTATGTTAGTAAAATGCAAACCACCTCTTTGTACAATAATTGGTAGTGTTACTTTAATAAAAATGACAATGTTGCTTAGGCTCAATTTTTATTTCTCTGCTGAACCTTCTGTTTTATACACAACTTTCTTTAAAAAACTGGAATCAATGATTTACATTTTTTTATGGCAAGACTCGAGACCAAGATTGGCATTAACCACCATATATTCCCCAATCGAAGGGGGTTTAGCCCTACCAAATTTAAAATTTACTAGTATGCCTATTTTCCACGATTCTCAGCATCATTTTTTTTAAAAAGCACCCAATTTAACATCTTACTAATGAATTAGTTTTAATCATGTTAAAGGATAACAATATTAAAGATATGTTGCTTTTAATAAAATCACCCTAAAGAGTGTGATAAAGGATAATCGATTGTGTTTTTAGTAAGAAGAGCCCTATTTTATTTTTAAATCGGAGTTCCATCTCTGTGTCAACCTCTCTTGAAGATCTGGTTTCTCTAGATTGTGTGAGGATAGACCAAGTAATGTTAATCAGATGGAAGTTTAGTGGGTTCTACAAAGTAACGAAGATTTTTACTGTGTTTTCCACAGTTGCGATCTACAGCCTTTACTGTTCTTGGTGACACACCCATTCACACTTGTGGAATTGGAATTGGAAGAAGTGTTTCAAAGCAGGTTGGGAGGACAATTCAAATTATTGATTCCATTTTTCTATATGGTTTGCTTCTTCCTATAAGTTGATCCAACAAAAAAAACCACTCGAAATCCCATGGCACTATGGGTAATCCAGAATTCAGAGTGATATAAATGATGCCTATCCCTAACCTAGAATTCACAAGTGTATTTCAAAAATACAGAGGTTTCATTCACCCCCCCAATTTCTCTTCATTAGATGTTTTATTATCAAGTGATGCAAGCATGGTACACAAGGAACTACATTGTAACCCATGGCTTGATTGCTGGCTTAGTATCATAAACCTTTGAACAAACTACAAACACTGCACATCTCTGTGTCAGGAAGAGTCTGACAGATGTAATGGCATATAATTTTTGTGGATCTGCATTCCTTGTGTAAATGAGTTGCAGCGAACCCCTTGTTACCCATTTGTCTTTTTTTCTGCATGTAGTCACTATTTTTTATTTCAACAATGTGACTTTCCTTGTGAAATTCATGAGCTACAAACACAGATGGTCCCTTGCTAAATTCCGGATTTTATTTTCATTATAGCAAATGATAGCTCAAATGCTTCCCCCAAAAATGCAAAGTAGGTGCAAAGCTCGAAATAGGAAATGTTATCCGTTTCTTAGGCTTTGAAAGAATCTGAACAGCCTCTGTTGGAGAGAGACACATTGTGAGAGGACAGATCTGTGTGTCTGTGACCCAGCAAGGAACCAGGTGCAGTTTGGATTTCTTCTTAGGCTAATAAAAAATCCAAACATGTCTGGCATCTTGCTGGGGAACAAGCTGTGTGACAATGCCCCAGCAAGAAGCTTAAGTCTGTTAGGGTTGTTTCTTAAGCAAAGAAGAAAACCATCTGAATGTGGATCCTTGCATAAGTCCAGAACTAGGGGCATCATTACGATGCTCGGTGGTCGGACAGCTGGCCGCTAATGCGGCAGGCTGACCACCGTATTTTGATATGACCACCAGGCTGGTGGTCTGAAAGATGGCGGTACCAATAGCATTACACCCGACTTGTGGATTAAACGTGGTTGAAGAATTATAAAGCAGTGTAAAGCTTGGATTACATGGCATACTATGGATTACGGTTTATAGAAGATTCGTATATTTACCTTTAGCTGTGTGACTGGCATTGGGGCAAAAGGTTGCCCCGCATCTTTCGGTTTAGTATCCACCTGCCACCCAGGGCAAGGCAGCAGGCCAGTAAGCACGCACTCTTAGATGATGACTGAGTACTAATTACGAACTATAATTTGAACAATGGTGTGCATTACTATACTTATGTTGGTACCATGGCAGGGGCATGTTGTTGCCATGGAAAAGGGCCGGAGCACCTCCTGCATGTCCGTAGACCGTGTGTCATGCACCATGCACCATCTCATGCATGGCACACAGTGCACGAAGGGACATTCTTCCGTGGCCTCCATGAAAAGGCTGTTGGAAAGGGATATCATAATCCCGATGGCGGTGCCTGCCTTAGCACTGCCGATATGCTGTGATGGTCCTCCGACCGCTGTCCCATCAAGATCTATGATCCTGGCGGTGGTGGCGGTCTTGCGTCTGACAGCTGTGAGTCCGACTGCCAATATCAAGATACAGTGGTTGGACCGAAGGGCTGTCGGATGTCAGACTGCCACCAATGGGCGGTCGGCAGCCCGACTGCCAACATCATAGTTAGGCCCTAGGTGTCTGTGCTCTAGCAAGGAGTTTTTATAGAATAAGACAAAATCTAAACTGCATTTGACTCTTTGCTAGGACACAGAAATGTATGTTTGTGCCTCAGAAATGAAACAGAAGATGTTCTTTTCTTTGGCAAAGAAAATATTCAAACTCAATCTGGAAGGCACAGAACCATATGTCTGTGACACAGTCTTGTGACGTAGCAAGTAGCCAGAGGCATTTTGGATTTTTTCTTATATTATAAAACACAACAAACCAAACTGCATCCGTCTAGTTTCTGGAGCACAGGACAGTGTATCTTTGAGCCAGAATAGAACAAAAATCAAAGTAGTTCTGGGTCCTTGCTGGGGAACAAAACAGTGTGTCTGTGTGCCGACAATTAGACAGTCACTGTTTCGCTACTTTTGTTTGGGCAGGAAAAATTCAAAACAGTTTCTGGCTCATTGCTGGGACACAGAACTTTGCGTCAGATGTTGTTTGAAACAAAGCAGCTCTATGAAATTAATTTAGGAAGTAAGGATTAAAATGGGAGGGAGTAAGAGAACTCCTATTCCATCCCTTTTCAATAGCCACCTCATTATTCATTTTATTCTGTTGGTGAGTTTGTGGAAATTCAGGTTTGATATCTCCTACATCCCTCCCACCAAAAAATAAAGGGGCAGATTTACAATAAACTAACGCAGCGCAGTGCAGCAAGCCATTTTGCTGCGCCGCGCTGCGTTAGTTTGGAAGCACAGGGATGCAACATATTTACAACAATATGTTGGATCTCTGTGATTATCCTGCGCAGGAGCACAAACTGCTGCCATGCGCCGACGCAGGCACCCTTGTACCATGGTACAAGGATGCCTGCATCGTGGGGAGATTGTTTATGTGCAGGAAGGATTCCCTTCCTGCACATAAACAATCAGAAATGGCGTTTTACAACTTCTATGTGTGCTGCATTAGCACACAGAGAACTTGCAAAACGTCATTGTTTAAATGATTGTTTATGTGCAGGAAGGGACACCTTCTTGTACATAAACAATCACCAGAGGTGATTTCCTCTCTCTATGTGTGCTGCAGAATGCAGCACGCATAGTAAGAGGAAAAAAACAAGGAGAAATGAAAACATTTCTCCTCGTTGCGCCTCCCTATGCCTCCCCTGGGGAGGCGTAGCATTCAGACACATTTCCAGATTTACGATTTCTTGTAAATCTGGAAATGTGTCAGGTTCCATGGGTGTTGCCTGGGAACACCCACAGCAACACCCATGAAACGCCCCTTTCACGCAAAGTGCTGCGTGTAAAAGGGCCGTATTTACAAGGACAGGAAAAGTCACGCAGGGTGGCTTTTCTTGCCCTTTTAAATATGTTGCAGCAAACTGCGCTTCTAGTGCGTCACAAAACATGACGCACCGTTGGCGCAAGGGGCTTGTAAATCTGCCCCAAAGTGGCTAGAGCTGATGGACATGGTTAGGGAGGAGCCAAGGACATACATAACTGTCTTTAGCCTCTGATGTAGCCCAACCCACCAGCTCGATCCTTAGATAGACTTGTTACCGGCTATGGAATCCTGCCCATGTCTACCTGATATGTTTGTGACTTCACAAGTGATGTAACTTGCATATTGAGGTGGACTGTGGGTGGATGTCTCTTCGAAAGGAGTGGATATTTCCTTATGGCAAAGTTTGAGGAAAAGTTTAAAAATGTATTGAATAGTAAAAATATTTTAATTTTAATATTATTGGAAATTGATTTAAAATATTTCTTTTAAATGTAGACCAAAAATAAAACAAAATGATACAATATTATTGGCTTAATAATAAATTAAATATTTAATTCTTTTGAATATATTAAATGATATAAAAACATGTTCCTCAGATTTAAATAAAAAACGTATTTCTAAAGAATAACATGCATATGTATTTATTATGTAGTAAAATGTATCAAAGGGTATCTATACATTAAATGTAATTTAATTATTTCTTTAAAAGTCAAGTTCCATATTCTTTTCCTTTTTAAAATGTTTAACATATGTTATAATAAACCAATTTTTTATATATGCATCTATATATATTGACATTAAATTCAATGTATTTATATTTTTGAAGAGTTACAAAAATGTAATTTATTTTACCATTAGTTCCTATGGACTTTATTTTACATTCCTGCCTCCATTATTTTATATGAGGGGCTGCTTAAGCCAGGTGTGTACTGAAATCATTCCAGCAAAAGCTGGAGCATATTCCTTCTGTTTTGGGTCCTGTTTTTGGTTGTAGTAACTATAGAAATGCTGTTTGCAAACAGCAACGTCCTTACAGATGTGTAGGTGGGTGCATGTCCCTTGTTAAACCCCTCTTTAACCCTCCATTAACACCTCTCATTTAATACTGCCACATTTACTACTAAAATGTGGAAGACAGGAAAGGTGGAGGCCCAGAGCTCCACATGTAGGTTAGTGAATATCATTTGTTGGTGTGCTAGTAGTACCATTACAGTATACTAAACGTACTACAAAAAGCAGTTAATGAATAGCACCCAAAATGTACAATCAATGAGCTGAATTATTTAATTGAGCTAAAAATGTAGGCCCTGATTACGATGCTCCGACCGACATTGCTGCGGATGGGGAATCAACTGACCTTAGGTCGGCCATTTCAACCCTGCAATTAGGATGCAAATGCACATGGTGTGGTCGCAAACTTCCAATTTTCAAAGGGAGTTTGTGTGGCTGGCCAAAAGTGCCCACAGCACAAGCTCCCATTGAAAAAATGGAAGTTTTTCAACATTCCTGCACCACGTGGCAGACATGGTACCTACCACACGGTGCAGTGATGTGAAGGGGGGCTTCATGCGGAGTGCCAGGGGGGAAGAGTGCCCCGATAGGGACCCCCAAAGACACGTTCCGACAGCAGTTCCATGTTGGAAAGGCCAACATAGAACTGGTGTTGGAAAGTGCCATCATAATCCTGACAGCGAAAATGCCGTCCTTAAGGGATTATGAGGCCTTTTCCAACTGGTCGATGGGCTCCTTGAGCGTTGGAACCTAGTTGGATTCTATGGGCAGTTTAAACTCTGACCGCCGTCATTGTAATACAGCGGTCAGAGTTTAAACCTACAATGTTGGTCTGAAAGCCTCCAACCAGCGTCAAAATTGTAATTAGGCCCTAAATTGTTTCTTCCACTGGCACACCCCTTATCAATCACAGACAATAATCCTCAATAGCCGAGAAGGTATCAGGATACATGGCCCATTTATGCACCTTAGCCTTAAAAGGTTTTTAGGCCAAACTGGTGAGTGGAGAAATAATTTGCTTAGAACTGTTTTCTGTCTTCCTGAGGAACCGTTGGGAAATCCTAACAGATTGAGATATGCTGATATATGTAGCTCTTTAAGTACATTAACCCCTTTAAGTATGGCACAAGGGGGCGTGGCCAAGATGGCGGAGTGAGCGGACGCGTTGTTCCCGAGCTCCGCTCCCGCCGGGCCTACAGCATCGTCTACTGCATCTCCAGCATCCGGATCCCCCGTCGGTGGCTTCAAGGCAGGACAGCGAATGAGGGCCGTGAGCAGCGTGGCGTCTTGATCGCCCGGAAATACTGGATTGGACGGCCGCCGGCCGCCCCGAGGCACCGGCGTGGTGAGCAAGGAGACGTTGGGCCTGCTGCATGGACCGCCGGAGGGCCTTCCGCGTGCAACGGACCCCCGCCGTATCTGCTGGCGGGCCCCTGGAGGGTGCCTTAACTCTATCTTCCCTGAAGGCTTGGGGTAAGCCCCCGCTCTCGCACCTTGCCCCTGATGCCCACCGGTGGGTGAGTGCTCGGGCTCGGCCCCGGGCCTGCAACGCGGCCTGTCCCGGTCAGGGAATTCATGCGAGCTCGTGGGCTCGCCGGGAGCGCCCAATCTGGCCCCCTGATGCGAGCGGGGCCCATCCTGAAGCTCTGCAGCGCTTGGTGAGTGCTTTAGAAACAGCTAGTGCCCCCCGGCCCTGATCACAGGACCGACGGGGCCTCCGAAACTCCCGACTACTGGCGGCGGCCTACCTGGAGCCTACAGGATGGGGCTGGAGCCCAGGCACAACAGCGTCTTTGGCTGGCGCTGCGAAGATGGCGTGAAACAGCGCTATAGGGGATGATTTGGTGGCCCCCCAACAGTGCGAGTGTTGTAGCAGTGGGAGAGGCTGCTTGGACGCACTTGGACCGGCGGAGTCACATCGGGCCTTCCTGCAGGTGAGGCCTACTGCGCGGGGAGGGTACCGGAGCCTTTTACCCCCTGCTGATTCTCCTTGGCTCTTCCTGATAGCTGGTCTGGAACGGGACACTGCGGTTCTACGGTCACTGCTGGCATTATGGGCCGCCCTGGAGGGACCATAGCATTGAGGTGTTTGTGGACTATAGGGTGAAGATCCCAACAAAGAGACAGTCAACGCCAGGCGGAGACGGCCCGGATGCCGCAGTCACAGGGAGTTCTTGGAGGCGTTGTTCGCTTTCCAGAGAGAGGACATCATAGCCATTAAAAAGGACTTACAGGCGGACCTGCACGAGGTGCGGAGAGACGTGGATGCTGTGGGGGAGCGGGTGGCCTCCCTGGAGGACTCAGCAACTGCCAGAGACGAGGCGATCGCAGCACTCCAGCAAGAAGTCATTCGGCTGCGAGACCAACACCTGGACCTCCAATCGCACACCGAGGACCTGGAGAATAGGTCAAGGAGGAACAACGTCCGCATTCGAGCAGTCCCAACCGGGGCAGAAGGGGAAGACCTCCTGGGTTACGTCCAAGACCTCTTCCGAGCAATCCAGAATGCATCGGCGGACTCCACCGTTAAGATTTATCGCTGCCACTGTGTGGGCCCACCGCACCAGCCGAACCGCCCTTCTGCAGACATCTTAGTGTGTGCACGACTTCAGGGTGAAAGAGAAGATCCTCAAGGCGGATCGTTCGAATGAACCTCTACGCTTCCGGGACCACTCTCCCCAACTGTTTCAGGACCTGGCTGCCAGTACCCTGCAAAAGAGAAGGGATTTCCGCCCCATTATCAACCACCTGTGCTCGCAGAGCATTTCGTAGCGTGGGGCCACCCATTCCACCTCATTTTTCACACCGGCGGGAAGCTACATCAGGTCTACTCCCTGACCGAAGCCTGTAAGGTGCTAAGCCTCAACCTCGATGACCTACCTCCCCAACCGGATGCCCTGGAGTCGGGCGCACAGAAGCCACTGGGGCAAAGGCCCCGGGGAGGTCTGGGTTTGGGTTGTCTTCAGCCTGACCCCGCCACAATTATTAAAGAGTGATCTGCTGTCCTGTGGACACTGGCTGGCACAGAGGGGGACAACCTGGACTCTAATGACTGAGAGTAATGTGCTTTTGGGGCTGTTCTTTCCGCTTGTGGTCCGGCGGGGGCGGGGGAACTATTTCTCTTCACTGAATAGGAGCACCCTCACTCCCTTGGCGGACTCCACCTTCTACTGACCAGCTTCAAGATGGACTTCATGGGCTTGCCCAGGTTAATGCTTTGTTGTTTTGGGGTTTGTTTTTCTCTTTATGGGATGGGGGGGTCCTCTCTCCGGTGAGCTTTTTATTTAGCGCTCCTCTATCAGGCTCTGCCCGTTTGCATGTGTCCAAGGGGTCCCTCCTGAACTTTGTCCCTCAGCGCATGCCTCGCAGCTTTAGTAGCAGCGTCCGATGGTTCTTCTTCCGCCGATGGAAGTCAAGATAGTTAGCTTTAACGCTCGGGGTCTTAACAACCCCACTAAGCGGAAGGCAGTCCTTTCCTTGCTTGAGCACACGGGAGGTGATGTGTGCCTACTCCAGGAAACACACCTTCTCCACACCAGCATTCACCGCATGCAGCATAGAGGATTTCCTTTGCAGTTTTGGTCCTCGGGAAAAGTAAGAAGGGCGGGGTGGCTATCCTGCTTTCCAAACACTTTAGGGGTTCCGTGGTGGGTCCTGTTGCAGGGATCAAGGGGCGTCTCCTAGTGCTGCGGCTACATACAGGGTCCTCCTACATCACTATAGCCTCCATCTATTCCCCAAATGAGCATCAAGAGAAATTCCTGCTGGATGCATTGGCCGAGGTCCTTCACACACCCGATCCCATGGTGGTGGTGGGGGCTTACCTAAATCTAGTTATGAATGCGGGGCTGGACCATTCTGGCTCGTGAACCGGGGGGCAGGAGCTATATCAGGGTGCAGTAGTGAATGGTTGAGCGATTGTAGGATCAAAGATGCTTGGCGTTGCTTACACCCTGATGTACAAGATTATTCCTACTATCCGGCGGCCCATAAGACCTATGCCCGCCTGGATCACTTCCTCGTCACCCAGGCCGCATGGGCATGTACCAGCGATTCCACCATTGAGGCCCGATCCCTCTCAGACCACGCGCATATTACCCTGACACCGCGCTTGCCATCCACACATTCACCCCCATCGCATTGGCACCTGAAAGACTCCTTGCTACGGTCCCCGCAGATAGTGGAAGACATCAGGCATACACTGACTGACTACCTAGCGCTTAACGATGTCGGCTCCACACCCCTGGCCTCTGTATGGGAGGCGCTTAAACTGGTCGCGAGGGGGGCATTCATCGCCAAAGCGGCTTATGAGAACAAAACTAGGCAGACTAAACGGGAGGACCTAGAAGCTAAAGTAAGGGAACTCAAGGCTATTCATAAACGCACAGGTGCCCCCAGAATATGGCGCCAGTTGGAGAAAGAGCGGCTCCAGTTGAAGCGTTTAGATCTCGATCGGGCCGAATACGCGGTGATTCGGCCGAAGCATAAATATTATGTGGGCTCTAATAAGGGAGGTTGCATGTTAGCTCACTGTCTCCGCAGTCAACGAGTGGCCCAGGCAATTAAAGCGATACGGGGAGAGCGCGGGTCTGAGGTCACGGATGATGCCGGGATAATGGCGGCCTTTCGATCCTTTTATGAGAACCTGTATTCCGCTGAGTCCTCTAACCTTGCTGACCCCAGTGGGTACCTCCTTGGCGCAGCGGTCACTCCTCTCCCACCCAGCGAGGCGGACGGGCTGGAGGCCCCCATACGGATAGAAGAGGTGATCTCTGCTATTGCCCATCTGAAGCCCCTGAAAGCACCGGGCCCCGACGGCTTCAGTGCCCTTTTTTATAAGACCTACTGTGCTGAACTGGCCCCGCTGCTCACCCGATTGTTTAACTCCTTTGCGGACATGGGCACTCTCATGGCCTCCATGCTGCGAGCAACTATTTCGGTCATCCCCAAACCGGGGAAGGACCCGGAGCTATGCAGCTCCTATCGGCCGATTTCTCTGCTGAATATTGATGCAAAACTATTCTTTAGCAACATGGCCCATAGATTGAACCCTCTCATGCCCGGATTGGTCGACCCGGACCAGTCCGGTTTCATCCCGAATCGGCAATGCGGGGACAACACCAAAAGTATTTGCCACTTAATTGACAAGGTACACCGCTCTAAAGAGGAGGCTTTACTACTGGCGGTCGATGCTGAGAAGGCCTTTGACCGCGTGCACTGGCCGTATCTATTTGCCACTCTGGAACGCTTTGGCTTGGGTGTCAGGTTTCGCAAATGGGTGGCAAGCATCTATAGCTCTCCGTCGGCAGCGGTCCGGGCAAACGGACTGCTCTCGAGCGATTTCATGGTGGGGAGGGAGACCAGACAGGGCTGCCCTCTCTCCCCTCTGCTCTTCGCTTTATATATGGAGCCCTTTGCTCAGCGACTCCGGGACAATCCGCAGGCGCAGGGCGTCCCGTTCGGGGCAGACCACCATTTAATTAGCCTTTACGCCGATGACGTCATTTTCTCAGTAGCTCGTCCTCTGACTTCAATGCCGCCGATCATGGAAGACCTGCAGGTCTTTAGCCAGTCTCCGGATTTAAAATAAACATGCAGAAGTCTCAAGTGCTGAATCTTACAGCCACACAAAAGACAGTAGACGCCTTGCGTGCCCAATTCGCTTTCGACTGGGAGACGGAGGGTATAACATACCTCAGACTGGTTCTCTATAAAAGACTGGCCAAGACAGTGGAAGTGAACTATATGGCCCTGCTCTCTCGCATCCGCAAAGACCTAGCCCAATGGTGGCGCTTGCCTTTGTCGTGGTTTGGGAGGCTGGCCGCGGTTAAAATGAATGTCTTACCCCGGGCCTTTTATCTTTTTCAAACGCTTCCCTTACAGCCCCCACCGAACTCGCTCTTACATATACAAACTGAGATTGAGCGTTTTATTTGGGGCCCGATCTCTCCCCGGCTGCAGAAGACTCTGCTGCAGCGCCCTAAGAAGGAGGGCGGCCTTGCCTTGCCCAATATCACACGCTACTTTCAAGCCTCGCTGCTGCACTACCTCGTGGAAGGGAACCGTCCCATTGCAGAGAAGTACTGGGTTTTGATGGACCAGACGGTGGCAGGCCACCATATCTGGAGGGAGGCATGGTTTCCTAAGTCTGCACGTTCCTGGGGACTATATTCCTCGCCAGTTACTCACCCCACTATGCTCACTTGGGATAGGGTGTCAACGCAGGCTCATCTTACCACTTTCCCCTCTCCAATGACACCGATCTTCTCAAACCCTGACTTCCCGCCTTGGATGGATAAAGGAGCTGGCTCGCGGTAGTTGGTGGGTGGGTGTAAATGGCTGGGGCATCTGTTCGACCTCCAGGGTCATATTCCCTTCAAGCAGCTCGGAGAGGATTACGGCCTTGCAGGCTTGGACCTCTTTCTACACATGCAAATGTTGCACTGGGTGACTGGTCCCGCAATACGACCCTTGGCTGGTAGACAGATACTGCCGTTCGCGAGGTGGCTCTTCTTTAAAAAAGACAACCGCAAACTTATCTCCGAAATATATTCGTTCCTCACTCAGGGCATCAAGAGAGCTCGAACAGCTGGACAGAGACGATGGGAGGCAGAATTAGGTCGCACCCTGTCAGACAAGGAGTGGGAGGATGTCTTCTACAGGTCCCACCATACTGCGCACTCCATGGGCCACACTGAAACTGCATTTAAAATTGTATCATACTGGTACTACACCCCGGCCCGCCTAGCCAAGTGGAACTCTCAATGTGATGGCCTCTGCTGGCGTGGCTGCGGTAGCCCTGGTACCCTTCTTCATCTGCTATGGAACTGCCCAAAGCTCACGAGATATTGGGGGAAAATACTTGACGAAATTGATAGGGCCTTTGACACCACCATTCCTAGACTCCCTGCTTATACGATCTTGGGACTGCCCAATGCGCTGACCTTCCCCTTGCCTTCTACCAAAGGCAGGCAGATGGCGCTGGCGCTGAACGCTGCACACCGGGTGCTTTTGGTGGGGTGGAAGTCTGACAGGATCCCGGAACATACACAATGGCTGCATCAATTGTGGTCACTTTTGGGCATGGAGAGGCTGTCTATGGCTACCCTAGGGAATAAATCCAACTACTCCAAGATTTGGGCCCCCTTTATCTCAATTCTATCCACGGAATTCTGGGAACTGTCCTGTCCCATCTATCTCCGGATTCTGAAACTGATACCCGAAGGGCGCGAGGGTGCATAGCGCAATCGGTTCCAGATGGGTTCCCTGGCTCCTCATGACACTGTTGACTATCGCATCGGGTAGTACCCATACTCTAGGGTACATCTTCTTTTGTTTTTTGCTCACCTGGAGAGGGGAGGGGTAGGGGTGGAGGGTGGGTATTGGGTTTTCCAAATTGGGTTGTATTCTTGTTTGGTCTGCGTGTTTTTCATTTCTTCTCTTAAAAGGCAGACCCAATAGCATTCAGCCATCAGAAACAGGTTCCTGGCTTGTTGCCACATGCATGCTAGCAGCACATTGGACTTTGCTATTATCCCCTTTAGTGGAGCTAGGACTGTCTATTGCCTCCCTTCAACAAATGCGGCCGGCCCTGAATGGGTTGTAGGTGACATGCTGTGTTAGCTACCCGAATAGGATAGCCTTTGATCCACTGGCCCGCCTTTCTGGTCTGATTGTGCTGTAGCCGGCCCGCAGGGTTGTAGGCGACGATGTAATGTGTTTTCATGCTAAGTGTTCTGCTAATAAAAACTGATTTAATACTAAAGATGGCACAAGCTACATGTAGAGAAGTATACCATCCAGTGGAAGAGACGAAACAGCAAAATAACAAAAACTGATCAGCAGTAAGCAATGTTTCCTAGTCTTTCAAACACAACACCGAATCACAGCTTTTGGCCAAGACACTGAAACTTTATACCCAAAACTTGCTGATACTTACTACGCCCATAATAATATAAATGTTATGTCATTTCAAATGATTTTTGTACAGTGGATTCATAATCAATTGAAAATATACTTATCCACCACCACTGGTGTATTTTTATGTTTTTCTTCAATTTTGTAATGTTGGCAAATAAATGTAAAATCCACCTCCATGGAAGTCACAGTTTTTCACAGAATTTAATATATGGCCAGAAGGGATGTAGTACAGCATTTTCCCTTGGGTGCTGTAAACATCCGCTAGACAAGACTGGGTGTGTTTATTAAACTAGAGAAGTGCACATTTAATTAGCCTGGCATTAATTATAAAGACATATTTTTGCAGGTCGTGTTTTATTTGGCTAAAATGATTCACTAATGCACGATGAGAGTGTTTCAAACTTGTGAAACGTTTGCAGACAGGAACATGAGGATAATTGCCATGTTTATAATATTTAGTAGGCCATCGGGGCTGCAGGTATTCTGGATTACGAATGCTGATTTGTTTTTTAATTAATATTTGATCTGCACTCTCTTTTTTCCTTGTTAAGAATTCATTAACGGAATCCTGAATTAAAATATTTTCACATGTCCCCTCTGCTATTAATTTCATTTGATTGTAAATGTAAATTTATGTTGAAAACCAGTTAACGAAAGGGGAACATGCATATTTTTTATAAGGTGTGTTAGAAATGGGATTTTTGGTAGGCTAGGGCGTGGGCCAAAGCCAGGCAAAAACCACCACTCTAGTCAGGATAAGGGAGTTACACTTCTAAAATAACCCCTGCTCACCCCCTTGGTAGCTTGGCACGAGCAGCCAGGCTTATCTTAGAGGCAGTGTGTAAAGCATTTGCACATAACCGACAGTAATACAGTGTACGCACTACAAAGGACACCACACCAGTTTAGAAAAATATCCAATATTTTTATATAATTAAAACAAGACCAAACACGATAAAAATCCACAATACTATACTTAAAAGTTCACAGTTCAAAAATACGTTGATTAAAAAGAGTTCCTTGTGTGGATAGCTCCGTCCGGGCTACCACGGCGTCGTGAACACACAAATCCAAAAACAGTTCTGGCTGACCACGGGGTCACAGGCCAGCTACGGTGTCGGGAAGACCCGCAAACAGTACCTTTCAGAGATGCAGGGCGATGGGGCCCTTGAAGTCACTCGCGTTGCAGGTCGAGCTCCTTTCTGATGGGATCAGGAGCGCTGGCGCCAACAGGCGTCGGGTGCTGCGGTGCGAAGCGCAGCTGTGCGGCGTGCGGTCCCCGAGGTCGCGGTGCGAGCAGCGGCTCGGTGGCGGCGTCAGATAACGTCGTCGGTGAGACCAGGGTTGCGGTGCGAGATGAAGGCGGTGCTCGTCACGGTGCTAGCAGGTCGCGGTGCAAGCAGCTGCGTCGTCGTTGCTGAAGCGCTGTCGTCGGCTGATGAACTGGAGTCGATGGCGCAGTGTATGTGAAAGGTGGGATATGCCCTGGTGTGTGTGGAATGTCCTGATAGTGAATTACAGCCAATTTCGTTTTTCACTATTGCAAGGCTACCAGTTCCCCATAGGATAGAATGGAAGGTTTGCTTATAACATCTTATAGACATAACTGGCCCAGGGAATTAGGTAAGAAAATAGAATTTAGTATGCCTGAACTCAGAATCTAAAGATGCCTCTTTTAGTGAAGGTGATTTTTACATTCTGTGTTTGAAAATACCACTTTTGGAAAGTGGGTATTTTCTTGCTCAGTCATCCCGTGTGCCTCTGCTGGAATGTGGATTGCCTGTCTGGGTTTTGGATGACAGAAGGCTGGGGGAGCAGGAGAGGCGCCAGATGGTCTAGGTAGGTCAGGAAAGGGCTGAAGAGACCTGGGTTACGATGGGGGAAGGAGGAGGAGATTTCCTTGCACCACATATAGTGCCCGAATATGAAAGGTAACCAGAGAGGAAAAACTAGCTTAATAACTATTGGAGTTGTCAATGGACATTCACCTTTAGCAAATGACATTTGTGAATAGCGAAAGACAAAATATAATATGTCTTGGCTCATCATACCTTTGTAATTTGGGAACATTACATGTATTCCACCAACAGTCCCAGACCTGGGATCTCAATCCTGGAATCGAGTGCCACAACAAGTCAAAAGGGGGTCCCCACTATATTGTAATTGATTTTGTAGACCTAATCAAGAAATCCAATGTTAACAAATATGACAATGATGAACAAGAAGTGAGATACTATTGTCAGGAGTATTGACAATGCATCCACTGTCCAACTTAGAATGTTTTCACTATACATGAAATCGCCCAGTCCACCCAGCTGGTTATGTACTTTTTTCTTTGGATGGCTTGTTTGTTGGCCATCAACAAAACACGATAGTGGACCTTACTTCAAGATTTGTAGTCATGTCATTTTGATAAACGTTGCTTCTAGGCAGTGGGGCCATTATAAGTTATATGTGGGATCACTCATGATATTAAGTGCTACACACTTCTGCAACGGTGGTGCCCACAACTGCTTGTGCTTATCCTTTGGGCCTGAAATTGAGTGCATCACATGTGGCAGCAGAAATTTAAAGTTGCAAACACACTTATCATTGTAGGTCCAATGAGGTCCTCCCAGATTCAAAGACCCACATTGACTTCTGCTACAAGGTTGACTGTGACATCTGGTCAGGGACCACACACTAGGCAGGTGCTGGGCCATGGTAAGTAAAGCCAAGAATAATGTACCTGAATGCTCATGAAATGTGCCTTTAATCTCCACCGTATGTTGTATGTGTTGTACAACACTGTTGTCCTGCATCACAATATGCTCACATATGGCATTTAACCACATACCAGATCGGACCTTGGTGGCTAATGAAAGGATGACACAAAATGTATGCCAAGTGAGTGCAGAATGGACATAAAATAGTACATTGTGTCATATGAAGTGTCCAAAACACAACTGGCTTGCAATTCAATGATATGTAAACTCTCTAGCAAAATATCAATGGTAAAATCATATTGAAATTGGTGTGGATGAGGCTCGCACTGATGCCAGTTGGGTTCTATTGAGATGGGTGTATGGGCTGCTAAGGTGAATCTTCAGGAAGTGAAATTTCAAATCACTTGGCTGAAAAGCACAACGCAAATCCAGTGCAGGCGGCAACCATCAAAGCTTCTCAACTTAGCCACAATGTGGGATCATAGCCAAATGTTGCATTCTGTTTGCCTCCTATTCTACTGTATTCACATATATAGGTGAGTGGTTGACATATGAGGTTAGGATGTCTGCTATACAAGACACCATCCGTTGTCAGCTAAGTACTACCATGATGTTGGAAATGGAGTATGCAAACGGAGGACACTCAAAGGATGGACATAAGAAATGTGTGTTCTCTCATTCCAAAATGAGCTTTGTGACTTCATGGGTAGGGAAGCACAAATGACCCACATTATGTACCTGACTATTGCACATCTCACACATGAACTCTGCAATTCAATGTTTGAACTGATGTGCACATGTGATATTGGTCAGCCTGGTGATGTACACTCCTTTTGACTTGTCAACAGACAACATTACACTCATGAAACATGTTAGTCTTAATGGTGAAGGTGTAATCAGTGTAATGCGGAGGAGTCCTGATCATTTATCCCCTTCCTTGAAATATCAGTAACCTTCTCATACAAGTTTGTCTGTTGATGTGTCATCTCATTGATGTCAGTGCTGAGTGGAGGTAACAGCTGGCAACTGCTGCATGTGAGCAGGGGCCCACATGTAAAGTCCATGAGGTAAACATGCCGCACATTGTCCAGGATTATCCTGTCAATGGTCATTGAGAATGACATGTTAGCTCATAGCTACCATCTGGTGTACTGAAATATGGACATGTATGTCTCATCACAGCTGCTGACAGGATGACAGCAGTGCAGCGTACACCATCCCGGGGAATGCATGACATCCTGGCTGCAGCAGTGAAACCCTCTTGCACCTGTCCATCAGGTAATTGTGGCATCAAGTGTGTCACTAGCTTAGATTACTAAGCCATGACAAAGATCAAAATCCCCTTCTGTATAGAATCTGCAGTTGTTGTTTACAAAGTGACATACATATTATGAGTGTCACATGTGCCTGTTTGTCAATTAGTAATGCAGATCATTGAGAATCTTGTCACTTCCCTCTACAGCTGCTGGATCGGGGACAGCTATGTCAACAAAACCTATGAGGAGCCAGGTTCAGCAGTTGACATCAGGGGGGATCGCAAAGGGACAGAAAGTTGTGGCTGGAGCTGGTGAGTTTGCTTGTGCAATGTACATCTCCATTTAACACCTCAGTGCTATGGTGTGTGCTGTCATTTGTGGTGGTACCCAAACCAGGTCACATGATCGTCATCTGTTGATGCAAAGTACAGTTAATCCAACCCTTGTGTTGCACCACATATTATACCAGGTCAATTTCTAATACGGTTGCAACCTCTGTATTCCAGGGGATGATGACGATGAGGAGGACGGACCTTCAACCAGTGTTGGGCGACGGGCATTCAGAGGGGAAAATCCACTGCTCCGCCAGGCAGTTATGTCGGCAGCAGGTCATGCGCAAGAGGAGGAGGAAGTACCTGAGTACGAAGACTTGGAAGATGATGGTGACTATATGTCCATCCTCTCCGGGGATGACGATTCTGATGCCATGGACAGAAATCTTACCACATTGCCCAAATCTAGCATGGCATCACATCCTCTGCCCAGCAACGCTCGTCAGCCTCCTCTAAAACAAACAATTGCCTGTCCCCAGCATATCGCTAACCAGCCACAGCTCTCACGCATCCCAACACAGACATCACTCCCTCACAGGACCGACATGGTGGTTCCCCTACACGCTTCTCCCTATACAGTGTATCCCCGGCATCCTCTCCACCATCTGGGGGAAGTACCAACCCTGTTGTGGTGCAGGTATCCCCTGGGCACCATTCTCCTGCCAACAGGCTTCCACTTGCCACCCCCCGCTGTTGGACCTTCTGGTCTCATCCATGGCCGACACCTGCAGAGAGGGCCTGCACCTGGCTATGGTGGCCAGTGGGAGCAGGACTTCTTCGTACAGCAGACAGATGTGAGGCAGGACCTTCGTGCCATAGGGGCTACCCTGTCAGACATGTCTGAGTCCCTGCAGGAGATGCTCCAATTCCCTCAGGTGGTGGACACACTGGCCCATGTTTTGGATAGGATGGATAGAACTTGGCAGGACATGTCCAGGAATATGAGGAGACATGATATCCATCCAAAGGGAAGAGAGTGCAAGACACCATGCCTTGGCCATGAAGATGATGGAGGGCATGCTGAAAGTGATCCAAAGTCTCCTTCACGGTCAACGCAGGGAGGAGCCATCATATCTGCCTGCAGGACATCACATCCACAGACCTGTACCACCAACTGCACAGGACCACAGCAAGGGTACACATCCGCACCGGCGCCCTGAACAGGCACTCCCACGACCTGCACAACCACCACCCCCCCTGAATGGGCACTCCCACCACCTACACAACCACCAACCCCCCCTGAACGGGCATTGCCACCACCTGCACAACCACCACCCCCTGAGCGGGCAATCCCACCACCTGCCACAACCACCAACCCCCCCGAGCAGGCGCACTCCCACCACCTGCACAGCCACCAACCCCCTGAGCGGGCACTCCCACCACCCTCACAACCACCAACCCCCCTGAGCGGGCACTCCCTACCTGCACAACCACCACCACCCCCTGAGCGGGCACTCCCACCACCTGCACAACCACCACACACCCCTGAGCAGAGCACTCCCACCACCTGCACAACCAGCCCTTGTCCACGCACAAACACCAACTGTACATACACCATCTGCCTCTGCACATAGAGCGTCCCCTGTACAGGCACATGCACAACACCCACCTACACGTAGGCGACAAGCCAGACCTGATCCCCTCACAGCAATCATCACCTCCGAAATTGCGAAGTCGCAAGCTTACGATCGCCATTGACAACATCCCAAAAACAAATTGACCACTGTGAATATTTGTAAAAAAAAGTAAAGATCTTCACAAAGTCAAGATTCTTTTGTGTATCATGTCCTGATAGGCAAATGTATACCAATGCTAGGTGGCCTAGAGATGTGAGGAGGTATGTGTGTGTGTGACACAGTTACAAGTTGTAACTCATCATTGCAACAAGCCATAATGTGCATAGCAGATGATTCACAAAATATGTGTCCATATTTTTGTACAAGAACATTCATAGTGAAGTCAAACAAGTGAAAGTAAGTAGGATTCTTAAAGATATTTATAAATGATTTGAAGAACAACCGTCAGTTTGGAAGGGAGAAAGAGAAAACAAATGATGATCTTAATGCAGAAGGAGAAGGGAACTTGGATTGGGGTGGGGCAACAAAAATATAACACGTCAGGGAGCGTCAGGAGACCAGTCTATTTACAAGGGAAAAGTAAATAATTGTCCACAAAGAAAATTCTGTCAAAAAGTCAAGTGTCCTTCTGGTCATTCTACTACCACAATGTCCAGATCCTCTGAGTCCGGTGCAGGCACATGGCTGGCCGGTGCAGGAACAGGCACCACACGGGGTCGGGACACACGAGGAGTACGGGTGGAAACAGTGTGGGAGACAGCGGACAGGGGGAGACATTGACGGTGATATGGGAAGGAGGTTGGGAAACAACAGACGAACATGGCTGTGGCCAGGGAATTGATGCTGGTAGTGAGGGTGGCCAGAGCTTGGGCAATCTACTCTCGCATCATGCGTATCTCTAGATACAACTGCAGCATGATGCGAGAGGACATGTCTGGCTGACCCTCACATACCCACATCAAGTCCTCTGGGACAGTCACAGAGGAACAACACAGGGGGAGGGCTTGGGTGGGACAGGAGGGGTGTGGTGCCTCAGGTTCAGAGTCAATGTTGGGGTGGCCACCTGGCAGCTACGATGAGGGGACTGGTTGCAGGGGATGCAGCTGGAGGCCCAGATGGAATGGGGACCTCTAGAGGTAGGGGAGGGGCTGATGGCAGGCCCAGGTTGGGTATTGGCCTGCCCGGGGACACCTCGGCCAGAACCCACACGTGAATGGTCTGCAGGGGGAGTAGCTCTCCACCACCCCTGGCCCAGGGGTGTCCAGTTCGCCCCACTTTAATGTCCACAGCCTCCACCCGGTCCGTAGCACCAGAGTTGTCTTCCTGGTCAGTCCGGGTGGGACCAATCCCCCTGCCTCCAGATGTTGAGGGTCCCGCCTCATCCTCTTCTTCCTCACTGGTAGAAAGAGGTCATAGCTGCCGGCGCACTGATGTTCTCCCGCCCCGAACCTGGTCCTGCTGTTCTACTATTTGGCCAGCTGTGCCCACTGAAATTTAAGCAAAATCATGATGTAGTGGTTGTACACGTCAGGACAAGACACATACCTAGATGAGCCAAGGTCAGACTTTGTTTTCCTCTGATCACACTATACAGTTGTCAGTGTTTATGAGCTTACATTACGTGTATGTTCACTGTCATCTCCTGATTTAAGTCTGACACTGGACATCTCACGAGAATATTTGTGGCTTACACAGCTGTAATGGCCAACCCTCAACTTTGGCATTCTTGTGATCTGTGTGTCCTGTCACTGCTACATGGGCAGGTTCCAAAACCAGTCTACCAAAGGAGATCAGAGAGAGTCCAGATTTCATTGAAATTGGCCTGTGATATGGAGTCTCAGCTCTTTTACGTCTGGACAAATGTCATCTGCTGTGTAGCATTGTATGGGACAAGACAAATGGCGAATGTGGGTCACACATCCACATTGGGCCTGGGCTATTTGTTTTGCTATGTTGTGAGTCTAGCTTTTTGATGTCCCCTCACAAAAGCTGACAACCCAGTGCCACATATTGGCTTCGGTGACTGATAAGGTAGTGCAGTGCACCGGTGACCAGTAGTGGGTCGTTGTGACAGCTACCTGCTACATGTAAAATTGTATACAAGCCACTGAGGGTATGAGCGTGTGTCAGTGGACACACTTGGCAAAGTGGAAACACTTAGAGTGAGGCAAGGATCTCAAAGTCTGTCTTGACTCCATGGCACATGATGATCTGTCTCAATCAGAACCCAAACTCAACAAATGCAATGCAGAGTCACAGCATCCAATACCCTTTGGCCTCTCATACACACACTGGACCAGTGTCTGTACCATTCCTCATCCAATGCACGCATCAGTTATGATTCCCTTGGTTCACTGTTAGTGGTGCTGGCAGTGCAAATTTCAATACAAATGCACAGAGTGTGGCTCAATTCCCCAGTTGTCATGAAGAAACTACAACTCCCAAAATGCACTCTGCCCTGTACAGTCCATATGCCACAGTGAGCCTTTTTTATTCATGATGACTGCTGCATGGACACAGAATAGGTGAATGGAGGCATGGGACACACAATGGTACAGCACTGTCTTCACTCACATCATACTTCCAGACACATATTGCATATAATGCACTTACCAGGTCTCTGCTGCTCATGCTCCTCCAGCTGAGCATGGAGCCAAGCTGCTCGCAGGAACATCCTGCACAGTGGGAAGAGGTGAGGACGATGCACATGGTGCTGGGAAGGCTGGCCCACAGCTCCTCAGCCTTGTGCCAGGCCCAGCATTTTAGGTCCTCCCAGCGCTTGCGGCATGCCCTCGCAGTCCTGGTGTGGACGCCCACTGCACTGCAGCGCTCACCGATGTTGGCCCATAGCCTGGCCCGGGCTGCATTGCTCAGCTGGTACTTAGGGTCCCCATATAGCTGAGGATATTTGGACAGCACCCCCTCAGCCAAGATGTCTAATTCCCTTTCAGTGAAAAGGGGTGCTTTCTCCTCATAACCCTCAGCCATTTTGGGGAAATAAGTTTAAGAAGAGCAGCAGGATGGCAGAGGATCTGATCTGTGATAGAGGATGACTCAGAATGAACACAAAATGGCTGTCAACAACTTCCGGTGATGTATTTCCTGTCTCCCACTTCCTGTATATCATTTCCTTTATGAAATAATGTGTTCCGGTTTATTTCCGGAGATTACGGCCCAAAAACGTAGTTTCCGGTTCCGGAGCGGCGGGTCCGCATGGGCGCCTTATGCTCCGGGACCGGAAATTCTGTTTTGGGCCGTAAACTCGAGATCGACCCGGGCACATTATTTCATACAGGAATGCACAGAAGTGGGGAGACAGAAATACATCGGAAGTAGGTGACAGCTTCATTTTGTATTCATCTGATCCATCCACATTCATGAAATCAAATCCACTGCCATCCTGCTGTTCTATTGTGGAAAAACCCTGAAATGACAGTGCAAGTGAGAATCATAAACATGTAACAAAGGAAACAGACCATTTAATGACATTTTGGCGCAGACAGGGGAGGGGCTGACACAACATCAAACCCCAGTTTCGTTTTCTCCTACTTTGCATTGTGGTACATGTAGTCCATATTTAGTGCTCAACACAAAGAGTTGTGTGTGTTGTGTTACGGAGAAAGTGAGGGGAAGCAGTGCTGTGTATCACAGACACATAGTACCTGATTCACCCATGACATCGTCACTCACGTTGTGGGCCCATCATTTGTGGGGAGTCAAATCTGTTGAGGGCACAGGCCTGAGGAATGCAATGGTTATGCCCTTTTGTGAATTAAGTAACCCATCCTCATAAGGTCCAGAGTAGGTCTCTCAGAACATGTACCGTTTTTCATCTGCGTCAATAGATTCTTTAGGGACATCCACTACACTGATCACTGACATGGGCACATGACCTGAAGCACGGTCAACCTTTTGACTACTGTCAACAGCTGTGATTTACATGCAGTTAGTGTGGCTTGCAAAGTAGTCTCAGGATGGAATTTTTGGACACAGTCGTAAATATCCAACTTTCATCATTGACAACAGACTGCAAACCACATTTTGTCCATGACACTACAGGTTGCTCATGTGAAAAACGTGGCAACAAGCTGATCATGGCCTCAACATCATATCCTACGCCGACGACACCCAGCTCATCCTCTCCCTCACCAAAGACCCCACCACTGCCAAACTCAACTTCCAGAAAGGAATGCAAGACGTGGCAGTCTGGATGGACAACAGCTGCCTGAAGCTCAATGACAAGAAGACAGAAGTCATCGTCCTAGTTAACCACCCCTTCTGCATGGGACAGCACCTGATGGCCGACCGCACTTGGAAGCCCACCTACCCCCTCAGACCACGCCAAGAACCTCAGGCATCGTACTCGACTCATCAACACCATGAACCGACAGGTCAACGCCGTCACCTCCAGCTGCTCCAACACCCTCCGCATCCTCCGCAAGACCTTCAAGTGGATCCCCCCTGAGTCAAGGAAGACAGTCACCCACGCACTCATCACCAGCAGACTGGACTATGGAAGCGCACTCTACGCTGGCATCAACAAGTCCCTACTCATGAAACTCCAAACAATACAGAACACCGCCGCTAGACTCGTCCTCGTCATCCCCCGACACAGACACATCAGCCAACATCTACGAAGACTCCACTGGCTCCCCGTGGAGAAATGAGTCACTTTCAAAATCCTCACTCACGCCTACAAATGCCTATACAACAACGGACCCAAATACCTCAACGACAGAATCAACTTCCACGTACCCAAAAGAAACCTCCGATCTTCCAACCTCACACTGGCCGAAATCACCGCATCCACAGAGCCAGAGCAGGCGGAAGATCCTTCTCTCACATTGCAGCCAAGACCTGGAGCGAGCTGCCGGCAGACATCAGACGCGCCCCCTCCCTGAACACCTTCAGGAAGACCCTCAAGACCTGGCTCTTCGGCTAAACAGATCTACGGACCCCCCTCAGCGCCTTGAGACCCTCACGGGTGAGTAGCGTGCTTACAATTCCCTGATTGATTGATTGATCACAGACTTGCATACCCTGACCTCGGTTATGTGCAATGGCCCGGTTTCCCAGATTCAGAGCTAGCCGAGGTTCAAGAGGTCTGTGTAAGACATGCGTTAAAGCAATGTTGTGCAAAACACAACAGGCTAATATGATCTTGCACATGACTTCAGGGGAGTACAGCAGCACACCCCCTGTACGGTCAAGACATCTGAATCGCGACTTCAACAGACCAAAAGTGCGCTCTGTGATGGCTCTAGTCCGTATGTGTGCATTATTGTACCTATGCTGAGGTACAGTGTTTGCACATCTGTAAGGGGTGAGGAGTTGTGGGGAGAGTGCATACCCAGCGTCACCTGAGGAGGGAAGAAAGGGCAATTGGTTACATTTCCCTTTTTGATTTACACAGGACATGATCTATTCTTTGGTACATGCAGTGTCTGTTGAGACCATGTATGTTGCTTTATGATTCTTATTGTACAATGGTTAATGTTAGGTGGCATTCAGACATTTCAATTACAAATATCCCTCATTTTTGGTGCTTGGTACTTACCCAGTAGCCACATGTTGCCAAATTCTCCTGCAGCCATCCGCCGGGCAAGAGGTGACATGCGGAATACGAAGCTGCTCATGGGTACTGCCTGGGAACACTGCATGCACATCAATGAATCTCCCACTGGCATCACAGAAGGCTTGCACATTGATGGAATGCCATCGGTGTCTGTTGCAGAAGATGTGTGCAATGCGGCGGGGTGGCTGAAGGGCCACATGGGTACAATCAGTGCACCCAGCACACGTGGGAAGCGAGCAATGAGATAGAAATCTCGAGCTGCCCTTCGTCTCCTGGCTAGTGTATGGGGCATTTGTATGTGGTGGTGGGCTCTAGCAGTGATGCATCTCAGTACCTGATGCAAGCACCGCGACTGGCTTGCCTGGGAAATGCCCACATGGTCACTGGAGACCCTTTGGAATGACCCAGTGGCAAAGAAGTGGAGAGCAGAAAGGATCTTGAGATAGGCTGGAATGGCATGGGAGCTGCAAGTCACAGAGTCAAGTTCCTGCTCACACTCACATACCATCTCCAAGAGGACTTCTGGAGGGAAACAGTACCTGGCCCTGACATCTTGGCTGGACATTCCAAATAGGCTGATCCTTTGTCTAAAGATCCTCTCTACTCTCCTCCTCCTCCTCCTCCTCAAGTAGTTTTGCCGCATGGCAAGGGGCAGAGCAACAAACACATTCAGCGACATGTTGAAAGGGTTTGTGTGTGTCTGCTCTGCATTCATACATGCTGCAGGGCTGGGATTGGCTGCAGTGTGTCAGCTGATGCATGGTGGGGGATGGTAGGCACTTGGACAGGTGTTTACCCTTGAGGAAAATGATCAACGGCCACAGTGCGGGTATTCCGGCCCGGAATCGGGAATTCCGGCCCAGGAACGGAGATTCCGGCCCGAGAGCGGAATTCCCGCTCCGGGTGTGGAACTTACGGCCCGAGTGTGGAAATTACGGCCCGAGTGCAGACGTAAAGTTAGTAGTCGTAAATCCATTCTGTGAATACCAAAAATAGTAAGTGCATTCTGTGAATACCAAAAGTAGTAAGTTTAGGATTTTGTCTCAGATTAGTTCTGTGAATCAGGCCCAAAGTGATTAATCAAAGCTCATATTTGACAACCTAGCAAACAATATGCCTTATTGCATGTACAGATATACAATGGAACCATACCCTGTCAGTGTAGATAATTGTTGAAGACTCACTGAGGAAACTGCAAATTCAATAGAACAAAAATGTCACCTTTAAAAAAATGATATGAAATAATTGCAGATTTCCCTTATTAATGTTAAAGATCATTTATGTCACTAGTTATAGATATCAGTTCTTCAGCTCAGCAATGTACTGGACACAAATGTCCTATATGTACACACATGAATGCTGCCATTAACTTACATCTCCATTTAAATCCATAGCTGACCCAGCAACTGCTGCTGAGCAGACGGAGGAAAGTCAGCAGAGTCCCTCCCGATACCAAGACAACAACTAAGCCCTCTATGACCAACAAGCTCCTAAAGCATTGGACGTCGACAATCAGCCTAGAACAATCTGGGCAGTCTGGGCAGACCTCAACAGTTGGACACTCTAGGACCACACCTCCTACCATGGCAGGAACAACTCTGAAAACATCTGTCCTCACAACCACTGCACCTTGCACAGGGAGGACCATCTCCTGCCTCCCAATACTGGCTTCTCAGATAGCCACCACCACCCCAGTCAGCCAGGAGCCAGCACCCAGTGGGAGTGTGTAGTCTGTGTCTAGGGCAGAGGGCAGTGGGGCTAGACGTCGGAGGAGGGCCAATGTGGATTCCCAGCATGATTCCACTGATGAGGGCTCCCAGGCTGCCATAACACAGGCCCTGGCTCAGTACCAGCATTGTCATGGTGTGTTGGGCCAAGTTGTCACCAAAGTCAGGAAAATGAAGGAGTTGCACGAGTTCACATACCAGGAGGTCGCTGCCATCTGGGGGGATATGGCTGGCCTCAGCAACGAGGTACGGACCTACACACTGAGGTGGCAGGGGTCCGCAATAAGGTGGTCGGCCTATGTTCCTAAGGTGGCCTCCATGATAGGGGTGCTGAGGGATATCAACAGCACCCTCTGCAGGGCTTTTCCCCAACAGCTCCCCCTCCCTGTGTGCCAAGCTCATCAGCACCATCAACCTCTGGAGCTGCCACAGGAAGGGAGGCCCTGATAGAGGGGTTTACACCTTCAGGTACCCCAGGCTCAGCAGCTCCTGATGCCCCCTCACCCAGAAAGAGGAGACGTCCTTATAAGACTTCGGGAGGGAAGCGTGGCAAGACCAGAACCACCGGCAGAGAACCACCTCGCCACTAATGTCTATGCTGTGTGTGCCACACATTCATGTTGTTGACTCGACCTCCCCATATTCCCCACTCTGATGTGAGAGTCATTTGGACTTTAGGTACCTGGAAACTAGGGACTCTACTTCAGCGTTTTTAATCCACCATGAGTGTATCCTCCACTCCAAATGTTTGTTTTCATCCACACTCCTATCACTGTTATTCTCGCAATCCCTTATCATTTTTGGTACTTGTCCTTTCATTTAAATACATTAAGCTAAACCCCACTAATCATACTGTCCATCGTATTCTTTCTAACATTGTTTCATGTGATGATTCGCCCACAGTCAACTAACATTGTATGTTTGCAAAGAAAAAATGTCCTACTCTAATGGAAATGTAGTTGTGTCTGCATAACAACAGTACTAGCCCCTCTGTACAGTAGTAAGTCACATGAGGATATACACACATTGTTTCATCCTCTACATCATTGAATCTGTACATACAGAGACTGTTCAAATGTATGTCAGGTCAGATATACATCTTCAGCAGGACTTGCAGCAAACGCGAAATTCTGTACTAGCACCAGTTTTACAACTTGGTATCAGAATACAAAGTGGTCACAAACTCACTTCATGTCAAGAACAGTTAATTAATCCAAACACATATGACATGCACATGTGGTTTGCCTCAAAGCTGATTTCATCAAAATAACAGATAGAAAATACGTACTCAGACACATGTCTGTACCACAGTCCTTGACCCCAGGAACTAAACAATCATGTGTTGCCTGCATCTGGTGGTATAACACATGTACATGTCACTCATGTGTGACAAGCACACTTAAAACATTATGAGAAGACAACGTAACAGTCACATACAGTTCATTAGCAATGAGGAATGAGGCTATGTGAAGTTAGATTTACATTAACTGGCATTAACCCAAACATTTGTTGTGACACATGATGGCACACATATTGCATTGGGAACAACATGAGACAAAATTCTAAGAAAAACAAGGTACTTGCCAAACCATTGTAGTACAAGCTATCCTTATGAGGATGTGGCATACCCATCATCTATGAAACACAGTCCCAGGAACAATCCATGTTCACTCCGTTCCTCAGAAACAGCAACACATATCAGCTGAAGTCACAACTCGATTATGAACACATGAAGATGACATGGTGCACAGACCTACAAGTGAACAATACAGTGATCAGTTGCATTATATAAATACACATACCCCATGTCAGCTTTTTCAGAGGCTCCACATTTTTAAACAATGACACTACACATTGGCGTAATTAATCACCTTAAAAGGTTCATACTACAGCACTTCACTGTGTCTCAACATGGTTTGATTCACTCAAAACATTTCCTTGGTCTGTACTACACCCTTGCAATGCCTAGTGCAACTGTGAACAACACATCTCAAAGATACATTTACCTTCAGGAAAAGCAGTTGCAGATGAGTTCCTGACGCACATCTACTCCATCATCCTCACCACTATCAACATCATCACTTGGCAATTCTCAGCACCCTGCAGCTGGGTTCCCATGCTCTCCATCCTCTGGGATATACGTATATCCTATCTCAGGGCAATGTTGTGGATGATGCAGCAAGCCACAGTGATCTGCCATACCTTCCCGGGTGAGTATTGGAGGACTCCACCAGTCCTGACCAGGCAGTCGAAACTGGCTTTCAGAAGGCCAAAAGTCCGCTCCACTGGCAACAGGTGTTATAGGATTTCGGTGGCGTCAACAACCATGGCCGGTTGGGATATCCTGAGTCTCCTAAATGTAAAAAATGTAAGATGAAAATATTAATTCATAAACTCATATCAATTTGCATGATATCCATGCATAATCAATCTACCGCACATCACACTTACCCACAAGCCATGCCCTCTCTGGTTGGTACTGTGACATCAGCCTTGGTATGTTACGGTTCTGCAGGATGAAGCTATCATGGACAGATCCTGGAAACCTGGCACAGACGTTGGAGATGTACAGTTCTGCCAAACAGACAACTTGCATGTTAATGCAGTGGCAGTGTTTGCTGTTCCTGTAAACCTGCTCATGGTCATGTGGTGCCACTAAGGAAATGTGTGTACAATCAATGGATCCAGTTATATGTGGGATGTGGCCTAGCCCATAAAACATGACATCTCAGACCCCAGCAGTGGTTCACTTGATGTGGGGATGGGGTTATTTTTACCCTTCTTCAATTGCAGTCCTCTTGGCCTAATCGTGGCTTCATTTAAAATATCCCCACATCAAGTGAACCCCAGCTGGGGTCTGAGATGTCATGTTACATAACTAATGGATACTGTTTTGAATACATTTAAGGCTGCCCTTTGGTCTGTTTTAGTCCTGAGTAAGACCCGCCATGATGTATAGTGAATATCACTTGAACACAGGGTCGAAACGTCAACGACATTACGTTATGTCCTATGTCAGCTATCCTTGGAATATGTAAAGAAGCTATAAGGATACACTGAACAAAACATTTTTGGGACATTTTGATTATATGTGGTTCCAAGGTCTCATGTTTGTGTATGTGATCACTGGGAGATTTTGATTTTCACTATGTATATGTTAATGTGATGTATTGTTCTTTATGTTCTCTGGACAGCCGTCGAAAAGAGAAATATGAAAAGAGATAGATATACATATTTTGATATATGAAAAATAATATATTTAAAACAGGTGATTGGTTGTGTTGTGTCAGTGGTTTTTAGATATCATTTTCTTGAAAGATTTGTGTTATTTGAGTCAGGAGAAGTTTCACACATGTTTGAGGGATCTAGTATTTAATGTTTAATGAAAAACATTATTTTACAATTCCCCTTGTGGAGATTTCATTCACCCGACAGAACTGTTTGTAGCTCATAACTGTATACTCAGGTTCTGAGGGACACAGGCTAACCCCATTATATTTAATGGCGCCCCAACCAGTTGCACAGGCCCCTACCCTTACTGGGTACACCGTCTCCTCTGCTGCAGGCACCTCTACCCCTGTGTCCTCAGCTGCCCTTGGTGAGAAGCTATTGACCTCCTGAAAAAGATCTCTGTTAGGCAGACTGCACTGCTGAATGCCATACAGGGCCTGGGCAGCCAATGTACACAGATGGCTGCCAACCTGGGTGCAATTCACAGTGGGAAGTGTGCCTTATGGGGGTTAGTTCAGGCTCTGGCCTCCTCATTATTGGCAGCTATAGGCTATACCCCTACCCCAGCCTTTCATCCAACAGCCTTCATCGACCCCAACGCCTTGCCCATCCCCATCCCAAAATCCTACACCTCTGCCTGCCACAAGCACACACAGATCTTTGCATGCACCCACCAAAACACACACCTGCAGCACATAAACAGCAACATCCCCAGCAATCACTAAACACAACACACCTGCAGACATGCAGCCACCAACACCAACACCTATCAGCACAGACACTGCAGCTCCATCCACATCACCTTTACAAGCTGTTGACACCTCAATTTCCTCTTCCTACCAACCTGACCCAGGCTCTGATTAACCCTTAACCTCTACCCGTGACCATTTCTTCTTGTCCCATTGGACTTTGCCCTGTTGGACAACTCCTGCCCCTCCATCATCGCAGGCCCGCTTTTTCCATCCCTATCCCCTATCCTTAGTCAGCATGCCCTACCCATCCTAAATCGACTCCCAAGAAGAGGAAGAGAGGCAGGAGCCATTTCACTCACAAGAAATGCACTCCCAGGGCAGTCAACCCCCCAAACCAAAATCCACCTCTACTAAGTCCAAGCCCAGTCATTCCAAACCCTAGCGCACATGTCACTATTCTATCTCTGAAGTGCCTACCCAACCCATATGATGCCCCTCTAGGGGAGTGTGTTCAGACAGTGTTTGTTTGGCAAGTGAAGTCGCATGTCTCCTGTTGAGCTGCCACCAGGCTTTATTGTCATATCACAATATGATGCCTGGTGTGTTATTGTACATAGCTGTGTTGTTTTAAACATATCTTCATTTGTATAACTACTGAAGTGTGATGTTTTGGTTTGTCTTCATAATTTTCGACAGTCTGGACTTCTGTAATGTTTTTGGCATCTCAGGTTTGTACATGTGTGTTCTTGGTTCAGAAAACATAGATAGGTGACTGAATCCGTAAATGGCAACCATGAATAGAAACGGTTTAAGAGGTCCACATTTTACATGGATTTACATGCTGCCACACATGGAATGAGGCTGCTCTGAAGGATGTTAGTTATGTGTAATGGTTATCATGACAATGAGGACCTGTTCGGAATTGTTACTCTGGTTATGGTCTGATGTCATATCTGGTGGGTGACACATGTGCACACAGTTGTACACTATTTTCACATGGCTGATCTGCCTGTGTCACAGATCCCGTCTTGGCATGGTTTGATGAGTCATGACTACTGTCCACATTTACATGACTTGCATGTCAGATAGGAAAGCGTAGAGCTCTCACCATGTGAATGGGCTGACACAATGCAACTGTACACATTATTTGGTAGAAGTATATGCAACAGTCTCTGTATGCACAGACAGGTACCCACATGGTGGTCTGATTGTCAACATGTTAATTAGAAACAATCAATGTCTCACATTTATAATGGGCTAACATCTCATATTTGACACATTTTCCCCTGTACTGTGAACGTTCTGGACAGTACTAGATACCCTCTACATACTGTACAATGTTTGCAATTGTCTTGACATAGGACCCAGTGACTGGCGTAACAAATATGGAACTTAAATCCTGCACTTGTAAGGCACCCTTTCTGCCCTAAAACTCACAATTTGTACCAAACAATTGGGTATTGGAACACCTTTGAAATTTTTTACTTCATATCACAAGCATCAGGCCTCTACATCAGTGAATTTGTTCGTGGAACATTGGATACTGACTAAAAAATGAATAACCACACCAACATGTCTTATGGTGACCCCTTTTGACCAATTAGCCTCCAGTGTAACCGTGGTTTGACACACTGCTGGGTTATATGAAATGTCATGTATGATTTTGTTAGTGGCAGACCCAGCATTGCTCCCCCCTTTACCAAGCTGTACTTGTACATTGATTTGGCCAGGGTCCTCCTGACACTCAGGCCAGGGAGTACTGACATGCTTGCAGTGAGAGCAGGTCCCTATCCACATCTGTCTCTATGAACACACTCTGGCTCTTACACATAGGTGCCTATGTGCCATGGTCCCAACGCTCACAGTCTCTGTGGTGTATTCTCCAAGAACTCTGTGTTTCCAGACCCTGTTCATTCATGTGCCATCAGTAGTGGTTTTCATACAAAGTTAATTGCAATGGACAATATAATGTTTTAGCATTTTACATTTCTGTGCAATTGGCATCTACAGTGACTGTAGTTACCAAACTCCTATGGTCTCATAATCATACATGAAAATTTACATTTTGGAATATCACTCAACAATGATCAAATTTGTTGTCACACTATAGTAGTCACTCATGAGTCCATAATGTAGTCAGATGGGAAGCCAGGATCTTAACCCTGTCAGCCACGCCCCTTTCATGACAATTTCCAGCTCAATTTTGAAAAAATAAAAAAGACATTACTTGGATTACAAGCCTTAATTTAGCATTTGCAATTTGAAAAATAACAGCAAACAAGATGTCCACTGCCTGGCGTCGGTTAACAGACATTTGATAAACAACAATCTCCACTGGATATTGGCCAAGTGGAAGGCAGTCTCGCACGCGGAAGCTAAATACTTTGTATCACATTGGCGGTTTTTGAAAGTCGCGAACTAATGGCAGTGTCCGTGCATAGCTAAGACCGCCTATGTTGTGTACAAATACATTGTGGTTAACAATACATTCCACTTGCCTCCTGATACTGCTGCAATCTACACCTCCTCTACTACAGCTGCTGTTTGCTGTCTCTGTGAGCCATCATGAGCTGTGTATAAGGTGTGAGGGCCCGAGCCACCTACCCAGAGTAGCTAGAAACCCTGGTGGAAGAGGTCCTCCCCCAATACAGTAAACTGTACGGCTCACCAGACTAGCAGGTGAGTGCCTCACATTCCTTCAACACTCTGTTGGTCTGCACAGCTTTATGTTGATTTGGAAAGGGAACTTATGTGGCCATTGTGTATCATTTTTCTTGTAGTGTTATTGTTCTTTTAATTAATTTATTTTTCTTCTTTTCCATATTGTGTTTGTTCTTTTTCCTTTTCTTGAGTGTGTCTAATTCTTCCTTTAAGCACCTTTATGACGTACTTGCCCCAGTCTGTAATTTTTCCCTGTTTTTCACATTCTACTTATACGTCAGTGTGTCTATTTCTTTCGACATGCACGTCTGTAACATACTTGTCCCAGTGTGTAATTCTTCCTATGTGCCAGGCATGCTTGCTAATGTGTGCCCTTTTGTATATAACAAATTTATTTTTGTCTAAAACTTTTGTCTTGAGATTTGTCGTTTTTAAATGTGATTCTGTAGTTGGACATTCCAAATCTCTTGTAAAACTGTGTTTTTTATGTGTAGATGTGTCCACTATGTCTATATTTATGTTTTTATGTATGTATTATCCACAGCCCTGATAGAAGGCTTACATCTCAGAATAAAAGTATGTGCTAATAAGAACAGTGCATTCATTAGTGTGGCGAAACTCAGTTTCGAAGAAACATAACCTAGAGAAGGCCATTTCTCAGAAATGGCGAAGAATTAGTTTCGAACATGATACAAAATGGCGCCTGTACACAAAATGCCGCAGCAAATGCTAACTTATGTAAAACAATATAAAAACATAATTTTTATTCCAACACCTTCATGATTCAGTTAAATCTTCTTGAAACTTCACACGCATTGTGGCATATGATGCACGTTACAATGAATGTGTACATGTATTTACACTTAGATAATGTATATGTGTTCTGTATTCCTTGATGTAATTACGTGAAACAGGTATTTACTTGAAAGACATTGGCTGTAATGTTAATGTGTACGCACATACACCTACATTTGATGACTTGTTTATATACAAACCAATTGTGATTCATACACAAGGTTTAATCGTCCTGCTGTCTGGGCAAAGTCTGTACTGTTAAACACTGAACTTGGATTTGCAATATGCGTAGGTGACAAACATATCATGAAACCAGGGATGTTCTCATGCGAATGTGAAACGACTGAGTTTCACTTTCTTTATTGGAAGACTTTGAAGTTCAGTCTCACAATCAAGGCTGTCAGTAGTTAGTGAGTTCCCTTTACTTATGTGGTTTGAGTTAAAAAAATTACCCTTGGTGTACACAAGTCAATTTCTGCACCTGAACGACATGTTAGGGAGTTGACGCAACGGTCTGTGCAATTACATTCATTACGCTTTGATACTCTGAATACACTGAAGG
Organism: Calotriton arnoldi; assembly: GCA_963921515.1. Taxonomy (NCBI): domain Eukaryota; kingdom Metazoa; phylum Chordata; class Amphibia; order Caudata; family Salamandridae; genus Calotriton; species Calotriton arnoldi. The sequence goes on along the minus strand of CAWUFW010003915.1, from coordinate 860,142 downwards.
CCATTCTGTTCCAAATGGTTATGGCCTCAACTTACACCAGAGAGCTGTTTGATCTACAATTTTGAAGTTGCTTATTGATGGCGTCCAATTAAGTGAGCTATAGCTATCATGTATGTCCATCATGTCAAATTGTATGTACACATTTGTGAGACTTACAAGGCCTCTTATTGACAGTATGTAAGTACCATTTAGGTCTGTGAAAGAGACATACCACCAATAGGCAAAATGTTTCATTTAATGTGCCTTTATCTTCTCAGTTCTTGAAAATAATGATTTTTGTGGCTAAGCCCTGGACAATGACTACTAGAACTCACAAACAGTTGTATGATGTGAGTCAAGGTAATATACATGGGCTGATATGTATATGTGCCTGAACATGACAAATAGTGCATTATGTGTATCCTGCGAGTATGTTTTCAGAAATTGCATTTTGGCACCATTTCCAGTATTGATGTAGCAGAGGAACTTCTGGTGACAGATTTATGTGTGCTCATGCTGAGAGTGTACCTATCAAGTTAATGTGTTTGACATGAAGAGCGTCCATGCATTGTCAACATGTTTTGAAGGACAGCCAATATGCTAGAGAACTCTTTCTTGCTGCTTTCATTTCACATAGACCTAAGCATTTGGGCCAGACAAGTCTGAACAGAAATGTTTTAGTGCAACTGTCAGCTGAACCATTTTGTAGCAACCCATGGACATGAGTGAGCATAATTTGGTTGACTAGCAGTGATCTTTTTTTTAGAACTATGTATAAGCATGAATACATTTTCACCTGTTTGAATTTACTGATCATATGTGCACATGGACTATTTACTCTGTCATTGCATTTGTGTAATGAATAACGTTTTGTACCATGTGTCGCCCTTGTAACATAACATTGACATGAATGCACACGGGTGGCGTAACAGAGGTCTTCTTGCTCTAGTCTCATTTTCCCAGTGTTCATGTTAGATTGAAATGTAGTTTTGAGAAATGTCCATAAGCAAACACATATTGCTACTTGCTGGATTTACAGTGGTACTTGGATGATGCTAGTGACTAGTCATACAGATCCTGCATGTGCAGATTGTATATGTGTAGTTTCAAATTCAAAGTGTATATGAGTACCCAGTGCACACATCCCACAGGTAGAAGTGAAACAGTTTATGAACATACTTGTGTATTGAAATGGTGAGGAAGCTTGTTAGATGGTTTGAATTCCAGAGTCTATGGTGTATGTTAGTCATGTGATGGTCACTTCAGTATCAAATGAGAATTGTTCACATACATATTACTAATAATATCACAAACTTTTTTCGTAGTCATGGACCTCTACTGTATTTGTGAAACTCCAAAGTCTACCTCCTAGTGCCACACCTAGTTGTGTCACATATGTCATGTGCCCCGAATGCACATATGCATTTGTGATAATGTAAATGTGTTGGTTAATGAGATGTAAGTGTGTTTTTGGTGAGCATGGTTGTGTATGTATAATGCATATTGACAATCATGTCAAATTACATTGTCTGAGAGGCTGAGTATTCTGATAATCGCCATATGTGTGTATATTTGTGCTCCCTGTAGTCAGCATCTTGGTGGCAGCAGGTGTAATCCTTCCATCAAATATCTTGTGATGTAGATTTGAATGGAGATGAATGTAGTTTTCCACACTGTAATTGTCTGCTATAACCTGACTTTGTTAACATAGTTCATACACAGTCAATCATGTGTTTATTTGTTACATAGTCAATTACATTCTACCCCGGAATAGTGTGCACTGCAAGTGTCACATGTTGAGGCTTTTGGACTTATTTGACTCTAGAACTGGTTGTGGTTAAGCAGATACAAATCTTTTTTTTTGCTTTCTCTGCGGGACCTTCATGCGTGAGTGTCTGATATTGCAGTGGGTATATGTCATGACGTGATTCACATCCTGAAATATGTCTGCTTCTGTTGGTATGTGATATGTATGATTGGCCAAAATATGATTGCCATGTATGACTAGTCTCTGGAACTGTGACACATATGAATGCATGCATTGGGCCTCCTCATGGTAGTAGTCAGTATGCACACTAGTGTTTAAGCCATATGAGGCATGTGTATGTTGATTGTCAGGTGAGTACAGGGTGTATGCTAACATGTTCCAGTGTCCTCCTCTGCATGAAAACCAATTATTGTGGGATTTGCACATGTAAACCACAGCAGGGTACAATACTAAAGGACATGCTTTATATGTATTATGTAGGCTATGTTAGCCAGTGTTTTACACCCCAAGGGGGAAGTGTAGTGAAACTTGTTTTTACAGATTGTGTCTACAGTTGGAGATGGAGTTTAAATTGTGTGGCGCTACCAATATTGTGTAGTGAGATTACACATACATGTTCATACTGTTTCATCCTTTTAACATTTATGAAGTTTGTTAATTGAATTTGTTGTTACAATATCTTGCTTCATGTCTTGTGTGTATACAGGTGAATGCCCAACAGAAGAAGGCATTATGGAAAGCCATCCCCTGAAAAGTGCGGTCCCTGGGGATCTATCGCTTGCTCAGCACCCACCACAATAAAAGGTGGGAGGACATTAAATGCTGGACCCGTAAGATCCCTCAAGTCCAGGTGGGGCAGTCCTCCCAGGTCCTAGAGGTGTGCGCCTGAAACTGACTCCCCTCATGGTCCATATCCTGGCCGTGGCCTACCCAGAGCTCGATGGGCTTTGAGGGCCCATCATCAGATACAAGGGGGTAATATTGTACAGAGTTTGACTGTGTGCTTAAACTATTTCCTCTTGTCACAGGCAGCAGTTTCCTTGCAGATGATGTAGGTGATTATAGGTGTGAGGATGACTTGTATTCAAGTATGTATGGGTAGTGGGCTACAACCATACTGTTCTTAGAATACTTGTTTCCCAGATCCAAAGATGAGTATAGTTAAATGACTTATTTTGTACTTGCAGTAATACCTGGATGAATGATGTATCATGTCACATACACATGTATGATTTGATGTGTGTATGAGATGTTCCACACAGACAATGTGTGATGTAATGTGTATGTTGTCTGAAACATTTTCTGACATGTGTGATTGCATGCATTGCACAAAGGAATCAAGGTAAGACACGTAATTGGACCACTGATCTGGTGTAAATCTGCATACAAGTGTCCATCCATATATTGTAAAATTGTACAAGACACTGAAATGCTATCGAAAACATGTTAAGGTTATTCATGATGGATGATCTTAGTTCTACAAATGATAATTTGTTGTACTTTGTGTAATGTGCAATGTGCATTCCAGATGAATGACATACACAAGTGTGTGGATATATCGTAGATATTACCGTTCATGGTAATGTCATGACTATGTTGCAGAACGATAACGTAGTGTGCTTTGTGTCTCAGACACTGGACCGGAATGTTTTAGGGTTAAATGTTTGAAATATCTGTGGAGTTCATTGCTCCACTGTTGGTTGTGCTCTCACTGACTGATTACAGGTCTGACCAAAGTCTATCTATTATTTATGTCATTTTGTGGGCTAGGATCTTGAGGTATTTGCAATGGTCTAGCATTTTTGGTGGTGAGAAAATTCAAATTGGTTTGTGTGCCCCCCTCGCCGCCATCGTCAGACATCACGGACTCGGCATAGTATCCTACACCGAGGACACCCAGCTGATCCTCTCCCTCACCAATGACCCCATCACCACCAGACTCAACTTCCAGGAAGGAATGAAGGACGTCGCATCCTGGATGAACAGCAGCAGTTTAAAGCTCAAATCGGAGAAGACAGAGGTCCTCGTCCTCGGACCCTCCCCCTCTGCATGGGACAACACCTGGTGGCCCACCACCCTCAGCAGGCCCCCCACCCCCACAGACCCCGCCCAGAACCTCGGCATCGTACTCAACTCTTCCCTCTCCACGACCCAACAGTTCAACACCGTCGCCTCCACCTGCTTCAACACCCTCTGCATCCTCCGGAAGACCTTCAAATGGATCCCTCCCGAATCAAGGAAGACCGTCACCCACGCACTCATAACCAGCAGACTGGACTACGGAAACGCCCTCTACGCCGGGATCAACAAGTCTCTGCTCCGCAAACTCCAGACCATACAGAACACAGCAGCCAGACTCGTCCTCTGCATCCCTTGACACGAACACATCACCCAACACCTGCAAAACATCCACTGGCTCCCTGTCGAGAAAAGAGTAACTTTCAAGATACTCACCCATGCCTACAAATGTCTCCACAACACCGGACCCCACTATCTCAACTACAGAATCTCCTTCCACGTACCCAAGAGAAACCTCAGATCCGCTGACCTCGCCCTCGCTGAACCCCCGCGCATCCGCAGAGCTAGAAAGGGTGGAAGAACCTTCTCCTACATCGCGGCCAAGACCTGGAACAGGCTCCCGATCGATATCAGACGCACCCCCATGCTGCACATCTTCAGGAAGACCCTCAAAAACTGGCTCTTTGACTGACAGGAGCTGCCCCCCCAGCGCCTTGAGACCCTCACAGGTGAGTAGCGCACTTTAAAATTCCCTGATTGATTGATTGCTATGCACCCTCCTATGACCACAGGTGACCCCTCATGTTGGATACATGGGACTAAGCTGACCAAGTTAGGGTGTGCACTGACAACTTTGTTTTTAAACATGCAATGCAAGGTTGGAGTTGACAGCCAAATCTTTGGGAATTGGGTATGTCCGTAGCTGTAGGTGGCATTTGTAACCCTGTCAACAATATGTCCTGCTACTGGCCAGTTTTGGTGGGCCATATTGTTACTATACAAGTTATGAATGCAGTTCACTGTGTCCTTTGGAGGATGTTTCAGCTGTGTTATGTAAGTGAATGAAATGTATTCAGTGTCCTTACACCTATTTGCACTGTCTTTTCAGCATTGACAGAGGCAAGCAGAGGAGACGTTGCCGGACACGTTGGGGATACAGCTGGCCAGAGTGGCTCTGGTCAGGATACTCACAGCATCAGAGTCACTGGGCTGGAGGGTAAGGAGCGTACCCAGGAGGAGCAACTTTCAAACTCTTCATCTGATTTTCCCTCCAGTGGCCGCACTGTGGAGGTGGTAGACAACCCGAGACTTGAGACCACATCAACCTTGCCTGCCCCCTTCACTCCCTTATCCACCATCACTGCTGGTCCCCGCAAATTGGTCCAGCTCCACAACTGTAAGGGGCGGAACATCTCCTTTGGCCCAGGCACCTCATCCCCTGCCCCCGTGGCCCCAGCTACCCTCAGTGAGGAGGCTATTGACCTCTTGAGATGCATCTCTGTTGGGCAGGATGCACTGCTGAAGGCCCTCCAGGGGTTTTCCACTGTAATGGCACAGACGCTGGAGTTCCTGGAGAGCATTCACAGTAGTATGTCTGCACTACAGAGGCCGTTGCAGGCTCTGGCCTCCTCACTGATGGCAGCCTTCCCTTCAGCCTAGTCTTCCAACCCACCTCCTGGTTCTTCCCCAAGCCAAAACCCTGTTCCCATACCTGTCCCATATAGCAGCAAACATAAGCAGACATGCAGTCCAACATCCACATGCACCACAACACCCACCAAATGCAGAGAAATTAACATACATGCACCCACCAAACAGACACTCACCACCCTCACTAGGACCAGCCCACACATACCGACTGAGCATGCACCAACAGACACAACCCAGACACAAACAACATCAGACCCCCAGACACTTGCACCAACCACAAGCACACCCACAACAGTGACATACAGTCCCTCATCCTCCCAAGCCCACCCCTTGCCATCCCACCTGCCCAGGATCCCATGGATGCCCCTCCTGTACCTGGTGACGTTCTTTCTGGCCCAACCACTTGCCCACCTTCCTTTGACAACCCAACCTCACCCAGCCCCGACCTCAGGTCTGCCTAGTTTGTTGTTTAGAAGTGCCTGGCCTGTCCTTGCCATGCAGCAATGGAACATTGGACTGGCCATTGGCCTTAAAAGTTTGTTACTTCTAATAAATTTCTTGGTCTTTTTGAAAGTATATTATTCCATCCTGTCCTTTACATAGCTTTAGCTGTATGTGTACATGCTTCTTCTCTGATGTTGTTTTGATGAGTATTGGTGTTCCTTTGTAAGTGGGTTTTGTAATGTGACATTTGCACATGTTGTGGAGTTCCACTGAATTGTAGGACATGTTCATGGATTGGGCTTGTGGCCTTTAGACCAACTGATTTTGTCCTAGCAGTGTGTGTTTTGGCGTGAGGTATTTATTTCTTTTTTTCAATGGTCAGCAATAATTTGCTTGCTCTGCTCCCATCGAGATATGTTGATTATGTTTTGTTATTTGGAGTACTCAATGTGTTCCTCCAGACATGGAGTGCATCAGCATTGCTTAGGTTTGTGTAGGCCTGCATGTACATGTGTGAAAGGGGCAGTGTGTGCTTTTCAGCTACTTACAATTGATGTCAGGCAGATGCTGTGTTTGCTATTTGTTTTGCTGCTTTGCACTTCTCCAAATCCTACACATGTGTTCATTTTAATTCTGTTTAGCCTTTCAAAAAACACACGTCTGTGATTTCCTGGGGCCAGTGCTTCTGTGATTGTCAATGCATGTGGTAGTTGTTTTGTTGGGCCACTGGCTCGACTGTTTTGTTACCCTGATGGTGTCCTTGGTATTGCGTGGGTTATGTTTTGATTAGGATATGTTTCCCACTGCTTAACAGCTATGGCATTGCATAACTTGGCTTTTGATGTGAGCTATGTGTGTGAGTTTACTTCAACATAGTAACAGGGGACTTTTCTTTTACTTTGGTGAGTCGTTGCTACTGATGTGTGCTTAAAATTACAAAGGGAGTTTGGATGTGTGCATTGAAATAGGGTCATTTTGAGAGACGTATCTGTTTGATGAGTTAGATTAACAAGGCCTCATGGTAGTTGTAGACATTTCACAGAGACACATAAGATTGTTTTTGTTATGTTGCAGTGGACAACTGGAGTGGATTGGTGGAATTGTGGCTGCAAAGATAGTTAGTTTCACAGTTGTGTGTGATATGTATCGATGTGTATTTTTTGAGGTGGGGGTATTGTGTGTCATGGAAAATGCTGACATTACTTTCCCTTTTGTGGTACCGACAGGTGATCATTTGTAGACAGTGTGCATGTGTTGTTCAGATGTTTGTGGCGCATTAATTTTGCATGGGTCACAATGGATACATGGAGTGATGACACTCACCGACGACATTGTCTTCCAGGGGCTCTTCTTTGGAGGTCAACGATATGGTAGAGCAATGGCATAACAGGTAGGATAGCCCCCATGACATCACAGGACATGTGGATGTGCGTAGAAGTGAGTTTCGGCCTTATATCCCTCCCTTTCCACAGCTTCTTGACTGGAGGTGGGACCGCCGTATTTCCCCTGGCTGTGATGCAACTCATAATGGGGCAGGAGGTTGGAGTGGCGGTCAGAGGCTCATCGGCCTTCTCCACCAACCGGGCGGTCAGAGATAGCCGACGGTGTCAGCGGAGCAATGGCAGTCCGCAGCAAGCCTTTTGTTGCAACTCGTAATAGGGCGGTCGGGACCGCTGGATAAACCGGCGTCACCATGCCACCACTGTCAGGGTGGTCCACGGACCGCCAGACTTGTAATTAGACCCTTAGTGTTGGAAAAAGGTTAGGGTTTCTAATGTTGGAGCCTCTACTGGTTCCTACCTTGGAAACCTTTGACCCAGAGCTCGGTCCATCTATAGACTGTTGGGTCTCTGCCGGTCCACTATTTATGGTGGGTCGATTATCACGTAATTCTCTAACAGGGATCACCATGCATGACATGGAGGTTTGGGTAAGGCAAAAAAAGGTGCCTCATGTGCAGGGAAATGTCCTGCAGTTATGTACAGTTATGGTATAAGTAGGAAGAAAATGATATTTCCCTAGAGCCATATTTATTATGAACTTGCACTGTCCTTGCTTCATGCAAGCAGATACAATGCAACGCAAGTGCTTCACTGACATTTACTATGCCATGTAAATAAACATTTGCCTGGCCTTGCGTCACTTTTCACACGCAAAGTAACACTACAAAGGGCCTTGCACCGTCTTGCATTACCCTGCGCCAGGGAGGTGTTACATGGGTTGAACATGACCATTCCTGTGCATCCACTTATGTATTTTGATGCAAACCCAAATTTACTGACGTCAGTAAATTTGTGTGTGTGCCAAAATGGTGCCCCTACCTGATGCGGGCGTAAGGAGGAGAAAGGAGGAGAAATAACTTTATTTCTCCTTGTTACTTCCTCTTTGCATGTATGCTGCATTCTGCAGCACACATGCCAAGAGGAATAGGCCTCCAAGGATTGTTTTTGAGCAGCAAGGTATCCCTTCCTGCACAAAAGCATTCCTACCCACAAACAAGCACCCACAAGGGCATAGTTCTGCTCTCTCAATTTCACACAACATAGTGCAGCACCTTCCTTTGCTGCACTTCGTTGCCTGAAATGTTAGAAAATATGCCTAGTTTGTAATGATGCTGTTATGAACCCCAATGAACCCCGATATAGGCCTAGGTAGTTGCACTACCTTTTACCTACATTTGTCCTACCATTGTTCTACATAACGGTTCTGACGCTGACCTTTCTAGGTGAAAGTGCCGTATAAATGTTGTGTGGTTTTCTCCAAAAACTAGCCTAATTTATTATGCATGATGAATCTCAGTATCACAGCAGGATTACCATCTTATGCATAATAACTCTGTATAAGTGTCACCACTATCATCATCCTTGGCCGACATGCCCGCAAGTACCATGACACATCTAGGTAGAACCCCTGAGGGTACCTTTCGGCTATATAAGAACCACATCTTCGCTGGGTAAACTAGAGGAGAAAGACTTTCCTGCTGACACACTGACGTGAGATGCTGAGGTCCCTGCACGCAGACACTCCAGCAACAGTGGTCTGACATCCCTTGCAGGGTGTCCATCTCGAGACCAAGACAGGGTCCTTCGCTCTCCCACATCAGGTAATAGGGTTGGCTCTATCCTAAGGGGATTCTTGGCTATACACCTACATACATGCTAGGTACACTTAGGTACATCTAGTTAGGGCTTGCATCGTAGGAGTACGCATTTTATTGTTATGTATCTATGTGGGTGCACATATTCATTGTTTTAGCACTATGGTAGAATTATACCTTTTCTTTACTCTGTTGGTGCTTATAACCTTATACATATATTTCTGTCTAATGGTTGTTGCAGCACACATATTTTATACTAGAATGACGCTGGTTCAATAAATTCTTATTGAAAACGTCCCCACCGTTTATTCTGTATATCTCTCTGAGACCGAGTGAGCACGAGTGACTGAGTGAAAAGTACTGTACTGTTTCCATGATCCCTGAGGGGTTAGGGTTGTCATGTTCGATAGTTGCCAGAAATAATTCGCTCCTTGGTAAGGGGGCTCATAGTTGCACTATGAGCTAGCTGGTCTACAGACTAACATATCCTCTGGGGGTGTCTGGAATCAGTCTGGACACCAATCCCTTAGTTTATGTTGTCTAAACGCGCAGATCCTGTATAGATTTGTAGGAACTACACGACAATGCCTCTGTGATTTGGTCAAGAGAGTGAAAGACAAAGTGAATACAGCCTTATAGCTGAAGGGAAAATCTTTCAACAAGACAAACCCTCACCTTGTATCAAAATTCATCTGCAAGGAGATGCTTACATCCTTGGTCAGCTTTATGTATATCCTATTTTAGTATTTCATTATTTTTCCTCTTCATGAATTCCTCCAGTGCATCTTTAATGCAAAAGTATTTCCTTTTTTTTTCATTGTGGATTGTAAATATTGTATTTCCTATTGATTTCTAAAATCATAGTTTTATAATTAAGTTTCATTTGTGTCATATTTTCTCAGGGATTTTAAATGTAATATGGCTGTTAATGTTTATGATTGGTTCTCTTTGATTTTGATGTGGCATTTTTCCATTCATTTTAATTGTGTTCTTGTTTACTATTTTTTTTTCTTGATAGAATGCTATTAAACATTTATATTTGTTGGTGATTTTACATTTACATTTCATTTAAATTAAAATGTAACATTAACTATTGAAAGTGTGTTGTTTCTCAATATGTGTTTTTACTTTAATTGAATCTGTTTACTTAAACAAGTTGTGGGCATGAATATGTGTTTTTTGCTATACCCTTTTATATTCTGGTAAGTATTGCACCTGCATGCATTTTCTCTCAGTATTGCTCTGCTGTTCAAGACAAGCTAAAAAAGGTGATTAAAGGTTGAAACCTGTTTACCTCTGTGGCTTGGACTTTTAGCATTTGCCCAACTGACAGTTTCTCACAGGACAGGGGTTCTCCTGAAAATATCATCCTATGGCATGTCAGAGGCTTTTCAGAAGCACACCCCATTGCTGATAACAGTGAATCCAGATGTTTTGATCTTAATATATTTCAAATCTATATAAGAATGAATGTGTATTATGAATACGGCACACTTTCCTTTCTTGCTCATTCAAAAGGTGCATCATGTGCAAACAAGAAAAGTGTGCTGTATTGCAAAGAATGTGCTAACCCCCGGGCAGCCACAAACTCATGCTGCCCTGGGAGGAGCGCATTCAAGTGAAATACGAAGCAGGTTTAAAAGCTTCTCCGTGTTTCACTGTGCAGGCCAGGGCCAGACTGTCCGTAAAGGTAATTGGGCGTTTCCCCGGGGGAAGCCATAGCTTGACAGTGACTGGATTAATTATCTTGATAATGTCATGAGGACCTATAAACTGTGCTCGGGGTTTCCTTGGGCCTTCTAGTTGTAGTTGTCGGGTGATAACCATACCCTGTCTCCATCCTTGTATATAGGTGCTGGGGTTCTATGCTTGTCACCTTGTACCTTCATGACCAATTTGGCTTTTGCTAAGCTTGTCCTAGGGTGTTTTTGAATCTCATGCAGTTGTTCTAATCTTTCTGCGACTGAAGGTAGTGTAGTAGAAACTCCTGATATATCAATGGGAAGGGCCCAAGGATGTTGTCCTGACATGAAGAAGAAGGGTGTGTAGTTTTTGGTTGAGTGGGTGCTTTTATTATAAGTGAATTCAGCTAGGGGCATGACCTGATCCCATTGTCCTCTGTATGTGGATAGTAAGCATCTTAGTGTAGTTTCTAGGGATTGGTTAACCCATTCAGTTTGCCCGTCGGTGTGAGGGTGGAAGGCAGATGATAAGGCTACATCTATTCCTAACTTATCATACAGTGTTCTCCAAAATTTAGATGCGAACTGAACTCCGTGATCTGAGATGATTTTAGTCGGTGTACTATGCAGTCTTAAGATATGATCAATGATCAATGAATATTTGACTTAATTCTGCAGCAGTGGGTATCTTTTTGAAGGGGATAAAATGTGCCATTTTAGATAGCATGTCAACAACTGCTAAAATGGTAGTAAAGGTATTGCTTGCTAGAAGGTGTGCCGAGGAACTGGGGGTATAGGCAGAGGCTGTAGTAAGCCTGCAGGTGCAGTGTGAGTGTTCTTGTTTCGTGCACAAGTTGGGCAACCAGATACGTATTCTTGTATATCCTTCGGCATGTTGTTCCACCAGAATGTTTTTTGACAATTCTTAGGGTTTTCATTATACCTGGGTACCCTGCTAATTCTGTGTCATCATTCCATTGAATTACCTGGCATCTTAATTCTATATTAGGGATGTACAGTTTCTGAGCATGAAGAAACCGCCTGTCTGTGATAGTATGGTTAGGTGTTTTGATCAATTCTTCTGCCTTTAGTTTTTTATATTCTTCATGTAAGGCCACCATAAAGGTGTCACCCTCGCTGACAGCGTCTATCTTTTCTGGTGGAATGATAGTAGGGGAGTCTGATGTGGAATGGGAAGAGTGAGCATATCCCAGTCTAGAAAGATCATCAGACTGCAACTGCTAGGCCCCTGGGCGATAGGTGATGATGAAATCGAACCCACTAAAGAAATGCAACCATCGCATTTGACCGGGGTGAGAGCCCTAACGGAGCTAAAGAATTGTACATTTTTATGATCTGAGAATATTGTGACTGTATGTTTAGCCCCCTGTAGGTAATGCCTACATTCAGTGAACACCAGTTTGATGGCCAGAAGTTCTCTTTCAGCCACCGTATAGTTTTGCTTTGCTGGTAGAAGTGTTTTGGAATAAAAGGCTATAGGATGTTTGTGGCCAGTTCTTGGGTTCTTTTGAGATAAAATTCCTCCTACAGCTACCTACAAAGCATCAGCTTCAACGTAATAGGGCTGGTCTGGATTGGGATGGTGATGAATGGGTGCAGTGGTGAATTTATTTTTTAACAGTTTCCACGCCTGATTGGCTTCTAGAGACCACGCAAATGATTGTCCCTTTTCCAGCAGATGTGTTATGGGAGCCACTATCTCTGGAAAGAGCGAAATGAAACAACGACAAAAATTGGTGAAGCCAAGTATCTGTTGAATTTCCTTGACATTTGTTATAGTTGGCCAATCGGTAATGACTAACCCTTTGCGTAAAACTCCGCTGCGCTCACGGAGTTTGCAGAGTTCTGCCGAAAAACTCCGCACTCCGCAACGGAGCGGAGTTTTTTTTGTTTGTGCACCCGAAATGCGTTTTTGCGCACGCGGGAGCAACTTACCGAGTGCCTGCGATCGCTGGTGAGATTTCCTGAGCCGTTCGCGAGCGCAGCGAGATTTGCTAGGTGGTTGCATGGTCCCGCGAGAGTTTGCGATTGCAAACACGTCATTCGGACGCACCATTGGACTTCCGGCAGAAGTTTTGTGAAGAACGCTATCCCGAACATGCGACTGCAATCTGGAGAAGTTCTCTCCCGAGCAGCATCAAAACCTTCTCGAAATGATGGTTTGGAGTAAAAAAACTCCTTAAGTTGACATTTGTCTGTACGTTTTTGTGCAAGGAGTCCTTTTTCTTTTTTTCTTTTTTTTTGTAGAGGAAGGAAGTGCCCCAGAGTCTCCATCTTCCTGTTCCTGTCCAGCAGGCTCCTCCCAGTGCTTTGTCCATCTCCTGGTCACGTTTCATTTGGCTTTGGAGCTGGAAGGATCACTCTTTGTGTCTGCTGCATCATATCTCATTAGATTTGAGTACTTTTGAATTTGAGATTTCACAAGTAAGTTTGAAAATTGGTGTTGTTTGTTTGATTAGGGCCATGCACATGGATTTATTTGTACTTTTCATCATTTTTTTTTTATTTATTGTGGTGGGTGGCCTGTAGTTTCAATAGGGGCCTAGTTGTTTCTTTGTAAGTAATTTTTCTTCTTTTATAAAGGAAACATGTTGCACAGTTCACTACATTTTCTCCAACTTTTGAAATCAATTTGCAATTTTTATTTAATTCACCGTGTAGCCCAGTAGTCTGCCAATAGGCCTTTCTGCCAGTAGGCCCAGAGCTACTCATGGGTGCATGAAACAACTGTTTCTGTGGTGTCTGTTGAATTTAAACATCATTTGGGGCATGGATGGCATTGGATTGAAACACAAAATGTGTTTTTTTGGGTATTTCTCTTTTTTCATGTGCCTTTGTGGATGTGTGTGGTTGTGATAACTTGCAAACCTTTTTTAGCCCTGTGGATTTTCGTTTTTGGCATTGTTGCATTGAAGATGTGTTGTTAGCAGGCCTTATTTGTCTGGACAGTGTGTGAGTGTGTTTGTTTGTAATAGTGGGCCATCATTTGCCTTGGCTAAGCCTCCCCATGTGGCCAGGGGCAATTTTGCAAAGTCTGCATCCATATAGGCCTGCTTGAGTTCAATGTTTTCCCAGGCCTCCTGCTTGTTGTTGTGACTTGTGACCATGTGGCTGGTAGCCATTTTGTGGAGCCAGTTAGTGTGCTTTTGCCATAGGGCTGCATGTCTTTCCTTTGTTCCTCTTGGTTTATTGCTTCTTGTTGTGGTAGCCTGGCCATGTGGCTGGTGGCCATTTTGTGAAGGCAGCCAGTGTGGTTTTGCCATAGGCCTGCATTGTCTGTCTTCCCTTTCTTGTTGTTGTGGCCTGGCCGTGTGGCTGGCGGCCATTTTGTGAAGGCAGCTACTGTACTTTTGCCATAGGCCTGCATTGTCTGTCTTTCCTTTCTTGTTGTTGCTGCCTGGCTATGTGGCTGGCGGCCATTTTGTGAAGGCAGCCAGTGTGCTTTTGCCATAGGCCTTCATTGTTTGTCTTCCCTTTCTGGTTGTTGTGGCCTGGCCATGTGGCTGGTGGCCATGCCTTTTTGCTGGTTGTTGTTTTGCATGCAATTTCTTTTTCTTTTATCCAGCAAAAAATGGAGCACAGTTCACTACATTTTCTAATAAAGTTGCAATATTGTTGATTTGAATTGATTCACTATGTGACATGGTCTGCCAATGGGTTTTCCAACCAATAGGCCCAGAGCTACTTTTTTTAATTTTATTTTTTTTATTGATTTTTATGAAATCTCATACAGTGTACAAGAAAAGCATCAAAGAGTACAACAACATGAAAAAACAACCATCACCAACTCGTGGCTGCAATGCACTCAGAGAAGGGATAGACTCAGATCACATTGATACAGTTACATATAGCATTCGGCACATGTGATTACAAATAATATTGTCTACAAGGAAGTATTGTCAGGGTCATCTGATTGTGCAACAGAACACAGGTATATCAGTAGGGGCTCCCAGATATCGTTCGGCCTAGAGGACGACGGCAGCTCCTCCGCATACAGCACTAAATTGTCTCTGCAATATACTAAATCCCTGGGCCACTGCTCTGCTGAAGGACTCTGCTTGCTATCCCACACCATCGCCACTCGTCTTTTGGCGATAAGCAGCGCCACCCTCGCCAGTCTGCCCCTGACACCTTTCAGGAAAGGGGTTAGGCCCAATAAACACATCTGCGGGGAACACTGCAAATCAACACCAAGTACTTTCGACAATTTGGCAACCACATCAGCCCAGTATTCCCACACTCGCCTGCAGGCCCACGCTAGATGCCAAAAATCTGCCCCCAAGGCCCCACAACGTGTACAAGCGTCAGTATCACGAAGCCCATATTTAAAAAGTTTGTGTAGTGTATAATAAACCTGATGAAGGTATTTAAAATGTATGATACGCAGATTCCCGTTAGAGGTGAGGGCGCTAGTCAGTTGGCAGCAATGTTCCCATTCTTTCTGCCTGAGCTGTGGGTCTAGATATTCATTCCATTTGTCTAAGCTCTTATTGCATGGGGGATCCTATCCTCTCTAGCGGCTCGGTAAAGTTTAGTAACAAGCTTGTGTCGGGTAGGGCTTATGAGCAGTGTGTGCAATGCCAGCGATGTTGGTGGTTCCTCAGGAAACGTGGGGTAATGGGCTCGCATCGCTTTTTTCAGCCTGTGGAATAAAAAAATGAAGAGCGGCGTCTTGTTTTGTATATAGTCAATGTCGACGGCTGTCAAAAACGTGCCATTGGGATATAGGTCTTGCAGCTTGTCAATTCCCACCAATGCCATAGTGCGCATAGCTCCTGCCTCATGTGTCACCGATATGTCCGAATGGTAAGCAAGAGGCAGCAGCGGGGAGTAGAGCGGCAGCTTTCCGGCCTCGCAGCCCAACACCTGCCAGGCTGCAATCGTCGAGTTGGTAGCGTTAATTGTATTTCGGGGCATAGTCCTGTGTTCGTGCGTTAGGATAGAGTTCAACGGGATGGGATGTGCATACTGTGCGTGCGCGCAAAGATAATATAGGTAAATATCGGGCCCACTGAAGCCCCCGTGCCTGTAGTCGAGAGTGAGAATCCTCCAGCCCACCCAAGCTTGCTTGCCACCCCAGATTAGTCGGAGAAGTAGGGAGCGCACTGTTTAAAAAAAATGTTGGGTGAGTGGGATCGGTATGTTACTGAAAAGATATAAAAACTTAGGAAGCGCCACCATTTTTATCAGTGCAATGCGATCTGCAAGGGAAAACGGGAGTTTCACCCACCTGTCCACCTGCTGCTCCAACAGCGTGGTAGCAGCTCCATAGTTTTCTCGAATGACTATATCTGGATCCCGTGGACCCACACCCCTAAGTATTTAACCGACTCTGCGGCCCAAACAAGAGGGAATTCAAGCTCATGTGGAAGTGTACACACAGTCAGTGGCATCACTACGGATTTAGTCCAATTAATATGCAGCCCAGAAAAACGAGCAAAGCAAATATATTCACGCAGAACCGGCGACAGTTAGTTGCGGGGCTCGAGTATGAAAAGCAGCATATCATCCGCATATAGAGAGATGATCACCGGGCGATGCAAAAAAAAATTGAGAGCCGCACATTTGTGACATTGCCTAATAAGGCAGGCTAGCAGTTCCAGCGTCAGCGCAAACAAAAGTGTAGCCCTCCACCCGGACCCGCGCCGTGGGGTCTGCATACAGCAGCTGCACCCAGTTAACAAAGAGAGCAGAAAAACCAATCCACTGTAGCACATAAAAAAGATAACCCCACTCTAGTGAATCAAACGCCTTAGCGGCGTCAAGCATGACAGCCGCCGCTGGTAGTTCGGGATCTAGGGTGTGAAACATGGCAAACAGTGTGCGTAAGTTATGGGAGGTTGATCGTGCGGCAATGAAGCCAGACTGGTCCGGCAGTACCAGATTCAGCATGAGCGGCTGGAGACGAGTGGCCAAAATCTTCACCAGGATTTTTGCGTCCGTGTTAATGAGCGACAGCAGCCGATACGAATCACAACTAGAGGGCGGTTTATCCTTTTTAAGTAACGTGATGATTAGTGCCTCGTGGAGAGACGGTGGAAGCATCTTCAGATCATAAGCCTCAGCATACATTTCTAACAAGTAGGGGGTGAGCTCCTCTGCATAGGCCTTATAAAATTTGCAGGGAAACCCGTCAGGACCGGGCGTTTTCGATTAGGAAGGGCGCTTATCGCCATTCGAATATCTTCCGCTGTAATCGGCTGGCCGAGATAATCTCTCTGACCGTCCGACAGCCATGCAATGGCCACCTGGGACCGGTAAGTATCAAGTGCAACAGTATCTGTCTCACCTTGCGATGTATATAGTTTTGCATACGATTGTCGGAATTGGTCTGTAATGTCTGGGGCACTATAATCGTCTCGACCTGTGTCGTCCGTAATCTTCGTGAGGAGGTCCTGGCCCATGCGGTTTTTGATCTTAGTGGCTAGGTGATGTCCCGGCCTCCCTCCCCATAGGCGCGAGCTACATGACATTTAGAGATGTACCTCATCTCCTCCTCTGCCAGCTTCGCGTGCTCGAGTATAGCGTCCTTAATGGATGCCAGAGTCGACTCACAGGGTGTAATCTCGTAGTCCCGCTCCAGCTGTGACAGAGTAGCCTCCACCTTGGCCAATTGGCCTCGCAGGTCCTTTAAAATGCCAGCTGATGTACCTATGCAGGTGCCCCGAATAGTAGCTTTAAAACCTTCCCAGAGCACCCCTGCGCTGTCTAGGCCCAGAGCTACTTGATGGGTGCATGAAACAACTATTTCTGTTGAATTTAAATATCGTTTAGGGCATGGATGGCATTGGATTTAAATGCAAAATGTGTTTTTTTTTGGTATTTCACTTTTTTTCATGTGTGTTAAATAAATGCCTTTGTTGGATGTGTGTGGTTGTTGTAACTTGCAAACCTTTTTTTTTAGCCCGTGGATTTTCGTTTTTGGCATTGTTGCGTTAAAGATGTGTTGTTTAGCATGCCTTCTTTGTCTGGCCAGTGTGTGAGTGTGTTTGTAATAGTGGGCCAGCATTTGCCTTGGCTGAGCCTCAGCATGTGGCCAGGGGCCATTTTGTAAAATGTCTGTGTCCATATAGGCTGCTTACGTTCATTGTTTTCCAGGCCTCCTGCTTGTTGTTGTTGTGAGTAACCATGTGGCTGGCGGCCATTTTGTGGTGGCAGTTAGTGTGCTTTTGCCATAGGCCTGCATGTCTTTCCTTTGTTACTCTTGGCTTAATGCTTCCATCCATTGTCATTTGTCAGCTGCAGCTCCCTGATTGCTGCATCCCACGTGATGCACAATGCCAAACCGTTACATTTGTATTTTTGTTGTTGTTCTTCTTCTTTCCTATCCTTCCTGAGTGTACTGTACAGTACACCATGAAAGCCCTTGTTGTTGTCAAAGTCTCACAATGGCTACACTGTATTTTTAATTATTTTAATAACTGAGGTAATAGATTTAATAATAATATTAATAACACTATCATGTGTGACCACACACTAAGTTATATTACATTTGTTTGTTCTAGTAATTAAATCACAACAATGAATGCCACGTTTCACTGATGTTCTTCTTGCTTCTTTGCTTTTAGGTGCACAAAAGAGGAGACAACATCACCCATTGTACTGCCAGACAGGAGTCCTGCTGCGCATGACGTCACGTGACGTGTGACCACAGACATCTCTTCAACTTGTGCCACTTTGTGCTGCTGAAATCTTCAAGATGGCCCCAAAGAAAGGTACCAGGTCCAGTACCAAGAAAGTTGCCAGTGAGAAGAAGGCACTGCCACTTACCACCACTGGTATGTCGCCCAAGGCCTTTTTTGGGAAACCAAAAATTGCGCCTGCAGCAGTGGTGTCCGGGAACAAGCTGGGAGCAGCACCGCACATCAGTGGACCCACCCCACCAACCTAGGCCCAAGCCCATGTCTGTCGCAGAGGCAACCAGTCTAATCACGACAACGCCGACGACCAGTGATGTTGAAATTGACTTATCGTTATCACAAAGTAGTACCAAATCAATGCAGGAAACTCAGATAAGTGGGCAACAACAGCTGTAACCACCCCCAATAGTAGTTCTTCCTCCAGAAGTAGGGGCAGTTCAGGAGATTGAGCTTCCTGCAGAGGAAGAAGAGGTGCAGGCCACTCTTTCAGAAGATCCATTGTCTTCCAGATCCCCAGCAAGGAAAAGAAGGGTTAGTCCATCAACTTCTTCTGCAAGCCCCCCTTCTAATGATCTAGATGCCACTTGGAAGCCACCTCAGTCTGAGAGTGAGACACGCCACGAGACAAGGCTAGGGAAAAGGAAGGTGGACATTAGCCCCGCCCCAGTGTAGATCGACATTACCCCATCCCACATTGCTGTGAGGGATGTGGCACGGATACCACCAACACAGGTACCACCAACATCACATACAGCTGCCATATTTACAAAGTCCCGGCAGCGACCTACATCCACCACAACCACCTCAGTAGATGTAGGTACTGCAGAGAGTCAAACATTCCGCCCACCTACCAGTTCATCCAACATTGCAGGCACCAGCAGTCTCAGAACATTGACCTCCCCAGTTTGGGACTTCTTTTCTGTTAGCAAGAAAGAGGTGAACATTGCTATATGCTCCATTTGTGGAGTAATTGTTAGTCAGGGTAAGCTTGGTAAAAACTGTGGTACCAGAGGCCAAACAACCCATCTGAAAAAACACCACTTGATCCAGTGGGAGGTGCACCTTAGCGGCCAAAAAACTGCAAGCGTTGTTGGTGGAGGGGATAAAGAAGATCCGATCACGGTGGAAGGTGAACAAGAGGAAGACATTTTCTCTGTTACACAATGCAGCCCTGTCCCCAGCAGTGCAGTGGTACCGCCCACATCATCATCAGCAACATAGCAATGGTGCAAGAGTCAGGCTGAGACACCAAGGGGTCCAAGGCAAGAGACTACTGTGATGAAAAAATGCGCATTGAGCCTAATAGCTGGTCTCAAGAAGTTACCTGTATCAGTGGCACCAGAAAAGAAAAAAATCCAGGCTACCATTCTCAGAATGTTTAGGTCGGAGAGGCAGTACGAACGCAACCACCCAACAACACGTTTGTACAATGCGAAGCTGGCTAAAATGTTAGCGCTGGACCTCCTCCCTTTTTCTTTTGTGGAAGGGGTGGGTTTTCATGGATTTGTGGCAGCCATTTGCCCGAAATGGAAGGTTTACAGCCAGTCCTATTTTGCCAGAGTTGCTGTTCCAGCACTACATCACGACGTGCTGGAATTGCTTGGACAAGCTTTGCAGCAGAGTGCTGTTCACACTATCCACCTGACAACAGACATGTGGACCAGTTGCCAAGCCACTGATTACATGTGCATCACTGCACACTGGATCTCTTTTGCGGGGGTTAGAGAAAAGATATCTGCAGGTGTTGACACTGCTGAGATTTTTAATGCCGCTCGGAAACATGTAGCCATGTTCGCCATGGAGAAATCTCATACTGCTACAAACATTTTGGAAGACTTTGACAGCAAGGTCTTTGAATGGCTGCGATGAAGAGGGCTTAACATTGGTTTTGTTGCCAAGGACAATGGCAGTAATATAGTTAAGCCCATGGCCGATGATGGCTATTTCAGGGTCCTGTGTTTGGCGCACTGCATTAACATCATTGTTCAAGACTTTCTGAAAAAAGAAGACCGAGTCAGCAACTTACTGACTACCTGCAGAAGAATCTGCACACATTTCAGCTATTCTTTTAAAGCCCGGAAGCAGCTGAGGATCATTCAACATGATACTAGAATGCCAGTTAAAGCACTCGTCAAGGAGGTGCCAACACGTAGGAACTCAACTTATTACATGCTTGAACGTCTGTTTGAGCAGTACAGACCAATCAATGAATATGTCATGCAAAGAGGGGATGCTACTGTGAAAGGCATGATCATTGAGATGGACCAATGGGGCCTAGTTAAATGCCTACTTCCTTTCGAGGATTTCACACATGAAGTCAGCAAGGAGGACTGTACTATGGGCCAAGTTATCCCATTGTTGCACATGCTACAGGAACAGCTGAAGGGGGTGTCTGCAATGTACGCAGGTGTAGAGGAAAAAAAGAAGCATATGAGTTGGTGGAGAGCTTAACCCTTCGCTAATCTGAAAATACAAGGGTGCAAAGAGGCATTGTGTCATCCAACCATTACATTTGTGCCACAATTCTTGATCCACAGTACAAACCATTACTGCACACTTTCATTCCTTTTTCAGACAGGGATGTTGCCAGCTACAAAACTTGGCAAGTTGAACTTAAGAGCCTAGTGTCAGTGCGGTTGGCTCACAGCAGCCAAAACCACCAACAACACCAAGAACAACATCAACAACAACAAGAACAGAAGCATCAGCCCCAAAATCGGGACAGGAATGGTTTCTATAGGCAGGGCTTAAGTCCAGTGCTGAGGCAATGGCAAAAGAGGCCGAGCAAAACGGAGCACCCATGAGCATTGAGTGGGTGGTCCAGGCCTATCTGCATGACTCAACAGAGGTCTACTTTGATCAAAACCCATTGCTGTATTGGTATGGGAAAAGGCGCCAATGGCTAGTGCTCAGCAGGCTGGCGATAAACTATCTGGCTCACACTGTCGCAAGTGTCTCTGCTGAGCGTGTTTTCAGTGCTGCTGGTGCCATTGTGACAGTGAGAAGGACCAGTCTCTTGCCCCAAAACGTGGAGCGGTTAACAATGATCAAAATGAATCATTACTTTATACCACTGGATTACACCATACCTGAAGTAGCACAGCAGGAAGATGATGACGGCGACTCAGGTCATGGAAGTAGTGTGTTAGGTGACCTACTTCTCGGTGAACCACCAGAGTTTGAGGACAAGCTCTACTTCTTTGACAACTAGGCTTTCGAGTTACTTTCTTTCTTCCTTTGACGCCCAAAAAAAAGCCCCCAAAAAAGATATAGCTACGGAATATTATTTACTTTATTATTTGTGTGTGTCACTGTCTTTTTTGTTCGAATCACAACAAATCCATCACCACCGTCTTACTCTTTATCGCTGGATTGGAGTTGCAACTGTGTGCAGTCAGTGAAGAAGTAAGTCCACTCTTCCTGACTTGCCCTAGATCCATTTCCCTCAAGCCAGACATTGGATGGAGAATACATGCAACAAATGTAAAATGTGTGCCTGCCTCGAGTCCAAACCTAACTATATATCTATCCTTTCCGAGCCTAGAAGGACTGCCCCAGAAGCACAGGTAAATGATGGCATGCATTGCACCCACAAAAAAAGTGACTCAAGTCAATCTTTCCCTTCTTGCTGCTCAATAACAAAATTGTACTACTGCAGGCCGATCCATTGCATTTTGAGTCTGGACTCACTCAGGATACTTGTGGTACAGAGTTGGACACCATGACAATACCATACTTGCAGTCAGAGTCAGTAGGATCGGAGGTGGTTGATGGAATATAACTCGAGCGCGAAGTGTCCTAAAAGGTAAACAACAACACCAGACCTACATGTCTTTGTAGTGGTGGAGGTGAGTCTGGTGGTGTGACTGACAGCGGTGCATTGATTTTGTTACTTAATTTGTAAAATGCTATGGTGCTGTATGTGTATGTGTGCTCAGTGCTCTCTGGCTCAAATTTGCAGCTAAGTGGAGGTTGGGTGGGGGGGCCTTCTCCTGTTGTTAGAGGTAACTGCTGGAAATAGACATGATTTTTAGCCATGCCGCCTCTGAAAGTCTTCTTGTTGCACTCCTCCTTAATTATGCAGCTTAACTTTTCTCCTTGATTTTTCAATATCCTTTTTGTTTTTCCATCTACAGGCCGGCCTTTACCCTGCGCTATACTGGGAAAAACAACTCACACTTACCTTCCCAAACCGCATCTGCCAGGCAGGCACCCAAGATTGACGGACTGACAGTCCAAGGAAGGACCAAGCGGAATGCGGAGATGCAACTCCCAATTTGGCAATAATTATAGTATCATTTCATTTGATTCATTTTTTCTCTTCAATCATTACGACTGTGTGTGTTGTTGTTTATGTTTGCTTATATTTGACTCCTACAGATATTGTTTAATTTTATTTGCTATCGTTCAAAGGAAGCCCGGTACAGCAGAACATAAAATGTATGTTACTTAGGTCTCTCTGGGGGCAGACAGGCAAGGCAATTGCATAATTAATAATATACTGCCCTGCACTAGTCTAGTACTACTCATCAAGTCATCATCATGCATGTATTTCCTTTTTCTCCCTTAACAGATTTATGATGTTCGGCTGCCATGATAAATGTGTGTTGTTCATGTGTAGTGTTTGTCTTTGTCAAACTTTTCCCTCAAATCACCCTTCCCAACCCTTCATCAAACCCTAAACCTCTTCCCCTGGGCTGTGTGATTTATAGAGGTGTGACTAAATAAAATTTACACCAATTATTGATCACACACTTGCTGGGGTGGATGTGGTGAAAGCAACACTAACTCAAGTCATGGCAAGGATCTTCTTCTGCTCTAAGTATATATACTATAGCCCACACTATATAGAGATTAGATTGCCCACCCATGCACAGCATTCAATATTCAAATTGTTTCCAGAGGAACATAATCCATCATAATATAATTGCCAGCATCGAGTCATCAATCATTCTAGTTCCAGCACTAAAGGTTACGCAGTCGCTTGTCCACTTCATAGCTCGAGTCGACTTCAGTTGGTAACTTGTACTAGGCTAGCCCTCCATTCTGTTTTATTTTATTTTAGCATTGCTTATCATCATGGTTTCTTGTTTGGCAGTCTTTTTGTGTACTGTACTTCTACTACTCGTTCCCTAGTCTCCCTCAGGTGACTGACTGTCTCATTTTCTTTTTTTTTTGCAGATGCTACTGTCAGTGTCTACTACTACTACCACCACCATGGCACCTTGGGAAAACAAACCATCGCCATTCTGCCATCGCTCCACCTATAAAGTATAAACATCAATCACAGGTAAGAGAAGAAGTGTGGGGGAGGCATAATGTATATACTATGGAAATTCATTGATTCACACACCCACACCCTTCCGAGTCCATAGGGGTTTTAGTTGCATACTGCATAGACTTGGAGGAGAGATAGACAGTACTAGGACAAATGAGGGTACCGCATCTATCTATTGGTGTGTTACACTATCAGCAGATTTCAATCAAAAACTGGCTGTGGCCCTGCAGCAAAGGAAACAGTGCGAAGTAAAAGAGTAACCCCCCCCACAAAAGATTTATATCATATGTAAACTATAAATAATTTATTCCCCTATCAAATAAACTAGAATGAAAAAACCCACAACACCTGACCCACCCCTCTCCCTAACCCCAACCAATGTCCAGAAGTAAGTCCAATTGTCCATAAAATAAAAAACGTAAATGTCCATTAAAGAAACCCAAGTTTTCCCCAATGCTCAATTCCAACCCACCAAAAAAAAGATTAAAAAAGGGGCAAGATGGTGGTCTAGCGGCGGACTCGCCGGATCTTCCTTTTCTCCTCAATCCTGACCTCTAGGCGCGCCATCCGGAGGAGCATGCGGCGCTGAAATGTCTTGCATGAACAACAGGGGTGGGCAGCAGTGTTTGAAGTTCAGCGGACGGCTGCCAGACCATGGCGCCGTACCACCAGAGGCACTGGAGGGGCCTGAATGGGGCCCGGGGCATTGGAGAAGGCTGCAGCTGCTGCCTCTTCCTCCGCTAGAACCACCAGCTGATGATATTCATCCTGGATGGCCTCCAGCTTCCGTTGCCGGGCCCTATCTTCTAACTCCTGTCTGGTGGACTTGTTATATTCCATATAGGTACCCTATATAGGCGCAGGTAACATTGCAAACTATCACCTATATTCTTCCCTACATTACATACATAACGGTTCTTAGGGACTGACCTTTACCTAGATACGACACTGCATTCAGAACGCGGGTTTCCCCCTAGTTTGAATCTCATACATTATGCATGAGGCTTCTTGGAAGCACAGCAGGACTAACATCTCCTGTATAATATCTCTGTATAAAGTTCAGGCCCGACGTCATCCTTTAGGCCGACACAGTAACACAGCAAGGTAGGATCCCTGGGGAGACCTATGGGTATATATACATCACATCTTGCTTAGAAAGACAGAGGAGACCGAGACTTCCCAGCTGACACACTGACCAGAGACGCTGAGGTTCCTGCATGCAGACACTCCAGCTCGCAGTGGTCTAACATCCCTTGCGGGGTGTCCAACTCGAGACCAGTACCGGATCCCATATTCTCTCATTCTCAGGTAATGGGGTTGACTAGATCCTAGAGGGATTCTTGGCATTACACCTACACAGATGCTAGGTACATTTAGATACATTTAGGTGCATCTAGTTAGGAAGGCATTGTAGGAGTATGCACATTTTATCATGTGTTTTATGGACTTCTATATATTCATGATTTCTGCAAGATGGTAGAACTTTACCATCACTTTACTTTTGTAGTACTTCTAATCATATATCTCTGCTACTGTCTAATGGTTGATGCAGCTCATCAATTCCACACTAGAATAACAACTGTTCAATAAATACTTATTGAAAATGCCCAGCCTGTTTATTCTGTCTGACTCTCTGAGACAAACTAAGTAAGCACGACTGCCTGAGCGAAAGGTATTATATTGTTTCCACGATTCTGAGGGATCAGGGTTGTCATGTTCTGAGGTTGCCAGAATCTATTCTCTCCTTGGTAAGAGGAGATTATAGTGGCACTGTGAGCTAGCTTATTCAGACAGGCTAACGTATCCAGTGGGGGTGCACGGAATCAGTCCGCCACCAAACCCACAGTTTATGTTATCCAAACGCGCAGATCCTGTATAGGTTATATAGGAACTACACGACATGGCGCCGCCAACGTTGGTTGGGTACTTATTTAACAGTAGAATCTGAGTAGTTCAGCCGTGATAATCTCAGAGACCCCTACTCACAAAACACCAGAGACTTCTGGAGTGGGTGGGCACAAACTCTGCCACAGCTGAGTAGGCAAAAAAATCCTATTTATTGGCTGTTGGTTAATCAAGCTTGAAGGACACAGTGTTCCTAAAATTGTGCAAAAACACCTTATCTTAGTTTCCTTGAAATACTTCTTCCTCTAAAAAATGACTGAAAGCGTGGAAAACACGGAGGGAGTTGTGCATAGTTTGCACCTCTCAGACGATGAGGTTGATGCAGATGCAATTCCGATTGCAGAAAATCTTAGAAATACAGTCACCCTGAAACTACTTGCGCAAGGTGTAACAGCCAGGGCTGGCATAGTAGCTTTTGTGATTGAGGCACATGAAGCATATAGAAAAGAGGTATTTTATTCATGGGTTACATTCCCAGCTGCAAATGCAAGAACAAAAACATTTCACTCCTACACAGAAGGAGATGCACCAGTGGAATATTGTCCGTTTGAGGACATTGAGGTTCTGCTCACATACCAGGAACACTTATACTAGTTTAAAGGCGCCCTACCCCATATAAGAAGAAGAGTGAGACTCGGCCCGCTCGGAAGAGAAGGGGCAACATGGCCAATATTAGCGGCCTACACACCACATCCTGACATTGAAACAATGCCACCAGGAGACTTACTCACACAACACAAAGAATTAATAAACATTTACAGAAACTTGACGCAATTCGTCATGAGGACACTTACAGTCCAACCAGCAATAGTTGCAACAAATGGAACTCAAGCTCAGAGTACAGCAATTAAAATCACACCACAAACATTACACGGGGTGATGGGTAAAATGCCCACAAAACGTGAACAAATGCCATTCTGGGTAGCTCAGAAAATAACACAGGTAGAGGCAGTATTCCCGAATACTACCCCGTATGAAAAACATAGAATGCTAACAATCTGCTTGCCCATGGGGATAACACCACAAATAGAGGATTGTACCACTTGGGGTACAGTCTTTGCTGCCATTTATACCAGAACTCATGGTATCCCGTCATTAGCAGTAGTACCAGACGTATTGAGACAAATACAAAACGAGTACAGAGCAGAGCCTGCTCTGAACTTAGGGATGAAGTTACTAGGTAACCATGCCCAGGTATCAGCCATAATATTAGCTAATATTAAAGGGGAAGCAGCTTCAGTGGCTATCCGCCAACGCCTAAGGGAGTTCAGTCCTTTAGAACAAGAACACGAACTACCGAAAATAATTGAAACTGCTTATGCAGAATTAGGCAGAGACAGTTTGGGGGGAAAGCTTTAAAACCACAACTGATGGGCAGTCCTGAAAAGGACACTTCTAAGCAGATACCTGCTTCAACAAAGAAGAAGTGGGACAATAAAAAACAACAAAACTTTAAAGGAAACAGATCTCAATCCAGAGGTAGATCTCCTCCACAGGAGCCCTCCGAAAAGAGGTTTAACCTTAGGAATAGGGATAATATTAGGAAACCTGACAGATATCAGGATACTGATACACGTTCCTCTCGTTCCTTTCAGGGTTCATCGAAAAACTCAAGAGAGGGAAGGACGGTCAGACAGACAAGAAGAGCGTACAAAGTCCAGAGATAAGCAGCACGCTCAAGATTACACTTCTAAAAAAGAAGAGAAACCAAAGCAAAAGCCACAGTTCAAAAAGAAGAAGGTTGCAGGACTAAAGATCAGACATGCCCAGAATTCTGAGGACTCGACTTCTGAACGGGGAATGGGCTCTGACGATGCTAGACAGTGCGGCAGAAGGAACAATAGCTCGCCAGAACCTGATGGAATTTCTGGTGACCGCGGACTTGAATGATTATATCACGGTAGAGACACCCAATACTAGGGTAAGTGTCCCACATAAGTTTTATGAAATAACACTCCAAATGGAGGGGGACAAATGTAGGACAATTAGAGGTCTCTTTGGGAGAATCTGTCATTTGGCTATGACATTATTTTAGCTGAACAAGATTGGCCGCCAGCATTCGTCATGGATTGCTCTAAAGGAGAAACTGTAATTTTACCGGCATTCTCAGAGCATATTCCCAGGCACCTAAAACACACATATGCGCAGGAGTCAACCCACCACATAATTCCTTTAACAAATACTCCAACTGCACAGAGGCAGTATCCAATAAAGCAAGAAGCTAAAAAACAGGTCAGGGAGATCTTAGATCAACTTGAATACCAAGGGGTGATCGAAAATTGCACCTCATCGATGAACAATCCTTTGTTTGCGGTCATGAAACCTGACACTTCATATCATTTAGTTTTAGATTATAGACATTTAAACACTTGCACTAAGACATTTGCAGTCCAAAATGCACTCAGTGCCGCATTAATGAATAACATTGTGCGGAAAAAATATAAAACGACACTTAATAACTCCAATGGATTTTTCTGCCAAAATATAGCGCCTGAAAGCAGGTATCTAACAGCATTCTCAGCGCTAGGGTCACAGCGTCAATTTTGTTGACTCCCCCAGGGGTTTAAGAACAGCCCGGGATAGTTTTTGGCCAGAGTAACTGAGTTACTTCAAAATTTGGATGAAGAAGCATTATCCTATGTGGATGACATTTAATAACAGACGATGACCTAGAGGAGCACTTGAACAGAGTGAATACCATAATTTTGGGATTTGCATCTGAGGGCTACAAATTCAACTTTAAAAAATCTAAAATTGCCCACCTCAGTGTCCTGTTTTTAGGATATGAGCTTTCAAGTGAAGGGAAAAGCCTGGCAGCCAATTTTTAGAAAAATGCGAGCTGCTCCAACCTCCAAAATCATTGCAAAACTTAAAATCAACCCTGTGATTCCTGAACTTTGGCAGAACAAACATTTTGGATTATGCAGAAAGAGTAAAACCTTTCTACGATTGAATAAAACCTGATTTTTCAGTAAGACAATGGACACAGGAACACACAGATATCCTTCGTTCCTTACAAGCTGACATGATAGCTTCCAAACACTTAAAGACACGTGTAAACGTACGCAACCTGGTGATCCGTATAGTTGCGGGTCAATCTGGGTACACCTATCTAACATATAATGAAGGTGAAACAGTACCAATTGCATACAAATCACATTTGTACACAAATGCTGAGATGTGCTTCGCATCTACAGAAAAGATTCTAACAGCAGTACAGACTGCTGTAGCGAGAGAAAGAGGACTGGCACAAGGGAAACGAATAATGGTAATGACTCCGGTTCCAGCCTTAGAGGCTGTGACAAAGGCAAGCGTTCCTAACACTAAAGCCTTACATCCAAGATGGATACAATGGGCTAATTCTCTCACTGCAACAGATGTGGAATACAGGTATGCCCCAAATTTAAAGACACAAGCATTTCTGCAATACGAGCAAGAATATCCTCTACCAAATGAAATAATGCCTCTAGATCGGTATGAATATATTTACACTGACGGATCAGCTCAACCGGCCATAGTAAGTAAGCAGCAATATAGCGCAGCATGCGCAATCGTTAAAGGTTGCATGCGGGATGGAAAGTTCCACCCAAATTGCACAAAAACGCAATCTCTAGGAGACTGCACGGCACAGCTGGCAGAGTTGAAAGCCTTGATACTGGCACTAGTAAATACGGATCGAGAATTCCCCACACTCATTGTGTGCGATTCATTTTACTGTGTACAGTCATATAATGAATATTTGCAGCACTGGGTTCAAAACGGGTTCAAAGATGCAAAAGGTGGCACAATTAAGCATAAAATGCTATGGGAACAGGTAGTGGAGTTGAAACTCGAACTTCCGAGAGCTCACGTGATACATACACTGAGTCATCAGCGTGATGGCGTTCACGTTGAAGGGAATTCATTGACTGATGAAGCCGCAAAGGGGGCTGTAGGCACGGCTTCCGTAGCTGCAATCACTCGTTCTAAAACGAGAATAGACGGTGAGATTATGGTGGCTGTGAATGCTTCTCGCAAAAACAGCGGAGCAGTACCAAAAAGGTTTCCACTCAAGTACTCCTACAAGTTAGATGCCAATAACATCCCATTTGCTCAGATTCCTAGAGTGGGGGATAGAGTAATTCCAAACATGGATCGTAGGTTAGGTTTAATTCTAGCAGCACACGAAGGGATAGGTTCTGCACATGCAGGAGTTACGGCGACTGTTTCTTTACTGAAACAACGCTATTGGTGGCCTGGGTTAACTAAGCAGACTAAAGACTATGGGGCACATGCATCAAGCAAATTTGCGATCGCAAACGTTGCGAATCGCAAAAAAAGCACGTTTGTGACCGAAAATTAGCCATTCCCAATGCATGAAACACAGTTGGCGAAAAAAATGAAAATCGCAAAAATAAGGAATTGCTAAATTTGCGAGCATCAATTTTGCGATTCCTTATTTGCGATCATCGATCTAGCGAATACTTATTTGCGAATCGCAAATAAGTAATCGCAAAGCCATGCATGAAAAATCGCAAATAGCGATTGCAGTGATTTTCACTATTTTGCAAGCGCTATTTACAGAATATCACAGGCAGGTGCTAACCAGGTGTAAGAATTCCCTACAGGTGATAAACATTAGCAAACTATTTAAACAGACCCAGGAGGCCTCAGAATCGTTCACAATGGCAGCGCTCTACGCTATGGCGAGGAGGATGATGCTCCATGCAGCAGCTCAGCGAAGAAGGAGAATACAGGAGCGTATTTTCAGAGTGCGCATCACATTGTTGGGACAAACAGATGAGGAAATCTACGACAAGTATAGGCTAAATGGTGCCATGATCCTTGATCTAATTGCAGAATTGGATCCCCTACTGCGGCGCCAGACTCGTAGGACCAATGCCATTCCCACTCATGTGCAGGTCCTATGTTGCTTGCACCTACTTGCGTCAGGCAGTTTTCAGGGTGTAGTAGCTGTAGCTGGAGGGGTGTCACAAAGCTCCTTGTCACGTTTTTTAAATTCATTCCTGAACGCCATGATGGCAAAAATCCACATCCACATTAGCTTCCCTTCAACCCCACAAGAATTGTTTAAGACTAAACTGGACTTCTATCAGGTAGCCCGGTTTCCCCATGTAATAGGTAGCATAGATTGTACGCATGTTGCCATTTGTCCACCAGCAGTGAATGAATACATTTTTAGGAACCGTAAATCCTATCATTCACTTAATATCCAAGTAGTCTGCAATGCTAGCAATATCATAACAGACATTGTGGCTCAATACCCTGGAAGCACACATGACTCCTATATATTTCGACACAGTGGCATACAACACTCGTCTGCTCAGGGGTGATTTTGGAGAAGGACATCTGCTTGGTAAACATATGTTATGATTTCTCTCACACAATGGCCAAATGGCAATGCATAACTGTCACTAACCGTTTGCTTACTACCCTGTAGGTGACAGCGCATACGCCGTGCGCAACTACATATTGACACCATACCTCAACCCAACCACCCCAAATGAGCAGAGGTATAATACAGTCCACATCGCCACACGAAATGTCATCGAGCGCACCTTTGGGCTGATGAAAAGTCGCTTTCGCTGCCTCCACAGTACTGGCAGAGCGTTGCAGTACCGGCCCGAGACCTGCTGCAGAATTGTGGCTGCATGTGCCATTTTGCACAGTATCGCTACCAGGAGAGGCATACCCCTGGAACTGTCAGTCATCGAGCCTGAGGTGGACAACCATCCAGTGCCACAACTACGACCAGCAGCTGGGGCAAGCTTAGCAGAAGGGAGAAAGAGACGTGCAGAAATCACACAACATTATTTTTTGAGCTGGGTAATGATGAGACACGACACAGCATGTTTGAACTGTACTTCATGTATTTGCATTCAACTATGTGGTTGTGTTAAAGCACACATACCAGGTGCAAATTAGCACAGTGATTGTAAACAACATAAACAACAATACCTCATCATCTGACTTGTATGACAGTCACTACTATGGCATTGTCAATGGTTACATCACCATCTGTGAGTTAGTCTGGAAAGGCCCCACTATTTTTTTCGACCACGCACTCCCAATCGCCTTTCACTGGCCTCATTCTCGACCCTCATGGAGGCTTCGGAAGGTGTTGTGCTCCTAGTGGTGCGCCTCCTGCATGTAGTGACTGGCACCAACAGACTACTGAGGCTAGACGCCTCCTCACTCCCCTCTCCCCTGTTACATTGCTGCCCCCAGCAGTAGCAGTCTGGAATTGCTCTATGGGATTAGTACGTAAGGAAGAGGAAGGTGCACCGGAAACAAAGTCAATGAGTTCCAAATGTATCCAAATAATTGTTATCCTTTATTGTAGTTGTTGTTAAAATTGGACATCAGCCAATGCGTTTCGTTCCAAATGGAACTTCGTCAGGGCAAAAAACAGACACAAAAGTCGAGGGTGGTGAAGCCACATAAGGAAGCGACACAGCCAACTGGAGCTCTCAGGATGGAACGGGAGGGAGGAAGGACATCATCCAGATGGACGAGGAATCAGATGAAGGACTTTAAAAAAAGCAGGACGGTTCTCGCGGTGCATCTCGGCTGTGTCACCTGTGTGCCTCTCGCTGTCTCCCCTCTCCCCCGTTACATTGCTGCCCCCAGCAGTAGCAGTCTGGAATTGCTCTAGGGCATTAGTAACCTGGACCAGTGCCCTGGCCACATCCCCACAACAATGGCTCATTTCGAGCTGCATGGCCACAGACCGACGGGGCAGCAGTGCTGTACTGTTGCTCAGGCGGTTGTTTGATTCTGTGTAGCCATCTAGGCGCAACAACAATTGGCGATGCCTTCTTCTTTGTGACACCTGGTCCTCCTGCATCATCCTGCTTAGCTCCTGCATGGCCTCATTGGACTGCCAATTGCCTTCCACCACTGCTGTTGTCAGCTCTTTCACACAGTCGCTCATTACTGCCATGTTTTTCGCCATTTTGCTGAGTTGTGCCTGCATCGATCTCATGTGTTTTGCCTGCAGGCGCTGCACCCTCAGCATCTGGCTCTCCAGCCCACCCCAGACATTTGGACTTTCGTCCTCCTGTGATGACATCAGTGCCCTTGACCTGCATCTCCGGCTCTGGTTTGTGCTGCGCCGGACCTGTGACTGGGGTGTTGATGTGGCTGTACCTCGAGGCTGGCTTGTCTGTGGAGCTGGTTCACTCTCCTCCTCAAGTTACATGGGCTGCAGTGGTGGGACTGGGGACCTGCGTCTAGTGGGTGCAGGGTCGGTGCTTTGTGAGGCCACAGGTGTTTACACATCTGCCTCAGCCAGAGTCTCCTGTGTGTCTCCGCCTTCACTTTCCTCCGACTCATCTGCTGCTGGATCTGTGATGTTAAACAGTGCACTATTTAGTAATTCTAAAAGGAATGTCGTGTCACATTGAGCATTTGTTTTGTTGACATTAAAATACTATCTGACACACAGTGTTCACGTGTTTTACTCCCTTGTTGTATTTGCCTTCCAACTTGTCTTCCCTGCCTGTTACTCCCATAATGCATTTGGGTGTTGCAAGAAAAATGTGGACTGGAGTTTGATTCTGAACACTAGAGCTGAACTGGGGTGATGTTTCTAGATTAATAAACATCTTTAAATGGACATTTGCATGCATCTTACCTTGTGAAGTACTGGCTGCTCCTGAGGTATCCAACTGCGTCACTCCCACTACAGCTTCAGGCAGGAGTGTGGACTCGACTAGGTCCTCCAGGGGTGTATTCCCAGGCAGTGTTGCTGGTCCCCCTCCAGTCTTCTTAGCCTCCTTGAGCCTGTCCGCAATCCTCTCCTTAGCACGGCTGCGCATGTCATACCACCTTTTTTTCAGGTCGTCAATTTGGCTGTGTGTGACCCCCACTGCGTTTACTTTTGTTTGAATCCTGAGCCAGATTTTTCTCTTCTCTGACTCCGGTACCTGGAGAGATAGTTTCCCGAAAACCTTATTGTGACTCCTCACAACCTCCTCAATGAGGATTTCTATTTCCTTCTCACTGAATTTTATTTTACGTTTTCTTGTTGCTGCCCTCTTCCCTGGTGCTGCAGATTCCATGTTTTTGGCACAGGACAGTTTGGCAAGCCCAAAATTGCTTTCTCCTGCTGTGCTCCAGCACTCAGCCTCCTCCTCTAACTCTCTCAGTGCACTGAAAGAAGCATGGGATGGATCACTTCCTGGTTGTGATGTCATCACCATGCATCAAAAGCGACTCGCTATTTGCGATTTCGCAATTTGCGATATCGCTAATAGTGATGTCGCAAATAGGTATTTCTTTGTTAGCGAATCGGTAATACGCAATCGCTATTTGCAATTGCGATTTTTACCGATTTGCAAATTAATTGCGAATTTATTCATGCATTGAATATAACGATTCCTTAATAGCGATTCTTTAAAATTCGCTATTAAGGAACCGCTAATTCAGAGTTTGATGCATGTGCCTCTATGTCTTAAAATGCGACATCTGCCAGCAGATGAAAGGTTCCACCATAACACGTCCAGCACAGACACCATTATTAATATCTGACAAACCACTAGCGTGTGTTTACTTGGACCACTGCGGCCCCTTACAAAGAGATGGGGCTTACAGGTATATCATGGTTGCAGTGGATTCCTGCTCAAGATTCCTATGGGTGTGGCCCCAACGCTCGGCTGACGCTCGAACTGTTATAAAAGATTTGCGAGTCTTTATAGGGACATACGCAATTGGCACATTACATTCTGACCAGGGCCCTGCGTTTAGCTCTCGGGCTTACAAGGAGGCCATGAAAGGATTGGGTGTAGCATTGCAATACTCCTCTCCATACCATCCCGAGGGAAATTCGGACGTGGAGAGGAAAAACCGAGACTTAAAGCAGTCTTTAACAGCTATAGTATTAGGCACGGGTGAGAGTTGGGTAAAACATCTGTATGGAGTGCAGCGAGCATTGAATAACATGCCAAGAAGTTCTCTAGGGAGGTCACTCCATATGAGGTCCTATTTGGGACAAGAATGTGGGTACCTGATCTTGATTGTGAAGGCGCAGTGGCGGATGAAAAGCCTTTTGACATCCATGATCGTTTGGCTGTTTTACAGGATCTAAATGAGTCCAGGACACAACAAAGTAATGTCCATATGAAGCAGACCGCCACTGGGGAAGTCAAATCAGTCACGGCAAGACCTGTCTGGATCCCAAAAGTCGGGGATCTGGTCAGAGAGAAAATAGTGGACAAAAAAGAATTTGGGCCGTCATACAGAAAGCCTGTACAGGTCCTAGCAGTTGAAGGAACAAGAACTGTACTTCTACCGCCTCTTGCCAGAAAAAAAGGAGAAAAGATTTGTCTCAATCGACCTAATCAAACCACACTATGTGGCCGATACTGAGTAGTAGGCCACGTGGACTCCAAAGTACCAGACGCCCTCCTCTCGCTACAATTCAAGAAGTTCAAACGGAAAGACTCATCACGTTCGAAGAGTCTCCCGCACGGAATGATGGACTATGCAATAATGCTATGGAACTCGTTCCCCTTGAACCTGAAGTTCAAATTCAGAACCAAAATGAAAGACAAATTTCAATTCGACCAAATACAGATGTCTACATCAACATGCCTCAACAAGAGCAAACTATGATTTCTACAAATCCTTATGCAATACCAACAATTGATGGAACTGCTTCTGGCTACTTCATAAACTTTGATACGTTTTCTTTGGATCCAAGTGAACCGGAAACGATGCCAGCCCAAAAATCGCGCAAGCAGCAAGTTAAAGACTTTTTGAACTTTGTTAAAAAGACTTACTTGGTGTCACCTTGGGTAGAATTATGGGTAATCACCGGGATACTTTTCTTTCTTTTCTGGATAGGCTTAGTAATGGTTTTTAGCATGCTTGTTAATGGAAAATACCTTCGACAAAGCTCTGCAGCCCAAAAGGTGAACTTAATTTTAAAACCACACCAATCATCTCATCGAGAACAAAGAGACTTGTCATCAGTGAACATTACAGCAGTTCCTATACCTGATGGTATAGTTTGGGACAAGGTTGATTTCGATATATTTGGTCCGCCCGAACTTTTGAGAATTCCTCATTTATTTAAAATATCGTTGAGTGATATCATTACCACAAGTACAATTTCCGATGATTGGGATTTTGAGACTGTGAAAAACATGTTGTCTGATTTGGAAAAATCTGCTGCATTTTATAATAGTGAAACATTGGAAAGCACATCAGATTTCGAAACAATGTATTGTTATCAAGACTATGGTCATCATTTTCTGCATAAATCTGCAATTCCTAGAAATGTGCTCACTTACCACCAGTGGGAACATTGGCCAACCCCACCGAAAGGCAGTTCAAAAACATTTACACAAAAGTTTCCATATTTTTCAGGGTTTAATATGTCCGACCCAGCATCATATTATTATAATTGGCTAAAAAGCTCAACACTCACAAAGGGGAAACAACACTTATCCTTACTGTCACAGGATGTGGATCTCAGGGATTTTTACTAGGTCCCAGGAAGCCACGTCAGAAAACGTTTCTATTATGCTGTATATAATGAAATATGGAAAATATCCCAACAAGAGGCCGCAGAGAGGTTACGTGAAATAGACCGTATAAATCTAGAAAAATCTCTAGCAGTGGTAGACAATGGGTTAACTACATTGACCTCCAGGATATATTCCTTACACAACATTGTATCTTCTGCGAACAAGGTTTGGCCATATTACAACACGGGCAATCTCAATTACGTTCTATTATATTATTAAGCTGGACGCTGCAATCTTTGCTTGCAGGCTATGTGCCTTGGCGTTATATCAACAGTAAGTCTCTGTTTTCTGAATACAATCTAACAGATAAACAGATAGAAATGGCACAAAGGGGAGCAAAATATACAATGCCGCGTATCGAAAAACTGGATAGATTAGCATTTACAGTGGCAGAATTGCCGTCCACAGAATGTCTAATCCATGGCCACATAACTCTACCGGTCACTACTTTTCAGTTTCAATATTGCCTATAACAAAAGCAGGCAGGCAGATATGAAGAGATGGGTAAGGAATACATTAAGGAATCATGGGTATTACCATACAGATTTCGATGCCGGAGTGGGGATCGAGAAGTGTTTCTAAGCGGTATATGCCAGGATATAATGCTTCACGGGGCTTGCAATGGTTCTGTAGCAAACCTGTCCTGCCATTTGAGGGGTGCCCCAGCTGCAGTGATTACTCCAGCATTCAGGCTACTTTCAAATGGGAGTCACTTGATGCTGAACAGTCAAGGCTGCTACAGTTACCAGTTATGCTCCCAGGCATCACATAAATGTTAACCGTGAGCTCCAGGGTTACTTGTTGTATGCAAGTATTGTTTCCACCACCACATACAGTCAGGGAGACGCCGTTATGGCCTTCACTGAATGTTTCTTTAATACATTTTGTTACTCTAAGCAGAATGAAAGCCATGCTTTTACAAAAGTCTGTGCCCTTAACCTCCGCTCAAGAGACTTTTGATCTCCAGATCGCAAGATCTTCGGCAGAGATACAGGCGCTTATTCATACCAACTGCCCTTTCCATTTTGCAGAAATGGTAAATCGTATCTTTAACATGTCTGATACGACAGGCATAGTGCACCTATTTAAGACCGTAGGTTCTGGACTTCTTAGCACCTTTCAGACGGTACTTGGAGTTATACCAAACTTCATACACTCCGTATTCGGAAGCATCTTTGGAGGATTTCCACTCATCTTGTTTCTAGTAGCAGGTATCCTGATTGTTTTATATTTTCTACGCAATGGACGTCCCAGTCACCAAGAAGATCGAAAGAGCACTCCTGGAGCGTAAATACCGTGACCGTATGGTAGAACATCTAGGCACGCCTCGCCTAAGGGAACTAAGTGCATCTTGGTTCATGTCATTTCGACCAGTCTGGATGGACTGCATCTTACCTGTCCTCCGATGCCTGTTTTGCGGAGAAGAATGCACGTTAGACATTTGCTTGACACTCCCATCATGTGCGCAACCGAACGTGAATGCTTTACTGGACCCGATAACGGCCCATGTTCTGCAGTGTCCTCAGCTTATTCCAATGTTGATGGCGGCATCCCTTGAGCCCCCACAGGTAGTAACAGCACCTGTTGGAATGGACACCGGCTCCTTCTCTGACACCCAGGCTTTGGACGGCGCACAGGCTGCCCCAGCACCGGCTGCGGACAGTGTGGGACAGCATCTGTGCTCGATTGACGTACTCTGCGAGGTGCTACAGGGGCCGTCTACTGCGGAACCAAGCAACGAAAATGTTGCGTCTACCAGCCAGGACACATAAACATTTGACTCATTTGGCTCGTCGTGTGCTGGAAGAAATTCGTTTTTTTTTTAAACAAGCTCAAATTTGGAACTCAAAACAAAAATTGACATTCCTTTCATTTATTGGGCATACATGGCTTTCTAATGCTTATAGTCCTTCGAACTATAACACAGACACTTTAGAGCTATAGCTTGAATTTCTTTTTTTTAGGCAGTTTTAAGTATTTTTAGAAAATGTTTTAGAAGTTTTAAACGTTTTTAGTTAAACAAATGTTTTCAAACTTTGTGCGTACCAATATCTAGTTAGGCTAGTAGTACGGTAATAAGTTACATATGTCGTCCAGTCGGAAGAGGAGTGGGTGTTATACTCCATATAGGTACCCTATATAGGCGCAGGTAACATTGCAACCTTTCACCTATATTCTGCCCTACATTACATACATAACAGTTCTTAGGGACTGACCTTTTACCTAGATATAACACTGCATTCAGAACGCGGGTTTCCCCCTAGTTCGAACCTCATACATTGTGCATGAGGTTTCTTGGAAGCACAGCAGGACTAACATCTCCTGTATAATATCTCTGTATAAAGTTCAGGCCCAACGTCATCCTTTAGGCCAACACAGTAACACAGCAAGGTAGGACCCCTGGGGAGACCTATGGGTATATATACATCACATCTTGCTTAGAAAGACAGAGGAGACCGGGACTTCCCGGCTGACACACTGACCAGAGACGCTGAGGTTCCTTCATGCAGACACTCCAGCTCACAGTGGTCTAACATCCCTCGCGGGGTGTCCAACTCGAGACCAGGACGGTATCCCATATTCTCTCATTCTCAGGTAATGGGGTTGACTAGATCCTAGAGGGATTCTTGGCATAACACCTACACAGATGCTAGGTATATTTAGGTACATCTAGTTAGGAAGGCATTGTAGGAGTACGCACTTTTATCATGTGTTTTATGTACTTGTATATATTCATGATTTCTGCAAGATGGTAGAACTTTACCATCCCTTTACTTTTGTAGTACTTCTAATCATATATCTCCGCTACTGTCTAATGGTTGTTGCAGCTCATCTATTTTACACTAGAATAACAACTGTTCAACAAATACTTATTGAAAACGCCCAGCCTGTTTATTCTGTGTAACTCTCTGAGACAAACTAAGTAAGCACGAGTGACTGAGCGAAAGGTAGTATATTGTTTCCACGATTCTGAGGGATCAGGGTTGTCATGTTCTGAGGTTGCCAGAATCGATTCTCTCCTTGGTAAGAGGAGATTATAGTGGCACTGTGAGCTTGCTGATACAGACATGCTAACGTATCCGGTGGGGGTACACGGAATCAGTCCGCCACCAATCCCACAGTTTATGTTATCCAAATGCGCAAATCCTGTATAGGTTATAAATGAACTACATGACAGGTTGTTGGAAATGAGTAGCTATATCAAGAAAGAAAAAGTCAATTGTAACCAATACTCTCAGCAAAACAGTAACACAAAATTGTACACATAAAATTATAGTGGCACAGTAGCACTAGCAAGCACAGTACATAACATTTGTGGTATCCTCCCACTTCCTCGGCCCCTAACATTTGTATGAATTTTAGGCATTACCAGGCACTATGAAGTAGACAAGTCTTCTTCTTCTCGCTCTTGGTTAGCTAAATTAACCTTGTAGGCATGCCAGCTCATTCAGCTTGCGCCCTAGACAGACATACTTGTGTCGCAGTCGCAGACTCACGTTACTTTACTACTGTCTGCAGGTGGGGCAGCTGTACTACACAATTATCTATTTTTCTATTATGGCCATACTCTGTTAAATCAATGGCAACTGCTCAATTTCAGTTTCACCCTGACTACTACAACAAGGAAGATAATATCTGATTACTAATATGAATGATGATATACGGGATGATGTGAGGCACTACTATTGTTTGATTGTGTAAGCATGCAGCTGATACGCCACCCATGGCTGACACGGTCTAAATGACATAGGTAGGGAGCAGGAGTGGGCCTCGGAGTTGGAGGGAGGCGATTGATAATGGGTGGGTATGGGTACATACAAACACAATATATATGTTGTGCTTGCAAACTACTGTGAGTCAAGGGAGTATTCTGAAATACAACTTTGAATCAAAAACCTTGAAAAAAACCAGCCCTTTTTTCTTCCCAGCGATTTTTCCATTTATCATTGCATTGCTCTTCTAGCATTATTTTTTTATTCTAATCTTCACCCTTGGCTTTGCTACTCTGGCAAGGTTTATTTTTCTTTTACATTCTCTTCATCCAGTTTCCACCTATGCTATGATTGAATACCATCCAGGCATCCATCCATTCAAAGTAAACATGGCTATCATTCTTCTTAATCTCAACAAACCTTTCACCAACAACAAACATTTGTCATTTTTTTTAACCACCACCCATGCGTCCTTGCTTGCTTCTGAGTTTGACCAATCAAACCCCAGAGGATTCCTTTTCACCCATACAGTTTCACCCATCCAGGCAGGCATCTGTTCTTTCACCTGTCACCCATCCTTCAACCACCCATGCATCCTATCAGCCACCTATGCATCCCGGGCCCCCTTCCTTCACCCACACATCCTTCTCTGCCAGTCATATATTGCATGTCACCCGTCCTTCCTCCTTCCATCCTTCTTTCCCTTTTCGTTCAACCCATCCATCAAGGTCGTCTGACTCTTAGTCTTCTTCATAAAACTTTCCCAGCTGAGTTGAAGTCAAATAGAAGAGGCCATTAGTTACTCAACTCCCGCCGCTAATGCTATTGCTAATGCTATTGCTAATGCTATTGCTAATGCTATGTAAAGGGTGTGTTCTTCAACCGTTGTTCCCAAAACTTAGTCTCGCTCAACAGTACAGTGTAGAACCTTGCAGCGAGTGTATTGTCAATAAGTAAGGAATATAACTTACCACTGCCTGCCACTACTGCTGGCTGACCCCTGCAGCTGCCACATCTGCTGCTCCCTCCATGCTGTCGTCGCCTGAGCCGCTGGCCCCAGCACTGGTGGTCGATTCCCCAAGAAAAAACATTGCACATTTTTTAGATGCCATATACGCCTCCCACTATTTTTTTGTTTTACTAGCAAGATTGAGAATACAATACATACATACATACACCACACACATCACTAGTGCAAATTGGGTACTAGAGTAGAGTAGACAGTATGTCCTATCCTATTGAAAATAATAAAATATCTAGTTGGGCATTTTGTTGGTGGCAATTTTCAAAAAGCCTCCCAAGTAGAGGACAACCTAAAGGACTGGACTCAGTGACTAAACCTATTGGTGAATCTGAGTTTTTAAAAAGAAAAAGAGTGGCCAACTGGACGGACAATCGGACATGAGGTCTCTCGAGTCCTCTCTCTTGGTTGGAAAATGTAATGGTGCCCTCCTCCTCATACTTCCTTCCAGCCATGGTGCACGGTAATCAGTTGTTCACCATCAACTGCTGCTCATAATAGTACTAGACCTAGATGAGAAAAAGTAAAATACACCACTTTGGGGTGTCCAACGTGACCATCATTTTATTTACTGATTGAGCATGAGAAAGAAAGTAAAAGAAAGCCTTCTAATCTCAACAAACATGCATAGAATAACTTAGTTGGGCATGTAATCTATACAGCAGAGTAGTAGTACTAGTAGTAGTAAGGACGAATGGGCCCGATTCACAAAAGTAATCTGAGACAAAAGTCTACATTTACGACTTTTGGTATTTACAGAAGGCACTTCCGATTTTTGGTATTCACAGAAATCACTTACGACTCCTATCTTTACGTCCGCACTTGGGCCGGAATTTCCGCACCCGGGGCGGAATCTCCGCTTCCGGGCCAGAATACCCGCATTCGGGCTGGATGATCATTTTCCTCAATGCTAAACACCTGTCCAAGTGCCTATCATCCCCCACCATGCTCCAGCTGAAACACTGCAGCCGAACAGCCAATCCCAGCGCTGCAGCACATATGAAAGCAGAGCAGACACACACAAATCTTCCAACATGTTGCTGAATGTGTTTGTTGCTCTGCCCCTTGCCATGCGGCAAGAAGACCTGAGGAGGAGGTGGAGAGTAGAGAGGAAATTCAGACAAAGGATAAACCTATTTGGGATGTACAGCCAAGATGTCAGGGCCAGATACCGTTTCCTTCCAGAAGTCATCTTGGAGATGGTATGTGAGTGGGAAAAGGAACTTGACTCTGACCTGCTGCTCCCATGCCATTCCAGCATGTCTCAAGATACTTTCTGCTCTCCATTTCCTTGCGATGGGGTCGTTCCAAAAGGTCTTCAGTGACCTTGTGGGCATCTCTCAGGCAAGCCAGTCGCAGTGCTTTCATCAGGTACTGAGCTGCATCAATTCAAGAGCCTACCTTCACATATGAATGCCCCATACACTGGACGGGAGACAAAGGGCAGCTAGGGATTTCTATCTCATTTCCCGCTTTCCACATGTGCTGGGTGTAATTGATTGTACCCATGTGGCACTTCAGCCACCTCGCTGCATTGCACACATATTCTTCAACAGACACCGTTGGCATTCCATCAATGTGCAGGGTATCTGTGATGCCAGTGGGAGATTCATTGATGTGCATGCAGTGTTTCCAGGCAGTACCCATGACAGCTTTGTATTCCGCATGTCACCTCTTGCCCGGCAGATGCCTGCGGGAGAATTTGGCAACATGTGGCTACTGGGTAAGTACTAAGCACTAAAAATGAGGGATATGTGTAAATGAAATGTATGAATGCCACCTTACATTAACAACCATTGTACAATAAGAATCATCAAGCCACATACACGGTCTCAACAGACACTGCATGTACCAAAGTATAGACCATGTTCTGTTTAAATTTAAGAGGGAAATGTAACCTATTGCCCTATCTTCCCAAGCTGGGTATGCACTCTCCCCTCAACTCCTCACACCTTACAGACATCCAACCACTGTACCTCAGCGTAGGTACTATAGGGCACACATACGAACTCGAGCCATCATGGAGCGCACTTTGGTCTGTTGAAGTTGGATAATTACGACTCTGTCCAAAAATTCCATCCTGAGACTACTTTGCAAGCCACACTAACTGGCTTTTGACAGGAGTCAAAAGATTGACCATGCATCAGGTCATGTGCCGATGTCAGCAATCAGTGTAGTGGATGTCTCTAAGGAATCTATTGACTCAGAGGATAAGATATACATGTTCTGAGAGACTTTCCTGGACCTTTTGAGAATGGGTGTCTGAATCACAAAAGGGCCTAACTATTGCTTTGTTAGAGTTTTTGCCCCCAACAGATTTGACTCCCCCACAAATGATGGGCCCCCAACGTGAGTGATGATGTTATGGGTGAATCTGGCACTATGTGTCTGAGATACACAGCACTGCTTCCCCCAGATTTAATGTAACACAACAGACAACTCTGGTGCTGAGCACTGAATATGGACTACATGTACCATAATGCAAAGGAGGAGAAAACTATCCTGGGGTGTGAAGTTGTGCCAGCCCCCCCCCCCCCTTTGTCCCAGCCCAAATCTCATTTAATGGTATGTTCTACCTTTTGTATCATGTCTATGATTTTCTCTTACACTGTCATTTCAGGTTTCTCCACAAAAGAACAACAGGATGGCAAATGATTTGATCTGTGATGGTGGATGAATCAAAATGAACACAAAATGGCTGTCAACAACTCCCTGTGATGTATTTCCTATCTACCACTTCCTGTATGTCATTTCCTGTATGAAAGAATGGGTTCCAGTCCGTTTTCACAACTTCCGGCACAAATGCGTGCTCTCCGTCTGCGGAGCGTTCACCTCGTATGTGGACCCTACGCTCCGCACCCGGAGAGTACGTATTCGGGCCGGAAGCTCAGAAAACGAACCTGTACCCATTTTTTCATACATCACAGGAAGTTGTTGACAGCCATTTTGTGTACATTGTGAGTCATCCTCTCTCACAGATCAGGTCCTCTGACATCCTGCTGCTCAGTTCACCCTAATTACCCCCAAAATGGCTGAGGGTTATGAGGAGAAAGTACCCCCTTTCACAGAAAGGGAATTAGACATTTTAGCTGAGGTGGTGCTTAACAAATATCCTCAGCTATATGGGGGGCCAGAGGACCAGCTGAGTAATGCAGCCCGAGCCACACTATGGGCCAACATTGGGAAGTGCTGCACTGCAGTGGGCGTATACACCAGGAAGGCCAGGGCATGCCGCAAGCGCTAGGAGGACCAAAAACGCTGGGGCAGTCTTCCCAGCACCATGTGCATCGTCTCCACCTCTCACCACTATACAGGAGGGTCCTGCGTACAGCTTGGCCGACCCTCCATGCTCAGCTGTAGGAGCATGAGCAGCAGAGACCTGGTAAGTGCATTATATGCAATATGTGTCTGAAAGTATAATGTGAGTGAAGACAGAGCTGCACCACCATGTGTCCCATGCCTCCATTTACCTATTCTGTGCCTATGCAGCAGTCATCATGAAGCAAAAGGCTCACTGTAGCACATTGACTGTGCAAGGCAGAGTGCATTCTGGGAGTGGTCATTTTATTACGACAACTGGGGAATTGAGCCACACACGTGCATTTGTACACAAATTTGCACTGC
Source organism: Calotriton arnoldi (assembly GCA_963921515.1). NCBI lineage: Eukaryota > Metazoa > Chordata > Amphibia > Caudata > Salamandridae > Calotriton > Calotriton arnoldi. Next base: position 815,769 of record CAWUFW010003915.1, on the reverse strand, counting down.
CAGCACCACTCACAGTGAACCAAGGGCATCATAACTGATGTGGGCATTGGATGAGGAATGGTGCAGACACTGTCCAGTGTGTGTATGAGAGGCCAATGGGTATTGGATGCTGTGACTTGCATTGCATTCGGTGAGTTTGGGTTCTGATTAAGACAGATCATCATGTGTCATGGAGTCAAGACAGACTTTGAGATCCTTGCCTCACTCTTAAGTGTTTCCAATTTTGCCAAGTGTGTCCACAGACACACGTCTTACCCTCAGTGGCTTGTATGCCATTTTTCAAGTCCAGGTAGCTGTAACAACTAGCCACTACTGTTCACCAGTGTACAGCACTACCTGATCAGTCTTCAAAGCCAATATGTGGCAGTGGATTGTCAACTTTTGTGAGGGAATCTCAAAAGGTCGGAGTCACTACTTAGCAAACCTAATAGCCGAGACCCTATATGGATGTGTGACCCCCAATCGGCATTTGTGTTGTCTCATACAATGCTACACAGCAGATAACATTTGTCCGGAAGCAAAAGTGCAGAGTCTCCACATCACAGGCCCATTCCAATACCATCTGGACTCTCTCTGATCTCCTTTTGTAGACTGGGTTTAGAAGCTGCCTATGTAGCAGTGACAGGACACACAGATCACAAGAATGCCAAAGTTGAGGGTTGTCAGTACAGATGTGTAAGCCACCAAAATTCAAGTGAGAAGTCCATGTCAGACTCAAATCAGGAAATGGCAGTGAACATACACGTAATTTAAGCTCCTAATCACTGACAACTGTATAGTGTGATCAGAGGAGAACAAAGTCTGCCCTTGGTTCATCTAGGTATGTGTCTTGTTCTGACGTGTACAACCACTACATCATGATTTGTCTTATATTTCAGTGGGCTCAGCTGGCCAAAAGGACCAACAGCAGGACATGGTTCAGAGCAGGACATCTCTGGTGTGCCAGCGGCCATGACCTCTATCCACAAGTGAGGAAGAAGAAGATGAGGCGGGACCTTCTATATCAGGAGGCTGGGGATTGTGCCCACCCGGACTGAGCAGGAATACCCCACTGGTGCTACGGACCAGGTGGAGTCTGAGGACATTGAAGGGGGGGAAGAACTGGACACCTCTGGCCAGGGGGGAGGAGATCAACTCTCCCCTGGACCATTCACTACTTACTTTTAGCGAGGTGTCCCCGGGGCAGGCCACTACACAACCTGGGCCTGCCATCAGCCCCTCCCCAACTCTAGAGGCCCCCATTCCATCGGGGCCTCCAGCTGCATATACCGTAAGAGAAAAGAACAGATAAAACACTGCACAGGTAATTCACACACTGAAGGACATTAATCAGCAAGGTGCGAAGAACCAAGCTTTCATCCGTACTGTTCAAAACGTGCGATCAGCTATCCAGACTATGGTGCCTATTTATTCAGATATCATGCACTTGAGTTGCGCACCCACGCCACTGGAGTTGGAACCGTGGTTTTTATCTATATAGAGGGGTATTGTGACTAAAACACCCCCTTTATTAACATCCACACATAATCACTGCAGTGTGGAAGCATCAATGAGCTCTGATACATCCGTCATTTACGAATGAAAGCACGGTTCTTCGCACCTTGCTGATTAATGTCCTTCAGTGTGTGAATTACCTGTACAGTGTTATCTGTTCTTTTCTCTTACAGATTACTAACCATCACTTTTCAGAGAATGCTGAGAGTAAAACCGTAAGTTTGCGGTTATTCTGGGACACAGAGATGGGTGCACCTTAGCGAGTGCATACCTCTCGTGTCACCTTTGGTCCTGAAGAAAGCCCCGCGATTTGGCACACAGAGGCTGAAACATGTAGACCTTGATTCTGTCACTTAATACACCTGTGGATGTCACGGACCAATTGAACCTTATAGGACATCCTTCTTCGTTTTTAATCTTGCCTTATTACTCCAGTATAAAATTTTAGGGAATAATAAAGGCAATCTTTTTTTTAATATATTTCTTTTTATTAAAGAATAAAGGCAATGTTTTTTTTTTTTTATATTTCTTTTTATTAAACATACAGCAGTGCAATAATATGTTATAGAGGAGTCAACAACTTAAAGTCATGCGATACCATAGGGGAACGAGATCGTGTTACATGAATACATTAAATGAGGAATGCTATGGTGAGGGCGGGTCTTCAATATCAAAACAGCAAGGCGGTGAGCATAATTCTCCGCGGTATGTATTCCAGGGACCCCACACACGGGACCACTTTTTGGGGCAACCCCTGGCTAGGTATACAGTTTTTTCCCTATACATGCACCAGTCTAGATCCTTCTCCCAGGCTTCTATTGTAGGGGGCTGCGCTGCGCCCCACCGCTGTGCAATGTTTCTTTTCGCTATCATAAATCCCAGTGTGGACCATTGTGTCTGGGCGGTATTCAAATCCGTGGGTTCCCAGATGTTTAGGAGGCACCTTCTCACCTCTGGATGAAGCGAGACTGAGAGCACTGTGTTGATGACGTCGTGGACCTTGCGCCAGAATGAACTGACGGCCGCGCAGTCCCAAAGAATATGTATGAATGTTCCCGTGTGCCCACAGTTCCTCCTACACTCCCCGCTAGTCTCCCCTCCCATATGTAATAGACGGGGCCCAGTAATATAGATCCTGTGTAGGATTTTAAGCTGAACTCATCTGAGGCGCGCTGGTATGGCCACCTCCCTGGGAGAAGATAACGCCTCCTGCCAATCTTCATCGTCTAGCTCAATACCATCCCCTGTCCACTTCTCCCGCAGCGTTTGGAGCAGGTCTTCCCCATTGTTGATTAACTTCTTATATATGAGAGAAATGGTTTTATCAGGTAGTGACCCGTCTAGTATTCTATCTTCCAATGGTGAAGAGTCGGGAGGGAAGGTGTCCCGTGGCAGGTGCGTACGGAGCGAGTGCAGGATTTGTACATAACCGAAGTGTTCAGTGTCTGCCAATTTATATTCTTTTTGGAGGTCAGCAAAGGGCTTGACCCCGTTTGCTCCCCAAATATCTTTTATGCGTGAAATTCCTATAAGATCCCATCTGTCAAACCCTTTCGTCTTCCACAAACTACCCAACCTCTCTGAGTCCCACAATGGAGTTGCTAGCGTCAATTTATTGCCCCACCCGAGCGAGCTAGTCGCGCTGTGCCAAATTTGAATGGTGTGTGCGGTGGGGCCGGTTAGGGCAAACCGTCTAGGCTTTGAGTATAGTGCTCTGCCATAAGTCCCTCCCGGGAGGAGCCATCTGTCCATAGCGTAGCCAGGGTCATCCGGGCGACCGTAGGTGCCGTGATTAACAGCAGCTAAGTGAGCTGCCCAATAGTATTTTTTAATGTCGGGAAGGCTGATACCTCCATCGTACCACGATAGTGTAAGCTTGGTCAAGGCAATGCAGGGTTTTCCCTCCCATATCAGAGTTCGCTGGAGGCTCTCGATCTCTTTGAAGTATTGAGCTGGGACAGGGTCCAGAGTGTTCTGCAGGATATACAGGAATCTAGGGAGGGACATCAATTTAAAAAGGGCCGCCCTGCCCAAAAGCGAAAGGGGGAGTTTTTTCCAGCTAGCAATATCCCTCTGAAGTCTGTGAAGGGGTGGGAGGAGATTACGCTCATAACGGAGTGTGGGATCAAGGGAAACAAATATGCCCAAATACTTAAACCCGGTGGTGTTTATCTGTATTGGACAGTTCCTCGGGGGAAGGGGTGGGTCACCGCTGAGGGCATGTAGCAGTGACTTACTCCAGTTAACAGTAAAGCCAGAAAATCTGCCAAAGACTTCTAATATATCTAATACCACCACCAGGGAGTGTTTTGGAGAGGCTAAATAAAGGAGGATGTCGTCCGCATACAAGGAAATACGGTCCTCCCAGTCCGGGGACCATTTCAGTCCTCTTATTCTAGGGTCTCCACGAATCCAAGCTGCAAAAGGTTCAAGGGCCAGGGCGAAGAGGAGGGGCGAGAGCGGGCATCCCTGGCGGGTTCCCATGCTAAGTGGGAAGGATGCGGAAAGTTTGTTATTAACTACCACCTGGGCCAGGGGTTCACTATATAGGAGACGTACCCATTGGAAAAATTTAGGCCCGAAGCCCATTTTAGCTAAGACTGCCCATAGGTAAGGCCACTCCCTAGTGTCAAATGCCATGGTTGCGTCCAACGACACGACCACAGCTGGCTCTTGAATAGTATGCGCTCTACTCACTACTCCATGTACTCTGTGCAGGTTTAGTGCCGTGTTCCTATGGGGCATAAATCCAGATTGATCCGGATGAACCAAGGCGCTGATTATTTTAGCCAGGCGCGTGGCCAATAGCTTGGCCAATATTTAAGGTTCAGCATTGAGAAGGGAGATGGGTCTGTACGATGTGCATTCGGTTTTGGCCTTGCCCTCTTTGTGTATTGTAACTATGGTCGCAATCCTCTGCTCCCTGGGTAGCGCACCGCCCTCTCTGTCTTCTTCAAACATGGCCTTCAGGTATGGTGCCAGTTTATCAGGCCGGAGTTTGTATAACTCGATAGGGAGTCCATTAGGACCGAGCGCTTTCCCTGAATTTAAGGAGCGGATTGCTTGCCCAATCTCATCTGTTGTCAAGTCACTGTCCATATATTGACGATCCTCTAAAGTGAGTCGGGGGAGCCTAATGTCACGTAGTAGTTCCTGAGAGTCCTCTTCGGAATGTTTGGTTACTGTTTTGTATACAGTGGAGAAGTGAGTGGCAAATCTATCCACTATGGCCTGTGGCTCCGTGATGGAAATATCTCCCTCAACCTTAAGTTCCGGCACAAGCCTGCTCGCATACTCTTTTTTGTCGAGCCACGCTATGAGTTTCCCTGCTTTATCTCCAAGGTCATAGATCCTGCCCAGCCGCTCCCTGCTCAGTGCCCTCGCCCTATCCGTCACCAGGGCCTTGTATTCGTGTTGTTTCAGGCTCAACAGGTGGAGCTTTTCTGGCGTTGCTCCAAGTTCGAGGTCTCCCTCCAGAATACCAATTTCTGACTAAATATTGACCACTTCTTTGTGATTGTCTTTCTTAACTCCAGAAATCAACGACAGGGCTTGGCCTCGGATTACCGTCTTAAATGCTTCCCACAGTGTCTGGGATGAGGAAACAGAGCCCTCATTATCTAAGAAATAGTTATCCATAGCTTTCACTAGGTCTTTCCGGATTTTTGGGTTTTTCAGGTACCAGGGGTTAATGGGAGCTAGCCTGCCCACCGTGGTGTGATTAAGGGCTATATGTGTCCATATCGGCGAGTGATCTGAAATGCCTCTAGCTAGATGTTTGATGTCCTGTATGTGATAGGCCTGCGCTGCCGGGACCAGTCAGTAATCCAACCGGGAGAGACTATTGTGTGCTCCGGAGTGAAAGGTGTACTGCTGCTGGTCCGGATGGTATGTTCTCCACCCATCTACCAGCCCCATGGAGTTGAGAAATTCGGGCAACCATTGAGAAGAGGGCCCCACCTCTCGCGGGGGATAGCGATCTAATGTGCCGGAGACTACTGCATTAAAGTCACCCCCGATGATCAAGAGGCTTTCTGGAATGGTGAGCAGGACAGAGCTCAGATCTGTAAATGTTGTGTTCTGTAGTCCCGGGGGGACGTAGATAGACATAAATGTGGTGGGACGCCCCTCCCACATGCCCGACACCCCGACATACCTGCCCCGATCGTCCACCCACGTGGAGCTCACAGCTAGGGGGAAGGAGTTTTTCATCATGATGCCCACTCCCCTTGAACCCGAGGTAAATCCTGCATGGGCCACCATCTTGTATCCCCATCTGTGCATTGCCTTACACATGTTGCCTATGAGGTGTGTTTCCTGTAGTAGGACAATATCCGGGGCTTGTCGTTTGATATACTGGAGGACTACACTGCGCTTGATCTTGTCCCCAAGTCCGTTAACATTCCAACTCAATATCCTAACATTTTCCCCCCCTTGCGCACCCATTAGTTAGTTCAAAGATTACAGACTCCTCTGTTGTGAAATAAAATTGGAATAACAATGCAAAAACAATACAAACATAAAAATATGAAACCCCCTCCCAACTGCCCCCCACCCTGCTTCCCTGCACTGTGGGCTTAGAACTGCCCATGGAAAACTCTGCAGAGTGCCTGTCGCCCTGAGTGAACACTAAAAGTAGAAAACGTAGGGTCATGCCATATCAGTTAGCTGACCCCCCCCACTTGGTGGTTATTGAAGTCCTCAGAGAGTCACGCACCACAGTTCTGGGTATAGGCCGAAGGCCGGGGGACCACTACATTGCTGGTCGGCCCCCACCCCGCCCGTTACCTGTCCCAGCTCTTCACAGGATAGCGTCTGCACCACGGAGAGCCCGCATCCCTCTTGGTCCTGTCATTCACGCTGCTGAGTGGCATCCACCTCCGTGGCTCAAACGCCGCCCGCCACACGATTCGAGTGTAGGTCAAGCCATTCCGCCGCTTCCTCCGGCCGCTCAAAGAACCAGGCCCTTCCCTCCGCCTCCACCCGGAGGCGCGCCGGGAATAGCATGGCGTACTTGAAACCATCTTCTCTCAGCGTCCGTTTAACAGGGAGGAAGGACCTCCTCTGTCTCTGCACTCGTTGTGTAAAATCCGGAAAGAAAGAAATTTCTGCATTCTCGTATCGGAGGTTGGGTCGAGCCCTGGCATTCTGGAGGATTACATCTCGATCGCGGAAGTTCAGAACTCTAGCTAACAGCGGGCGAGGAGGAGCGAGGAGGCTTGGGGCGACCTCTGGGGACCCTGTGGGCCCTTTCGATGACGAAGAACTTGCTGAGACCCCTGGGCTGCAGATGTTGCAGGATAAGGTCCTCCACAAAGAGGTCTGGGGACTGCCCCTCAGCTCTTTCCGGAACCCCCAGGATCCATAGGTTATTGCGACGCAGCCGCCCTTCATAATCATCGAGCTTTAACTCGGTCGCCGTACGAAATGATCTCATGTCTTGCATCTCCTCATGGATCTGCGTCACGTCTCCCACCAGGCTAGAGGTGGTAATCTCGACCTGCTTGACTTTTTCGCTGAGTTTAGAAAGATCAGTTCGGATTAAATTTCCATATATGGCGATGGTGTCCATTTTGTGTTCCAGAGAGGTTTTTACATTGGAGATGGCCTCCATGATGTCCCTCAGTGACAGTTCCTGGTCCTCTCCAACTTGTTCACAAGTGGGGCTGTCCCTGGATTGGCGGCGTTGAATCACTTCTTTAGGGAGAGTGTAGCGATCTAATTTATTTGACTGCACCACCTTAGGTCCCTTGGCACTTGCCGACTTGCCCTTCTCCATCTCTGCTCAGTATCGCTCTCTGGGCCCCCTGGTCAGTTCGTGCTTGGCTTCAGCCTGAGCCGCGGCCTGGTCGCGGACACTGTCGCACTCCACCGCTAAGCCCACAGAAATCAGTAGCACCCAGGCAAGGGAGCGAGAGGAGATGTGTTCACCGTGTCCTGGGCTCTGGGTGGCCGGATTTTCCTGCGCGATGTCCTGCGGCCGCAGGAGGGGCAGTGCTGCATCTGATTCACCCACAGATGGGCGCCGTCTATTTGTGGCAAGTGCGTGCCAGCAAGTTGTTGCTTTCAAGGCTACTGGGCTTGCCTGGTGCTTAGGGTCCCACACGTCCCCGGCCGATCTCTTCTTCACTCCTACTTCCACAGATCAATGGGGGAGGGCCGCCGCCCAAGGCTCCAGCAAGTTGCCCCCACAGTGGAATAGAGAGAATTTCAGAGGGGGGTTAGGGCCTGCGCCTCACTACTGCACACAACTCCCCGGGGGCCTCCTGCTGCCTCACCCTGTCATTCGGCGCCTCGAGCCTTCTACCCGGGTGTTCCAGTCTGTGCCGATCCTCCGGGCACAATCACCACAGGGACGCAATACCCTTGGCGCCTCTCGTAGGTCCCAGCAACACCGGCAGACACGGATGGAAAGGGGCGAGGGCGTAATGTGTTGCGGCGGCTTGCCGTGTAAATCGAGCTCCCGGCTTCAATGTGTCTATAGGCCCTCGTCTCACGGGGCCTGCAGTCTCCGGCGCATGCGGTGCTCAGTCATATCATTCACGCCACATGGCTTCGCCCAACTCCCGGGGGGGTCTCCTGCCACCTCACCTCTCATCCGGCGCCCCAGGCTTTCAGTCTGGGCGTTTCAGGCTGTGTCGATCCCCCGGGCACAATCACAGCCGGCGCCCCCCGCAGGTCCCAACCGCATCACGGTCTGCTTCCGACACCGTGCCGGCGGCCTCGGATAGTGGAGGCCGAGGGTGCGTTGCGCTGCAGCGGGCTGCCACGAAAATTGAGCTCCCGGCTTCACTGCGCCCACAGGCCCTCTTCTTACGGGGGTCGCAGTCTCCGGCACAGGCGGAGCTCGGCCCTCTCACCCAGCTCAGTGCCCTCCGCTATCTTTCCGGTGCGTTTCCCAACTTTTGGGATTCGGATTCGTGTGGCGGATAAACGTGGGGAGATCAGCTAAGACGGAGCTCCCGCTTTAGGCGGCCATCTCGGTTCGGGTCTTGGCCACGCCCGCCGAAAAACAATAAAGGCAATCTTAATCCACTTTTTTCACTACTATTCACCTCGCACTATCAATACTGCTCCGCTGTAATCAGGCATTGTAGCACACCCGAGAGGCATTCGGCCGCTCGGGTGGGGACCCTATGATGAAGCATGTCACCAACTAGGTTGGTGAGTGAGGGTTCTTTTTAAAGAAATATCCTTTTTTTCGTAATTTTCTTTCATTCGTTGCATTAGCTCTTGCTTTACTTGGAATAACTCCTACTTTTGTTGTTATTTTTAAGAGAGAAAAGTAACCAAATCGAAAATGTACATGTGAAACTTGTCTGACACTTCCTCATATCTTCTGCATGCCAATAGCATTGTGAAGTACTGCCGCGGCTGGTGCAGGTAGGAGCACTGGGGCGTTGGGAGTGTAATGGCGGGGCAGGGTGGGAAATAACAATGGAATAGTGGAAAGAAATGTCTTAGAATAAGGATTCTCTCACCTTGTGCTCGGTGATACAGCAAGCACAAGGTGAGTTATTTTTTGGATGATTGTTTTTTAATTTCCCTATTCCGTTGCCTGTAGATTGTCCTCTGCACCGCACCACACCCCCTGATGTTCTTGACTGATCCGGCCGCGTCTGGATAAGTGGAAGGGGCACTTTGTCTATTGCTACTTAACAGTGTTAGGAATATACGGCAGCAGTACTGGGCCCATGTTTTCAATAGTGTGAATGGGATTTGCCATTTCTAATCCAAAGGATTCTGGGACTTGTGGTGCAACATACAGAGGGAAACACATAAGCCTCTGACTGACTATATATTTATATAAACTTTGGACAACTTCCTTAATCACAATGGGGGTGCAGCACAGACAGTCATTTTATATACTTGTGTTTGTCATCACATTTACCTGGTACCACGTTGCGGACATCACTCACAGGAAGCCCATGGAGCATGTGGGGGTGAATTGTAGTGAGGACATCCTCCTCAAGTGTGGTGAGATGGATGCGGGTTCCGGATTGTGGGCCAGGGAGAATTTTGGCCAACTCAATCCTGGCGTACTTCTCCTTCACCAGCCTCTTTTTGTCCTGCCACTGCTTCTTGATGTGCACACATCCTCCCCCAATGCTGTGACAGCAGTGGCTAAATGCTGCCATAGAGCTAACTTCTGTGTGCCACTGGTACAGTAAGGGGGGAGACCATGTAGCTGTTTGTGGTGCATCACAATGAACTCAAGAATCATGGTGGTCTCCTCATCTGTGAAATATTTCTTCCTCCTCAGTTGGTACATTTTCCAGTAGTGATGCACAGAGAAGGAAAACAGGAACTCTCTGTGGCCAAACCTGTTCCTTGAATGTGTGCTGCTTTTATGTGGTTTGTGGTGCTGGTCTTGCTGTTGGTGTTAATAGATTTCCTCTGACGCAGGTGGGAGGATGGTAAGCACTTGGACAGGTGTTTAGCATTGAAGAAAATGATCATCCGGCCCGGAAGCGGAGATTCCGCCCCGGGTGTGGAAATTCTGGCCCAAGTGCAGGATTTCTGGGCCGGGTGCGGAAATTCCGCCCCGGGTGCAGAAATTCCGGCCCGAGTGCAGACGTGAAGATAGGAGTGGTAAGTGATTTCTATGAATACCAAAAACTGTAAGTGCCTTCTGTGAATACCAAAAGTCGTAAATTCAGACTTTTGTGTCAGATTACTTTTGTGAATCGGGCCCAATGTGTTCTCTGAGTTTTACAATAGTACCACCACTAGGCAGTCCACAAAATATAAGGGGAGAGGGAAAGCGGACTGAAAAACCAGAATAAAGCAAGCTACAGACAGACTAATAGTACAGAGTCAGAGGCAGTTAGATTTGATGTAAAAAAAAAACAGACACTAGAAATATAAATAACTAAGTTGGTAGGTAATGCAGGGATAACAAGAATCTAGAAACAGATAGATCGAAGAAGATTTAGTAAAAAATAAAATTAGGAAACAGAAATAATAGTTTGAAAAAAATAAGGTGAGGTAAAAGTTAGGGAAATATATATTTATTAACAACAGGAGGACTTACTGGGGCCAGCAGAGCTATCTGCAGAGGAGCGATCCTGGGAGGTACCTCCAGCTCTCGCCTAGGCAGACCCCGTCTTCTTCTTGCCCCTGGATGCTGATCAAGTAAGACATAATTAAAGACACAGAAATTGATTGGTGTGAAACAAATATTAAAAAATCGCTCCCAAAAGATTTTTTTACAGCAAACGGCAATTGCAATAAGATTGACCTATCTAATCTCATCGACTAGTAGTAGACTAGTATCGCGGTCACGGACCGTCCTATCTCTTTATTATTTCACAGTTCAATTTTGATTCCAGAATCCTAAACCTAAGTACCACCTAACCCGCCTATTCCAAAGACTTTGGAATGAATTGCCCAAAAATTATATTTGCTTCTTCTAAGTTCCAATCATCAACCCCCTTTGACGGGCCAATTCACTAAGTCTGCATTTATTTTAGTCCTCAAGAATGCATAGATGGACGCATGCATATTGCATACACCAAATTGTTGGTTGGTTGCTGAGTTGCTATATTATTCATCACTAACAAACTACAAAAGGTTGTACTAAGGAGTCAGCAGCATGTGAGAGGAGGATGTGTCATGGGGACCGCTAAAAAATTACCAACTAATACTAAGTAACTAACTAACTACCTATCACTATCTTAATGACAGGACAAAGGAAAGGAGTCTCTCTAGTCTACATTACCTAACTTAAGTTCTTTAATCTCTCTTACATAATCAGCCCAAGCGGGCGCAAAATTACAAACAAGTAAGATTAGTAGCGACGAGCACCTGACTAGAAGAATAACAATCACATAATATAAGATTTTTAAACGTAACGTACCTGCATGTAAGCAGCAGCAGCAGCATTCTTGCTATTTGGGAAAAAATAATATTCGCAATAACACAGAACAGAACACACAATAGTAATATAATTGGCTACTCACCAAGGCCCCCGACCTCAACACCTAGCAGATCCTGCAGGTCCTGCTCCCCGTCCAGGATGTCGGACCATCAGTTGGTTATGGATGTGCCGGACCTCAGAGCAGCGCAACACTGCGCAGCATACCCTCGCCCACCGGGGGTGACGCTCCTGGATCCCATACCCAGAACCAGGCCTGCCACCTGCTGACAGGGTTAATAAAGGTGGTGCTGAACAAAAAAAATGAGTGCGGCCACCTCCACCTCAGAAAATAAGACCCGGGGCTGCACCCCTTCCGGGTGCCGCCTTCCGCAAGGAAGGTGGCTCCTCCTGGTTCCCCGCGAACTGGAGGTAGCACTCTTCGTAGTCTTGGCCATGGTTTCTGGGGGCAGGGGTCGGAATAGAAAATGTAGGAGTACAAAATTACGTCAGGAGAAAAAGAAGGGAAGCAAAAACAACAAAAAAGCAAGTAATAGAAAAACAGTACAAAAACGCAGTAAAACACATAAAAGTAGGGAAAAAAACGCAAAATATACACTTGGGAAGAGAGAGGGATAGATATTAAATAAAAAATATCAGAAAAAAAGTTTTAGGGATAAAGGATTGGAAAGATTTAGGGAGGATTGAAAAACAGGCCCCAGAACCATAACCAGACAGGAAAAACAAGATGGCCGCGCCCATGTGCGACCGCATTGTGAAGTTTGCGTGATATTTCCCCCCGAACACGCAATCCGCATTGCCGAATGTCAGAAAAGTCTCGCGAGCATGCGGAACAAGCAACTCTGCATGCTCGTGGAACTCTGCGTAGCGCTGCAGTTTTTTTACCGCTTCGAGGAGTTCTGCGTAGCGCGGCTACGCGAACTCCGCCCAGGCTTAGTAATGGCTTCTACCTTTTTGGGGTTTATAGTGATGCCTGTCGGAGATCAGTGATACCCCAGAAACTATTCTGACTGTACATGGAAGGAACATTTGTCTAATTTAGCAAAGAGATCGTTTTCCCTAAGGTGCTGCAAGATGGCACGTACATGCTGTACATGTTCCTGTTCTGAGTTTGAGTAAATCAGAATGTCGTCTATGTAGACGATTGCACAAACATCTAAAAACTCCCTCAAGACCTTGTTAATGAAATATTGAAATGCTGCCGGAGCATTACATAGCCCAAAGGACATAACAGTATTCTCAAACAGCCTGAACTTAGTCCTAAATTGGTTTTCAATTCATCATCTTCGCGCACACGAATTAAGTGTTAAGCTCCCCATAAATCTAATTTTGTGTAAATGGTGGAATTTCTGACCTGATCAAGTAGTACCGGAATTAACAAGAGAGGATAGTGGTTCTTAATAGTCACCTTATTGACCACCCTATAATCCACACAGGCCCTCAACTCCCCATTCTTTGTGGGTACAAAGAAGAGTGGGGAAGACTCAGGCGACACGGAGTGGCGTATAACACCTATCTCTAGTAGTTCATCCAGATAATTGTGTAGATATTGAGTTCCAGGTTCTGTCAGTGCGTAAACTCTACTGCAGGACAGAGGAGATCTATGCGGCAATCAAAGGCTCTGTGTGGGGGCAGTTGGGTGGCTTTCACAGGGTCATAAATGTCTTGAAAGTCCTGGTATTCTTTGGGTAGTTTAAGATTTTCTGTTCCTTGGACCAAGGCACAATGCAGAGGTATTCCCACCTCTGGAGCCTCTTGGTAGCAGATAGTAGTGCAGAATGGTGAGTCCAAGGTTACAGTGGGATTTTTGGATTATGGTGTTCTAGCTAAGGTACTCTCAAAATTACCCCAAACATGGGAATGTCTATTAGATCAAAGATAAGTCGTTCAGCTTGCCCATTATCGCACACTAAGGTTAGAGCCTCTGTCTGAAAACAAATCAGTCCAGAAGACAACTCTGGCCCATCTACTCCATTATTATGTGTTTGTTTATAGGTACCACATCTGCCAGTACCATTCATCAAACTGGTGTGAATGCCTGCTGCAGTGTTGCTGCTGAGTAGATGAGCCATAGCATATTTGACTCTACATGCTCTCTCCATCAACAACCCCCTTCCCCCTGGGATTTGCCAACAGAGCAGTGTCTCCTCCTCTAAACCGAGGTCAAGTCTCAGGAGGATTCGGGAACTAGCGTCGCTGCCCCATTGGAATCATCTGGGATCCAGGTAGGTGGCTTATGACAAATATAGCTTAAAATCTAGGGGACCAAGGCCACATCTCAGTATGGGTAATTTAATAACATGTATAGACCTCCTGATCTTGGCGTAGCTCAAAATGAAACCATTAATGGCTAAATCAATATACATGAAATAAATATTAGGAATGTGTAGAGGTATGAACCTGAACAGATACAAGCATGCAGGTAATGTAACAATTTTAGTAAAGTTACAGCAATGCAGCAGTTTAATGGGTAGTCGATTTCAATTGTAAAACTGTCTAAATATGATGCTTATATTTTTTAGGTTTATTTTCATAATATGAGTGACACTGCTGCATATCTGTGTACCTAACTACGTGGATGCCTCAGTAATTCTTACATCTGTATATGAGTGAGTGTAATTCAGCATAATTTGGCTTTTTTCAGCATTTAGACAGTAGCCTGATACCGGGCCAGACTGAGCTGATTCATGGCCTATAGCAGCTATAGATGTCCACAATACTTCTGCCAATGGTGATATTTTTGTCAATAGATGTTGACAAAATGCCTTCCTTTGCAGATATTTTCAAGCTTGCATTTTTTTGAATAGCTTTAGTTATTTCTCTATTTCCCTTTATTGGTTGTAAGTATGGAAATACAACGCAATACTGCAACAACTATTAACACTTCCACTTCTAAGACTGCAGACCAAATTGGACAACCAATAATGGATACTGTAGCCATGGTTGTGATGGATGAGGTTCAACATGCAATGGACGAAGTTAAAAAGGATGTGGAGATTTTGGATTACTTCTTATGACAATTACATTTTGAACAATTACAAATATGCAATGACAGTAAGAACTCAGTTAATCATGGACTTCCACATGAAAATGTATTATGTCAATGAAGTATTTTTTAGCCTACATCGCAATATGTCAACGGCCAAGGAGGAACTGGAAAAAGCTTTCTTATCAAAGTAGTTGCTGCGTATGTGCATAAAGCAACCAATTCAAAAGTATTGTGTATAGTTACTGCTCCTACTGGTCTAGCAGCACATAACTTAAAAGGAATTAGATTACATTGCCTATTGTTAGTGTCTGTGGAGCATATTAACAAATTGGAATATTTGAAGTTTAATACTAGTACATATCAAGAGCTTGGGAGAGGTCTAGAAAACTTTAAAACGTTTTGATCATAGATGTAGTCAATATGGTTTCCAACTTAATGTTGGCTTTTGTTAATTTGCGGATGCAAAAAGTACTGAATACGTCTTATGAAATCCTGTTTGGAGGGAAATATGTCATTGTGTTTGGAGACTTATTACAACTTACACCTGTAGAAGGTGAACCAATTTTCAAAAACATTTGTAGGAGCAAACTTGGATTTGCTAATGATGTACCTGGGGCCACCTCCTCCAACTCCTGCTCCTACATGTTTTCCTCCCATGACAATCTTTGAGAGTGCATGGATATGAGGTGTTCCCTCATGCCAGAGGTCCCAAAACAATATAGCTGCCAAGGCCATGGGAGATGGCTTTCTGGTATTGGTTACATGTTGCCTGTGGAGAGTTACACTTATTTCCCTCTCTCGTGGCAGTGAGAAAAATTGGCAGACCACCAATTCTTGGAACGTCCTTCTCCTATTGTTCTCTTTCTGTACCATGACTTCCTCCTTTTCTTGTCCCTCCTCCTGTACTTCATAGGGGCCGGAATGAAGTTGGTCAGCCATTGTGAAGAGTTAATACAGCAGGTACTCAGAATATGGGAGCACACAAGACAACACCACCTTCCCCTTAAAGTTACTCAGTGAAAATGAGTAAGGGGTGTAAATATTCTGTTTCCTGTGATTGCCATTGTTTCTAGCGAATCACATTCTTTGTAAGCATCTAAGTGTACCGCAGTACTACCGCAATAGTATCAAGGAGGTAAACAAACCATAACTCATACCCCCGTTGTTAAAACCATACATCACACACAGTGCTTTGAAAACCATAACTCACCCCAAAGTCTGAGTGTGGCAATAGTAGGACATTATAAATATATTAATTTCTATAGTAATACATATATGTTTTTGAAAATTACAGTGTATTATAAACTACGTCATCATCAAACAAGCTTTATTCGATTTCTATTTAAGAGAATCATAAGAGCATACAAAGAACATACTATACAGTTAAAAGACATCATCTTCTCATTTTTCACAAAGACTTTTGTGAGATATCTAAAAACCATTTATTTCACCCCGTAAGAACAAAGATTTTTAGGCCTATTTAGGCATCATATTATTATAGAATTTCTGCATTTTACAATACTTTTCAAGAACATTGATAAAATCCATATTGCAAATTCATTTTCTAAAAATTGCAATGCTAAAAACGCAGATCGACATCTTCTAAAACCAAGCTTCTTTAAAAGAGGTAATAACCATTTTTTCCTTTGTATACTGTAAAAGTTACAGAAAAGAACTACATGTAGTGTCGTTTGCTCTGACCTGTCATCACAGGGACATAATTGCATCACCCTGGTCCAATCATTTGTATTTGGGAAACTAATTAATCTGTGTAGTATGCCCAATCTAAATCGTGTCAGTAATAATCTGTCGTAAGTACCTCAAACTAAAATAAGGTATGGTTGCATGCTGTAGGTTGTTAATGTCAATTGATTATGTAAAACTGTTGGTTTAGAAATTTCTTTTACTAATCTGAGTGATTCAAGTAGAGACATGCATTTGGTTTTCAGCTCTTTTCTTGAAATGGTGTTCATAGTACTTGGTTCATTATAAAATTCAGGATAGCCTAAGTCATACAGGAAATCCCGGACATACTTAAACCATTTCATTCTTAATACACCAGCCATGGTTGAAACATCAGTTAAAATCTCACGATTTAAATTAGTTTCTGCGCATAGCCATATCGTACGCCAGAGCATGATTGGTTCCGTTTTAATTAAATCAGTAATGAATGGGACCCCCAATTCCGAGTGGCAAACATGCGGCGATGCACTACTCGGGAGTGCCAAAATATATTTTAAAAATTGATTTTCGACAGTTTGTAAAGATTGAGCGTTACAGTGACCCCAGACTCCTGCACCATATACAGCGGTAGAAACGCACTTTGCCCTGTAAATTTGTAAAAGCACTTGTGGCGACCTCCTTCCTAATTTTTTTGAAAAAGTAACTGATGCTGCTGTCGATTTTATATAAGCAAGCTTTCTCGCTTGCACCGCCGGAGCCCACGTAGCTTTATAATCAAATAAAATTGGCAGATAACTAAAACTGTTGATAAAATCAATTTTTTGCTCATCAATAAACATATTTCTGCATTTGTTACTGCCTGGGCCACACCTCATAATGAACGTTTTGGTAGTGTTCACCCTTAGGCCTAAGTCTTGCATAAAAACTGCAAAGCTATCTAATAATTTTTGTAGACCCATTTGGGTGCGGCACATCAGGACAGCATCATCTGCATACAATAACGCCAGTATAGGCCGCCCTTTTATCATGGGAAAGTCTTGACCAGCATTCATCAGTGTTTCACCCAGCCTATTAATATAAAGATTAAAAAGAAAGGGAGCAAGAACGCAACCCTGCCTCACCCCTCTCTTAATTTGGAATGGGGCAGTGCATTCTCCATTTGGCCCATATCGTACTCTGGCCTTGGGGTTCTGATAAAGATGCTTTAAAAAACGTATGATAGTATCATCTACCGCCATATCCTGTAGCATGCTCCAGAGCCTGTCGTGCCTTACACAGTCAAAGGCTGCGGTAAGGTCAACAAAAGCTAAAAACAGCCTTCCTTTTTTTTAAAAAGTGTACTTGCCAATGAGAATGCTCAGATTCAAGCTCTGTTCGGTGGTTCCTAATCCCTTACGGAATCTGAATTGCAGATCCGAGAGTATCTTATTCTCCTCAGCCCAATCTTGTAGTCTCTCTAAAACAATACGTCCTACGATTTTTGACAGGGAGTCTAACAATGATATTGGGCGGTAGCAGGTGGGATCTTGGCTGTTACCTTTTTTAAAAATGGGGACTATAATAGATTCTGACCATGTCTCTATGAGCTTGAACGAACAACTGGCCGTAATTACTTGAGTAAGTAATGGGCCCCATAGTGCTATATTATTTTTAATTAATTGACGGGGATCCCGTCTGGTCCAGGGGCTTTCCCTCCCTTGCCGGCCATAATTGCCCTATTTACCTCATCCAACGTAACTTGGAGGTCGGTAGATTTTACTGGACCTAGTGTTACCATTTCATTTTCATCCTCCACATAAGTTTCCACGACATTGGTACAGTCAACCTCGTTGAATAGTTTTGAAAAATGCTCCACCCACTGCGCTTCCGTAATCGCAATTTCAATAGAGGGAGCATTCTCCGGCTCCAAAAAGGGTGCCCTCTCTGCCCTCCAGAAGCCCGCCCCATCCTTGGACATAGAAGTCTCCTGGAGCGCTAGCCAGAGCTCCTCTCTTAATTCTTTCTTTTGCATTTTAATCGCTTTTTTGTAATCCCTCCTTGCCTCTCTTAATGCTATCTGGTTTCTGGGTATTTTATGTGTCAACTTTTTCAAACACTTGGAATCGAACCATCATTTTGCCTTTTTAGATGGTTTTGTCTTTTGTACCCAAGGGACTCGTTAATTGCCCTTGTAATACACTGAAAGGCATTTAAAACCACTGTGTGTGTTGCATTTCCATCTAAAATAGCCACCATTGCCGAATTACTTTTTGCCACAATCATCCTCATGGTTTCTTGTGGATCCACCATCATCCACTTCAGAGCATAGCTGTTTACTCTATTTATTGCCAAATTTTGTGGGGCATGAATAACTTTATGCTCATGATTTTTTTGTTGTGTTAATTGTGACAGGGAGATACTCTGTGGAAAGTGATCACTTAAAACAATTTCACGAGTTTCAAAGGACTTCACTCTGGTCACATGTCTTTGTGATATAAGGATATAATCTATTATAGTAGAGCATCCTCTTCCATTAAAAGTACCTTTAAAAGGAGCAGGTATGGTGCTTAACTCGTTTGCGAAGCCCAGACCATGACCACATACCATCTCATTAAAAACTTCCCCGTACTGTGTATGTGGAAAGTGGGTTTCACTTATTCCCTCCTCATTCAAATTAGCATATACATCCTTACCATTGTTTGGGCATAATGCAACATTAAAATCGCCCCCCCAAAAAATAAAGACGTCCCCTTTCCCCTCATTGTGAACCAGTTTTAAGTAATTATCTAGTTTTTCCAGAATTCTCCCAAGCTGGTCCACTTGCGCATTATTACAAAACTTTATCAGAGCAACACTATACTTCTTATCCATATACAATAGCAGCAGCTGATAATATATTTCCTCATATTTCATTTAAATTTTTCTCACATTTATCAAGTTGGATATGTAAATAGCTAGACCCCCCTTTGCCCTCCCGTGTTTCCCTGCCACAGCTGCAGTGTGATAGGTTCGATATCCATGAATGTGGATAGCCTCCTTTAGCCACGTCTCTTGGAAGCACATAATGGAGAAGTCTGAAATGAAATCCCACCACAGCGCATTGTCCAGCTTTGTTCGTAGTCCCGCAATGTTCCAATAAACCACTTTTGTTACATTTGCAGCTATACTACATGCGTCATTTGACGTAATTACATCCTTAATTTGTGCAATAGGGACAGTCGATGTTATCTGTGACTGACTTATACCTGGGTTCAGTATACTGACCTCTACAGTATGGCTAGTTAGAGGGGCCACTTTAATCATCTTGGGAACTACTGGAAATTTCGCCACTATCGGCCCTGGTCGCTGGGAGCTATTTGGCGCTATACGATGATTGAAAGAGCTATTAGCATCACTTTTGATACATTTTTCTTTAGCTACCACCTTCTTATCTCCTAGTTGTAATGTTGCCTCCTTTTCCAGTCAGTCTAATTCTTCTAAGTTATTCAGACTTTAAAATCGATTTGTTGTTTGGACATTGTACCTGGGGTAGCTCTCGCCTACATGATTCCAGTTTCTAATCATACGTCCCAGCAGGTTTGGTGGTTTATAGAAATGGCCTAGTGGGACGACATTAATGTGATGGGGGCTAATAAAATCATTCCCTACTCGCTCTAGAATGGTTCTCACCAAATAAGACGAACCGAAAGTTATAACCACGCAATCCCCTACCAGGGCTTTGTGGGTTTTACCTACCCAGGCCACTCTCCTAACCATTTTGAATTCTGAGAAAAGTACCCTATTTAAACCAGTCCTTGTACTTAACCAATGTAGGGTTTTATTTCTCAGTGCTACCCACGATTCGCTCTCAGAAACATTAAGGTGCGGGACTTTTGCCAAGATTACAGTATAGGGAGTTGCCTCCGGAGGAAGATCTAGAGCTCGAACAGGATGTTCGGTATTGACAGTTTGATTAAAATTTTGATTGCTGTAATGTGGGGGGATGTCGTTTTCTTCCCTCCCCCGGTAGTTTCCCTGTGCTTCTCTTCGTACCCTTACACTTTGATGAGGGCTTTCTATACCATGCTGAGTTGTCCCCTTTGTTCCTGTCTGGTTTGCCTGATCTGTTTGCTTTAATTCATCTTGCTCCCTAATATTTTGCGTATTTGCTAGTTCCACTAACCTCACATTTGAAGCTCTAGTCATCCTGGGTCTTATGGAATCCCTACTCTCACTGTTATCTCGAGAAGATACTCCATGATTACCTCGATACTTTTTAACCTCTCGTCCATCTTACCTAGTGACTCTTTAAGGGTACTCTCTAACTCTCTAAATTGGGCAGAAACTTTTCTTAGATCCTCCTTTGGGCAATAGGGCTCCTTCATTATTGGTGGCCTCGCTTTCTGACCTACTTGTGCATCGCGTACTACCTTTCTTCACTTTGTCACCTTTCGTTGCTGTTTAACACTCTGGGTTTTTTGGCAAAGTGCGTCTCCCTGTGTCACCCTATTTTCACCCACCGGGTTTCTGGCTCGCTTTAACGGGGGTTGGGACTCACTCTCCTCCTCACTAACCCACAGCTGGTCTGAGACATTTTGTACACAACCATTTTTATGCAGAGCACATTCAGTCCCCTTTACCATTTGAATTCTCTCAGTTGATGATATCTCGGCGTTTTGGCTTTCTCCTCTTACTTCAGCTTCAGCGTTAAGTGTCTCCTCAACTGTGGTAATTTGTTTCTCAATTGCGCCCATCGCACCAGTCAAATAATTTAATAGGGACGAACGTGCGCTTGTGGCCTTTTTGGGCTCCATCTTCCTTGGTGGTCCTTTGCTGGATTCTGCCTTTCTTTTCCCCATTTTAACAAAGAGAAAAATGCACTATCCAGTATTTGTATGGGGGAATTAAGTCTACTATGGTACTAGGAGAGCACAAGGAGCTAATATACAGAGTAATTGGGGACGGTCAGCACGAACAACACACTTAACTGATCTAAATTAGCTCGATGTTATTAAATATCCAACCTTGTTGGGTGCTGCAATCAATCGCTCACCGGGACAGCAGAATTCACCTCGCTGCGAAATCCAGGAGGGGGGCCCCGTCCCGGCCTCTTCCGGTCTATGACGGGCTAAGACGGGCCTGTCTTCGCCCGGGCCGAGCCCGAGCGCGTCCCGCGCTGCGGGAACGGTGTTGGCCTTTTCAGGCATCCTCAGCCCCTCCTCTCCTCCAGGCAGGGGCCGCAATAAAGTGCTTCGTGCTTTCGGACAGGGACCGGCAAAAGTGGCAAGTGCTATCTCCCCGTACGTACCATACCAAGCCTGCTTGGATATGACGTGTAAAGTGGGAGGCTTTTTTGTACCTTAAAGTAGTAACATTAAGGTAGAAAAAAACAGTTGGTTTCATCTTGTTTTGCTTTACCGGATGTTCAATGATCAATTATGCCATACAATTAAGAGGCAAACTCAAGAGAACTGACCGTGAATCCTTAATTAACTGATGACATGATAATATACATCTCTAGAATTGTTTGAGAGCCTCTTTTAATGAATACAAAAATAGTCAAAATGAATAGTATCACCCATATTGGTTTTAAACGTATTGTTATGCGTTATGTGCACTTCATTGGCATTTAGATATCTCTACAGCTTTTGATTTGTTTTGCTTAACGAGTAATGTATTATCACTGTGTAAGATGGAAAAAGGAGCATTTTAAGTCGAATATATCACTTCGAGTCACTCTTTCCGGCACACTGCTTCGATTTTCCTAACTCCTTCTCATGAAGTTTTGTTTTACCCAAGCACCTCGCCCGACTCGCCCTTCTCCTATACATAACACAGATGTAAGACATTCTCCTGTAATACTGACACACCAAATACGAGAAGAAAAGCAGTCTCAGCAACAGCCTGTAGTTCCAGAGGTAAATGATAAATTATCTGGGAAAGTGTCCAGTTTCATTATTGGATTTATGCAAATGATTTTTAACCAAACATCCATCCTCCACTCACAGTATGTATGTGCTATGATTAGTTTTAAGGGACCCAGCTTTGTCCTGATGTGTAACTTTTATTTACACGCACTTTTTTTCAACATGTATTCGTGCAATCTAATCTATTTTAATGTGTTGCGTTTGTGTTGCTTGGGAAACCGATCTCTGAGGCCTTACAACGGGCTTCTCCCCTGCTTGCATCATGCAGAGAGATTAGGAAAAGCATGCTTTGTGAATGAATACAGATTGCTATAACCTTACCTCACAATACAATTCAACCATGATTGCTATAGAGGATACTGTCTGAATGCTTCAGTGTCTGAGACACTGGGGCCTAGACACACACTGCACTTTGCAACACGTTTAGCAGTACTACAGTAGTACTACTCGTACTATAAAATGCTGTTCACAAACCTATGTGCGAGATCTCGGTCTCTCTCCGTCTCTCCAATCTTTTCTATTTGGCAGTCTCTGCCATGGTTGTAGAGGTCTCCATGAACTAACTGCACTTCTAAAGTTACCGTGTCCAACAAGGACCCTAAAAAGTTGCAAATATTCTTCAGCTCAGTGTTGGAGTATGTTAAGCACCATACATGGCTATTCAAGATACTGCAACATACTCCCATTGAAGAAAATGAAGAAGAAACACCTAAAAAACAGAAAAAATGCACCATTTATAGATTAGTGAAAGTATTATAATTTGAGCCACTGTCATGCAGTGCTTATGACCTCACATATTACATCACCGGTAACATGTTAATTGACATAATTGATAACTTCACTGATGAGATCTCAAACAGCATAATTGATGAAATCACTAATGACGTCATCCAGTCATTGTGACAGCATTCTATAATGTTTGGGACCTTAAACTAATTTAACAAGTTGCATGTGTGCTGTACATTGAATCACTAATCAAGTGATAATGGACATAACCTTTGAACACATGCTATACACCTAGCATTTCTGTTTAGTCACACACATTTGGTTGATTGCACTCTTTTTGTATTGGTATTCCCCACCTAACAAATAAAACGTCCCATTAGACTTTAATGGGGTCCCACTCTTTTAAAACTTTGAACAAAAAAATAGTTTGTACTCTATTCACCTTAATTGTCTCACCCTCTTAATGTTTTCATATGACCTGCAGTTTTAAGTCAAGAAGTTGTCAGGTATACATTAGTCACTGATAAGACACCTTCTGTGAGGCCCAATGGACAACCTTCGAAGCTTAGCAAAGTACACAACACATTCTTGAGATGAGTACGATGGCATACAACCTTAGACCATACTTACAACCATCTTTGTAAGATAATGTAAGAAATTGGGGAATTGCTGACAGGGGTGAGTACCCACCTCAAATAATAACCACAATCCCAATCCTTGTCAGGAGGAACCCTTAGAGTCACTAAATGGACCCGAGCTCAACTCCCTGGTAGCAGTGGCAAAGAGCAGGCAGGATTAACTTAGAGGAAATGTGTGAAGTATTTATGCAGTACTAAACAGTAATAAAGCTGAAAAGCAAAACAATAAAACAAATTAGAAAAATTAAGTAGCCTTTAATAAACACAATTACACCAAATTGACAAAAATCCCTTCAGGGGAACCAGAGATATGAATTTTCATATTTTAAGTAAACATAGTGCACGAAGTACAAAGTGACAATGATAGCCAGTGGTCGTGGTAGAACAGGACTTAGGTGCGATTTTACGCTGACTGCCATGGAGCTTCAGTCATATACACAAACCAGGTTTGTCCTGGCTGGAGTAGTCATTTAAGTCCCCATCCACCACAGGAGTACACTTGCTAAAGCCCCTTCAGGACCTCAAGGGAGGCACTTCCCCTGCCTTTTATTTTCTCTTTTTCTTTCACTTTCTCTCATGTTCTCTCATGTTTCCTCCTCTTCCTTCCTTTGCCTCATCATTCCTCATTTCATCATGTGTCATTCTCTGTTATCTTGGTCTGTCATCTGCTGACATCCAAACCCTGGAACGTTAGCCCTGAAGGTTCAGTCCCTCTTTTACATTATGCATGATCCTACACCTGAGAGTGGATATAACTGTTGAAGGGGGCCCATAAAAATATTTGGTCACTTGCACATAGTGAAAAGGTGAAGTCAACAACACAGGACGTTTCCCACTTAGAGAATAAGTATGACATATGCAACAACAGTACACAATACCCAACAGGTACTGCACAATTAGTGATCCAAGTTTCATATATATACAAAATAGGCACACCACAGGCAGGTGTTCAGGATTGCCTCAGACAACATACAAGTCACCAATGTGCATCATACTTATTCTCTAAGTGGGAAATCTCCTGTATTGTTGCCTTCACCTTTTAATTATGTTGCGAGTGAGCAAATATATTTATGAGCCCCTTCAACAGTTATATCTGCTCTGGCTGCAGAAGTGCAAAAGTTCAACAGACGGAGCAAATTCAGGAGCAGCATTGCAGGTTTCGATCACACCGAACACAAACCAGCATTACAAGATTTCCAGACACAAGAAGGCATTGTACAAGCAGCACCTGAGCATGTTTCCTTCACAAAATGAAAATGAAAATGAACTTAGAAAGCATGAGTGAAAACTTTCTTGGTGTGGAAAGATACAGCATGGGCAGCATTTGTGTAAGACATTTGTACATAAAACTGGTATAGCATAGGGAGGATCAGTGCTAGCCTCTCTCTCACAAAACAAGTATAACATGGATCCCTTGTTCTGTAAACATTATTTATTGGCTTTCATCAAGCACATAAATGATACCATAGAGGATCACCACACAGTATATACCCACAAAAGATGAGAACAAGAAAAAAATTATCACATATGTAGGAAATACTAGCAATACTATAATCCAAATGGACTGTCTTGTACCAGCCCTCTCCAGCAGACTAACAACTATCAGTGCTTGGGGTGCCTATTGTACAGTATGATTCCCAAAACAGAAAGGAATAAAAGTACAGAAAAGAAAATGCAAAAGAGATATCAGTAGCAAAACTAGCATCACCCCCACCAGTCAAAATGAGTCCAGACTAACCACTAACCAGCGGTCGCTTCCAGAAAGCCAGATATCTAACCAACACCTCTGTGGCCAGCATCCCACCAACCACCAGAAATTCCAGCAGGAGTAGCCAGCCATCTACAGTCCCCTTCCACATAATGTGGTGGAACCCTGGGTAATAGTGTGCAGTCAGGGTAGAGAACAGAGGCTTCGCCCACGAAATGCCCTTGTCCTCGAGCGCATGGTATACACTACGGCACTTGGAAACGTGAAGCCCCCCAAGCACCCTTTGTCTGTAAAGAACCTCTCTCCAGTAGAGCATATAGAGCACCTCTGAAACCTAAACCATCTATTTCCTACAAAAAACCATCTTCTCTAAAGCACCCCTCTCTCTAAAGCACCTCTCGTGTCTAAAGCACCTTTTCGAGTAAAGCTTCCTCTCCTCTAATGCCTCACACTCCTGTATGGCCTCTCACTCCTGTAAAGTACACGAGCTGTAAAGCACACATCCTGTGACACACCTTCCCTGTAAACAACTGCACTTTTGTAAAGCACACCTCTGGTAAAACATATGTTGTGCAAAAGACAGCTATCCTGTAAAATACCCCTCACATACAAATCATCTATCTCCTGCAAAGCACCTATGCCAAGTAAATAAAATCTTTCGTAATATACTTCTCCCTGTTAAGCTTATGTTTTTGAAAGATCCTGGACCTGGCTTCCTGTAGAGCATGTCTCCTGCGATGTACCTCTCTTCTGTAATTGACACCGTACTGTAAAGCACATTTTCTATGATGTACCTCCCTCCTGAAAAAAAACCCTCTACACTAATGTATTTCTGCTTGTAAAGCACGTTTGTCCTCTAAAGCACTTATTGTATTTTCGTTTGTCACACACCTGTTTCCCACTGGCTCAGTAGGATGGGATTCAATTAAATACAATAATAAAAACACTAATCCTAGTGTCTGGTGTGGCTAAATTGAGTTGTAGGGCTATAAAAGCTCAAGAAAGATATTCGTGCAGTCACTCTCTCGGTCTTGCGCCAGGTCTGGAGCCATATTCAGGGCATACACTTAAAACCACAATGCTTCGAAACCACACAAGGGTGCTAGGTCTGAGACTGTGCCCTTCTAAAACCCCCTTTATTTACCGCTCCGTTCTTATCCAAAATGGTGATCACTCTCTCAGTGAGCAACAGCTGCAGATATACTGGGTAGGTACTGGGCATGTTGGAGTACGATTGCTTTCATGCTGTCAGTGATTTTCCTGTTCATCAGTCTCTGACTGGGCTGTACAGAGACACTCTGGAGTCTTTAATATCGGTGGGTCTTCCCTCATTAGGCTGGATTATATGAACCCTCACATGCCCTCTGAGAGCCTTCCTAATTATTACAGTTTTGTAACAAATGCACCTGCCCACGTGATGGAATGTTGTGGCAGAACTTGATAGGAAACTGGGACGTGGTTTCTGTGTACAAGGCTTTGCAAATTAAATATTTAATGGGACTAGAATTGCTGCTTTACTATTTTTATTTTACCAACAAACATATATAGGTTAATATAGGTTGAAAAACTGAAATCGTATTTACTGTCTACTACTTCACCCCTAGTGCCATTTTTTTTCCTGTGCAGCAGAATGCAGAGCATTTACTAAATACTTCATTTAACTTGCACAAGATGTTAGCTAAGATACATTTCAAAGCAGACTCCCTTCCCCCTAACAACACTCTCTGGCCCCGTCAGTTTCCTCACCCCTTCTGAGCAGATGACAATCTGCAAACAGCAATGTCCTTTTGTAGCAAAGGTGGAGGAGGGTGTTTGCCTCATGGTACTCCCAGCAGCAGAGGCCAGTCTATGCCAGCTCAGAAGCTGAATAGGGCTGCAAGCCCTGTTTACCTTCTGCATGTAATAATGCATTGCACCTCTGCGTCCTCTGAGGCCCGAGAGTGCAAGAGGAGTGCCAGGGGTTGCAAGGGGTCGCACCTGCGACCCCTGGTGGCCCTTAAATGATGTCTATTCATGCACCATGCCTTATAGACATTTAAGGTCAACTATGGAGTGACTTATCAATATTTAAAAGGAGGGTTTATGCCTGTCAAAAAAGGTCATTTTGATAGGTTGAATTGCAGTCAAAACCAGCACCCTCGTGCTACACATGCAGGTCATATTTGTCCTGTCACTGCAGTGGGTGGCACAGTATGTGCTGCAGCCCACTGGTAAAATGCAGTGGATACATTAGTGCCATATGGATAAGTTAAATAGGCCAATTAGGTGTATGCCAATTTCTTCATGTTGAAAGGAGGAGTACAAGTGCTTCACTACTGGTTAGCAGGGGAAAGTGCAAAGAGTTCCATGACTGGCAAAATTAGGGTTCAGCAAAAAGGCCCAAAATTTGGGGGCACCCTGCAGAAAGGGAAAACTTCCAACAATAGCGGATTTTTATTGGGGGGGGGGGTGGTCACCCACCTCAAGGAATAATAGCAATAACTTGTCAGGGTGAACACCAAAGGTCAGTATATTAACCTGAGCTCAACCCCCTAGTAACTATGGTACAGAGCAGACAGGCTTAACTTAGGGCAATGTGCAAAGCATTCATGCAGTACCAAAACAGTAATAAAGTGAAAATACATAACAACAAGAATCCCACACTCCAAAGTAGAGAAATTGAGTAAAATGTAATTAACAAAATGACACAAATATGTCAAAAATCAAAAAGGGATGTCGGAGGTATTTTGTTTTTGAGTTTTAAGTGACAATAGCACCAAAAACACAAAGAATCAATGATAGTCTCTGGTCGTGGTACATCAGGATCTAGGCACACTTTGAGGCTGACTGAAATGGATCCCAAGGTTGGATCCACCAACAGTTACAGACTAATCAAGGATTTTACGTTCAGACTTATTCTGCAAAATGGGAGCCAAAATCCTCCAGTTGGGCAATGCTGCAGACTTTAGCGACTGAAGCCCTCTCATACCCTGATTGTCGCTGGACGAGGTCCCTCTGAAGCTGTTGGTTCAGGAAGGAAAAGCTCTGAGTAGGACAAATTTGAATTTCTTGCCCACCAAGGTCCAGCCGTAGCCCAGATACTTTTCACGTCTTCAGCTGGTCAAGATTTTCTCATTGAAACTTAACCTCTGAAATAGAAGTCCTTTACTTCTAGTGGGGTAAGGCAGCAGGCTAAATTTGAAGAGGGATCCTCAAGGTCAGATACCTTCTCACTAAGGGAACACTGAAACAGATTTGCTGATGCAGAGAATTTTCAAGTGGGCCCAACCTGTTTCTCCAGCCCAGGAAGTTCTGTCTTCCCTGAATCAGCTTCAGTGGTTGGTCCCAATACGCCGGTGGTTGAAAGTCTGAAGTCACAAAACTTTGCAGGGGTAAGTCTCTTTTTCCTCAGTCCCTCACCTAAGGCCCCCAGACTCTAGGGGGACTCTTAGGACTTTAGAATTTGATCCAGCATAGGTCTTGAGCTGGGTCCAGTGCAGGTACAGTTGTGGCTGGACAACTTGGAATCCGTGATAAAGTGTATTTTCATCTTTTGTGTCCCTGTAGGCACACAGAAGGGCAGTCCACTGACCCTTGGAGTCTACTTCTTTGTCTTGGGTAAAACAGGGAACAGATCCAGTTCTTCATGGCTCTTCTCAGGTTATAGTAAGCAGGGTCCAGGCCTTTTCCGATCTTGCTCAGGTGCAGAAAGCATTATGAGGGGGTAATCATCATAATGATCATATAGTAGAATGGATCATTAGCCCAGCACCTTCTGTTCTCCCACACCAATACCCTTATCATGCATTAACAGTTCATTGAATCCTCTAGGAGGTTTGTTGCAAAATCAGTAGTCCCATTTAATAAGTGTTCCACTTCAATTGAATTCTTTATTGTATGATATGAAGTTCTTCAAATTAATTTCTCCATGAACATATCTCAAAAATGTGAAACAACCATAGCCCAGAGTTTGATACAACCACAGACAGCATATTTTTGGGAAAACTCTCCTTTTTCAAGGCTGTAAATAAACAAAAACAACCATAGATTTTAGGTTCCAACCTCAAAATATATCCAATACAAATCATCTGTGTTAACCAGCCTGTCTACGTCATCCTAATTCCCTTTATTTACAAAATCCGAGTCTAACCAATCCTAAAAAATCATATTCAAAAAGTAGGTAGGGGCTTCTATTATATCTAATGAATATTGAATTGTGTGCTCACCATACATGCTGTGTCATAGAAAAATATTACAATCCATGGAAAAATTACAATTCATGTGACAAAACAACACAACTAAACAATAGTGGAATGTGTTAAGCTGTACATTATGTGTGAAATTGCCTATCAGGTATTGATGAAAAATATAAACATTATCCCTCTGTATTAATAAAATAATACAGATTATTGTCATTCGAACTGCCAGCATTGCCCTGCAAATTCTCAAAAGAACAGTTTACCCAAAGTGCTTCTTACTCTGTAAATGAAAGAGTTGACTTTCAATTGTAATGCCACTATCGATCCACAATTGAAGCGATTATATTGTAGTTTTGTTCCACTATTGTTTATGCAAAAAAAGACACAATTTTAATTATCAGCTCTTCTACTGGAGTATTCACTAACTGACAGGGAAATTACTTTCCTACTGTGTAACCTGCTTGTATAATCCTTAATATGTTTCTTCCTAATTTCAAAGAAATGTGTAAATTACAACTCACTCAATTATTCCTCCTTAGACCATATTCAGAACAGCGTCTTTACATGTAATAATTCTAAATTATCATGACTATAGCTGAGCTTTTCTTACCAGGAGTGAAAAATGACTACAATAACTGCCAACTGCCAGGCTTCTGAAAGACACAGCACCATTTTGGCTGCATATTTTATAGTCAGCGAAACCTGCTAAAGAAGTGCCACAAGGTCTCACCCAGAACTGGACGTCCTCACTAAACATTTGCCGGTAAGCTTTGGAAAAAAGGCTTACCCTAATATGCCAAACTTTGTGCCACAATTTAAACTAACACACCAGTGTTTTCTCTGAAGATCCAAATAGTAATTTGTCCACAAAGCATCTAAACAAACTGATACCTGAAAATATATATTTCCTGGTAGAACACATGAAATATTCACTATTGTAAAGCATCAAAGTACTCCAAAAAAACGATTTTCATAAAATATCCATCACAGACAGGATCGAACCCCAAATTTACCCAATGGTAAAGTCCTGAATTAACTGTGGTGCTAATTTGTGAGTCTCAAACAGGCACCTATGATGCAAGGTACAAATGAGCATTATACGCTATTGCTAATTCAAAACATGAACGTCTGCAGTCATATTACCCCTATGTACAGACGGAAAACCCATACTGATATTTCTGCCAATCTTGAATAAGATCTCCTACATTTCTGGTACCTCTGTATCTAAAGCACATTCCTTAGAACAGTGAGAAACTCATTACGGACAGGATTGATCCCCTACACTGCTCGATAGCGATATGCTGAAATTGCCATTGGGTTAATTCCTAAGTCTTAGACAAGCACATGATCCACAGTGTAAATGAGCAAACTACACTTCTGTTATCACTGTATGTACAATAAGCACCTTACAAGCTTAAATATTAGGAAGAAAAACAAACTCCAAATAGCAAATGATGCTGAAAAAGTTAAACTGCTGCAAACAGCATCAAGCTCTAAAAAGAGTCACAAGCATAAGTACAAGTTCCCAACCAATATT
The DNA here is from genome assembly GCA_963921515.1 of Calotriton arnoldi. Classification (NCBI taxonomy): domain Eukaryota; kingdom Metazoa; phylum Chordata; class Amphibia; order Caudata; family Salamandridae; genus Calotriton; species Calotriton arnoldi. The sequence continues at coordinate 785,054 of CAWUFW010003915.1, read as the reverse complement.
AGCCATTATATATTGAAAACTGAGCCAATAAAAAAACATCATTTAATGATACAGCCCTTGTGTGCAGTGTGACTTAGATTGTATTTCAATTCAATTCAATTCAATTCAAATTTCAATTGAATTGACTTAGATTGTACATTTATCCATTGCAAACCAATTCTCCCTGGGGCTTATTGAAAAAAATCCCTATCTGCATTTAAACCCCTTGTTACAGTTTTCAGCTTATCTATCCAGAAAGTATCTCTGGTCCTCAATAAATGTTCTAAATCCCCTCCTCTCTAACTCTTTCGATTCTTACAAATTTAATTGGCTACGATTTCAATGGAGTATGTTTCTCCTTCAGATGTGTCAAAATGGGATATCGTTTGTCTTCATTTTTGATGGGTCTCAAGTGCTCCCTCCATCTTTCTTTTAATTTCCTTATTTTAGAACCCACTTATTGTAAGCCACAACCACATATAAGGAGATAGACACATGATTTCAAATTGCAGTTAATAAAAACCTTGATGTTATAAGACTTCCTGTTTTCACTGTAAATGTTTTTGTACCATCATTCACATATTTACAATAGTTAAACACACCACCCTTATGGCACCCTTTGGGTAGTGCCGAGAGCCATAGCGAACTTTACTGTGTGTCTTTATTTTGAAACCCTGTATCTCGATGTGTCACTAGGATTTAAAATACATTTTAAAGTGGGGGCTTGAATGGAAGTGATCCAAGGTTTCTCAGTTAGATATTTCTTCAAATCATCAACTGTTAATAAAGACCAATATTTGGCTAGACTTATAAAGACATACTTGTTGTCCATACTGTACATAGTTATGAACCTTATTCTCTCAGTGTGTTGTTGTTGCTCTGGGTTTCTCCTCATCTGTAGTAACTCAGGTCCTGCAACTCTATCTGCTCTATTTCTAGCCAACTCCACCTTGTCCTCTTTGTACCCTCTTTCCAAAAATCTCTTTATGATAGCACCCTACAACCTCTCATATTCTGTCTCTAGGCTGCAATTCCTCTTAGCCTGAAGGAATTACCCAAATGGATTGTAATTCTTCTGTTTTTGGGCATGTGCTGACTCCGGATCCAGAATTGTATTAACCACTGTTTTTTTTTTGTATATACTTGGCCATAACATATTCACTTTAACTACAATTCAATATCCATAAATACAATTCTCTCTTGATGTGAAGCAAAATGCAACTTCACATTGAATTCAATTTCATTGAGATACCTGTGTAAATTTCAAGTTCTTCATATGTTCCCTTCCAAGTCATTAGGATAGCATCTATGTATCTTCCACAGTATACTAACTTTTCGGGGAGATACAAGGGGCTGAACCAGGCATGCTCCCTCTCGTACAAAACCATGAAAAGGTTTGCATAACAGGGAGCAAACCTGGATCCCATCCCTATTCCCCCTCTCTGGAACTAGGTCCAAGGGCATCTTGGAATGTTGTAGGTAACTCACTGACTTGGTGTATCAAAAAGCTGTTACAGCTTCCAAACGTTTTGTATGCTCTATACTCATATACAAGCTCATTACATCGATGGTGACCAGATAGAAATCCGTTTCCCATAGAATTTCTGCAATCTAATTTAACAGATCTTTAGTTTTTGGAACAAATAAGGGGAGTGTTACAACCAAAGGTGCTAAAAACACATAAGTGTATTCAGAAACTGTTTCAATATGTACCCAAATCCCCGAAATTATGGGCCATCCAGGAGGTATCTTTCCTCCTTTATGGACTGTAGGAAGAAAGTAAATTATAGGTGTTCTAGACTGCTCAACTTTTAGCTATTGATATTCATCATCCGTTAATAAACTAGCTTCATGAAATGTTTTCAATTCCTTCGATAATAAAATCTTAGATGTAGTAAGTGCCCCTTGTTCCACCAACCTGTAATTTTCCGCTTCACTCAACTGACTAGTTGCTTCTTTATAAAAGTCCACGAAATCCATGCCAATCACATTTATCCCTTTTTCTGCCTGTCTGATAATTCTGAGGAGGGTACCTTAAGGTGCCACATTTATGGCTGGTGCTAGCTAGCGGTGGAGGTGACTCCTGGGTCCTCCCTAACCAATGGGGTGACATTTCCTAGGGGTAACCCTACCCACTTTTTATTAGTTCCCGTTTGCCCTAGTGTAAATAATCCAATGCTGCACTGTATTCCTAAAAATCAAGATGGGGTAACCCTTCCTCCCTTGTGCAGAGCCCCTGTGTCCTCCCAGTGGTGTTGCCAGGGAAAAGAGCAGCCCCCTCTCCTGTGTCCACTCCAAACTGGATCTAGGACCCCCCCTTTCAGTAGGAACGAGTCAGACTGGCTGCCATGTGGCCAGGGATCAAAGAGTTTCCCTTCCCAGGTCTCTCTTTTAATGCTGAAGTATAAATGGGCTGGCCTCACCACTGCTTTTTTTCAAGTTAATGAAGTTCCTGAAACCTGCCAGTTGCCCTTCCCTAGGTGATAGGAATCATCTGTCCCACATCCAGCTCATCCTGTCACCAGCCATTGCCCTACTCTGGGAGAAGTTTTCACACCTCATTAAGGTCAAATACTGACAGGGCAGCGCTGGCAGGCAAATGCAAATTGGCCTCCAGGAGCTCCCTTAAAGGTAAAAGATAACTTTCTTAAAGTTACTTTTTCAAAATTTATATTAAAAATCAACCTTCACCATTGAATTGGATTTATATTAAATATAAAAAATAATTGTTAAACCATTTCTCTAGCTTGTCCCAAACTCAAGAAAACAGAATTGATAGATTAATCTGCGCTCTACGGGGCCGATTCACAGAACTAATCTGAGATAAAATCCTAATCTTACTACTTTTGGTATTCACAGAAGGCATTTAGTAGTAGTAAAGTCAGGACTCCTAACTTTACTACTACTAAACTGAGATAAAATCCTAAACGTACTACTTTTGGTATTCACAGAAGGCATTTAGTAGTAGTAAAGTTAGGGCTCCTAACCTTACTACTACTAAATGCCTTTTGTGAATACCGAAAGTCGTAAAGTTAGGATTTTGTCTCAGTTTAGTAGTAGTAAAGTTAGGAGTCCTAACTTTACTACTACTAAATGCCTTCTGTGAATACCAAAAGTAGTAAGTTTAGGATTTTATCTCAGATTAGTTCTGTGAATCGGCCCCAACGTTTTCTCATAGGACTGAAAGAGTTTCCACAGTGGAAATAGCTTTTGGAAGGTAATCACTGTGGGGACAAGCCAACATTATATTTCAATATGTTCTACTTTTTAATACTAGACACCCTATCTTTTGTGCTACAAGGCCTAATTTGGAGTGACTTATTGCTAATTAAAAGGAAGGCTTTTCCTCAGTTAAAATAATTATTTTGACATGTTGGACTACAGGTTTAAACTGCAGAAGCCAGGTTACATTGGTAGGTCTGATGCTATTTAGGTCGAGCCTTAGCGGCAGTGCACATGCGCTGCTTGCTCTGCGAGGCATGCAGTAGTCCAGTATGGGGAGAAAAGCTGCTCTCACCGCCATATTTTTTATTGGCTTCTGTGTTTGTCCTTCGTAAATTCTGTCTTCTGATTTATAATGAGGCTTGTTAGTCCCGCTTTATTATGCCATGTCGTCATTTGTATCCTTCCGTGACTACTGGCCCCTTTACTTCGAGTGCTACACTGTACAGACGTTTGCAATGCAATAGGTCTTGCGTAAATGTGAGTCCTATTGCATTGCAAATGCTTTATTTCCCGTAGGAACCAAGGCAGTTAGTCATGTTACATGCGTGGATCAGCGTTACAGCGCGAACAAAAATGAAGTGCTCGAGCTCTCACTGAGCCTGCGCAGGTAGGCAGTGTCTCGATAAGCTTTGACAGATGTTCCGATCTCCCAAAATGCATGTGCAGATTGTCTGTTTCTGCATCTCGCCTATCTTAGTTTTCGCGCATGCTCTTGAATTTCTGAGCTTTATACAAAGAATGGGTTTCCTCTGTGGTTTACGGAGGGTTGAGGAACTGCGGAACGATGTTCACCATAACAAAGGCACATTTGTTTTTACGTAGTCGTGTGAGTACGTATGAGTAAAACAAATGCAATTACTTTATAAGGCAAATAAATATTCAAGTTTTTGACGCCAAAAATGGTCCCCTCAATTTACATAGTTTTCTAGTAGATATGAATACTTTAGATGAGACGAACTCTTTGTATTTCTTTTCTAATTAATTTTGAAACAATTTAAACAACGAATTCATGATACTTTTATGGTCGCTGCATGTAACAAGCATTACATTTCACAGACCACTTTCACTCATTTTACGAGCCCCATAAGGGGTTGCGAGAGGTCGGCGTCCTCTGAGACATACAATTAAACACAAATCTCTACAACGGTACAACCTATGCCTTAACTCAGTGAGCTCACGTGTGGGTTTTTACTTTTAAGCTTTTAACGTCCACCCACACACCTACGCTTATGAATTTCCAGTAGCTCTAACTTTGCTTCATCGGTGGCATTGAAAGGTCACAAGAGTGCGACCCTCCCTGCCTTCGATCTTGTTAAAATGGCTGTGTCTCTTCCTGCTTCATCCGCAGCCACTCACTCGCCGCCTCCTATCAGGACTTTCCTCGCAGGGACACAGCACACCGGAAGTGCTCCCCCCACCCCCAGTAGGCTGTTCTTCCCCACATGTGGCGGGGCAGTTCAGGTCGCTGCTGTGTTGTGCTGTGTGTGTGCGGAGGAAGGTGCACAGTGACAGTGACACCCGGTTTTCCGTGGCCCTTGCGCAACCATGGAGAACTTGCCGCTCAGTTCCCTGCAGCATATAACAGCCAGGAACGAGAAGAGCTGCACTAAGCTCCGAGACTTTCTGGCCAAGCAGGTCAGTGCCACTCTACCCTCTTGCTCATGCAGACACACCTGCTTCCTGCCAACTCCAAGGATGGCGGACTCCAACATCTGGTTCCCTGCGCTTTTGTATGCGGCAGCCCTTGAAATATTTTCTACACAGCAGCTACAATATTTGCAATAGGCATTCACTCACACAGAGATCAGGCTGCACATCTCTGTTCATATTACAGCTATTTTGTTTTGTATGCAAACCCGATCCCTTTTAAAGAGAGCCTTTAAAAAAGAGTTAATGCCATGTTAATTTTGTATCTCATTTTACATCGTCTCTCCAATGCTGGGAAGCTGTTATGTAAAAACTTTTCTTTTGGCAGGCTCTTGTTATGTCACTTAATGGTAGCGATATCACGTCAGTTGAAAAAATAAAAAGACAAATATGTGAACTTCAAACACCAAGTGTTCCGTTCTGTACTGCAGCATCAAAGCACCCCTTTTCTTTAAATAGGGACCTTTATTTGGTATTCCCCTTTAGACAGTAGACCTGCCGTGCACTACTTGAGATATTAGATAAACAACGTTTATTTATCTGGAATAGTAGGAAACATACATAATATTACCCAGTAACTTTGTAGTCTATTGCTTTTCTAAACAATTGTCTTGAGCAAGTCTCAGATATTCTGCATGTTACTGTAGTCGGCAATATTCAGTGTCAGTAGAAGACTATTGTATTTTGTCGCTTTGGCTTCTAATGCCTCCTGTTTGTCCCCAGGCAAGCATGTATTCCTGAATCACATAGCATGACCCAGTGTGTAGTAACTGTATAGCGCTTTAATCCCTGTTTCTTTTGGTAGGCACTGGGAGATTAAGTGATTTGCCCAGAATCAGAGGATGTATTTCTCTCTCTTCACTCTACCACACAATTATCTCTCCAACTTTGACAACCTACCTCTAAACTCTCTCTCTCTCACTCTACCTTTCTCTATCTCATTCTCTCTCTCTTCACTCTACCTTTCACTTAAATATGCAAAGAACTCTATTTCTCCAACTTTAACAACCTACCTCTAAACTCTCTCTTTCTCTATTACTCTACCTTTCGCTAACTCTCTATCTCATTCTCTCTCTCTTCACTCTACCTCTCACTTAAATATGCAAAGAACTCTAACTATCTCTTTATACCATCTCTCTCTCACTTTCTATCACTTTCGCACTGGCGCTCTCTCTCACATAAGTAAAAAAAACTATTCCATTACAATGCCAATAGCTCTAACTCTAAAAAAATGCGAGACCTATTACATTGCAAATGCTTGTTTTTATAAGCCAACTCTATAAATGCCACAATTGGTGGCTGCAGTCCACGGATGACATTTAACTCTCAGGCCCAGAGTGCATTTTTTACATTATTAACTGGGAACTTGTAGGCTGGATAAATGTGTCAATCAGGGCTAAGCTAATGTTAACAAGTTGAAAGGGGGAGCACAGGTACTTTACTTCTGTTTAGCATGGGTAGGTTGTACAGAGTCCTAATGCCAAAAATAGGGTTCATAAAAAGGTGAAAAATCTGGGGAGACCAAACAGAAAAGATGGATTTCTTAGAATCTCTAGGTGGGTCACCTTTACATTCTACATTATTCAACAATCTGCAATGCATCAAGCCTTTCTGGAAAGATATGAAAGTAAACAACCACATCTTATAAACATCCTCTATACACAGAATTTGTCTATAGCACCGTCTAGCAACTATTTAACAGACGCATGTGCCCAGACATCCACTGGTGGGTGATATCTTGTGAACAGGAGCTTTGACTTTTCTCACAGTTGCTTTGTTTGTGACATGCTTTGGCTCTAAGCCACATTCTACTTTGAAACATGATTCTGCAACCCACATCAGAGGTCCTCAGCCTTTACCTTGTACACATCATAAGGTTTTCATATCTACTGCCGGGTGCCAGGTCATCTTTGCCTTGATTGACTGGCCATGATAGTGCACTGAACAAGATGTTTGTTACATTTTTAGTCTTTTTTCCCCAACCCATGGTAGTTTCATTCAGCCTTTTTCATTTATTCCTCACAAGGCTCAAATCTGTATTCCTCTCGGATTTCTAAATTTGGATTCATCAGACATGTCTTAGTTTTCCAGGGGTTTCAGCAAGGATCCACTTTAAACACCAGTAAATGATTCTGATTAGCCAAGATTCCACAGGGTTGTTCTTAACACCAGTGAATGTGTATGATTGAGAAGATTCTATGGAGATGTCTTCAATATATGTCCCAGAGTTGACCAGCACCCAGGGAAACCTACCAACCTCAACATGCCTCAAAACTAAAGACACAAGGAAATCCACAAAGAATTGACCTGCAGGAATCCCAGCTCATTCTATTACCCAGAACCCTCTGCAAAATTGAAAGTATGCATAGAACACAATTTCTGGTATTTTCGGTGGCATAATACTCCAGAACCTCAGGCACATGACAGAAGTCCTAATAGCCAATGTTCCAACACTTCTTCCAAAAAAACTGCACCCCTCATGTGTAGTTGAACCTATTGCAAGGGACCAAAATGTTGACTGTGCACAAAACACATTCCCGCTATATTTACTTCACAAAGTCACATACTTGGCCTGTTACTGACAGTTATTTTAGGCCCATCTACACACGTGAGGGACTTTTTATATTGTGCGAGTGTGGGAACACTGGGTACTGGGAGTTTTGCTGTTTCCCACATTCTGTATCTATCTCAGAAATATGAGAACCTTTTTTAGGGTAAGAAAAAGTGTTAGCATCCCCATGAGCAACACCACTTGTGGCTTCTCCAAGTGCCTAGCATGAGAACATGTTTGGGGTTGACAAGTTTTCTTATGTGTCAGAATATCCCAGACTATCAAAGGACCAGGCATGCTGTTTGAATTCTTTCTTAGGCAGAGAAAACATTCAGACAGGGTCTGGTTCCTCAATGGGGTGCAGTCATATGTGTCTGAGCCCCAGCAAGGAATCATATGGATTTTCTTTTAGGTAAAGAAAAAAATCCAGATGGCATCCAGCTTCTTGCTGGGGAATGGATGTTGAGGTGAAAAGGATGGTGTTAGGCAGGGTAGAAGGATCTGTGCCGCTCCTCTGGCACTCTCTACTACGTCCCTCCTCCCACCAACAGGAAAAAGTGACTTTAGCTTGTAGGTATGGCAAGGGAGGAATCAGGGGTTAATTGTATTTAACCTCTTACCCCTTAACTAGCCTCTCCTACCGGCTAGATGCTTGGATGGACCTGTTAGAGACTGGGGAATTCTTCCCAGGATCATCCATATGAGTGTGAACGCAGGGCCACCTCTTTCAGAATTTACCAGTGCTCAGAAGTTATCTGGCACTGCCAAACTAAAAAACCAACACATAAAAAATACAATTTAAAACGGCTGCATTACTGACTGCTCAACGGAGGGCATTGACTGATTAACATACTATGCATGCTCCTCTGATGCTCCCTTGCACACCAATGTCCTTCCCTGAACTTGCTTCAACTGCTTACTTTTTTATTTATAAAGTTTTATATAGCGCAAACTTGACCCTAGAAGGGTATCAGAGGGCTTTACAAATAGTTCAATAAGGAGAAAATAGATAACCAAGAAACATAAATGCTGACATTGTCCGTTGCAAATCAAGACTGGGACAGTGAGTTATAAATCAGGACTCAGACAGCATGTGCAAGCCCTGGTTGGAGAACTGTGTCATATCAGTATCCAGAGAATGAATCACTGTGTTCAGGGTAGAGATTTGTTCATTAAAAGCAGTTTGACTTCTTTTTTGAATGAAGTGATTGAAGGGATCAGTCTGATTTCAGGGTGCAGGGAGTTCCAGATTCTAGGGGCCAATCCGGAGAAGGCTCGCTTGTAGGTTTTCTTTTTCCAACATTTTTGAGGTTTCAACAGTAAGGTGCTGGTGCTTCTGGATGATCTGCCACTGCCGGGCAATTCCAGTTTGTCAGCTAAGTACTTCGGTGTGTGGAAGTGTAGGGCTTTGTGGGTCATGCAAGCAATTTTCATCTGAATCCTTGCCTCATAAGGGAGCCAGTTTAGTGCCTTCAGATCTGGAGTGATGTAGTTGTACCTTTTCGATCCAGTGATGAGCCTTGCAGCAGAGTTAGGATGCCCTTAGTAGAGCCAACTTGAATCTCAGCAGAGCACATAGGGTAGCACTCACATAGTCTAATCTGGGGATCACTAGAGCTTGCACCGCTGAATTAAGGTTGTAGAAGGGGAGCAAGGGTTTTATTTTTCTTAGACTGCTCATTTGAAAGTTTGCCCCTCGGGTGGCTGAGCTTGCATGTTGAGATTCTTGTCAAGTGTAATTCCTAGTGATCTTGTGGAATCTACAATGTGTGGAAGGCAGTTGAAGGCTGTTAAGTGTTTTATCCAATCTTCGAAGTCAAGGGATCTTTTTAGTGGGGCAATTAAGAGGAATTCGGTTTTGAGCGAGTTGAGTTAAAGGTGGTTTCTGTTTAGCCAGTTTTGGGTTTTTTGCAGAGTTGTGTTGAGTAGACGGATATCCTCAGGGGAGGAGATTTTAGGGTATAGTTGGGTGTCATCTGCATACATGTGGTATTGTACATTGGAAAATTTCAGAATTTCGGTTAGAGGCTCCATGAACAGGTTAAAGAGGGTAGGTGATAAGGTGGACCCCTGAGGGACCCCTAAAGTGACCGGAGTGGTAGTGGACAAGGATTGGTTAACCTTAATTCTTTGAGTTCTGTTGTGTAGAAATGAAGCAAACCAATTTAGGACGACCCCTGACAATCCCATTCTGTGTTCAAGTAATTCAAGGAGGCTGTCATGTTTGACCATGTCGAAGGCTGAGGATAGGTATAGGGGGATTAGGAGGCAAGATTTGTTCTCATCTAGCATTTTAAGTGCATCATCAACTATGTGTGTAAGGACTGTTTCCATGCTGTGACCCTGACGGAAACCGGATTGGAATTAGTCAATAAGGTGGAACTGATCAATGTGATTGCATAGTTGGGTATGTACGCATTTCTCAAGGAGCTCTGCCAAAGAGGGAATGGTGGAGATGGGACGGAAGTTATCTGGGCTTGTATGATCTGCTGTGGTTTTTTTTAGAATGGGGGGTTACTTGCCCTGATTTTAGGCAGTCTGGTAAAGCCCCTTGGAGTAGTGAAGCATTCACTATCTTAGTCCAGAGAGGGAGTAAAGAAGTTTTAATTTCATTGAAGACGTTAGTTGGTAGAGGGTCGCAGAAGTGGTTTGATGGTTTAAGTGTTGTTAAGATATTAAGAATGGCATTTTCATCAAAGGTTTTGAAAGTGTCCCACGACGCGTTGTTTCTGAGGGTGAGTCCTTGTAGGTCTGGGTGCTGAACGATCATATGCGGGCCTGTGCTATTCGGGGGTGTCATCGGGAGGAGCTCAATTGCTGTTTGGAGATCACTTTCAATCTTTTTAGACTTTTCAAGAAAGAAGGAGGCAAATATGTTGCAGTTTGGCAGCGGAAGGGATCCCATTGTATAGGTGTTGGGTTTTTGAGTAGATTGATGTCTGCTTGCCACACCACGCACCTACAATTGGTGTTTTGCAATTTAACTGACCGCATACCATCATGACTATCCTTTAAAAAAAGCGGCACTGATGACATGTCCAGGTAAAAGGTTTGCATTAAACACCTTTAGATGATATTCGCCACACATCAAACAGCCTCTCTACTCTTTGTCTCAAACAGCCCAGCACTGTGATGGCCAAATAAGTCCACTGATGCTAACTTGGTTGAGGACTCAAAGCATCTATGACTCTCTCCCTTGCACTTGTGTCTCATGAGTCCATGTACAAGAGGGAGGGGCGCACTTGTGATTCTCAACGATCATCATTCATCCGTCCTTGTGTGAGGATACAGCACTCCTGGTGTCCGCTTGTCTTTTACTGCAAAGCGACTGTGCTGATGTTATGATCCTCTGTGGTCACTGGCGCTTCAGCAACTCATGTGTGAAATCTTAATATTCTAGCAAAAAGGCTTGCAGCTAGTCTTAGAAGTGTGTGAAATCTTAATTTTCTAGCAAAAAGGCTTGCAGCTAGTCTTAGCACTGTGACTCATATAAACCATGGATGTATGGAATAAATTGTCTAGTGACAAGGTGGGGCTTTTGCCTCACACTTTCTAGCCAGAGCAGAATGCAAAGGATTATAAAGACACAATCCCCCTGGATCTTGAAATTATGTCACGTAGCGTCAGATGTGCTATGTATTCGGATAAATGTATGTTAGGGGCAACCTGGTGAAGAAAACCAGGTAACTCTGCAAGGACAGGTAGTTAGCATTAACAATAAGGCTCACATTTCGTGACAGTTTTCTATCGAGACAGTAATTAATCTGAAGTGGCCACATTCACCTTTGTTGTTCATTTTGGCCCATAATTAAAAGCCACAAAAACCAAACAGGCAGATGACGTGAAAGCCTTATAAAAGGCGAGCAATGCAGTCTAACATCATCGGTTCAAACAAGGCCTAGGTTGATGAGAGGACAATGCAGTATTGTTCAGGATATTAAATAAACTGCAAGAAGTGTTTGATGTTGCCAGTGAATATGAGTATACCAAGCACACCGGCGTAAAGGTATATTCGGAAGGGTGACTAGTCCTTTTTAAGTACCTGTGCATTAGACTAACGCAGAATCTTAGAAATATGGTCAAGAACAACGTGAAAGAAATGTGGGGCAAAATGATTCAGTGATATTGTCACTATGTAGGAGGTGACAGGTTTTGAAAATGTTAATTATACTGCAAGCTTGGAGAACTTCTGACTACCTGGAGTTGAATTTTAATAATTATTCTAACTGGCCCAACAACTGTCACAGATCGTGGCAGAATTTACAAAACCCATCCCAAAACCACAGAACGCCAACAGGCATGGGTGGAAAAAGGTATACAAATGTATTAATGTACATATCATGATTAAGGGGAAGGCCCCAACTTGGTCTAATAAAAACATATTCACATGAGAACTCCAATAGCATGAAAAACTTGGTAATACAAAACAGCTGGTAGACACCATGATATATGAGAGGACTTAACCATGTTATCCTGTGATGATTTGCAATTCAGTTATGAGCTAGAGAACTCACAAAGTTAGAAATATATATAACTGGAACACTGCCTAGAGTGTGATATCTGAGTACTTCAATTGCAAAAAATATAGAAGTCAATCAATCAATGAATCAAGAGACTTACAAAGCATGTCTACTCACCTGTAAGGGTCTTAAGGCGCTGGGGGGGGGGCACTGCTTATCTGTCACAGGCACTGTGTTCAGTCGAAGAGACTGGTCTTAAGCTTAAGATCCTTCCTGAATTGGGGCAGGTGTTTGCTGTGAGGTAGGAGAAGGATCTTCCCCCGGCTGTGGTCTTGCGGATACTGTCTTTCTGTACTCAGTGGGGATTCACTTTAAGATCTTTCGGAGCAGGCTTAGCGTGTGGAAGCAGGATGATGAGACAGCGTTGATCTGGCGGTTCATGGTGAGCGAGGAGTCCAAGATGAGGCTGATATTCCGTGCGTGGTCTGTGGAGGTTCAAGATCTGCAGGCCACCAGGAGTCGTCCCAGGCAGACGGGGTGGAACCCAGGATGAGGTCTTCGGTCTTCTCTGAGTTTAGCTTGAGGCCGCTGTCCTTCATCCAGGTGGTGACAGCCTTCATCCCGTCGTGGAAGTTGTTCTTGGCGACTGTGGGTTCATTGGTGAGGGAGAGGATCAACTGGGTGACGTCGGCTTAGGAGAGGCTGTTGAGTCCATGGTTCCTGATGATGGCTGCGAGCGGGGCCATGTAGATGTTGAAGAGCGTGGGGCTCAGGGAGGAGCCCTGAGGCACTCCGCAGCTGATTTCTGTGGCTTCCGAGTGGAACGGTGGTAGCCTGACTCTCTGTGATCGGATCCATTCCATGGCTTTTTCATGGATGTCAGCATCGTGGAGTCTTGAGCATAGGGTGCGGTGGGAGACGGTGTTGAAGGCAGCTGAGAGGTCCAGGAGGATGAGGGCTGCAGTTTCATCTCGGAGGGTGCGGACTTTGTCTGTGGAGGTGAGGAGGGCGGTCTCGGTACTGTGATTGCTTCAGAAGCCGGATTGAGAGAGGTCCAGGATGCGGTTCCCTTAGATGAACTCGGAAAGTTGGGCATTGATGGCCTTCTCGATGACCTTGGCTGGAAAGGGGAGCCCAGAGATGGGTCTGAAGCTATTGAGGTCCTTCAGGTTGGCAGAGGGTTTCTTCAGCAAGGGGTTGATCTCTGCGTGTTTCCAGTCTGCTGGGAATGTTGTGGAGTTGATGGTGCAGCAAAGCTCGGGGTGATGGAAGTGCCAGCTCTGTTGAAGATGTGGTGTGGGCAGGGGTCCGAGGGTGATCCTGAGTGGATGCAGGCAACTCAGCAGTGATTAAGGATAACATTGTATTACATCAATATATCCAAAACAAATCTTACACTGGCCTCCAATGTGAACAAGAATGAATGTGAATTGTTGCTAAATTCCTAAGATATTCTCATATCAAACTGGATCCGGACATTTTACCCATACTGTGGACATGCCTACTGTATGCATATAACGTCCCCAAAACATCTCAAATATGGGCGAAGTATGAATATTTATGGACTATTCGTGTACAATTAGTACAAATAAAACGCACTGTGCCGTCTTTGCCCTTTCACTAATATGGAGCTGGATGTTTCATGGCTGATTCACAAAGGCATGTAGGAGCATTTAAAAGAGCACTACGTTACTACTGACTCACATACTGATAAATGATTTGGTTAGGAGATTTTCCTTTTTATGCTTTCGTTAAAGGTTCACTTTACAGACCAATTTGAAGCTGATTGGAACGGCTCAATTCACTAAGACTTGACTACATTTTTGCTGTAGCTGCTAATGAAAGGCCATCCCAATTGTGACGATTATTAAATATCATGAAAATATATCTATACTGGGAACATTCTCTATTTTTTACAGCATAGTTATCAGCAGTGGTGTGAGCATTGTGGGGCATAATTACAACGTGATATGGCCACCAGTACGTCACTTTTAGCGACATTCTGGTGGCAATATGCCCTGCTCCATATTTACAAAGTGGCGTTGAGTCACGTTTTGTGGCTTAACAACACCTGGTAAATAAGGCCCCTTTACACGCATCACTTAGTGTGAAAGGGGCGTGTAATGTGTGTTGCTGTGGGCATTCCACCACAACACCCATTGCTTTTGACGCTGCCCCAGATTTACAAGGAGGTGATAATCTGAGGCTGCACCAAAAACTAACGTCATGCAAGAGCAAGCACTAGAATGGCGAAACAGGGAGAAATACTTGTATTTCTCCTTGTTTTTGCTTTTTTGATGTCTGCTGCATTCTGCAGCAGACATAGAGTATCAAATCGCCATTAGGGATTGTTTATTTGCAGGACGGGTGCTCCTTCTTGCACAAAATAATCATACCCTGCAATGCAGGCACCCTTGTACTATCGTGCACAGGTGCCTGCGTTGGTGCTAGGCAGCTAAATAATATCCAGCGCAAGGGAAAACACAGGGGTGCGCTGTATTCTTGTGAATACGGCACATTCATTCATTTTCAAAATGTCACAGCGCAGCGCTGCCAAATTTGGCGCAGCTCCGTGCTCTGACATTTTCTTGTAAATATGCTCCTTTGTGTTGTGTCTTCTCTGTATTGTTGGTCAGTTATCATTAAAAGTGTATTTACCTAGAGCATCCAATTATCTTTGCTTGCCAATCTCCGTACAGATCTAGCCAGATTGCCTGCATAAAAAGATATGATAAATGTCCACTTCCAAACTTAGCTAAGAATGAGCTCATTGCATCTAGAGTAGAATGTAAATCTCTATGAAATAAACCAAATAGCAGTGGGGCCAAATCCTATTCCTTGCGCAATCAATTTCTAACAGGTGTGTATTCCGTTGGGCATCCCTTTATATCCACAGCTACCTGTGCCAAATTATTGCTATATAGATGGTCTGTTATTTGCAGGAGCGTTTAAGAGATATCCAACCCCTCGAGTATACATCAAAATATATCGCTGTACACAAAGTCAAACACTGCCCTGAAGTTTTTGAAATAGCATAGCAAAGGTGCTGCCCTTTCATAGATTTGCAGGTGGCACACCAGAGAGAAAACCAGCGGCTCAAAATTGAGTGACCTTCCCTAAGTTCATCCTTCTTTGTCAGGGGGAGATTCATTTTTTTAAGTTGATCCAGGCACTAATATACATAACAATAATTCATTGAAAACATTTGATACATAATTCAAGAAGCATTTTAGATGACTATCAGATGCTTCTTTTATGCTTTCCCTTTAATGGGTGGCTGTAATTGTGCCTCCTCACTATTGAGCTGGTATAATATTAGTACTTACTATGGGGCCTATCACACAAGTATTTTTAAATACATAAAGTAGGACCCCAGCAGTAAAATTTTACAACTTCACAAATGCTATTCATAAATCTCTGCCCAGAGATCTTTGCCTACGCCTATCCTATCTCCTATTGCGGTGATCCCCGTCAAAAGTGCAAAGAATTTCACCTACAAAAGTCTCTGTTTCAGTAATGTCATAGGGTTTCTGCACATACAGAGCTATGCACAGGATAATAGGACCTCGGAATATAGTGGTGAGCCAACCATAGACCTTAGCACCCAAAACCCCAACCCAACTAGCCTTAGCGTCCCATTAGCACCAATGTACCAATGATTAGACAACCCAGAACACGGTATCTCTCTCTCAGGACTCGCAGAGGCAAGAACACTCTTTCGTCACACTCGTACCTGTCCACAACGTGCGTAATAAGAGACACTGTATAGTTCAAAATGTTTATTTCAACTTACGTGCCCTAAGATACAGTACACGTGTCAGTACTATCATAGGAATGCATATGAATAATATAATCAGCATGGATACAACTACATAGAATACAAACGGGGAAAGCATTTCATAAAGCAGTGGATATATGTCTAACTAACATTACCACCCTCCCCGTGCTGTAAGCTAGTTTATTATAAAAATAGAAGACCTCTGGGCTTTGACTAGCGAACCCCCATACCTCAGTCTCTAGATGCAAAACTACATCAGCAGACAATCGCAGCTCTTCTCCCTGGAAAGGTTGTCTCCAAGTGTCTCTAGCGCGGGTAAACCGCAATATTAAAAGCACACTAATTTCTCCATGGCAGCTGTACCTAGTGTTATGTCTAGGTGTGAGGGACTGGCCAGATCAACAAGAACAAGGAAACGTTGTTATTCGACCTTGTACATGTTGTGCAGTCTGAGCCCAAAGTGAACAGGAGAAAAGGTGAAAGATAGAAAATGCAGACAGTGCAAAAAGAACTTGGCAAGAGCAGAGGTCGATAGAACAACGATTCAGAGTAATGTGTGCAAAGAAAAGCAGTATGGCAGCCAGGCCTAAGACAACCCAGCAAGGCAGGCCAGGGCCAGGCTGCCGCAAACCACAAGACACCCTCCCCTGGACAGTCCATCAGACAAGACAAAGGACGAAGACAGAGCTCAAATGGGCCGAGCAGAACAGAAATGTCGATAGGTCACGCAGTCACCATGAGGGAGAGGGACAAAAAAACAAAAAGGCCGAACGAAAAACGAAAGTCAGCGAGGCAGGCCACATTAATCCTGAAACGTAGAAGTGCAGAAAAACGTAATAGCTTCCAAGAGGACATCATTGGAAGTGTCAGAAAACATAGACGCCATCCAGTCCAACAGATCAAATGAGCAGGTATGTTCCTCAGAGGAGGGAGCATCCAACAGCAATGCGGGACAGCTTGCGTGATATTCAATATAACTTCGTTGTAGGAGATCCTGAGCAGCCGCCCAGATATCCCATAGTGCCAAAATCCCCAGTGCAGCCGCACGCGTCATAAAGCCAGCAACGGAACATTCCCGTTCATGGGCCTCTAAGGGACCCACCAACTGAACAAAATCCGGAACAGACAACGACGAATTGGAGAGGCAATAATCCATGGTCCAGGTGAAAGTACAGCGGATGCAAGACATCACAGGTTGCACGCAAGTGAAATACGCAAAGCGAAAAGAAAGGGTGTAGGACACACTGATGGTCGACAAGGGCAGAACACCGAAGCCAGCCAGAAGTCGCTCACGGAGCAGCTGGAGGCGTTCGGGATCGAGAAGGGCCCAGCGGGGAGAAGCCATTGCGCAGAAAACAGACCAACAGCAAGACACCAGCCGCCAAGGCGAGGATTAATGGGAAACCACCAAAGACGCTAGAAAAAATAGAATGAATGAACGCCGGTATCACACCGAAAATAGTTTGGAAGGTGGACACCAGGCCGGACCCCACAACCTTAAAAAAATGCACTAGACCCTCAGTGTTTGATGCGTTAAAAATACGATGAATTAACTCCCCGAAATGTTGGGGGAGGTTGGTGTTCAAAAGGGCCTGTATTTCACTGTGGGTACTCGCCACCTGGAGAACGAATGTCTCCCGGGCGGACGTGAGCGTAACCTCCTCATTCAATAATAGGGCCTTTATTCTGCTCAACTTATTGAAGTCTGCCTCCATGGTAGGAATGGAAGGCCAAATAGAGTTATCAACGATGTCGTGAGGGGGAGGAAAAAGCACATTCTTGCAGCAGACAACTCTGTGCGAAACCGTAACAATATACGGAATGCCGGCCTGTAGGCCACAACATTCTTCGTTATTTAAAAGCAAATAGCTACCGTTAGTAAGCAAAGTAAAGGTAGGAGAAATAGCAGGAGCAGGAATACCCTTTAGCACACATGCAAGATTCAGAACTGAAATGCTACAAGCTCCGTGCAGTTTAATATGTTTACAAACAAGCGAATGACCCACAGTTGAATCACAAGACTTCCCCGTGAGAAAAACTTCCTTGCCTTCTCTAAGGCATTTATACATGAAAGGCAAGGACCAGAGTTCATGCAGGAAAGCACTACCCAAAGGCTGGAAACGGCCCACAGGATAATGTTTCATGCACGAGCTAAATTCAAACAAGGAAAAAGGTAAAGCGATAACCCCATGAACTAGCCACACAGCAGAATCTAGTTCCGCTACGGAGAATGGTAAAGGATCCACTTTCTCGATATGTAACAAAGTGTAAGATGCATCTTTCATGGACATGAACTGCTGCCTTTCAGTCAAATTAAAAGGCAGAAAAAGGGCAGTGGTGTTCAAGAACTTCCAAGGAACTTTACCTAACTTAAGGGTTTGCAAAGTCCACGCAAACTGCATTACTGAACGCAATTGATTCTGACCATGATACAAAATAGAAACATCATCTTGTACAATATCAACAACAGAGGACACAATATTCTCTAATGTGTAAATGCGGGAAGACAGGGTATTTATACTATTGTCAACAACAGCAAGCACCTTTTCCAAATTTGCTTGGTCTATTTCCCGAAGACGGGAAGCAGCTTCCATTTGTGACAGCTTCCAGAGTTCATTATACGCTTCATAAATGAATCTCTTCGGTCGGGGACCACGAGGTCCCAAGATAAAGTCGGACAGATCAATAGTGCCTGATAGGAGGGACAAATGTTGTTTAACAGAGTCTAGGGACGAATGGTGTAGCCATTGTTTACATAATTTACCAACTGAATACGTGGTGACAGTATGAGAGGCAGCAAATCTCGGATCAGGCTTGTCCTGTCTGTAGCCAGGAACTGTGCCATGAAAACGCAGTTGGCATGCATTCGATGATATGGGCCATGCCAACCAGGGTGACTGTACTAGTGCAGAAACGTTAAAGGAGTTGTTTTGAAACAGAGCCTGCAACGCCACAAGGGACATATTAAAACGCAAGCTATCATTTGGAGAACTCGATAAGGAAGGGATGGCTGGCGCATTTAATTGTTTAGTAGTAGCCAACCCCCAACACGTGGTTTGATGAATGGAAGCATTCAGAAACACAATTTGGGCCGGGATAAGGCAAGCACGGTGCAAAGCCTCGGTGCCCTGCACCTGCCATGGCTTTGAACCCCAGATTAATTTTAAATCCACTGTGTCTTTCCAGTACTCATAACCACCCACCGCCAAGGCGCTCAAAAAGGAACCCGAATAAAGTAATTTGGTGTGGGTCAACATGATTTTTTGAGTCAATGGGGCATTCAATTTAAAATAATAGGACCCAGGGTTCGATCGATTAAAATCAGTAAAATAGGTGAATTTATTTCGAAGAGTCTGGGAGCTACCTGGTAAGGGGTTTGGGCAATGTTCCCATTGAGTGTAGGTAACAGGGCTGCATAGTGCACTCGGTTTGTGGAGAAAATGGTTGCCCCAATGCTGGTAGCAATACAAATCAGCATAATTCGCAGAATTCATATACAAATCCTCAGCATTAAAGGAAGCATAATATTTTAAATCAGCAAACAATGCTTCAACGGCATGCACATCCCAATCGTCAGAATGAATATTACTTTTTACTACATCACCCATCGAAACTCGAAGGACATTTGGTACATTAATAATTTCTGTCGGGCCATGGATTTGAAAGTTTACCGCATCCCATACGATGCCATCAGCAACTGGAAACGCTGAAATGTTTACAAATGTGTGGTCACGCTTCATGATATGTGAAGAGGAATGCAGAGCTAAAGTTCCAGCAACACTGTTCACAGCAGAGCGTTCAGGTAAATAGTGACCATTGATGAGTAGAAAAAACACTGTGACAAAGCCAATGGACATGAACAAAAAAATCAAGAAAAGCACCATCCAGATGTATGTCCAGGGTGGAATCAAAAAATTGTCCCTAAACCAGGATACAAAAAGACTGAACTTGGACGGGACCGTTGATGAGTTGGAATCCGAGTCAAAGGAATAACGTGTCGGGCTCAGTGGCGTTGTTGGTTGGTGTGCCACCAACTCTGTGGCGGGATAGGTATACTCGTCCTCGTCGATGCAGGGGGAGACAGGGGGTTCGAATATATTTTCAGGCAAATCAACCATCTCCATGGTAACATCAGTGACCGTTCGGGCAGGAGTGCCTCGAACACATGTCCGATAAATGGCAGGACAAGAGACCGCTGGTGTGACACTATTCAGGATCGGCCAGATGTTGTAGCTTGACATTTTCCACTGAGATGTATCTGTTCTCCTTGCGACCAGGAAGCGGTGGTAAGATGACTGTACGTGTTCCCTTCAAGCCCAGGACTGGAACCGGTGCACGAAAAGAGGGGCCGAATTCTTTTTTGTTCTCCACCTTCTCTCGAACCAGGTCGCCAATCTTCGGAAGCCAGCCGGCAACCGGAATCTGCAGAGCAGGGTCTGTGGCTGAAGGCAAGTGTGCAATTGCAAGTTTGTCTCGGGCTTCTTGTAAGTCCTGTAACATAGTAGAATGGTTATCTACATCAAACTTGGCGGATTGCGCCGCCATGTCTAGACCATCAAGGTCAGGCACAAACATTCGTATGCCAAAGAGCATTTCGTAAGGGGTCCGCCCACCCAGAGGTCTTCTAGGGAGATTATTAAGTGCACGCTGAACGGTATACAAGTGGGCCAGCCAGTTCCTGCCAGTACCTATAACTCTAGCTGTCAAGGATTGCTTTAAGTCACGGTTCATTCGTTCAACGATAGAGTTGCCCTCAGGCCTATACAGAGACGAAAATTTCACCCGCACCCCCAAGGAACCCATTTGCGTCCTTGTAAGCCTTAGAGGCAACCGCCGGACCTTGGTCAGAATGGAAGGTGCTGCATGCGAAAATTCCCACAAAGACACGCAAATCCCTGATGACATTTCGAGCGTCAGCACTCCGTTGTGGCCAGACCCAGATGAACCGTGTGCACGAGTCCACTGCCACTAAGATATATTTATAGGCAGTGTCCGAAGAAAATGGACCGCAGTGATCCAAGTAAACACACCCAAAGGGTCTGTTTGAAATTCCGAGCGAGGTCTGTGGTGGTCGTGTAACCGTGGAAGGCTTAATCTGTTGACAAACGTCACAGGAAAGCACATAAGTACGGGTGTCTTTATATAAACCACGCCACCAGTAACGCTGCTGCAAAATGGAAACTGTCGCAGACACACCAGCATGAGCCGAAGCCATGCCTTCGTGTGCTGCCGTTGGCGTTATCAAGGAAAGTCTGCGGTCCGCGTTGGGGATCAGCCGATCACCAACGTCAGGTATTGTTACATAAGGAGCCTGATCGGGACCTAACTGGTAAGAATATTTGGAAGGGAAACCCCTAGGGTAATTCGTTCCTTCCTTTGTTGCAGCAATAGCTGCCAAGATATCAGTGTCTATTTTAGACATGGATCTAGTAACTGCTGCTACTGAACACGTGACTACTGCTGATCTGGCAGCTTCATCTGCCAGACTGTTACCAACAGCGTGTGCGCCCACCCGCTGATGGCCTAGGGTGTGAACCACCTGTGTGAGCGGCAGACGTTGTTGTAATTCTGCCACTCGAACCCAAAGCATTTTATGCTTGATTGTGTTGCCTTTAGCGTCTCTATAGTCGTTTTGCGACCAAAAGAACAGATTGTCATTGTATGAGTGAACACAGTAGTAAGAATCGCACACAATTAAAGTGGTCACGTCAGGATTGACGAACTCAAGCGCAAGCACCAATGTGCGCAACTCGGCCAATTGTGCGGTACTGTCCCCGAGTGTCTGAGTGTGCACCACAGTGGATTTGAACTTCCCGTTCACAAACGTACCCGCAACAATAGCACATGCGGCTGAATAAGCATGCTTGGAACCCGTGGCCGGTTGTGCCGAACCATCGGTGTAGATCACACAGTCGTAATCCTCAAGCGGCAATAAAGACAGAGGAGGAGGATGAACGAATTCATACTGTAAGAACTCCTGAGTCTGAAGAGAAGAATCGAATATGAAAGTGACATCCGGAGACGTCAACGAGGTTGCCCATTGTATCCAACGGGGGTGCAAAGCTTTAGAGTTCGGTACACTTGCTTTGGTCACAGCCTCTAGAGCAGGATATGGTGTTACCACCAGAATGCGTTTTCCCTGTGCCAGTGCGCGCTCCTTTAGAATTGCCATTTGCACTGCTGTCAGAACTTTTTCCACAGATGAAAACCGCATTTCTGCGGAAGTGTACAGATGTGACTTGTATGCGATGGGTACTGTATCACCTTCATTAAAGGTTAAGTACGTGAAACCCACTGCCCCTGGAATGATTCTAATCACCAGGTTTGTGTGGTTATCACGTGTCAAAAGATATTTAGACTCAAGAAGGTCAGTCTGTAAAGACTGTAGAATGGAGGTATGCTCCGGAAGCCAGCAAGACTTCGAAAAGGTAGGTTGTATCAAGGCATACAGTGGCTTGATACGCTGGGCGTATTCGGGAATGTGTGTACGTCCGAAGTTAAAAAAAACCAGCAATGACTGAAGCTTCTTCAGATTAGTAGGAGGGCACAGAAGTGCACATTTCTCCAGAAAATGGGGGGCTAAGCCCTTACCTTCATTGTTGAGCTCGTAGCCCAAGAACAAAACGGTAAATTCAGCGATATGAGATTTGGCAAAGTTAATTTTGTAACCTTGAACCGCAAATTCAAGAATAATGCGGTCTACTCGGGTTAGATGCGGAAACAATTCGTCGTCCGTCAGATAAATGTCATCTACGTACGAACAGGCGTCTGGATCGATGGCGTCTAACAAAGAGACAACACGAGCGGCGAATACGCCTGGACTATTCTTGTAGCCCATAGGAAGATGCCTGAATTTGAACATTTTACCACCGGAAGTAAAAGCGCTCCATTGGCCACTCTCCGGGGCTAAGTTGTGCGTGTAGAATCCATTTGAAAGGTCAAGGGTCGTTTTGTATTTTTTACGAACAAGACTGTCTACAAGCGCAGAACTATGGGTGTTTTGCACCGCAAAGGTCCGACAATGAGAGTTCAAATGCCGGAAATCCAAAACTAAGCGGTACGATCCATCGGGTTTAGAAACCGCGAAAAGGGGATTGTTCATAGGTGATACACAGGGTTCAATTACTCCCTGATATTCCAACTGAGTCAGAATTTTGGAAACGGGGCCTTTGGCTTCACGTTTTATGGGATATTGGGGTTGTGGCTGCGGTAGTGACCGCAAAGGTATTTCATGGGGGGGAGAATCTTCGTCCCAACCCACGTGGTTGCTGCATAACGCAGGAGCCAGGGACACAGCCCACTCAGCTGCCAGAGCCTCCGCTTTGTCCTTTGGGACATGTCGAGAAAAGCTCGGAAGGATTACCTCCTCCCCCTTACTCGCAGCAAGAACGAATGGGGGTGGCCAATCCACCTCTGCTAACAAAATGTCATATGAAGAGGTTAGATTTTCCCAAAAAATCCCTTTAATTATACGCTGTATATCACCTTCGATTTGAATGACAATATTAAATAGTCTATCAGGGGGTGCCACTCTGGTGTCAGCTGTCTCGACAGTAATGAATGTTTCAGTTGCTGTCGCCTCCATATGAGGACGTAGCGCCTCCCGCACTATGGTAACTTCCGCGGCGCTGTCTAGGAGGGTTACTGCCCACGTCCAATTCAGGAGCCTCGTTCTCACCGTCTGTGGCATATTTCTCTGTTACTGCGGCAACTTTCTTCTTCTGAAATTGTGGTCGAAAACGTTGAAAGTCTTCTGCTTTTCCTCTGACTTGTTGTCGAGGTTGGTCTCGTCCCTGGGGAGCCTCTCGGTCCCTGCCTCTATCCTGGCGGTCTCCTCCACCGGCCTGTGACGAAGTCTGTGCCTGTGAAGAACGAGGAGAACGCGCATCAGGGATCTGAAACCTATCCGGTAATTTAATTCTCGCTCTATCGCGTAAATCATAAGTGCGTTCAGAAGAAACCGAAACCGGGGATGCGCCTCTCGACCCCGGCTTCTTTTGTTGCTTACCCTGTTTTTTCAGCCTCCAGCTCTTTTTAGTGAAGACTGGTTTCTAATCTTTCTCAGATTGAGATTTGGTTTGTTGTTGTTGTTGCGATTGTGTTTGCTGTTTTGCAAAAGGCTTGTTGCCCAGGCTATTTCTACCAATAGTTTTGTAAGCCTGGGTAATAATTTTCGGTAATTCGCGAGGCCTGTCCAATTCTGGGACCAAAGCCAAAGCATTCGCTACTTGAAAGTTCACGGCATCGCCCTTGACATTTGCAAGGATCAGCTCCGCTACTACTTCAAACACTCCCACCAGTCTCATCCCTAATTCCACAGCCGCTTCAGGGCCATGTTCATCCTGTACTTTTTTAATTACGGAGGGGAGAACCGTCATGGAAGGAGTACCAAAACATTTAGAATATACTGCTGCGAATACCTTACCCCAGTTGTCGCATGCTGTCAACTCGGGAATTAAGTCTTTTGGCAAACTAATCGTTAAAATACGGTGTTTATCCACTGGGGTTGTGTGTGGAAAAACTGCCTCCAACTGGTCAAATTTTTCTGCAAGCCAATAAGGAAAGTCGTCCTTATTTTGTGGACGTTTGCCCATCACTGAGTTCACCATTACAGGACTTATGGTAACTCCGGCTGCACCAGTTGGATGGCCTGCAACTCCAGGAGGGGCTCCCTGGATGTTGCCTGTAACATATTGCACTAGGGCTCGATGCACTCGCACCAAAGCCGAATACATGTTGCGCAGTTCCGCGACTGGTATTGTCATAAATCGCGGATGTGGGGTGTACCCGGCCAAAACAGGCCAAGTGGCCCCATCAATAGACAAGGGGCCTAAACGAACCGTGGTAGTCGGTTGGGGGAGGGCGCCATCAAACCAAACACGGTGTTGCCACGCCGTGAGCGGTACCTCAAGGCAAGAATAAGGTATATAGTTATTAGGAACTGCAGTGGCTGTATATTCATGGAACAAATCGTCAGTCCCATCCACTGCAGGAAAAGTGATCCATGAGTAGAACACCTCGAAGTGGTAAGCCGGATCGGCTTGTACCACAAAGATCAGGTCAACTCCAGTATCTGGCACTCCATACACCCTTAAGTGTGTTCGGAGTACTCCGCGGCTATGTGCCGCTATTTGAGTAGCCATATACGGCTAGAAAATATCGACAATCTAACAGGAGGCAGCACAACTAGGGTTTTAATCAAGAAACCTTTTTTAACAACTTCAAGCTTGAACGAACCTACAAAAACTTCAATATAGGAGGTATCACCGTCACACACGCTTCCGGAAACGTATGTGAGGGGGTTGTGCACAAGCACAAGTACTACTCAAGCGTCTCGCAGATAAGCGGCCCCACTCGTTGGTTGCGCCATGTCATAGGGTTTCTGCACATACAGAGCTATGCACAGGATAATAGGACCTCGGAATATAGTGGTGAGCCAACCATAGACCTTAGCACGCAAAACCCCAACCCAACTAGCCTTAGCGTCCCATTAGCACCAATGTACCAATGATTAGACAACCCAGAACACGGTATCTCTCTCTCAGGACTCGCAGAGGCAAGAACACTCTTTCCTCACACTCGTACCTGTCCACAACGTGCGTAATAAGAGACACTGTATAGTTCAAAATGTTTATTTCAACTTACGTGCCCTAAGATACAGTACACGTGGCAGTACTATCATCATAATGCATATGAATAATATAATCAGCATGGATACAACTCCATAGAATACAAACGGGGAAAGCATTTCATAAAGCAGTGGATATATGTCTAACTAACATTACCACCCTCCCCGTGCTGTAAGCTAGTTTATTATAAAAATAGAAGACCTCTGGGCTTTGACTAGCGAACCCCCATACCTCAGTCTCTAGATGCAAAACTACATCAGCAGACAATCGCAGCTCTTCTCCCTGGAAAGGTTGTCTCCAAGTGTCTCTAGTGCAGGTAAACCGCAATATTAAAAGCACACTAATTTCTCCATGGCAGCTGTACCTAGTGTTATGTCTAGGTGTGAGGGACTGGCCAGATCAACAAGAACAAGGAAACGTTGTTATTCGACCTTGTACATGTTGTGCCGTCTGAGCCCAAAGTGAACAGGAGAAAAGGTGAAAGATAGAAAATGCAGACAGTGCAAAAAGAACTGGGCAAGAGCAGAGGTCGATAGAACAACGATTCAGAGTAATGTGTGCAAAGAAAAGCAGTATGGCAGCCAGGCCTAAGACAACCCAGCAAGGCAGGCCAGGGCCAGGCTGCCGCAAACCACAAGACAGTAACAAATGTGGGATACTCAAGGGGGTGTGGTAGTAAAATTGGAAGAGCTACTTCTGAACAAGTGGGATTAAGATAAAATAAAGGAGAGATATAGGGAGGCACATGCAAATACCCACAAAAGATTAAGGGGCATATGTACAAGGAGTTAACGCCGCCGTAGCGTCAGTTTCCTGACGCTATGGCGGCTTTTTTTTATCGCCGTATGTACAAGTTGCCGCTAACCGCAGTTAGCAACAGTTTACTGCCGATATCGTCCGTTTTTCCGATCGCCACTTCTGTTAACAATAAATAACGAAAATGAGATGCAAGGTAGGTGTTCCCGTGCAAAAACCGCCGCGAACCCCACTTCGCGATATTTACAATGATCGCCCGGTCCGGCGATACGTTAAAAAAACAGCCACTAAGGCCCGTTAGCGGCTGGTTTCTAAGACCAGAAAAAAGGTGGTCTTAAAAATGGAGATAAAAAACAGTACATAAGGGAGAGTAGCCCAGAACCACATTTGACAAGCTACTGATGCCATGGAGGTACTACTCATGCAGCTTGGAGCACCAAGAAGACCACAACAACCACCGCCAACGCCACTTCCCCCAGGACCACCACGGAGGCAGCGCCAAAGAAGACAGCGGTTCTATCGTCAACTCATCACCCTGATAGACCTAACGCCAGAGGATATGATAGCCCACTACAGGCTGAAAAGGTCCTCCATCCTCCGCATATTGACCCACATAGCCCCCAGGCTGCAGGCTCCAACACAGCGTTGCAACAACATCCCTCCGCAGACGAAGCTCCTAGCAGTGCTGCACATGTTGGCCTCTGGTACCTTCCAACCAACCACTGCCAGAGTTGGGGGAGTCTCCCAGTCATCCTTTTCATGGTTCCTCCCAAACGTCTTGGATGCCATCATCAGCCTGATGCCACAGCACCTACGCTTCCCCAACACTGCTCAAGAACAGCTTGAAACCAAACAAGGCTTCTATGCCATTGCTGGCTTTCCCCATGTGTTGGGGGCAATTCACTGCACCCATGTCCTACTTGTGCCTCCTGCGGACACTGCACACATTTACCGGAACAGGAAGCACATACACTCGATGACCGTGCAGGCAATCATGGACCACCGTGGCTCGTTCACCAATGTCATTGCCAAGTTTCCAGGGAGTGTGCATGACTCCTACATCTTCCGGCAGTCCATCATCAACCAGCGGTTTGAGAATGGCACTTATGGAAATGGACTGCTTGTAGGAAAGTACCAACTGAACACACCACACACCTCAAGTCCACAATCCTGTAGCTCACAAATGTGAAAATGCACATGTAGCAAATGTCATACAACATGCACTGTAATATATCCACCCACCATACACAAGAACCCAAGGGACTGCGGTCACTGGGGGTAGCCTTGTAGACAAACTTCCATCCAAGGTCCTGCCCCTCCATCACACATCTGCAAATGCTGGGAGAGGTGGGAACCAAGTAGGTGAGATGGAGGGTCAGGACCTATGAGGAAAGTATGAACACAAGCCCGAGTGTGGTGGCGGTGCTCTGCATAGTCAAGAGCTAGGGGAGCAGAGACTGTTCCATGCCGGTGCAGAGGGCGTGTCCGTATCCCAGTCTGCTCAAAATTAGTGCATTGGTGACTGTCTTTTTGGACTTGGGTGGGACCCATTTGAAACTCTCACAGAGGATGCGGAGGGTGTTGAAGTAGCTAGAGGTGACAGGGGTGACCTGTGGGTACATGGAGAGGGAGGAGTTGAGTATGATGCCCAGGTCTCTGGCATGGTCCGTGTTGGTTGGGGGGCTGCCGAGGGCGGTGTGCCACCAGGTGTTGTTACATGTCGCTGAGTTGGTTCCAAGGATGACGACTTATGTCCTCTCCGCATAGAATTTCATGCAAATGTTGCTCATTCAGGTCGCAACTTCCTGCATTCCTGCCTGGAAGTTGAGTCTGGTGGTGGTGGGCTCCTTGGTGAGGGAGAGGATGAGCTGGGTGTCCTTGGTGTAGGATACTATGCTGAGGCTGTGCTGTTGGATGATGGCGGCCATGTGGATGTGGAAGAGTGTTGGGCTGAGCAATGATCCCTGGGGCACTCCGCAGTAGAATTTGTGTGGGTACTGAGAGGAAGAGTGGCAGTCTGATCCCTTGGCTCCTGCTGGAGATGAATGATCGGATACAGTCAAGGGTGGTTCCTTGTATGCCTGCGTCATGTAGTCTGCCCCCTAGTGTGCGGTGGGAAACAATGTGGAATACTGCTGACAGGTCAAGTAGAATCAGGGCTGTGGTGTGGCCTTGGTCGAGGAGGGTGTGGATGTCGTCTGTGGCAGCGAGTAGGGCGGTCTCGGTGCCATGGTTGCCTGGGAATCCGGACTGAGTCGTGTCCAGGATGGCGCTGTCCGTGGCTTATCTGGGGGTCTTGGTGAATTCATGGATGACGTTGAAGTGGTGTGTGGAGTTGGTGGAGTATGTGACTATTTTGTTGTGATTGAAGGTCCTTTTAGTGCTACCGATGCGTTGGTGGTATTTGGGCATGGCGTCCTTGTATATTTAGAAGTTTACGTGTGTCTTGCAGTTCCTCATGTTCTTCTCCAGGGGTCTGCAGGTGCATCTGTAATCTTAGAGTTTGGTGGTGAACGATGCGGCTTAACTGGTGCGCTGTCTGTCGGAGTTGTGTGGCAGGGTGAGTCTGTCTGCGCAGTTGGAGATCCATGTGTGGAATTCCCTGGCAGCGCGTTTTGCGTCCGCTGCAGCGTTGGGGGTGTTGCAGTTGCAGGTGGATTCCAGCTGCTCATCGGTGACTCAGCTGCAGTTCCTTTGCGTGTTGCGTGTTTGGCCACCTTGGTTTGGCTGCCAAGGAAGTGTACGCAGTGGTGGTCGGTCCATGGGTGTTGTGTGGTGTGGCTGAAGTGTATGCTGTTGCGTCTTGCGAAGATGGGCTTGAGGGTGTGTCCTGCCTTGTGGGTGGGTGTGGTTAAGAGTTGTTTCAGTCCCATGTTGGTGAGCTCTTCATCCGGAGGGTAGTGGAGTTGAGGTCGTTGGTGTTGTTGAGGCGGAGGTTCAGGTGTCCGGGGAGTTTGTAGGCAAGTGTGTCGCAGAGTGTGGATTTGGGGCTGGTCTTGACCTGGATGTGCAGGTCTTCCGTTGCGGGTAATGTGTTGATGGAGGTGGAGAGGCAGAGGGATTTTTTATACGTGATGGCGAGGACTCCTGCCGGGTGTTTGGGGCAGTCCTCCCTCTGGATCTTGTATCGGTCTGGGATTGTGAGGGCGATGTCAGGGGCAGAGGAGTTGGTGGTCCATCTGTCTGTAAAGAAGGCGATGTTGGGTGAGAGTGTATGTGCAGGGAGCGCACGGTCAGGAGGATGCATCTTAGTGCGTTGGCGGTGTTGGCGGCCATGGCGGTGGTGAAGGGCTTGCGGCAGTGGTGGCAGGAGAACTGGCCATGGGTCGTGTTCACTGTAGCCTATTGGCAGTTGTACTTCCTTCTGGGTGTGAGTGCGAGGACGGCGGATGAGTCGTAGTGGTAGACGTTATGGGATCCTGGGTCCCTGGCGCCGGTTGTGGCCAGGTCGCGGACGGACGCAGACGTGCTTGACTTTTGTTCACCTTTGTTGCACCAGCGGTGCACATGCGCAGCTGCCGCCAAAGCATAGGGTAGGGGGGAGGGACGAGCAGCTGGGAGGCAATGTAATTTGCATTGATGCTGTTAAATTGTGTGAAGCTAAACATGGCAAAGCCAAATTACCGAAGTAGCACAAATCACACACCCAAAAATAGAAACTCTGCAAACACAGCATTCACAGATACTAATGGACACATCTCTCCATTTTATGTTACAGGTGATCAAGGATATGTACTCTCTCCATGGCTGATGACACCCCTCAGAGCCACAAACACCCAGGCACAGAGACATTACAATGTCACACTTGGACGCACAAGGTCTATTGTGGAGAGAACATTTCGCGTGCTTAAGTCACGGTGCCTCGACATCTCAGGCGGCAGATTGCTGTACACCCCTGAAATAGTCTGCAAGATCATCGTGGCATGTTGTGTGCTGCACAACATATGTGTCCTCACCAATGCGCCATGGATTGAAGTGCCGGATGAACTGGACAATCCTGAGGATGATGAAGAAGAAGAGGCTGATGCTGCACACACCCCAGCTTCTGCTGCTGGTACAGCACGAAGGGACAGAATTATCCACAATTTCGTCACATAACCACGTCAACATGGACTACACTGCATTATTTTTGACTGTGCAAAATGCCCATAAGCATAGTTTTTGCTAGTAAACATCACAACACCAAATCCTTGTGTGCATGTACATACTCTGCATGAGTACATCCATCTGACAAGTGAAAGTTACACATTGTGCGGTTGTTAATGGTAAATTGAATGTTTGTGGGTGGGTTTGTGTTTTGGGGTCAGAGATGAATTCCAGGGTGTGTTCTGGGGTCAGAGATGAATTTTAGGGCGTGTTTTGGGGTCAGAGAGGAATTTCAGGGTGTGTTTTGGGGTCAGACATGAATTTTTAGGGTGTGTTTTAGGGTCAGAAATGAATTTTAGGGTGTGTTTTGGGGTCAGAGAGGAAATTACAGCAAATGCAGTTCATCTGAGGAACAACTTGTAGTTAGCGTCCAGATTTTTGACGCATTAACGCTAACGCGACAATGTTTTCATAACCGCGATTGAAAAATATAGCTAAATACAGGTGACAACACGGAAAATTACAGCAAAAAGCAATTTGCGTGCAGAAAATGATCGCAAACTCAAAAAACGTGTCGCAAACACACAGGAAGTGATGTCTGCATGCATCCTGTTGCCTGGAGGAGTACTGTGCACTTTCACTTTCTCTTTTGAGCACACTTCTTGTGACTGTGGAGAGTGTTAGAGGTGTTTGGTGTTGTGTGCTGCTGAATTTGGTTTTGAGAGTGTGGTTGTGTCCTGTGAACTGTCCCTAGTGTCCCTGTGTAGTCTTGTGCAGTTGTCCTTACTTGTTTTTTGTGGCTTGTACTAATTGTTGTCGGGTGTTTGTCCAAGGGGTACTTTAGATAATTAATAGTATTTGGGGTATATATTTGGGTTTCAATTTTTTAGGAGTGGGTTTAGGTGTGTGCTGGGAGATGGTGGGTGTGGGTAGGGAGGACCGGATGTCGGAGTGGGGCATTGGGGGGCTTCCTCTGGCTAGTGAAGCACTACCTGCACTTGATGATAGAAAGTGGGGGTTGGCTCCTGCAGGGCTATGCGGCACATGTGAGGAAGGTGAGTTGGGATAATGTGAGGAGCCAGATGCTGCGGGTCTTCGGTGTGGACAGGACTGTATGACAATGGGAATGACGGCCGTCGCCGACTGGATGAGAAACAGCTGGCTGAAGCTGAACTCAGACAAAACGGAGGTCCTCATCCTCGGGTCCACCCCTTGGCTTGGGATGACTCCTGGTGGCCCTCCTCGCTAGGAACGGCCCCCACACCCACCGACCACGCACGCAACCTAGGGGTCATCCTCGATTCCACCCTCTCCATGACGAAGCAGGTCAACGCCGTCTCCTCCTCCTGCTTCAACACCCTCCGTATGCTTCGCAGGATCTACAAGTGGATCCCCACCGAAACTAGAAGGACGGTCACCCAGGCTCTCGTCAGCAGTAGACTGGATTACGGAAACGCCCTCTACGCCGGAGCCTCGGCGAAACTCCTCAAACGGCTCCAACGCATCCAGAACGCTTCAGCACGTCTGATCCTCAACATCCCGCGCCGCAGCCACATCACACCCCGCCTGGAAAGACCTGCATTGGCTCCCCGTCAACAAGAGGATAACCTTCAAGCTCCTCACCCACGCACACAAAGCACTCCACAACACCGGACCAGCGTACCTCAACTGCCGCCTCAACTTCTACACCCCCACCCGCCAGCTCCGCTCCGCCGACCACGCCCTCGCCACCGTTCCCCGCATCCGAAGAACAACCACCGGCGGTAGATCCTTCTCCCACCTAGCCGCCAAGACATGGAACACCCTCCCCCTCCACCTACGGCAGGCCCAGGACCTACTGACCTTCAGGAGACTGCTCAAGACCTTGCTATTCGAACAGTAGCAGCTCCCCCCCTCCCCTCTGCGCCTTGAAACCCTCACGGGTAAGTAGCGCGCTTTACAAATAGATTGATTGATTGATTCATTGAATGGAAGCATCGATGGCAGGATTGCGTTGGCCGTGAGGGTGACATGTTGGACCACCTTGGAGTCCTCATTGGCCAACAAGGTGGTAAGTACAACCTCAAAAAAGTTAAATAAACACTTTTGTAAACAATGAAAAATGCTGTCTGAAACACAATAGGGTATATCTACAACAAACTTGCGGAGTGAGGCGCTCGACATCATGCCTTTACGCCTAACTTTTCAACTGCAGAATTGCAATGCTATACCATGTCAACATGCATATGGTGCAGGCTTGCGTTTCCACCAGCGCTGTTGCAAACATTTGCAGTGTAGTGCCAACCCAGGCACCCTTGCACCATAGTGCAAGTGTGTCTGCATGCAGGGCAAAGATTGTTCATGTACATGAAGGGTGACCTTACTGTGAATAAACAATCCAAGGCATTTTGCTCAATCACCACACATGTAAAAAACAAAACAAATGAGGAGTAATGCTTTTCTATGAGTTTTGCAAAGATAGGATCAGCTTTTCACTAACATTCAATATTGGCGCTGCCTACTATGTATGCTGCCCTTGTACCTTGGTTTTGAGTAACGTTGTATGAGCTATGTAACTTTCAACATTTATCATATGACATCTCCAAAGTGACAAACACCACCAATAGTTTTGACACACCCTTGTGCAATCTCCAGCGATTCTATTGTCAAAATTGCGTAGAGAACATGATGTTGTTGGGGGAAATGGGGCAGTGCACACAAGTCGTCTGTGCAAAATGTGTGAATGTGCAAGCATGGTTGTCTTGTTTGGCCTAACTCTGCATCATCAGGTCTTGTGTGAATAATAGGGAAACTCGACACAATCATGTATGCAACATGAACTGCAACAGTACAGTTACAGAGCATTGACATTGATGGTGTTGAATTAGATGATGAATAGGACACCTGGGTGAATTGTCTTTTTTGCTTACCAACACACGTTTCGTTTTATGTCGCACAGCTGGAAGACCACTCATCACACAGGGTGATATCAACGCCTTCAGGGATCCACACGCCACTGGTGAGTACACCCATTAAATGTTGTCAGTGTGAGATGTGATGAATGTCTGGATCAAATCATGTCCTTAGTACTATGCAGTGTGGGTGTGTATCACATGTACCTTGACTCCAGTGTGATGGGGTTTTGAGAAAGTGTGAAGGGTGTACAAATTAGTAAGTGGAGATGGAGGAATGCATATGTCTTCCCTAATGTATGTTTGCACATCCCCAGTCAGTGATACCCATGCAATAAATATAAATGTATTCTGTCAATACAGCACATGAGGATGCCAGAGCGTACAGACAGGAGAGGAGACATGTGAGTGGTGTCGGTGATGAGTATGAACAGACATGGAATGGGTGTACATCCTTGACTGAGATGACTGCGCAAGTGGGCCAGTTAATGCACAAGTAAGTAGCGTTTTTCTGCCCGTGCGGTGTCGGAGTCAGGTCTGCACAGTACTAGCGTATGTATGCTGCATGCCAGCTTACAAAAATCACCAGGGCGTAGCTTTAAGCCAAGGCTACCAATGGCACGTACACCCACCACCTAGCAAAGATGGGCCTATGTATATATTTTGCATGTTTTGGCACTGCAATGGTGTTGTCAAGCTGTCTCCTTGGGCTCATTCCCCTTATTTGACTAATGGTCAAATGGACAAGCCCCTCCCGGCAAATATGTGACGTTACCCCACATGCATTTCCCACGCATGCTTTTACTCCACGTTTTTGTCCACAATACCTTTTACAACACAGGGCTTTACAACGCTAATCGTTACAACACATACCCCATTAAAACTCAATTACTAATCTAACTCCAGGGGGGCGTTACTTTTGGGAATGTGTTGTAACATTTTGCGGTGTATAGTCCTGTGTTTCAACTTTTTCAACAGAGTTAAAAATGTGGATTGAGAGGCGATGCGCCTCATGTACAAGTCAGTGTTCAGACACCTAATGTTGTTTTGCCATGTGTGATGGTTGATGCAGCACCAGTGAAAGTGGCAGGATTGTTTATGTGCATGAAGGGACACCTTCCTACCCATAAACAAGCCTCCCCTGCACACAGACACCCTTGCACTCTGGTACAAGGGTGCCTGCGTTGGCGCTAAGTTGTTAAACCTAGCACCATTGCAGGGGGAAACTCAAGGCTGCACCATATTCTTGTGAATATGGTGCAGCCTTGCGTTTCAGAAGTGGCGGAGAGTGTAGTTAAGCCAAGGAGGCTAACGACATGCTCCCCCACTTCCTAGTACATATCCCCCTTTCTTTATGTACAGGAAGGTACACCTTCATGTACACATACAAAACATGGCACAAGGCAGCACACATGGAAAAATCAACAACGATGATAAATGCATTGCTTTTCCTCGTTTTGCCAATTTAGGAGCAGGATTATCAAGCTCTTATTACTGGCGCTGCCTCATATGTAGGCCACCCTTGTACATAGGGGGCAGCGTCAAATACAATGGGTGTCGCGGTGGAACGCCCCACACAACACCCACTGGATGCACCTTTCACACTAACCATAGCGTGAAAGGGTGCCTTATGTACATGGCAGCGTTAAGCCACGTTAAGTGGCTTAACACTGCCTTGTACATAACGTGCAGCCCCTTTCTCCACCATAATGTCACTGAAAGTGACGTTATGGTGGCGATAGGGGCTGGTAGATATGCCCCTGACAGTCTCATTGGGTTGTGACACTACATGTCACATGCCATGCACTGTCATGTCAGTGTTGTCAGCATGTTGAAACTGATCATTGATTCTACATTGCATTGTACAATGTTATTTAAAAACTTCACAATCTTTTGTTAGAGTGTAGGCTCACAGGTTTCACTGACCTAGTGTTTATGTGTTAAATGGAGAAATGTGACATAGTCATCATGACTCACATTTTGTCATTGCTCTTATTTGACAGACAACATGTCACCAGAGGAGGCCCATGCGTTCAGGGTCAGGAAGGAGCGGTATCTCCATATAAGCAAGGTGGCCAAGGGATACCACAACATGTCAAGGAGGTATCAAGCTGACCGTGCAGCTGGTAGGTGGAAGGCGTTGCCCAATGTAGGCCAAGGACACAGCCAGAGTGACACACAGGCCAGACCGGGCCCTTCTGGCGACTGGCGTGGGCCCCAACATGGACATG
The DNA here is from genome assembly GCA_963921515.1 of Calotriton arnoldi. Classification (NCBI taxonomy): domain Eukaryota; kingdom Metazoa; phylum Chordata; class Amphibia; order Caudata; family Salamandridae; genus Calotriton; species Calotriton arnoldi. The sequence continues at coordinate 749,821 of CAWUFW010003915.1, read as the reverse complement.
GTTCTGCACATCCCCCAGGAAGAACACACAGACAAGCTGCAGCCTCAGGATCAGGAACACAATCTGGTGCCCCCTCACAGCCCCAAGGACAAGCTATAATGCCAGCTGCAGGATCAGATCAGGTGGTCCCATTTACTATGCATGACCGTCGTATGATTATGGACATGAACATTAGGTTGGCACATATTGAACATGAAATGTTGGAGCAGACCACCGACCTGCAGGACATTAAGGCTGCCCTGGGTCTCCCATTTTGAACTGTCCAATAGTGACCCATCCCCCTTTTCTATGTTCCCCCACTGTTATTTATTCTTATTAGTTAGTGATAGGTAAGTTTTGTGTAGTTGGTTTATGTTTAGCTGAGATGTCTTTGTCCTGTCTTCTGATGTGCCTTAATGGTGGGAGGGGGGTTGATGTCTCAGATATGTTGTTGCGTGTTTAGTATTAGTTAAGTTAGATAGTTTAGATTAGCATTCATTTTCTTAGAGTTAGTTAAGATTAGGTTAGTTGTGGTAGTGCTTAGTGTCAGTTCAGGTTAGTTAATTTTGTTAATTGTTAATACATTTTTAGTGTTTTTGAATTCTGTTTGCACTTATGTCTGGAGTGGTTTGGTGTAGTGTTGCTTTTTACCTTGTATACAACTTAATCAATGTCAGGACAATCATATGAATGTGTATGTGTGGTAATGACATGTTACTTAGCTGGATGGATAGTGTCAGGATCCTTTTGATTTGAGCACAGTAAACTTGCAAGCATTACAGTGTGGCAAGTTGGGGCTATGGCCTAGGCTAGGGACACTCTTTTGTGAAGTTGAACATCTTATGTGTGACTCACAGAGTTGGACAGCACATTGTTGCCCATTAACAACACAATGTAGGAACATGGCCTTGAGCAGACATTGACTGGGGGTGAGTGTCTGAAAGGTTTCAGCGCTCCGTCCATCATCTCCTTGTGTTTGCTTTGTTTGCCCTAAGTTGGCAGGGTATGCCCAGACGTGGGTCCCTTGCTCACTTTGCCACTGGATTCAAGCTAGCCTGGCTGATGAGGGCTGTTAGCCCGAAACTGGTCCCAGGATGCTTGTTTCCGGTCCAGGGAAGACATGGCTTGACAGTTCGGGCTGGACTGTTCCCATGAGGCACAGGGTCAAGACTGATTTGCATATAGCTGTGTCTGAACTGGGGTGGCAAAGTGAGCTAAAGAACAATGATGGATTCAACCCACATCTGTGACTGGGGGTGAGTGTCTGAAAAGTTTCAGCGCTCCATCCATCATCTCCATGTGTTTGCCTTGAGCAGACATTGACATTGCAACTCTTGTCCATCATGATGATGGATGTATGCACCGTGTTCCACAGATTACGTCCACACCCTGCATATCACATGAGCCTGGAGCTGAGTCCGTATAACATGCACAGACATAGGCACACTTGCTGCATAGTGCAAGTGTGTCAGCATTATGGAAATTGGATGTTCCTGTGCCTGGAGGCTCACCCTCCTGCCCATGCACAATGTTTTCAATTTGTGGATCAAATTTGCATGGCACGAGGCCGAACACAGTTCTGCAGCAAACAGGAGGAGAAATGATGCATTGCTCCCTGTAGTGCCAGTGTCATACCCACTTTTCCCAGCTGTTACTTTTGTCATTGCCTCATAGTGATGCCACCCTTGAAATGGTGGTACAGCATCTGACTATGTGCTAAGTGCAGTGCACTACACATCCCTGGACACATTGCCCTCTCCTTTCACAGTGAGCACAGCATGAGAGGGTTCCTTATTTCTAAGGCATTGTTAAGCCACGGGAAGTGTCTGACTGAGGACTTGCACTTTGGGTAAGTCCCTATTGCCACCACAACTTCACTGAAACAGACATTGTGATTTCAATAGAGGGTGGTCAATATGTGCCATTACGAATCTTCATCTATGTGCATATGGTGTGCTCTATCTTGGAATGTGACATGCAATTAGCCCCATCACAACAATCTTTGGCCACCCCAGAGTGTGAGTAGATCTTCAAAGTGAGACTTGTTTTAAATGCTAAATGGAGACACTACTTGTGGCATGCAACTGACTTGGACCTATTTCCACGCATGCCTATTGCCATCATGTATGGAGGGCAATGTTGGGATGTTGCAAGGAGGTTGTATTTGAGCAATTAGGGCACGGCTAGTTCTGACATGCCCATTCATCTCACTGCCTATCTGTGACACAGTTGAACATGACTATTTACCATATGTCCCTCGGTGTACATTTGGATGGATTCACTGCTCAAAAACTATTGAAGACTTCTATACCTGAATGGTCATGAGAAAGACACATCTGTGTAAATGACAGTTTTTAATTTGCATGTGCATTGGCTTTGGTGAAGACTGCCACAGTACTTGGTAAAACAACCCATACATTTCATATATGCCCAGTGGAGGGCCTGACAGAGTCCTTTGGGTGGAACATGTCCAGAGGAAGAGGCAGAGTTCAGTCAGCAAGCTGACTGCAGTGTCTTTGGGAACAACACAAATTATGGCAGTCCATGTCGAGGTCCAAGGTGAGTGTTGCAGTGTGTAGCTGCGGACATTGGAACTTGATGTTCTGGGGCATGATGCTAAGCACAGATCCAAGGCAAAACGGTCCATTTGGCATAAATTAATTCTACCGCTTTCTTCTTAGCAATGATGCAGATTCATCAACATCTTCATCCTCTGATGTGTCATGTGCCTCCCGTGTGCATGGTGGTAGATTGTCAGTGGCACTGGGAGGCACTGACATCACAGGGGGCGGAGATGTGGATGTTGAAGCAGCAGCAGCATTCATCTGTGCCAAACCTTGATGCAGGACTGCTGTGATGAGCAGCTGCAGGGCATGAAAGATTCCAGCAACGTGTCTGTGGTATTCAACCGTGGCTGCCATTAGCGAGGCTTGCATCTGCTCCATGTTCTCCATGATCATTCACATGTGACGCAACTCATTGCTGACATCGCTGGAGCCACTCTGACTAGACAGTTGTTCTTGTCTCTGAGTCAGTACTCCAGCGATGTCAGCCATGGAATGCTGGAGAGCATGGAGCGGACTGTGGGTGTCTGTGATGGTCTGTAGGTGGTCCCTAATGGGACTGAGACACCCACGTAACCCATCTAATTTGGCAGCCAGGCTGTCAAACCCCACCCGCACCTGCCCAGCCATCTCCTGCTGGACCTCTACCGCACGACGTTGAAATGCCAGAAGTGGGTCCTCAAGGTCCTGGGAGACAGCTGTGGTGGTCGGTGCTTGCTGCTGGGTTGTTTGTGCAGGGGCTGTAGTTTCAACAACGCGGCTGGATGGCTGTGCTTCCGGAGATGGGGTGCTAATTGAGTCGAGCAGATGTTGGAGTGTGTCCTGGTTGCTAGGTCTTTCTCTTCATCATTGAAGAGTGGGTCAGGCTGCTGTACAGGAGGTTATGTTTCTCCCTCTGCAATGTAGAGGGGAGATGCAGTTGTATGTGTGATTCTAGTATGATCAAGCATTGGATTAGTGTACAAGCAGATAGCATGACAATGTACATTCATGATGTTTAGGAGGAGATGCGTATTACATGGTGGATAGTGTTTCATTGTACAACTTCACGGATGTGACGTTAGAGTTGTAAATTCTCATCTCACAGTTTAGAAGTATGCCAAATGTGAGTGACCAATTTCTACACACTTGCAGCACCAGTTGTGTCCTCTGCTCATTTGAGACTGTGAAGCAGTTTGTACCACAATGTAGTCAAAGTTGCTTAGCTCAGATTTATGTGTCTGTGCACGGCATTGTGGGAGAGTCACCCCTACTCAGTACACCCTGATCCTTTTTAAAGTTTGGTATTTTTTGGAGGTGTGGATTGCATGGTGCCACTCCGTGCTGTTGGCAATGCAACATGATTGTTGTTGTGCCATGATTAGGGCTATCCCACAGTTGTGATCTTGGTTGATGTGATATGCCACAAGATATGGTCAGGGAGGTATGCTTGATTTGCCATGATACACACAGTTTGGATACCTGGTCATTTTGTTAAGTCAAGGGGAGTGATGACATCTTAATGGATGCATGTTGAGCTGCGGGTATGGTACAGCTTTGGCTTTACTGCCCCTTATCCCTTTCAGCCAGTGACCCTTTCACTTATGTGCATTTCCAATGGTGAGGTGTTTCAAGCTTAATGAAAAAATGGGTATGGGTCACAGTTGGGACACTTGTGCACTGTTGGCCAGCAGATGTCTTTCTTACATCAGGGGTTGTATGAACACAAGGAAGTGACAGAGTGTGATCTGCTATTTTAAGGATGAACTCCACACTCAGCCACTTCAGTGACCGTGGACTGCACCATGTTAACATGTTTATGATGCAAGCAGGCATTTTATCATGCACTGTCACTTGCCTTGTCAGTGTTGCTCACAGACAGGCATCTCTGCTGGGTAGTGCGCATGTGCATGTGTTTGGTGCGAGAATGTGAATGTGTGAGGAGGGAACCCTTCAGGCACATTGGCAATGAAGTGCTAATTGCTGTTTCTATGTGTGCTGCTCAATGCAGTGCACATGTACATACAAATAGCTTTGGCTCTTGTGATTTCTCAAGTGTGCATGGCGTCATGCATGTTTGTCCATGCATGCATTTTTTGCTGCCCTCCGGTTGGCTTAACCGTTGTGAGACGGGTGCAGCGTGACTTTCTATTGTTGTTGCAGGCTGAACAGACAGTGACAACACACATTACCCTCAACGTTGACACCACGTGTAGTGTGTAAGTGGGCCTAGATTTCTGGGCTGTGGATTCCAAAAGATTTATTAGTGCTGTTCAGGCCCTATCACCCCACACCAACATCACATCATGTGCGATTGGCAGGGTGATCTGTGTTCGGGAATATTGCACGCAAATGCTCACATGGATTCTATATGCTGTACTATTTCTGGATTTTTGCTACGGGTGTTTCTGTGCAGATGATAACAGTCCTGACTGCATATTTGTTCAGTGACACTGTTGACTTTCCCAAAATACTTGTTTACATGCACATCAATGTGTAATGGTCAAGTCACACCAGGACTACTGTATGAAACAGTTTTAGGTATGGCACATGTGTGCACTTGAGAGTATAGGAGTGCAGTTTGAGCTAAGGGATGATGGTGCCATTTATCAATTAGACATTCTTGCAAAATTGCTATTCTTGCTTGGTGTCATATTTGACTTGTCATACTTCTTTACAGGAACATTTTAGTTCTGTGAGTATGGTACACAGACAAGACATGTAGTGAAACATTATGGTGACACATTCCTGATATGCGTAGTCCATGCACTGTACTGCGGAAGGCATGTCCCACCTGCTTATGGTATGACATCACATAATGACTCAACTGGGCTGAATGTGTGCATTGTGGGATATGCACCTTTTAGACAGAAGGCTGCATGATCACTATGTTGTGACAATGCATGTGTTCATGGTATGCAGACTCACTACATGCTTTCTCACTTGGTGTACACAGGGCTGCATCTAATGAATGAGGAAAGGGGCCCATTGCCTGGAGATGAGGCAGGCTGTCAAAATAGCACCCTTGCCTCAACACCACACACATACAATTTGTCTGCACAGGGCTGCATCTCTTTGACGACAATATGAGGATGCACTGTGAACACGACAAATCATGTGCATAAGTGAGCATGCCACCACCAATGTCAGCACACATGCGCCAATGTGCAAGGGTGTCTGAGTTGTGTGCACAAATGTGTATGTGCAGTGAGGTCCCCCTTAATGCACATATACAATCTTCAAATCAACTCAGACACCCTTGCACAATGGTGCATGTGTGCTGACATTGGTGGTGGCATGCTCACTTATGCACATAAACTGTTGCATTCAGAGTGCATCCTCATACTATTGTCAAAGAGATGCAGCCCTGTGCAGACAAACTGTATGTGCGTGGTGTTGAGGCAAGGGTGCCATTTTGACAGCCTGCCGCATCTCCAGGCAATGTGCCCCTTTGCTCTTTCAAGTTGCCCTTATATTGTGGTCTGTTATGAATCTTTGGCTACGTTTAGAATTACCTTTCTGTGCAGATTTCCAACTCTATGACCCCACCAATATGTGTCTTGCAATATATATGTTGACTAGGGTGATATGTGTCTATACCCCCAGGGACAAGAGTATCTGGAACAAGATCTACTGTCATTGTGGGTGTGCACTGGCAGATTTTAAATTGTTAATGAGTGACATTGGGCCCACCAACCCCCGTCCCCCCAGTCCCTGGTTGTTACTCACCGTGTTGCTGTCCCTGGACTCCAACCACCGACTCCTCGCAGATGACTGCGGACACCTATTCCTCCAACGCATCCAGCTCCTCCTGTGGCGCTGGACTCCCACCTCCGGTTTGCAGTGCTGCATTGCAATTGGCCAACAGTTTCTCCTTGGTCTTGCGCTTAGCATCATGCCAGCGCTTCTTGCAGTCATTCACTGTCCTCCTCACCTCTCCAACAGCATTCACCTTGGCTGCGATGGACTGCCATATTGCATTCTTGGTCCCCAATGACACAGTGGAGCTGACAAACAGCTGGTGTTGTTTTTCTATCACCGCCGCAATCAGGACCTGGTTTTCCTGCTGGCTGAATGTGGTTTCCTCTTCCTCTTCCCCTTGTCCTTCTCCTGGCTCTCTGGCTGGTCCTCCTGGCTGTTTGGGGGGGTTGTTGTCTCCTGCAGTACTGGGTCCAGCTTCATCCATGGTTCTTCAGCTTCTTTTTTTTTCTTTCTCAGTTTGTGATACTTTGCGGGCGTTTTGTGGTCGCTTTTCCTGCCTAACGTGAAGAAAAGTGGCATCACGCTAATTTGCGTGCACTTTCTGGCCGCTGATTGGCCTGCCGCCACTTTTTTCACGTTAGGGGCAAGATTTTTATCGCCATGACGCTGTTGTTAACGTCGACAATTTCCGCTGACATGATAAACTATCACCATGTAGCGTCGGCTTGTACATACGTTGCTAACGTGACAATAGTTTGCTGCGGTACGCGGCGATAAAAAAATTGCCGCTAACTAACGTTAGCGATATTTTTCGCCAGTCCTTGTACATATCTCCCTCAGAAAATTGACATTCACAATAGATACATGCACATCTACTCCAGTAGTACTAGTGAAAAAACAGGCTTAAATCTACTTCAGTCATGTCTTGTTGTAAGTCTCACACCACACATGGCTAATCACTAGTACTAAAAGGCACTCTCAAAAATATCAATGCAGGCAAGCAATAACATTAATGCAATTTTGGAAAACATAGGAAAGTGAAAGGCTAGATATTTTTAAGTTAAAAAATATGTGTGTATTAATTTTTTCCTAAGGATTCAACACAACATAAACTGTAGCTATAAGTTAAATAGAACAATGTTTGCCTCAATGCTTATTCACATTCAACACACCTCCTAATATAAGGTGGAGTGAAGAGTCAGGACTTTGCCACCTCCAAACACAGGTGCAAATTTGCAACATCAACTAATCACACACAGCTAATCCACTTAGGAAAATAAGACACAGACCTCGATCATTTTTTACCATGTTGGTCAATATCTTTGTTGACCTTCCCCTCATTTTGAAGAATAATTATCTACAGCGAGCTGATTTACAGGTAGATGATCAACATCGTGTAAGCTGCCTTTCTTGGGTGCACATGTAACAGCTATGTTTTCACTGACCTCTCAAATGGCACCTGGTTGCTCAGGATTTTGGTTATGTGTAGCAAATAGCAAAATTTCACAATACCACACTGGCACTGCATGGATACCTAGTGAATGTCATCACAAACATAGTCATAGTTTAAAAACAACACAGTAGACATCTGTTGGATATTGGGCTACTGGTTGAGGGGGATAACCCTACTCATGCAGCAACCACAATCTCTGTCAGGGTGAAACTCTAGGAAACCACAATTTAACCTGTGCTTAACCTTCTGGTAGCTTGGCAAAAAGGGTGTCAGGCTTATCTTAGAGGCAATGTGTAAGGCATTCATGCAGCACTTCGAACAATAATAAAGTGAAAACCCAACACCAATTTAGAAGAATAGAGTAACATTACAATACATTTAGGGCCAGATGTACGACCCGCCAATTAGCGAGTCGCAAATTGCATCACATTTGCGACTCGCAATTTGCGACTTGCTAATTGGAATGCACAACAATGTCTCAGACACTGTTTGCGATTCCTAATGGGGTCGCAAATTGCATGCTTCATTAATATTAATGAGGCAGGCGCAATTTGCGACCCCATTAGGAATGGCTAGCACTCACAGGGATGGTGGCCTGCTGGGGTCAGCAGACCACCATGTCTGTGACTGCTTTTTTAATAAAGCAGTTCTTTTTTTTTAAATGCAGCCCGTTTTCCTTAAAGGAAAACGGAATGCATGTAAGAAAGAAAAATTAAACTTTTCAGTTTCATTTTTTTAAGGGCAGGCAGTGGTCTCTGGGACCACTGCCTGCTCTTAAAAAATATTTTCCCACATACTCACAAAGGGGAAGAGGTCTCTTGGGGACCCCTTCCCCTGTGCCAGTGGTTTACCACCTACTTGAAGTAGGTGGTAAACTGCGAGTGTTTTGCGGCCGCAAATGCGGTCGCAAAACATTAGTACATAGCATGTTGACCCGCTATTAGGAAGGGACGCCCCATCCTAATAGCGAGAGTCGCAAATGCTATTTTGCGAGTCAGTGACTCGCAAAATAGCATTTGTACATGCTATTGCCCTTTTTTGCGGCCGCAAACAGGAGGATCTCCCGTTTGCGGCCGCAAAAAAGGGTCGTACATCTGGCCCATAATTAATTATTTGAGACCAAAATGACAAAAATCCAATCAGTAGAACTGGAGAAAGAGCATAAAATCACAAAGCACCACTTGTGATTATCTGTACGAGACAGGATGAAAGACACAAGTTCAGGCTGCCACTATAGAGTGCGGGCTGAATACAGGGACCAGGTAAGTCCAGCTTAAAGAGTTACCTTCAATGTCTAGTGCGAACAGTTCCGTTTGCGGTGGAGGGGCCAGCGAGGAGCAGCGAGAGCGTCACAGATGATCATCCAAGTAGCATATAGGGCAGACTGGGTGTCAGTGACGGTAGCTGCATTAGCATGAAGATCCTGTTGGTCATTGCAGACGGTCATTGCTGGCGCTTCGCATTGGCAGTCACTGCGAGCTGTCGATGCTATAGCGCAAAGTGCAGATCTTGCACTGCTGGGCATCGTTTGCGGTTGCTGTGGCGTGAAGAGTCAGGTTCACTGGAACTTTGCATCAGCAGATGGTGCGGGCAGCAAGATCTTGGCAGGAACTGGAACGATTCCGGTTGAGGAGAACCCAAAACTTCGGGATTTCTCCTTTCCTTGAGGAGAGAGCTCCAATGGTGCCACACCAAGGGTCCAAGACCTGAGGGTCACCTTGTGGGGGTCAGGAACTCACTCCTGCAGAGGCCCTGTAGCTCAGAACAGGAGGTCAGTCAGCTGAACCTTGGAGTCACTTCAGTCTGGGATGAATGGTGCAGGTCCAGTCTTCCTTCTTAGCCAGCTGGGCAGCAAAGTAGCAGAGCAGCAGAGTGGATGTCCTTCAGGCAGCAAAACAGCACAGCAGTCATTCTTCTGTAGTATCCACAAGTCCAAGAGTGTACTGAAGAGTGAGTCTGAGGGACCTATTTTTAAATCTGGTGCTTTCTATGAAGTAAGAGAAGTTTCTAGAGAATTCCCTTTGCAGTACTTGACGTTTTCTGCCTTCTCTGCCCTGGCTCCAAGCTGGCTGCATGAGCAATGCAAAGGTGACAAGTCATTTGTGTGAAGCCAGGGCACAGCCTATTCAGTTGCAAGTGGGGCTGTGCCCAGCTCCGTCCCCCATCCTGCCAGTTGATGGCTCTTCCAACCGCAGCTAATCCTTCCACTGTATGGGTGTCTGAGAAGAATAAACAAAGTCCAACTGCCAATTTCACTCAATCACATGACCCAGGAACAGGCGGCAGGCACCAAATAGTTAGGGCAGGAAAATACCAACATTCTAAAAGTGTTTACACTTATAAGGGCAACACAATGTACCCTTTTGGACTTTGGTATTGAAAGTGAAACAGGTAAGAGTGCCCATGAGGGATTTGTTTTTTACTAATTTTTTCAACCAGTGTATTGCTTATTTTCAATGTCTCATCGTGACATCATAAATCAATAAGCATAATATATATATCAAGATTCTTCTGAAAACAATAAATTTCATCAGCTGGGTGTATATATTTTTGTTATGCTTATATCAAGAACAAGTCAAATACATAAGGCAAGGGCTGCGTATCAAAAATCTCCATAAACATTGATAACAGATGTTTTGATTATTATCAATGAAGATTTTCTAGTAATCAATGTATGTATACCCACTTACACATATAATAAACGTAGAGTCTGTCCTAGACATTTGAACTAAGGCTCTGAAATCAATTTTAACAATAACTAAAGGGAAAGTTGGGTTAGGCGTCAACATTTTGGTCTCTGTTGTAGTATATCTGTGGGACCATCTTCAGGGCTGAAAATTCACACAAAGATCCAAGACCCCTCTAAAAACCTTTATACAAAAATCAGAACAACTAGAGCTGATGAAAGTAGTGTTTAAGGCATGCACCCGGAATGAGGTGATCGAGGTCTATGTTGCAAAGTCGTGTAAATAGGCAACCATCACCAATTCTTTGATTCTATAACATAAAGAAATGTGCGTTTAGCAAAGTTATTAATCCATGTTTTTTTTTTAAAAAGCAGAAATCTAAAATAAGGAAGAAGAATTATCCCTTAACCAAGTCAGAAGTCAAAGAGAATATCACAGCTTACTGGTCAGTGTGTCAATGTAAGACTTGAAGTAATGAATATCTTCAAACTTGAAGAATGAAATCTGGAATTGTCACACAAGAAATATTATTTCTAGATTGCCCTGCTAATGTGTTTCTTTAATAGTTATCATAAGGAATTCTACATTCTTTAATTGTTTTAAAATACTTAGAAACATTCAGTAGATGTCCAAAGCTGTCTAATAAAAAAGCACACTGCGTGCTTAGAACCAATTACGGGTTTGAGGTGGTTTTATCAAAGATTTTTACTTATAAATCATAGCCCAGTATCTACAAATGGAAAGTTTATCTATACAAATTCATATTTATCAAGAAGAACATGTGATGTTCTGGGAACATTTCAAAATAAAACACATTGAAGTGATGGCTTATTTAAAACCTAATCGCCTCATGTTCTTAATACAGGACCAGTCTTTTCACACACCTGGTCATAGTCTTATATGAAGGATGTTCCTGTCGTGAACCAATGATTTTGTAGTTTCATGTAATAAAGGTTAATGAGAAGAGCGCATTCATAACTTAAACTGTGCCCAAAACATATTTTATGAACATATGTATAATTCAAGAATTATCTGGGCTCATGATTATGGTTCTAAGACCATGGTAAATCTTGGTACACGTGGTTAGACACTATCTATTAAAAAAACCAAGCCGATCAGAAAAAACACTGTGCTAATTCTCAAATAAAGTTTAACAATGTTTATCAATGTACATGATGTCTTTAAAAGACTGCACCATATACTACAAAAACTGATCATGGGTTTAATTTTAAACTTATCTCGAGCATTTAGTTTGAGCATGGATAAATATTTAGAGGTCAAACTTCTTTCTTCTTGTCTATAGTAGCCACAACGTCTCGCAGCGGTCTTGTCTGGCATTTAATTACAGTTTAAAGCTGTCGGGTTCGACGGAAGTGACGGGATTATTAGAGCCCTTTACAAATGGGCTGTTTTGCCGTCGGCCATCTTGGAAGTGTATGCAGGAAATGAACTGTGCTTTGGCATTCTCTTTATATGAGTTTGAAGTGTTGAAAGAAGCTAACACAAGTTGATGTGCAACTTGATATGGCTCTCAATTGCAATGATAAAATATTATTGCCCTTGTTTCTCTCTCAGTCAACTAATGTCGTGTTAAAAGCAAAATGTTAAAGTCCCCAGTTTCTAGAGAATTTATATCACGTAGAATGGGAAATATCATAAGGTACACCAGAAAATGTGCAGCTTATTGGGACTTTCATTAGAGATAATGATAGAAATTAAAAATAAAATACAATATATCTCCACAATAAATCATCTGAGAATCAATTGATGGATCAATAGCAATTGTTATCACAATTATATACAATATGTACAGGCATAGCAAATATCTATTAATGCATTCAAAGAATTCATGGGCCTTTCTCCCATTGTCTCACAGAATATAAGGAAGTTGGCACTATTTCAATCTTTGTGTTAGGACATAGCCAAGATATCCCTATAGAAAATATAGACAGTCCACAGTAATTTTTCACCATCTGTCTTCCCACCAAGGCCAAACATGCACAACAATGTGAAACAACATTGGATGAGTTATCAATGGCAAAGTGTCACAGATCTAGAAATTAATTTCACTTTGTTCATAAAAATGCCCTATAGTTTGTTACATCAGGATATTCTGGTAGTCAGACTTTCAATCTTTTTTCAAAGAGACCTGTGAAGTGACTTCACTGGCTACAAAATCAATGTTTCCCTATTTAGAGTCAAAACTGACTTAGCTGACTTTGAGGTACCTTTGCTGACCGCAAAGTTGGACGTTGTCCAGCTGGAAGTTTTCGACTTCCATCTGTGAGATGAAAGGTACCTAAGTCCCAGTTAACATGCAGGGAAACTTCTTAGCATAACAGCCATAACCAGAAAAAGGGTCATGAGAGGTTTGCAAAGAGTTAGTATTTGTAAATAAGATGAGAGAAGTCCATTTGACCCAATCTTATTGATGATTCATAGGGAAACTTTTAAAGCATTGCTCTATTGATTGATGAACTCCTTTTATTTGCTGCTCAGTGTGCTGAGGATAGCTTGTGGTTTTAAGGTTTGGGTCTCCACCGACTTCATTACTCTGAACAAAAGTACACTGTGAATTGAGAGCCTTGATCAGTCAGTATGCTATCTGGAAGAAAATGTAGTTTAAAGATGTGCTAAAGGAAAATCTGTTCTAGCCCAACAACATCAGGGTGTTTACAAAAGGAAATAAAGTGCCCAGATTTGGAGAAAATGTCTATTACAACTAACATAGTTGTCAATCCTTGGAAAGTGGTTGCAGCAACCCTGCGTGTCAGGTGTGAAATGACTTGGACTGTGCACAAACCACACATAATCCTGGACAGTTTTATTAAGTTAGGGTGCTAAAAATGTCTTTTAATCAGTTTCTGTGCCTTTCATTGGTCTGGGTGACCAGCAACCAGAGAGTTGACATGAAAAACAAACATGTTCTTGAAATTTCTTGTCAGGGATTTACAACATCTCTTTGGAAAATATAATTATCTTTACCCTGTCTTAATAATTTGTTTTGCATCCACTCCCTACCATTAAGAGTTTGTTGAACTTGTATGACCTTAGACAAAAAAAAATTATTCCATGAATGATTAACAATTGATCCCAACAGTGAGATGCTTTGAGGCGGGGATAGCACTCCTTCCTTTTCCTCGTTCTTGTTTGATAGTGCATCAGCTTTCTCATATGTATGACTCAGCCAGTAAGTTATTTTATAATGAAATCTTGAAAAGAGCAATGACCTTCAGGGATGCCAAGAATTGGCACACTTCATAGATGCAAAAATAGAGTAAGATCTTATGAACCATAACTGCTATCTCATGCGTAGCTTGTTCTCTTATTATTGTAATATTTGAAGAGTGCAAAGCTGTCACCATAAAAGGCATCCTGGTGCCTAACTAAACAGAAACCCATCCAGACAAGTAAAAACTTTAGAGCCTATAGCACCAGGTCTTCAAGGCTTTCCTAAAGGCATAGAGATTGCTAATAGAATGCAGATAGTCCAGCATATTGCTCCATAGGTAAGCTGTCTGTACACAAAAGGATTAACCACCAAGGCAAGCTTTTCTAAATTTAGGAACTTTGAGCAAATTGGCATTCGCAGAGCGTAATGATCTAGTGGAAGATAGCGTTGCAGCTTATGTTGAAGTGAAAGGTTACCAGTGTGATGAAAAGCACGATGTGTTATGCACAGTGCTTTAAATTTTACATACTTGGCCACAGGGGCCAGTGAAGACAATCCATAGCCGCTGACATAGAAGAAAAGCATGGCCAGAATAGAGTACATTTTGCAGCCACTCTTTGTACACGATGGAGACGTTGTACAAGATATATTGATCCTCTAAAATGAAGGTGTTGCCATAGTTAAGTCTGCTTAATATGATACTTTGCACCACAAGTCGGCGGAGATGCTTTGGCACCAGAGGTAGAATTTTATGGAATACCCTCATTAGCCCAATAATACTGAAATTTATATAGCGCGAACAGCTACCTCAAACAGAGGTGTCCCGGCCAAAGCAAGTGAAGGATAGTTTATTAACATGACTGGAGAGAGATAGATCATTATCCATATGAACTCCAAGATTTCAAATGGCTTACATTGTAATCGGATCTGAGCTATCCTCCAGTGGCCAACATTTTGCTGCCACAGGTTTCAAAAGAAACCCTGAAAGACAATTCATTACCTCAGTCTTGTGTCCATTAAACTTCAGGGAGTCAGCTCTAAGTTACTGCCAGACATCTTGCATGCATTCATAAAAAGATGCCATTGGAGAATGTGAGGTACAATCCAAAGTGAGGATTAGTTGAGTGTCATTAGCATAATTAAAAAATGTTAGGCCATAAGATCTAATAAGCTTAGCCAGTGGCCTTAAATATACATGAATCAATATTAGGCTTTTTGATGAGCCCTGAGGAACTCCCTGTTAAACTGATTTAAAAGGAGAGCAATTTGGAGGCAAATGAACTGCCTGTGTTCTTCCTTCCAAAACAGAAGATGCCACTGCAGAGCTGTTCCTTTTACTACTATTTCTGACAGCCTGGTAAGCAGTACATCATGTCTGACAGTGTCAAACGCAGTAGCAATAACTAGTAGTACCAAAACTACCTGATGATCCTCATCTGCCGCCATATGTAGATAATCTAATGCAGTAAACTGGGCTCCTTCTGTTTCATGGAGAGGGAAAAACCCAAACTGAGCCCCACCTGGTCTCCGCTCACCACTCAGACCACCACAGCCTACCGACCCTGCCCCCCAACATCTCTTCAATATCAGAGCCAACTCAAACAGCACAAAACTCACCAGTATCCTCAACACCTACATCTCCACATCAACCTTCCCAGATGGATTGAGACACGCCAAAGTCAGACCACTCCTGAAGAAGCCCTCCGCAGACCTCAGGGACCTCAAAAACTACCAATTGCTCTCCTGCTCCCCTACCCAGCCAAGGTTCTCAGGAAAGCCATCAACCAACAGCTCACCGAATACCTGGAACTCAACCACCAACTTGATGCCTCACAATCAGGATTCCATGCCAACCACAGCACCGAGACCGCGCTGATTGCCGCCACATATGACATCAGAACCCTCATTGACCATGGTGAAAATGTGGCCCTGATCCTTCTCGACCTCTCTGCTGTGTTCAACACTGTATCCTCATCGACAGACTCTACAACGTCAGCATACAGCAAAACGCCCTCTTTACTCCGGATGCACACAGAACATCCATCTACCTCCCTTCATCTCCGCATCCAAGAACATCAAGTGTGGCGTAGTCCAAGGATTATCCCTCAGCCCCACCATGTTCAACATCTACACAACACCCCTCGCAGATGTCACCAGATCCCAAGGACGCAGCATAATCTCCTACGCCGATGACATTCAACTCATCCTCTCACTCACCGAAGACCCTCCAATGCCAAGACCAACTTCTGCAATGCCATGACTGACATAGCCAAATGGATGAGGGACAGCAGCCTGAAACTGGCATCTGGACCTAAAGAGTTGGCCTAAATCCCAATCATTCGCCTTTATGAATGGATGAACTTTTTTGTCTTGAGTAGGCTGCCACCTGGGGAAACCTACCAGACCCAGACATTTCTGAAAACTAGAAATCGAGGAGAGTCTAGGGTGGTATGCCTCATGCGGATCTCATGACATTTTCTTAACCACAAGGCCCTGCATACCTCAAAAGCTGCCTAAGATCATACATGTTCCTTGAATTTCTGTGATGTAATCTTCTAGTATACACAGGGATCCACATATTTCTTACTGCCCAGCATTTCGTCACTTGTTTCAATAAAAACACTACCCTTCTCTTATGGTTGGGCCTAGTGTCACTGGCAGGAAAATCCCCATAACAAAATGTGGCAACATCAACTTTTCCTGTCAAAAAACTGACCTGATTTGGCAATGAGGGTAGCTACGTTAACTGGGACCGGGCTTGGTCACCACCTAGGGTGGCCTACCAAACCCAAACATTTCTGAAAATTAAACACACAGAGGAGTGCAAGATGGTGTGCTTCACATGGGTCCCACAATATTTTCTTGCCCACAATGCTCTGAAAACCTGAAACTTTGACTAAATCCACAAACTTCTGGAATCCTTAGGGAGCTACTAAATTCCTAACACCCAGCATTCCCCAACTTGTCTCATTAAAAATGACACCCCACTTGTGTGACTGGGCCTAGTGCCAGAGACAGGAACGGATCAAACCAGGATCAATGGGAGTCTCTGCAGAAAATGTGTAACTCACAGCAGATTGCAAAAGATTTCCCTCACAGAAATGTGAGGAAAATGTGTGATTTTAGCAATGCTTTGAGGTTTTCAAGGGCTTCTCGGTAAGAAAATCAAGAGAGTCACACAAGTACAGTCACCCTGGACGCCCCAGGTGTCTAGTTTTCAGGAATGTGCAGATTTGGTAGGTTTCCCATGGTGCTGGCTGAGGTAGGGCCAATAATCCACACCTAGTTAAGTTGGATTCTGCTGGGTGACATAGGGTAATTCCAGAACACGTTTTGGGGTGAAGGCGCTAGGCCAAGTCATTCAAGTGGGGCATCATTTTGATCGGAAGACACATGGGAACACAGAGTAGTAGAACATTTGTTATGACAATTGGATTTCTCTGCATTTGTGGTTTCCAAATGAGAGCCAGTGTACAAGCCAGTGAACATGAAAAAAGACATTTTGCAAAACGCCCACTGAATCACATGATAGTATGGGTAACTCCGATTCAGAGGTATACAAATACCCACTGATACTAAAGTCAGTATCTTTTGTACCTTGCTGAAATACACAGGTTTCCTTCATACCCATTTTTCATTTTATATATTTTACCATATGAATTGATGAATAGTCAGTATACAATGAATAATCATTGTACAGTGCAGCTCAGTTGATGGCTCTGGGTATTGCGTTATCAAGTGGTATTCTTACACCTGGACTGGGAGATTCCAAATTGTAACACCTGGACTGAGGAATAGCATAAGGAAAGAGTTATCATACCATTTTCCACATATTTTTCCAAATTTGAGCCTATTTTCCTGGGAATAAAGAGAGATGTCATTTAACAGTTTCGAGAAAGTACTTAAGGGCCATATGTATGAAAAATGGCATTTGCGATTCTCAAATAGCGATTTTTTGCGAATTGCTATTTGAGAATCGCAAAACGCAATGTATGTAGGAGTTGCAAATACATTTGCGAGTCCTACGTATTCCTTAATTGCGAATCGCACATTGCGATTCGCAATTAAGGAATACCTTCCTATTCATTACTATGGGCCTAGAGGCCCATAGAAATGAATGGGAAGACATTCGCAATTTGCGAGTACCCATTAGGTACTCACAAATTGCAAATGCAATTTCAAGGATGCAAAGGTGTCAAAAGGACACCCTGTTAGACCCCTGAAATAAGCATGGGTGCACATGTGGCGCACATACATGCCCTAAGGGCATGTGTGTGTGCCACATGCCACTTTGAAAAATGCAAAAAAGTGAATTTTTCAGGAAAATCGCAAATTACCACCAACTTGAAGTTGGTGGTAATTTGCGATTTCTTAAGGCAAAATCGCACATCCAAGGTGCTTCCGGAATTGCATTTAAGGAATCGCAATTTGAGATTCCTTAAATGCATTCGCAAAATAGGGAATCGCAAATTTTGCGATTCCCTATTTTGCGAGGGCCTTTTGGGATGATACATCCCAAAGGCTTTTTCCCGATCGCAAATGGGCCGATTCTGAGAATCGGCCCGTTTGCGAACGGGAAAAACGGTTCATACATATGCCCCAAAATCTCTTCTGTGGAAATTAGCATTTAAAAAACAATGCATTTAGGACCACTTTCCACCAATCTTGGGCCTTTGAACAACAACATTTTGAGGCTTGTAGTTTCACAATTCCCATCTTGCGTACGAGCCTTCTAGTCCCAGAATGCAAAGTAATGTATGCTAAAAAGCCAGAACTGGCTGAAAATAACCCACCTGGCTTGGAAACATGGTACCACTTGGCACCTATTGATATAGCAAACACACACTGTGAGAGCTCTGAAGCAAAGGAAATCTACGGATATACTGTTGTTAGACATTTAAAGTATATCCAAATATTTGTAATATATTTTTCGCAGTTCATATGCTCTAAATTAATGTGCGAAAGTATTTAGCATTTTCACTACTACACGTTTGACATGTATTGTTAAGAATCATGCCATCAAGCCCAAATAGGTAACAACTGCAGAAAGGCACCGTTTAAATCTTGACATTATTACGTGGTGTTGTGAAAACATTCCCCGAACTATCCCAAGCTGTGAAGATGCCAAACATCCTGCTGTACTGTTAAAAATAGCAAGAGCAGTATGCTAATTTAAAACACAGCCAACTTGGCAGCCTGGGGACATGAGAAGAATTGTATTAGATATGCGTTCAAGTTGAATTACTCACATCAGAAGAGAATTATTTCAAGCTGAAATTATGATGCATCGAAGGACAATCTGAAAAATGCTTTAGAGCCATGCAGTTAATAGAATAATAGTGTATTATGATGTGTGAAATAATGAAGCTCTTACATTTCTGAAACAGAGCTGTACAAAATGACAGAAGCAGAGCTCGTTTTGCCTCAGGGTTGCTTTACTCCAACTAACAGATTTTCGATATTTTTATTGAATTAATGACTAGCCATTTGGCCTAGGGATTGTTCTTGTATATTGGATGTGGTACTATAGCAATGCCCTGGGGAAATAATGAGCGGAATGCCTTTTAGGCTTTTATGTATTTATTTTGTAGAAATGTTCCATCGTTTCATTTCATCGACCTAGCTAACCCCACAGAATACTATTTGTGATAGTGTTTTGTGCGTGGGTTTAATTTATTTCGCATGCAACACAGCTAAATAAAAAAAGAATTCTACATTCAGAACACATTATATCATTAAATGAACGAAAAGAAAACATTTTAAATAGTTCAGAGAGGTGTACAATCAATAATTCCCGAATCAAAGTTCACCATCTTGGACAATCTGATATCTTCTGCATCCAGTGTTCTCAGAGTACATTCGGATTGCACGCACCCAGATTGTGACTGGTAAAGTGGTGATGGGAACAATGTTGTCACTGGCACTGCAACCAATGTCATTTTAAGAGCATCACGCTGGTCAGTGATAAACAACACAAAGAAAACCTTCTGCCGACAAAGGCTAAACTGAAATTATATGCTCTCCCAACCAGTATTTAATATTAACATTTCGATGAGAGAAAACGTTTAAAATTGCAATCTTCTGACTGAAATAGAGAAACCAAAACGGAAATATTCTAAAAGAAAAACGTAACATGTCTGATATAAACTGAAAACTGAGGAACACAAACTTAGTCAATGGCATCCACTAGAAAGCAGCTACACACCAAAGGAAAAAATGTAAAAAGCTTGTTACCTCCAAAAAGATAAAATGTACGTTTGGGCATCCACTCCTAAGCACCCACTTACCCCTGCCCACCGCACATCTTCCTCGCGGACGTCTCCGCCATCGCACGAGAACTACGACGGACAATCAACTGCGCCCTCGAAACAGGCACGTTCCCCGACGGCTGGAAACACGCCAAAGTCAAACCCCTCCTCCAGAAGACCTCCGCAGACCCGATGGACCTCAAGAACTACAGGCCCATCTCTCTCCTCCGCTTCGCTGCCAAAGTCATTGAGAAAATTGTCAACACCCAGCTAATGCACTTCAAAGTAACCAACAACATCCTCGACTCATCTCAATCCGGATTCAGCAGCAACCACAGCACAGAGACCGCGCTCCTAGCCGCCTTACGACATCCACACCCTCCTTGCTCAAGGCCACATGGCAGCCCTCATTCTACTAGACCTCTCAGCAGCCTTCGACACCATCCCCCACCGCAAACTAGCCGCCAGACTCCATGACGCCGGCATACAGGGAACTGCCTTAGTCTGGATCCGATCTTTCCTCTCCAGCAGAACACAAAGAAAAAGACTCCTGCCTTTCCTCTCTGAACCCACAGAGATCAGATGCGGAGTACCCCAAGGATCCCTCCTCAGCCCCATGCTCTTCAGTATCTACATGGCCTCCTTTGCAACTGTTAGATTTGAAAATCCCATTCCTGCTATGCACTCGTATCATGCTACATTAGGTTAGCATTGTGTGGCTAAATAGATGCCATTTGTATGCACGTTATGCAACCCACTGAGTTATCCCCGCAACGTGCACGCTTTAGTTAGCAAGTGTGACTCCATTTTGTATTTCGTAATCCCTATTAGGCTGTGTCTGAACTAGGCCGCATTATTCGTACTGCTTGCCTCAGCAGAATACTGTATTTAGTTATTATTTTTTCTTTACTGTTCAAGGCTGTTTTCCGACTTACTAATGAATAAGCCATTCTGCCCTTGCATACCTATCCAAGGGTGTAGCTCTGTTCCCACGTTGGGAGACGCTGAGACTCAGCGCAGTGACCTCGAATCACAGATAGCATGTACCCATCTGGCAGGTGGTAGCCCATCCTTCTGTGCCTTCTTTGTTCATGTTCGGCTCAGGCCAGTAACTTTCCACTGTGGGCGTGGTTAGAGGCTTCTTGGGAAGAATGATTACTCACTGCAGACTGTTGGGGGGTCAGTCCCTCGGCAGACATCTTAGGGTGCAGGTCAGATTAGACTCCTCTGCAGAGTATTACTAATAAAGGTATGTTTGTATTCTCTACTGTCTGACCGACTCTTCATTTCTTGGGAAGGCCTAGCAGGTGGTTGTGAGTAACCCGGTTGGCCCTTAAGGAACACTTCCTTTACAACCATCCTACGCCGACGACACCCAGCTCATCCTCTCCCTCACCAAGGAACCCAACATCACCAGGCACAGTTTCCCGGAAGGAATGAAGGACATCCCATCCTGGATGAGTAGCAGCTGCCTGAAGCACAACTCAGAGAAAACGGAGGTCCTCATCCTCGGATTCACCCCGCCGAGTGGGATGACACCTGGTGGCCTTCTGCCCTCAGAAACCCTCCCACCCCCATGGACCACACCCGCAACCTCGGCATCATACTTGACTCCTCACTCACCAAGAACTGACAGATCAACGCTGTGTCCTCCACATGCTTCAACACCCTCCGCATACTCCGCAAGACCTTCAAATGACTTGACAGCTCGGTTAGTGGACTCGAAAGGATCAGTAGATCATTTTTTTGGGGGGATAAAATGGTGCAAGAAATTGGCTCACAGATCCCTAAAAAAACTAAGTACAAGACTTTGCAGGAATATTCTTATAGACTACTGACTTTTTATAAGCAAGCAGGTGCTACAGGGTTTCACTATTTAAAATTAGACGAATGTAAAAGTCTGGGTCTTCAAATCAGGACTAGTCATCTAAGCTGTTGGTATAATTGTGGTCTTAAGGAGTTGGGACATTTTCTAATAGGAGTGATTACTTGGCAAGAGGTCCAAAACAGAAGTGGTGACTGAAGCAAGCCTTGCTTTTTTGAATACATACAGATTGTATATTTTTTAAATAGATACAATCTTCCTTCAAGTACCGGTCCCACTAAATTTGTGACTGCTCTACTGGGAGCAAAGTTAAGAGGGGTGGGAAGCTGGTACCGTCTTTTATTCTCCCAGGAAGAATCAATGCTGGTCAAGAAATTTCTTGAAAAAGTCAACCAGGAGACACAATGTACACTTTTGAATCGGGATTGGCAGGCCATTTCTCAGTTAGGTAGCAAGGCCTTAGGAGCTGCTAATTTGAAAAGAATGGCCTTTCTGTCTCGATGGATGGCATATTATACACCTAAAGCACTCCATAAAATCTATCCAGAATTGGAGAATAGATGCTTCCGTTGCCAGGCAGAAGGTAAGGGAGATTGGCTACATACATTTTTTACTTGTCCAAGGCTAGCACAATTTTGGGAAAGGATCTTCTTTGCCGTTAGCCAGGGGATTCAGAAGAGATTAGATCCCGAAGTAGATGTAGCTCTCTTTGGTATTACTAGACAAGGGGTGAACTTAGCATGACAAGAGGTGAGGAGACATTTATAGCAATCGCCTCCCTCGTAGCACGCTCCCTGATACTACAGAATTGGAGGTCCTCAAAAATACCTACTTATGCGGGGTGGCTAAATAAGATGAAACGCACAAGGAAATTTGAAGAAGCATATGCAGAGTAGGCGCAACTAAAAAGTTCACTGCCGTATGGAAATATATGGCGAAGCTAGAAATTACTGTGGAAGAAGA
The DNA here is from genome assembly GCA_963921515.1 of Calotriton arnoldi. Taxonomy (NCBI): domain Eukaryota; kingdom Metazoa; phylum Chordata; class Amphibia; order Caudata; family Salamandridae; genus Calotriton; species Calotriton arnoldi. The sequence continues at coordinate 727,249 of CAWUFW010003915.1, read as the reverse complement.
AGCCCATATCGTACCACAAAGTCTTGTTTAGAATGCAAGGGGGTTACAAATGATGAAGGGAGCAAAAAAAAATAAAAAAAATAACAATAATGCACTTTAATAACGCACATTAGGATGAGTAGCCAAGGATGATGAAGGAAATTTGCACTGGATGCACTTTAGCACTTAAGCACCGCACTTTAGTATTAAGTAGGGATATAAATCTCTGAACTTTATAAAATCTGTATTTAGCCAGGTTATTGCTGGAATACGCCATTATGCACTTTATAGTATCTATTTTATTCAATTGTTTCTGAATATTGGTCAAATCGTGCCTTAAAATGCCCTGTTTTTATCGATGGTTGTTTTTCTGTTTATGCTTCTGCTCAATAAAAAAAGACCTTCAACTGGATCCCCCCTGACTCCAGGAAGACCGTCACCCACGCACTCATCACCAGCAGGCTGGACTACGGAAACACTCTCTACACCAGAATCAACAAATCTCTCGTTCACAAACTCCATACCATCCAAAACGACACAGCCAGACTCATCCTCAGCATCCCACTACACGACCACATCACCCAGCACCTCCGCGACCTCCACTGGCTCCCCGCCGAAAAGAGAGTTACCTTCAAGCTGCTCACACACGCCTACAAAGCCCTCCACAACACCGGACCCCAAAACCTCAATGAAAGAATCTCCTTCCACGCCCCCAAGAGAAACCTCCACTCCGCCGATCTAGCCCTTGCCAAAATCCCCTGCATCCACAGAGCCAGAACGGGGGGCGGATCCTTCTCCCACATCGCGGCCAAGAACTGGAACGAACTCCCCCTCAGCATCAGACGAAGCCCTACACTGCAAGCCTTCAGAAAAGATCTCAAGACCTGGCTCTTTGGATGACCTCTGAGCTGCCCTTCCCCCCTCCCCCCAGCACCTTGAGACCCTTACGGTTGAGTAGTGCGTTCTATAAATCCCTGATTGATTTATTGATATGAGGATGTTTCCATCCTCACTCACACCACTACATTGGACTACATGCTTCTCCTAAATTACCAAAGCAAGAAAGTACTACAAAGTTGAAGTTTACACTACTAGGGTATGGCAGCCATACTGCGCTACACCCTAGGCGCGACCTCCACCGATCTGACTTGCCACCTGGATATCCTAGGGCATGATGTTGACATGCATGGCATGAATAGCACATAGATTGGTGAACACAAATATGCTCAGGTATGTTTCACAGGCCTCCAGCAAGGCCCCTATGACCACAAATCTGTCTTGAAATGATGAGCAATTTTACAGACAAGAGGCTGGAAAGGATGCTTGGTGCGAGCCACTGTGAAAGGATTTTAGGGCAACAGTTGTAACTTGTGCGCATTTCTTCTCTGCTTCTTTCTTCTCTCGTCGCTGACAGGAAATTCCAGCCAAGCACATTTCCCTATGGCAGGGCCACTGGAATTATACAATGGGGAGGACTAAATTATGAGGCAGCTTGACTAAATTACGGGACAAGAACAGACAAAGTATGTGGCATATTGTGGCACATTTCGTGATACTATTTCTTCATTATTTTCTCATTTGTTCACGTTACCACTATCTAGGCAAAGGTCCCACCTCATCACTAACCAAGTAGCACCCAAATAAGGCAATTAGTAACTGAATGGTGACCTGCCAACCTTTGCAAATGGCCATCCACTGCACAGCAACATATGCCACCTAATTTTTTGTATCTTTTTAACCCTTTGAGCTAAAACTATTTATTTTTGTTAAAGTCTACAAATTATGCTGCGGATGATGGATTGTAAGGCATAAGCGGAACATTCATAATTATGCCAAAAATGCAGTGGCCACAAAATTACAGAATTCCAGCCGGCCTGCCCTATGGTGTAGTGTGCTACGATGCAGCAAATGTGCCTCATAAGGGGTATGAAGTCCTTTATATTTACAATAGGAAACCACACAATAGCCAAACAAAACAATAAGGTGAAGGGACTGCAGAGGTACTGGCATGACATACGAAGACAGACCACAGAGAAGCACCACTGAAAAACTGGCCAGCAGCTAATGTGAAATAGAATCCACCATGAGGGAGATGCATCCATTAGAGTCCATGGTGGCCTCTGTGGATCTCGCACAACTACTTGATTCAGCGCAGCTAATATATTATATAGACACATCTGCCTTAGAGGTCCCTGTTCTGCCCTCCCTGTAGCATCATATCTCTTAAGTTGCATCAGAAATGGGGAGAGGATGTAGCCTTACTGCTAGAGCGCTCAACCTCGGACCTGGTGAACCGAGTTCGAGTCTCGGCAACGACGCACAACATCCTCTGAATCTGGGCAAATCACTTAATCTCCCTGTGCCTAACAAAAATTAACGTGTTCATCTGTAACAAAACTGGTGCTTGTGTAAAGGGCTCTGATGTCTCGGGTCTAGTTCGCGCTATAAAAAACTCGGAAAAAATAAATGAATATGAAGAAGAAGGGTATGACTGCCTTTTATCATGGATGTTAATCAACTGTGATCCTGCAAGAGAATGTTTAATGTATCTCCATGCTACACATGTCAGAAGTGTTAGAAATGGGGGTCTCCAGTTGCCTGAGGTTTGCACTTTGTCCAAGTAAGGACCCTTGCTACTAGTCAGGATAAGGGAGTTACACACATTAGATAACCCCTGCTTACCCCCTTGGTAGTTTGGCACGAGCAGATAGGCTTAGCCCAAAGGCAATGTGTAAAGTATTTGCACTCAAACACACAGGAACACAGCGAAAACACAACAAATGGACACCACACCAGTTTAGTAAAAAAAAGTATCTTTATCTAAACCAAACAAGACCACAACGACAAAAATCCAACATACACATTTCAAAATATGAATTTTTAAAGGTTTCAGGCAATTCTGTCGATAGAAAACTATGGATGCGTGACTTTTACACAAAATATCTCAAATGAGTCAAAATCCACAAGACAAAACAGACGCAGAGAGGGAAAGATTTGGAAACACACGATGCGTCGATTCTTTCAGCCTCACAGCAAGGCCTGTGTGGGAGTCGATGTGGTGATCTCAGACTTCGGAGATCCATGCACAGGACTCATCGTGCGGCAGATTTCTCATCTGCTGGCAGGCGCCACGTCGATTCTTCGACAGCACAGGGGTGAAGCATGGAAATTTCTCCAGCTTGGCGGTGCTGCGTCGTAAAAACAGGCACTGGAAGGGCGATGCATCAATTCTCTTGGTTTCTTCAAGCTTTTTCAGATCCGAGCAACAGGAACAACCACCAGAGGCCCAGAACTGGAATAGGCACCTCCTGGCAGGTCAGAACTCCTAGAAGTGGATTTCAAGGAAGCTGGTTGTAAAGTCTTTGTGTCCTGAGACTTCAGAACAAGAAGCCATCACACACAAGCCCTTGGAGATTCTTCGCAAGCAGGTTCACAGCAAAGTTCCAGTTTTTGTCCTCTCCTTGGCAGAAGCAGCAACTGCAGGCTAACCCAGCAAAGCATCATACAGCAAAGGGGCAGTACTCCTTCTTACAGCTCGTCAGCTCTTCTCCTTGGCAGAGGTTGCTCTTGATTCCAGAATTGATCTAAAGTTCAGGGGTTTCAGGTTTAATATTTATACCCCATTTTCTCATTGTAGTCTTTGTTGCAAGAGTCTCTTAGCTCAGTAAAACCCAGTTCTGTCCTCCATGTTCCAGCTTCACTACAGGAGGTGGAGACAGCATTGTGTAGAGCAGACACAGCCTATTCAGCTGCTAGTGAAAACTCCTCCTACCACTCTAAATGCAGACATGTCTATTCAGCCTGGCTATGAGTCACCCAGGAAATGCAGGGCACACCTCAAACCCCTTGTGACTGTCTAGAGTGAATGCACATCCCCAGCTCTTGTCACTCCAAAACCAGACTGTGAATACACAAACAGGCAGAGGCACACAGAATGGTTAAGCAAGAAAATGCCAACTTTCTAAAAGTAGCATTTTCAAACACACAATTTAAAAACCACCTTTACTAAAAGGTGTGTTATTCAATTCTGAGTTCACAGACCCTAAACTCCATTTCTCTATGTTGTCCCAATGGAAAGTTACCCTTGTAAGATTTTACAAGGCAGCTCTCATGTTAACCTATGGGACAGACAGCCTTCAATAATGAAAAACGAAATACACAGGATTTCACTATCAGGACATGTAACACACACCAGCACATGTCCTACCTTTCACATACATTGCATCCTGCCCATGGGGGTACCGTGGGCCTACCTGAGGGGTCCCTTACATGTATGAAAAGGGAAGGTTTGGGCCTGGCAAGTGGGTGCACTTGCCAAGTCAACATGGCAGTTAAAAATTGCATGCGCAGACACTGCATTGGCAGGTCTGAGACACATTTGCAGGGCTACTCATGTGGGTGGCACAACCAGTGCTGCAAGCCCATGTTATATTCCATATAGGTACCCTATATAGGCGCAGGTAACATTGTAACCTTTCACCTATATTCTTCCCTACATTACATACGTAACGGTTATTAGGGACTGACCTTTTACCTAGATACGACACTGCATTCAGACCGCGGGTTTCCCTCTAGTTCGAATCTCATACATTATGTATGAGGCTTCTTGGAAGCACAAAGGGTCTAACAGCAGGACAAACATCTCCTGTATAATATCTCTGTATAAAGTTCAGGCCCAACGTCATCCTTCAGGTTGACACAGCAACACAGCAAGGTAGGACCCCTGGGGAGACCTATAGGTATATATACATCACATCTTGCTTAGAAGGACAGAGGAGACCGAGACTTACCGGCTGACACACTGACCAGAAACGCTGAGGTTCCTGCATGCAGACGCTCCAGCTCGCAGTGGTCTAACATCCCTCGTGGGGTGTCCAACTCGAGACCAGGACGGGGTCCCGTATTCTCTCATTCTCAGGTAATGGGGTTGACTAGATCCTAGAGGGATTCTTGGCATAACACCTACACAGATGCTAGGTACATTTAGGTAAATTTAGGTACATCTAGTTAGGGAGGCATTGTAGGAGTACGCACTTTTTATCATGTGTTTTATGTACTTGTATATATTTATGATTTCTGCAAGATGGTAGAACTTTACCATCCCTTTACGTTCGTAGTACTGCTAATCATATATCTCTGCCTCTGTCTAATGGTTGTTGCAGCTCATCTATTCTACACTAGAATAACAACTGTTATTGAAAACGCCCAGCCTGTTTATTCTGTGTAAATTCTCTGAGACAAACTAAGTGAGCACGAGTGACTGAGCGAAAGGTAGTATATTGTTTCCACTATTCTGAAGGATCAGGGTTGTCATGTTCTGAGGTTGCCAGAATCTATTCTCTCCGTGTTAAGAGGAGATTATAGTGGCACTGTGAGCTAGCTGATACAGACAGGCTAACGTATCTGGTGGGGGTGCACGGAATCAGTCCGCCACCAATCCCACAGTTTATGTTATCCAAACGCGCAGATCCTGTATAGGTTATATAGGAACTACACGACATGGCGCCGCCAACGTTAGTTGGGTACTTATTTAACAGTAGAATCTGAGTAGTTCAGTCGTGCTATTCTCAGAGACCCCTACTCACAAAACACCAGAGACGTCTAGAGTGGGTGGGCACAAACTCCGCCACAGCTGAGTAGGCTAAAAAATCCTATTTATTGGCTGTTGGTTAATCAAGCTTGAAGGACACAGTGTTCCTAAAATTGTGCAAAAACACCTTATCTTTAGTTCCTTAAAATACTTCTCTGTCTAAAAAATTACTGAAAGCGTGGAAAACATGGAGGGAGTTGTGCATAGTTTTCACCTCTCAGACGAAGAGGTTGATGCAGATGCAATTCCGATTGCAGAAAATCTTAGAAATACAGTCACCCTGAAATGACTTGCACATGGTGTAACAGCCAGGGGTGGCATAGTAGCTTTCGTGATAGAGGCACACGAATCATATAGAACAGAGGTATTTTATTCGTGGGTTACATTCCCAGCAGCAAATGCAAGAACAAAAACATTTCACTCATACACAGAAGGAGATGCACCAGCGGAATATTGTCCCTTTGAGGATATTGAGGTACCGCTCACATACTAGGAACACTTATACTGGTTTAAAGGTGCCCTACCCCACATAAGAAGAAGAGTGAGACTCGGCCCGCTCAGAAGAGAAGGGGCAACATGGCCAATATTAGCGGCCTACACACCACATCCTGACATTGAAACAATGCCACCAGGAGACTTACTCACACAACACAAAGAATTAATAAAAATCTACAGAAACTTGACACTATTCGTCATGAGGATACTTACAGTCCAACCAGCAATAGTTGCAACAAATGGAACTCAAGTTCAGGGTACAGCAACTAAAATCACACCACAAACATTACACGCAGTGATGGGTAAAATGCCCACAAAACGTGAACAAATGCCATTCTGGGTAGCTCAGAAAATAACACAGCTAGAGGCAGTATTCCCGAATACTACCCTGTATTAAAAACACAGAATGCTAACAATCTGCTTGCCCATGGGGATAACACCACAAATAGATGATTGTACCACTTGGGGTACAGTCTTTGCTGCCATTTATACCAGAACTCATGGTATCCCGTCATTAGCAGTGGTACCAGATATATTGAGACAAATACAAAACGAGTAAGGAGCAGAGCCTGCTCTGAACTTAGGGATGAAGTTACTAGGTAAACATGCCCAGGTATCAGCCATAATACTAGCTAACATTAAGGGGGAAGCAGCCTCAGTGGCCATCCGCCAACGCCTAAGGGAATTCAGTCCTTTAGAACAGGAACACGAACTACCAAAAATAATTGAAACTGCGTATGCAGAATCAAGCAGAGACAGTTTGGGTGGGAAAGCTTTAAAACCACAACTGATGGGCAGTCCTGAAAAGGACACTACTAAGCAGACACCTGCTTCAACAAAGAAGAAGTGGGACAATAAAAAACAACAAAACTTTAAAGGAAACAGATGTCAATCCAGAGGTAGATATCCTCCACAGGAGCCCTCCGAAAAGAGGTATAACCTTAGGAATAGGGATAATATTAGGAAACCTGACAGGTATCAGGATACTGATACACGTTCCTCTCGTTCCTTTCAGGGTTCATTGAAAAACTCTGAGAGGGAAGGACGGTCAGACAGACAAGAAGAGCATACAAAGTCCAGACACAAGCAGCACGCTCAAGATTACACTTCTAAAAAAGAAGAGAAGCAAAAGCCACAGTTCAAAAAGAAGAAGGTTGCAGGTCTAAAGATCAAACATGCCCAGAATTCTGAGGACTCGATTACTGAACGGGGAATGGGCTCTGACGATGCTAGACAGTGCAGCAGAAGTAACAATAGCTCAACAGAACCTGATGGAATTTCTGGTGACAGCGGACTTGAATGATTATATCACTGTGGAAACACCTGATACTAGGGTAAGTGTCCCACATACGTTAGATGAAATAACACTCCAAATGGAGGGGGACAAATGTAGGACAGTTAAAGGTCTCTTTTAGGAGAATCTGTCATTTGGCTATTACATTTTGTTAGCTGAACAAGATTGGCCGCCAGCATTCGTCATGGATTGCCCTAAAGGAGAAAAGGTAATTTTACCAGCATTCTCAGACCATATTCCCAAGCACCTAAAACACACATATGCGCAGGAGTGGGCGGTAGCCCAAGCCCCTATGGGATAAGGATTCAACCCACCACATAATTCCTTTAAAAAATACTCCAACTGCACAGAGGCAGTATCCAATAAAGCAAGAAGCTAAAAAACAGGTCAGGGAGATCTTAGATCAACTTGAACACCACGGGTTGATCGAAAATTGCACCTCATCGATGGACAATCCTTTGTTTCCGATCATGAAACCTGACAATTCATATCGTTTAGTTTTAGAAAACAGACATTTAAACACTTGCACTAAGACATTTGCAGTCCAAAATGCACACATTGCCGCATTAATGAATAACATTGTGCGGAAAAAATATAAAACGACACTTGATATCTCAAATGGATTTTTCTGCCAAAATATAGTGCCTGAAAGCAGGTATCTAACAGCATTCTCAGCGCTAGGGTCTCAGCGTCAATTCTGTGAACTCCCCCAGGGGTATAAGAACAGCCCGGGGTTGTTTTCGGCCAGAGTAACTGAGTTACTTCAAAATTTGGTTGAAGAGGCATTGTCCTATGTGGGTGATATTTATCTAATGAATGATGACCTAGAGGAGCACTTGAACAGAGTGAATACCATAATTTTGGGATTTGCATCTGAGGGCTACAAATTCAACTTTAAAAATTCGAAAATTGCCCACCTCAGTGTCCTGTTTTTAGGATATGAGCTTTCAAGTGAAGGAAAAAGCCTGGCAGCCAATTTTTTTGAAAAATGCGCGCTGCTCCAACCTCCAAAATCATTAAAAAATTTACAATCAATCCTGAGATTCCTAGATTTTGGTAGAAGATGCATTTTAGATTACGCAGAAAGAGTAAAACCTTTCTACAATTTAAAAAAAACAGATTTTTCAGTAAAACATTGGACACAGGAACACACAGATACACTTTGTTCCTTACAAGCTGACATGATAGCTTCCAAACACTTACAGACACGCGTAAACGTACGCAACCTGGTGATCCGTATAGTTGCGGGTCAATCTGGGTACACCTATCTAACATACAATGAAGGTGAAACAGTACCAATTGCATACAAATCACATTTGTACACAAAGGCTGAGATGCGCTTCGCATCTATAGAAAAGATTCTAACAGCAGTTCAGACTGCTGTAGTAAGAGAAAGATCACTGGGTCAGGGGAAACGAATAATAGTAGTGACTCCAGTTCCAGCCTTAGAGGCTGCGACAAAGGCAAGCGTTCCTAACGCTAAAGCCTTACATCCAAGATGGATACAATGGGCTAATTCTCTGACTGCAACAGATGTAGAATACAGGTACGACCCAAATTTAAAGACACAAGCATTTCTGCAATACGAACAAGAATATCCTCTACCAAATGAAATAATGCCTCTAGATCAGTATGAATATATAATTTACACTGACGGTTAAGCTCAACCGGCCATAGGAAGTAAGCAACAATATAGCGCTGCATGTGAAATCGTTAAAGGTCGCATGTGGGATGGAAAGTTCAAAGATGCAAAAGGTGGCACAATTAAGCATAAAATGCTATGGGAACAGGTAGTGGAGTTGAAAACCGAACTACCAAGCACTCATGTGATACATACACTGAGTCATCAGCGCGATGGCGTTCACGTTGAAGGGAATTCATTGGCTGATGAAGCCGCATAGGGGGCTGTATGCATGGCTTCCGTAGCTGCAATCACTCGCTCTAAAACGAGAATAGACGGTGAGATTATGGTAGCTGTCAATGCTTGTCGCAAAAACAGCGGAGCAGTTCCAAAAAGGTGTCCACTCAAGTCATCCTACAAGTTAGATGCCAATAACATTCCATTTGCTCAGATTCCTGGAGTGGGGGATAGAGTAATTCCAAACATGGATCGTAGGTTAGGCTTAATTCTAGCAGCACACGAGGGTTTGGGTTCTGCGCATACAGGCGTTACAGCGACTATTTCTTTACTGAAACAGCACTACTGGTGGCCAGGGTTAACAAAGCAGACCAAAGACTATGTCTTGAAATGCGACATCTGCCAGCAGATGAAAGGCTCCACCGTGACACGCCCAGTGCAGACACCATTACTAAAATCAGACAAACCTCTCGCATGTGTATATTGGACCACTGCGGACCCTTACAATCTGATTGGTCCAAGAAATATATCATGGTTGCAGTGGATTCCTGCTCTAGATTCCTATGGGTTTGGCCTCAGCGCTCGGATGACGCTCGAACTGTTATAAAAGATTTGCGAGTCTTTATCAGCACATACGCAGTTGGCAAGTTACATTCTGACCGTGGTCCGCCGTTTAGCTCTCGGGCTTACAAAGAGGCCATGGACGGAATGGACGTAGCATTGCGGTACTCCTCTCCATACCATCCCAAGGGAAATTCTGTTGTGGAGAGGAAAAATCGGGACTTAACCAGCTAGGGTATTAGGCAAGGGCGGTAGATGGGTCGATCACCTTTATGGGGTCCAACGAGCGATCAATAATCAGCCAAGAAGCTCTCTAGGGGGTGTCACTCCTTACGAGGTCCTATTTGGGACAAGAATGTGGGTACCTGATCTTGATTGTGAAGGCACAGTGGCGGATGAAAAACCATTTGATATCCATGATCGTTTGGCTGTTTTACAGGATCTAAATGAATCCAGAACACAACAAAGTAACGTGCCCCAGAAACAGACCACCGCTGAGGAAGTCAAGGCAGTAACGGCAAGACCTGTCTGGATCCCAAAAGTCGGGGATCTGGTCAGAGAGAAGATTGCTGACAAGAAAGAATTCGGGCCATCCTACAGAAAGCCTGTACCGGTCCTAGCAATCCAAGGCACAAGAACTGTACTTCTGCCGGGAAAAAAGAGAAAAGATTTGTCTCAATCGACTCAATCAAACCACACTATGTGGCCGATTCTAAACAGTAGGCCTCGTGGATTCCACAGTAGCAGACGCCCTCCTCTCGCTACAATCCAAGAAGCTCAGACAGAAAGACTCATCACGTTTGAAGAGCCACCTGTACAGAATGAAGGACCAAGCAACAATGCTATGGAACTCGTTCCACTTCAACAAGAAATTTATCTTCAAAATGAAAATCAACTTAACAACCAAGTTGCAATCAGACCGACTACAGACATCAACATGCCTCGTCAAGAGCAAAATCCGATTTCAACAAATCCCGATGCAATTCCAACAATTGATCGAACTGCTTCTGGCTATTTCATGAACTTTGATACGTTTTCACTGGACCCAAGTGAGCCGGAAACGACGCCAGCCAAAAAATCACTCAAACAGAAACTCACTGACTTTTTAAACTTTTTTAGAAAGACTTACCTGGTGTCACCTTGGATTGAACTATGGTATATCACTGGGATTTTATTTGTTCTTTTCTGGGTAGGTTTAATAATAACTTTTAGTATGCTTATTAATGGACGATACCTCCAGCAAAGCTCTACAGCCCAAAGAGTCAATTTGATTTTAAAACCACACCAGTCTTCACATCGTGAACCAAGAGACTTGTCTTCAGTGAACATCACAGCAGTTCCTATACCGGACGGTATAGTATGGGACAAGATTGATTATGATGTATTCGGTCCGACTAAACTTTTAAAGCTTAAACATGTATTTAAAATTTCTTTAAGTGATATCATTACCTCCAGTACATTTTCTGATGATTGGGACACTGAAACTGTAAACAATTTAATGTCTGATTTAGAAAAAACTGCAGCATTTCCGAACAATGAAATGTTAGAAGGTACTTCAGACTATGATACATTGTACTGTTACCAACATTATGGTCATCATTTCTTGCACAAATCTATAACACTTAGAAATGTATTTGAATACCACCAGTGGGAACACTGCCCAACTCCTCCAAAAGGTAGTTCGCAAACTTTTGCACAGAAATTCACATACTTTTCAGGGTTCAACACATCTGACCCAAAGTCATTTTATTACAAAGTGGCAACAACATCAGCACAGAAAATGATGTTGACTAACACCAAACAGATTTACTCTGCTTCCTTTATGGCCCAGTTGCCTACACAGGGTTTCGACCTATGGAAGGACACTATAGATTCAAAATCAATCTGGGGTTCTAGGGACTGGCAAGTCCAGGGAACAGAAGCGCTTTTTAGAGCATGCCTCATTCCACAGCAGATAATATTTCTGAATGAAACTGTGCAACAGACATCCTGTCTTGGACTAGCCAAGAACAAGGAAATGAAAACGCACCGGGGTTTCCAACACCATCACAGATGGGTGGGGGCAGAATTCAACTACACATGGGGTAAGATTAGATGACATTCTCCAGTACAACAGGTCAGATCCCAATTGGACAGGATGGCTGATTTGGCCCATTGACACGAACACATGTCAACAGAGATTCCTAGGCACACCCGAGGGATTTACAAACTGCAAGAACTCTTTAAGCGGTTCTCTCATGTGTCAGGATATTTCTCTGCATGGAGCATGTAGTGGTTCGGTAGCGAACTTATCTTGTCACATGTCAGGGACCCCAGCGGCCATGATCACGCCGGTTTTCCAGCTGCTCTCGAATGGGAGTTACTTAATGCTAAATGGTCAAGTTTGCTGTGGGATGCTTTCGGGCGTCGCCTATCTGGTCACTGTTAACTCCAGGGTTACTTGCTGAATGCAAGTATTGTTTCCACCACTGAACACAGTCAGGGAGGTGCCGTTATGGCCTTCGTTAAATGTTTCCTTTATACAATTTGATACTCTGAGCATATTGAAAGCCGTGCTTTTACAGTAACCCGTGCCCTTAACCTCCGCTCGAGAAATTTTTGAACTTCAAGTTGCAAGGACCTCGACTGAGATACAAGCGCTTATACGTACAAATTGCCCCTTTCATTTTGCAGAAATGGTGGGTCGTATCTTTAACATGTCTGATACGAGCGGTATTGTACACCTATTTAAGACCATAGGGTCAGGACTATTAAGCACCTTTCAGACAGTCCTCGAAGTAATCCCAAATTTTATACACTCCGTGTTGGGAAGCGTCTTTGGAGGTCTCCAGCTTATCCTGTTCCTAATTGCAGGAGTCCTGATTGTAATATTACTGCTACGCAATGGACGGCCCCATTTCCGAGGAAATGGCGAACACGCTCATGGAACGGAAAAATCGTGAACGCATTGTGCAGCTTCTGGGCATATCTTGCCTACGAGAATTGAACGCCTCTTGGTTTCTATCATTTAGACCAGTCTGGGTGGACTGCATCTTACCTGTTCTTCGATGCCTGTTCTGCGGAGAAGAATGCACGTTGGATCTCTGTCTGACGTTTCCATCAGATACGCCACTGGACCTAGATGCTATGCTGAACCCCCTAAAGGCCCATGCTCTGCATTGTCCCCAGCGTCTTCCAATTCTGATGAATGCATTCCTTGAGAATCCACAGGTGCCGTTTGCTCCTGCTGGGTTAGGTGGCTCCTCCACAGGCACCGAGGTAACAACTGCCGCACAAGCTGCCGCAGCAACGACTGTTGGCAGTGCCGAATTCCATCTATGTGCGATTGACGTTCTCTGTGAAGTGTTGGATTTGTCATCTGCAGTAGCTAGCACTGATAATGCTGTATCTCCTAGCCAAGACACTTAATCTTGAATTGGCTCATCGCGTCCTGGGAAAGAATTCGGCTTCTCCACTTCATTTCATAAATAAATGAACAAAATTTGGAACATATCCTAAATTGACACTTTCGCTTGGAAAAGCATGGCCTTCTTCAGCTTATAGTGATGCAACTTTATAGATGGGACATACTATGACTTTTTCAAGTGGTAACTAAGAAATCATTTTTAACATTTTTTTAACATCATTTTTAAAGTCTTTTTAGAATCCATGTTTTAATGATTTTTTAAGTGAATATTTTTAAATTGTCCAGATTTTAAATATGGTCATTGTCATCTAATTCGGAAGTGGAGTGGGTGTTATGTTTCGTATATAGGCCCTAATGTAGACCCGTTCATATATGCCATAATGTAGAAATACTTGTATATGCCCTATTATGGTCATACTCGTATATGCCCTATTATGGTCATATTCGTATATGCCCTATTATAGTCATGGCTCCTAATATAGGCGTGATCTTTCACCTACATTAGCTCCTTACAGTACACAACGAGCTCCGAGCTCTGAGGAATGAACGTTATCTAGTCTGTGGTTAGAACACTGCAAGGTCATTCCAGAACACAGGCCTACAATGTACTCATAAATTATGCATGAGTATTCACAAGCTACATCTCCCGCATAATATGTATGTACAAAGTTCACCCCTGACATCTTACTCATGTCCAACAAAGACCAATACAAACCATACTGAGGGACAAGACACTTTAGGGTATAAATACACCACATCTTGCCACGGTAAGACAGAGGGAACCGAGACTTCCTTGCTGGCACACTGACCAGAGACGCTGAGGCTCCTGCATGCAGTCACTCCAGCTGACAGCGGTATAACACAGCCCTTGCGGGGTGTCTAACTCGAGACCAGGACGGGGTCCCACACTCTCTCTCTTCAGGTATGGGGGTTCGACTAAATCCTAGAGGGATTTTTGGCTCTTAGGCTTTAGACCTACACATATGCTAGGTACACTCAGGTACATCTAGTTAGGCATCGTAGGAGTACGCGCACGTTCATAATGCTTTTTCAAAATCAAATCAAAATATCTTTATTCGAATATGAGATATCCATAAAAGCACAATAAAAATAATTCATAGATGGCAACATATTCAAAACAAAAGATACAGTACATTTATAACAGTGACTAAAATGGATCATAAATAGCGTGATATATCATATATTAACAATCGGTGGGGGGGTTTTAATAACAATACAGTAAAATACATTTCTAACGACCTTCATTGGGCACACATAGTTCTACGTGACCGTACGGCCGACTTCAGGAATGATCCGACACGGAAAATTAATTCATCATCCGCCAATTTAAGCACTTCCGTGTAGGCTGTCCTGAAGTCGGAAATAGCACGTGATTTAAAAAAGGTATCAAAAATCCTTTTGCAAATTTAAAATAAAAACCGCAAAAGAATAAAAAGTGCAACATTGTTTGATTACTGTGTGCGTTGCAAGGGCAGGGCGATGCATCAAGATCAGTATTGTAGCCCAAGGGGAAGCATAATAAATATTTCATAGTACCTGCCCGTAAACGAAATAACAACCCTCTTTCCCAATATCCTAAGGGTTTTAAAAGATATCTAGCAGGCAAATAAGAACAATCCTCTATGGACATATACCTTACAACTGAGGTTTTCTTGGTCTCTCTCCAATGCCTTTCATCGCTATATTTTTTGTACAATGCCTCTTGTATTGCTTTTTTATTAATTAGCTCGGATTGAATTGGATTTAAAAAGATGCGTAAATAATTTACGCCTTTTAGGCTCTCATTTACAGCGGCAAGCCATGGTATATCCCCGCCCCTCTCACATCTAAGGCAATCAGTTATTATATCTCTGGTGAGAGTTGCCGCAGTGTTTTTCCAAATTGCAACCCAGAACAGTGCCGGACGAGCCCTAATGTAATCTTCGATGTAGGGCAAGTTCAGTTCTTTGTGGCACACATATACCGATGAAGCAATCGGTGCTCCCAAGAGTTTTCTACATAGTCTATTTTCTTCGCATTGAATACTACTACATTTGGTAAAGCCCCAGATTTCTGCTCCATAGGTTGCGATGGGAGCACACTGTAGTTTAAAAATTTTCTTAAAAGCTAAAACGGCTTCAGACCTTTTGGGTTGGGGTAATCCCAGAAGTGTATTAATGCTTCGTGACAGCTTACTTCTGCTGTATGCCACATGTTCAGACCAAGAGCCATTTGTAGCATAAAGTAACCCAAGATAAGAAAAAGTGCAAGTGCTTTGTAAACTTTCTGAGTTAACAATAATTTTATTAATGGGGCGCTTTTTAGGACCACATGCCATTAAAACATTTTTTTTAAAATTAGTCCTCAAATCTAAAACAGCCATAAAATCTACAAAACCTCGTACTAAAATGCGTAAGGCATTTGGGGTGCGTGCCATTAAAACCGCATCATCGGCATACAATAGGGCAGGCAGTGTATTGCCATTTATACTCGGTACGTCGTGGGTAAGTCTTACTAGTGAATCATGCAAATCATTAATATATAGAATAAAAAGAAGAGGTGCCAGAACGCACCCCTGTCTGACACCTCTATCAATTTTAATATCACTTGATACGTCCCCATCCTGACTAATCCTCACTCGCGCATGCAAATCTCTGTGCAAATATGCTAAAAAATGAACTAAAACTTCATCCAAACCTTGTTTTAAAAGAATAGACCATAAGCGTGACCTATTAACGAGGTCAAACGCAGAGGTGAGGTCCATGAAGGCGAGATATATAGGAGATTTTTTTGCAACAGTATACTTGCCAATAATCAAATTTAAATTCAGACACTGTTCTACTGTGCCTACTTTACTTCTAAACCCCAGTTGACACGGCCTTAAAATATTGTCACCCTCAGCCCATGACCTTATCTTATTATAGAGAATCCTTCCCAGGATTTTCAGGGTATTGTCGATGAGGGAGATAGGTCTATAGCAACTGGGGTTAGAACGATCGCCCTTTTAAAAATCGGTACAATAATACTCATGGACCACGTGCTTGGTATTGTATCATAGGTTAAATTGTTAAAAACGTTCAATAAAAGGGGTGCCCAAAAATCTGGTTTATTTTTAATAAGATCGATGGGCAGCCCATCAGGGCCCGGCGCTTTATTACCCAAACTTTGTTGGATTGCATCCTCCACTTCTAACAGAGTTATATCTATTGGGGTAGGCGCATAATATTCATATAAGTCCTCTGTTCCAATTGGGGCCGAGTAGATTTTAGAGAAATGGGCCACACATAAGTCGCTGGTTATGTTACAACTGATAGCAGTTAGGGGATGTCCTAGTGTCCTGATGTTTTTAACTGCCGCCCAAAAACTATTTCCCTTTTTTAAAGATGCACTGCACGCTAAGCTCTCCCAGTGATTTTTTAGGATTTCATCTTTCCTTTGTGTAGTTACTGTCTTGTAATGGAGCCTCAAGGATTTAACGAGTACCCGGTCTCTAGGGGTCGTTGACAGTGCCTTGCGGAGCTTTCTATTGGCTAAGGAGCAGTCTTTATTAAACCATCTCGGTCCCGTTCTAACTTTCGTAATAGGCCTTGACAACAACCATTTTGTGCCCACACACAATTGAGTGAATGCACCAATCACATCGGGATTGTGATCCTTAAATGACAAGCAGGTATCGACAAGTGGCGAGAAAGCAGTTAACATATTAACAAATAACTTGTTGATATCAATTCCTCGCCAGACTAATCTCAAATTATCTGTAGAGGGTAACAGATTCCTAGCACCACACTCCTTGTTGTTTACAGATTTAGGGGCAATTTCCAATAATATTTTAATGGGATTGTGGTCGCCATGATGGGTCGGTATAACCTCTGCACTTAGCAAACTATCTTCTAAGATTGAAGAGATAAAAACATAATCAATAGTGGAGGCACAACCCCTGCCTCTATATGTTGGTTCAATACGATTATCTTTATCGGGGATAGCAGCAATATCCATAGTATTAATTAGATTATGATTGCATAAATAATCTAATAATTCTATACCCCTAGTGCACCGAGACAAACAAGTGGTCGGAAATATTGGTATGTTATTGCTCATTGGAATCCTTGCATTAAAATCTCCCCCACACAAATGCCGACAACATTAGTAAAAGCCTTAAGGTTTTGTAGAGTTAAAATAAAGTTAAACAAATTATTAAACATGATATTTGGCACCGAATAAAAATCATTGTTATAAAAGTTAATTAAACATATGGAAATACCCCTCGTTTAAATCAAAGCCTGTATGTTATTATTTCTTGTATCTAAAACATTCACATTACCACCCGTTAGAATGTTCACCCAAATCGAAAGCCCGCCAGATGGTCGCCCTACCTTGGGGACCGGGACAACATTATTAAAACACTGAAACCCTTCTAAGTAGAAATCCCGAGTGGCCCAGGTTTCTTGCATCATTATAATGTCCTGATTTTCAACTATTTCAATCCAGTCTGGTAAATTCATTTTAGATGCCAGACCGGCAACATTCCAACTAAGTATACTCAGTTTAGAGTTGATGCCGGTCCTAGTTGGATTTGGATGTCCTACCAAAGGGCATTCATCAAATAAACTATTAGCTTCAATGGGTAGCTGGGCACGTGCAAGTCAATCTTGGGTGTCTAATGAGGACAGAGGCAAAAACCTATTATGCCTCGATAGAGAAGCACCATCATTCATTTGTGAGCTAAAAATTGGTTTGTAAAAGTATCCCAATGGCAGCAGAAAAATACTGCTGGGCCCCATACATGTGTCTTCCTGTACCTTTAGTAGGGATTTCACCATTGCAGGGTTACTAAAATTAACGACAATACAGTCCCCCTCGATATTTTTGACAGAGGGCCCAACACAGCTTATCCTTCGAACCATGATAATATTATTTGCATCGACCACCTTATACCCCTTATGTTTGGATAACCAATCAACGCACTTTTGCGAAGTTGGTACCATGTCTCAATTTGATTTTTCTTAAGTGGAGGTACACCTGCAAGTACGCAGACCAATGGGCAGGATGCAGGTGGAAGGTTCAATATATCTTTACTGGCTTGAGTATCTATATTGTTTGCTTGAGATAGAGTCCCCCCGTGTATATTAAGATCCCTTGTGTTAGATCTCTCTGTAGTGGCACACATAGTGCTACTAAAATCAGGTTGTGTGTGTAAAGTTGTAACTGGCAAAGTATTTAATCCTACAGTATTAGATATATTCCCTGGGGTAACAATAACCTTTGCTATGAGGCAATCTTTTACCTTCTCACAAGTAGGGCATGTCCCAGGTGGTGGTAACAATGAGGCTGGAGGAGCAGGGACATGTAACTGAGGGACAGTGTCAGCCAATATCAGCCTTGATTCCACCCCCTCTACTGGAGCAGGTTTAACATTCTTAAATTGGGAGCATAATTTATTTGACAAAGTATCCAGCCTATTGAGCCGTTTCCACAAAGCACAGAAATTAGAATCAATCAGATCTTTAATTTGCCCAAAAATACTATTAATAACAGTGTCAATAAAGGTCTCTCCCAAGCCGTTATATGGAGGAGAGGGCAATATAGTACTCGTCTGAGTGCTAACAGAGTTCCTTAGTTCTCCATGGTGAGGGGAGACGACAAATTCAGAATTCTGGGCCTGAGTCTGTGAAGGTTTATGTAGCCAGGTACTCATAACAGAACGAGTAGAACCGGTGCGAGGTGGTTGTTTTCTCTTCAAAGGGACGGGCTTTGCTGTTTTCCTCTTCCTCTTTGCACCCGCACACTCTATAGCACTGGCCATGGGGGGATCCTGATCAGTGACAGTGCTAATAGCCTTTGGGCTCTGTATCAGAATAGCTTCATGTCCAGACATAGGACCGGTGCTGGAAGTCGGTAAGTTCGTCGGATGAACATTCCGAGCACTATAAAGCAGAAGAGAGCCAGCTGTATCAGCCAATTCGGGCCCTAACATAGGACCATCATGCAATGCCTCAATGCCAAGGGATAGTCTCCTCTCTGTTAAATCAATCTCATTAGAGACTATATTCACCGCCCTTTCCAGCATACTATCTATACTTGTGATAACTGGGCGGGGCGGTATTGTATCAGTTCTCTTCCCCATAGTTGAAATTTAAGCAGCTGGGATACAGATGATCAGGGGGCAGTGCTCACCTGGTTCGATGCCACCAACAAAAGAGAGATGGCCCAGCCCGGCCTCAATCGGACACTGACGGGCAAGGACGGGCCCGCCCTTGGCCCGGGCTTCGCCCGGGCGCTGTCCGCGCGTGTCCCGCGCTGCGGGGGGCCGGGTCTCAACTTATTGCGCCTCCTGGCGCCGCAATGACGATGTCAGCAGGCGTCTTCCCTGCGCCTGCTGGGATGTGTAGTCCGCTAGTGCCGTTCCCCTCACGGCTGGCAAGAGGAGAAGGAAGACTGGAGGAGAGCCGTTCCCCTCACGGCTGGCAAGAGGGAAAGGAAGACTGGAGGAGAGCCGTTCCCCTCACGGCAGTGACTGCTAGCAGGTAAGCGCGTCCCCGTTCATATATGCCATAATGTAGAAATACTCATATATGCCCTATTATGGTCATACTCGTATATGCCCTATTATGGTCATACTCGTATATGCCCTATTATGGTCATATTCGTATATGCCCTATTATAGTCATGGCTCCTAATATAGGCGTGATCTTTCACCTACATTAGCTCCTTACAGTACACAACGAGCTCCGAGCTCTGAGGAATGAACGTTATCTAGTCTGTGGTTAGAACACTGCAAGGTCATTCCAGAACACAGGCCTACAATGTACTCATAAATTATGCATGAGTATTCACAAGCTACATCTCCCGCATAATATGTATGTACAAAGTTCACCCCTGACATCTTACTCATGTCCAACAAAGACCAATACAAACCAAACTGAGGGACAAGACACTTTAGGGTATAAATACACCACATCTTGCCACGGTAAGACAGAGGGAACCGAGACTTCCTTGCTGGCACACTGACCAGAGACGCTGAGGCTCCTGCATGCAGTCACTCCAGCTGACAGCGGTATAACACAGCCCTTGCGGGGTGTCCAACTCGAGACCAGGACGGGGTCCCACACTCTCTCTCTTCAGGTATGGGGGTTCGACTAAATCCTAGAGGTATTTTTGGCTCTTAGGCTTTAGACCTACACATATGCTAGGTACACTCAGGTACATCTAGTTAGGCATCGTAGGAGTACGCGCACGTTCATAATGCTTTTTATATTCATGTATGTATTCATGATTATTGCAATATGGTAGAACTGTTCTATCCTTTCACTTTGATCGTACTGCTGATAATATATCTCTGCTATTGTCTGCTGATTGCTGCAGCACATATATTTTGCACTAGAATAACAAATGTTCAATAAATACTTATTGAAACGCCCAGACTGTTTATTCTGTGTAACTCTCTGAGACAAACCGAATAAGTGAGCACGAGTGACTGAGCGAAAGGTAGTACATTGTTTCCACGATTCTGAGGAATTTGGGTTGTCATGATCTAAGGTTGCCAGAAACTAATCTCTCCCCGATAAGAGAAGATTCTAGTGGCACTGTGAGCTAGCTAATGCACATCCAGCTAACATATGCGGTGGGGGTGCACAGAGTCAGTCTAACACCAAGCCCACGGTTTATGTTATCCAAACGAGCAGGTCCTGCAGTGGTACTTTAGGAACTACACGACAATACAATGCTGCGTATCGAAAAACTGAATAGATTAGCATTCACAGTGGCAGAATCACCGTCCACAGAATGGCTAATCCATGGCCACATAACTCTACCGGTCACTACTTTTCAGTTTCAATATTGCCTTGAACAAAAGCAGGCAGGCAGATATGAAGAAATGGGTAAGGAATACATTAAGGAATCATGAGTATTACCATACAGATTTCGATGCCGGAGTGGGGATCGAGAAGTGTTTCTGAGCGGTACAAACTGTGAGAACGCTTTAAGTGGATCACTCATATGCCAAGATATAATGCTTCATGGGGCTTGTAATGGTTCTGTAGCAAACCTGCCCAGCCATTTGAGGGGTGCCCCAGCTGCAGTGATTACTCCAGCATTCAGGCTACTTTCAAATGAGAGTTACTTGATGCTGAACAGTCAAGCCTGCTGCAGAATGCTCCCGGGCAGCGCATATCTGGTAACCGTGAGCTCCAGGGTTACTTGTTGTATGCAAGTATTGTTTCCACCGACACATACAGTCAGGGAGGTGCCGTTATGGCCTTCACTGAATGTTTCCTTAATACGGTTTGAGACTCTGAGCAGAATGAAAGCCATGCTTCTACAGAAGTCTGTGCCCTTAACCTCCGCTCGAGAAACTTTTGATCTCCAGATCCCAAGGTCTTTGGCAGAGATACAGGCGCTTGTTCATACAAACTGCCCTTTCCATTTCGCAGAAATGGTAAATCGTATCTTTAACATGTCTGATATGACAGGCATTGTCCACCTATTTAAGACCATAGGTTCTGGACTTCTGAGCACCTTTCAGACGGTACTTGGGGTTATACCAAACTTCATACACTCCGTATTCGGAAGCGTCTTTGGAGGACTTCCGCTCCTCCTGTTTCTAGTAGCAGGTATCCTGATTGTTTTATATTTTCTACGCAATGGACGTCCCAGTCACCAAGGAGATGGAATGAGCACTCCTGGAACATAAATACCGTGACCGCATGGTACCACTTCTAGGCATGCCTCGCCTAAGAGAACTAAGTGAATATTGGTTCTTGTCATTTCGACCAGTCTGGATGGACTGCATCTTACATGTCCTCCGATGCCTGTTTTCCGGAGAAGAATGCGTGTTAGACCTTTGTTTGGCACTCCCATCATGTGCGCAACCAGACGTGAATGCTTTACTGGACCCGATAACGGCCCATGATCTGCAGTGTCCTCAGCGTATTCCAATGTTGATGGCGGCATTCCTTGAGCCCCCACAGGTAGTAACAGCACCTGTTGGTATGGACACCGGCTCCTCCACAGACACCCAGGCGTTGGACGGCGCACAGTCTGCCCCAGCACCGGCTGCGGACAGTGTGGATCATCATCTGTGCTCATTTGACGTACTCTGCGAGGTGCTACAGGGGCCGTCTACTGCGGAAGCAAGCAACGAAAATGCTGCGTCTACCAGCCAGGACACATAAACATTTGACTCATTTGGCTCATCATGTGCTGGACGAAATTCGCCCTTTTTTAAAACAAGCTCAAAATTTGGAACTCAAAACAAAAATTGACATTCCATTCATTTTTTGGGCATACATGGTTTTCTAATGCGTATAGTGCTCCGGACTATAACTAAGGACACTTTAGAGCTATGTCTTGCAAAACTTATTTTTAGACAGTTTTAAGTTTTTATAACATTTTTAGACATTTTAGATATTTTTAGCTAAACAGATGTTTTTAAGCTTTGTGCGAACCAATATCTAGTTCGGCTAGTAGTATAGTAATAAGTTACTAATGTCGTCCAGTCGGTAGAGGAGTGGGTGTTATATTCCATATAAGTACCCTATATAGGCGCAGGTAACATTGCAACCTTTCACCTATATTCTTCCCTACATTACATACATAACGGTTCTTAGGGACTGACCTTTTACCTAGCTACGACACTGCATTTAGAACGCGGGTTTCCCCCTAGTTCGAATCTCATACATTATGTATGAGGCTTCTTGGAAGCACAGCAGGACTAACAGCAGGACGAACATCTCCTGTATAATATCTCTGTATAAAGTTCAGGACCAACGTCATCCTTTATGCCGACATAGTAACACAGGTAGGACCCCTTTGGAGACCTATTGGTATATATACATCACATCTTGCTTAGAAGGACAGAGGAGACCGAGAGTTCCCGGCTGGCACACTGACCAGAGACGCTGAGGTTCCTGCATGCAGACGCTCCAGCTCGCAGTGGTCTAACATCCCTCGCGGGGTGTCCAACTCGAGACCAGGACGGGGTCCCATAGTCTCTCATTCTCAGGTAATGGGGTTGTTTAGATCCTAGAGGGATTCATGTCATGTCATGTTCTGAGGTTGCCAGAATCTATTCTCTCCATGATAAGAGGAGATTATAGTGGCACTGAGAGCTAGCTGATACAGACAGTCTAACGTATCCGGTGGGGGTGCACGGAATCAGTCCGCCACCAATCCCACAGTTTATGTTATCCAAACACGCAGATCCTGTATAGGTTATATAGGAACTATGCGACACCCACTAGTAGCATTTGATTTACAGGCCCCTGGCACACTCAGTGCACTTTACTAGGAACTTACCGGTAAATCAAATATGCCAATCATGGATAACCAATCATAATCACAATTTACACAGAGAGCATAAGCGCTTTAGCACTGATCAGAAGTGGTAAAGTGCCCAGAATCCTATAGCCAGCAAAAACAGGGTTAGAAAAGTAGGAGTTAAAAAGGCAAAATGTTTGGAGATAAACCTGCAAAATGGGCCAGGTCTAACAACAAGCATTAACAACTCAAACACACTTCATGCCCCTCATACTGGTAATCTTGTTATCAGATACCATCCTATAGGTGGATGGTGAAGCCTGACAATTGTATTTCAAAATATGGACTACAGAAATATCATGCTACAAGAATACCATAGCAAAAATAATTGCAAACAAAGTCACAGAGATGCATAGATATCAATAAGTATAGAATTAGTATTCTTAACTTTGCATCTACACACCTTGACTATATATGCGTAGTTAAGGTACGCATATGTGGAGTTAAGTGTATTACACCTATACTGATATTTTGCGACCATATTTTTGTAGCATGAGATTTGAATCTCAATAGTATACCATATCAGGCCTAACAAAGACAACAGGCTGAAATCGGTTCCATTGCATCACATATAAGCCTCTAACCTCTTTTTTAATCAATTGAAATACCTACAGATGAGGAGAGTGACACCTGCATCACAAAAACAAAAGGAGAACTGTGAGAAGGTGGTTCTGACCATCTAATACCCCCAGATTGTTTGCTTTATGATCATCTTGTTTTTGACCTTTTACTGTGGGAGAGCCTCATAGCCTTTGACTTACCCATGATAAAATCATGTTCAAATGGACTGCGTGTGTTTACTTCGACTTCTGCCTTTTAAGATGAGGCTGCTGCAATGCAGCAAGGGTAAAAGACACTTGGCTTGTTACACGCAAGACATGTGAACATGTGTGCACACGTGTGAGGGCTGGGAGACACTTGTCGTGTGAAGGCCAGGAACTGCGCTCAGGTTGCCTGGCGCAGAAGGGACTCTGCATGGTTGGTTATTGACCTGGAATAGGCCTTATAATGTTAGTGTACACAGGTAGGGAAAGTCAGTGTGCTTTACTGTCTGGTCTGCATTGACCCTCCATTTTGCGCTATGGGGAAAACTGCCTTAGAGTGCAGCTCCGCTTCCCCTTAGTCTAAAGAGGCACCAGGGTCATACCCTTGTACAGTGTAACCTGTCCGTAAAGAACGTTGCTGTAAAGTTCAAAGTCATATCTATAAAGCTTATGGGGCAACCAGTGATGTCATGTTTCTCTGGCTCAGCTCAGGATCAGAGCCCAGGCCTTTTGTCACCCTGCTGGGCTGGGTAAATTACTTTTCTCTCCAGCAGCAGGAACAAAGGGACCCTCACAAAGAGAGCAATTCGCCTTGATTAGGTCAGCTCCTCAGAAGGAGGTGGTGGGGTTAACTGCTCTGCATCAATCAACCAGCTGTCATTCTGTGCCAGGAAGAGGGCAGGTCCAAGCCCACTAAACAAAGGGAGGGAGCACAGATCCTGGAGCCAAACCAGGAGGGGGGCTTCTTTGAGGTTTTGCTTTGGCAGGCCCTGGAAGTGATGTCAGTGAGGATTGGAGTTGAGACCCCCTGACCACATTTGGAAAGTGACTCCTGGGTGTCACCATCTTGAAGTATCCCAGAAGGCTGTGCAGGAAGGTTAAAATAGGGGTGGAGAGATGATGTGGCACCTCAGGATAGGCCAGAGGTGCAGCCTTACTGGACACTCCCGCTCCCACTTAAAAGGTCTCTGGTGGGAGAGATCTCTCTTGGATGTTCTTTTCTGTTGAAAACTGGGACTGGAGGCTGATGCCATGGGCAGTTGAAAGGAAGGACCCCCTAACTGCAATCTGGATGAAGGACTCTGCCTCTGATTGACCTCAGTACCAGTGGGGCACTCCCCCAGGATCAGGGTCGTTGGTCCCATTTTACTCCTAAGGACCATTTGAGGAAAGACTGGGCTTCTGCACAAGTAGAGAGCGAAGAGAGGAAACAAAGTAAAAGGCTGGGGCAGGGAGCCAGTGAAACCAGCTCCCTGCCACATTTGTCTAACGCAATATTTAGACTCTAACAAACTGCTTGACTCTAGTCAGCATGGCTTCCGGTCATGTCATTCGACCGAGACTGCCCTGATCATGGCAACTGAGGAGATTCGCAGACAGGTGGATGGAGGGGGAAGAGCAATCCTCATCCTCTTAGACCTATCAGCAGCATTTGACACCGTGAATCACACAGTGTTAATGCGGCGGCTGAAGGCTGTGGGGATTGGGGAACTGGCTCTGTCCCTTCTCTCCTCGTTTCTGGCTACCAGGGAACAGACCATACATTGGGAAAATTTGCAATCTGAATCTTTTCCTTCTACCGTGTGGAGTGCCGCAGGGATCTGCACTGTCGCCAACTCTGTTTAAAATATACGTCACCACACTCGCCAGACTCATCAGAGAGCATGGCTTCTCGCTGGTTTCGTATGCGGACGACTCACAGATTGCCATCTCTGTATCTAAACAGTATGAGTCCACTGCCGCTAACTTCCATGCTTGTCTGACTCACATCATGAGCTGGATGAGTCGTAATTTTCTCAAGATCAATACGGATAAGACGGAGGTGATGGAGTTTGGCAACAGTCCATCCC
Organism: Calotriton arnoldi; assembly: GCA_963921515.1. Taxonomy (NCBI): domain Eukaryota; kingdom Metazoa; phylum Chordata; class Amphibia; order Caudata; family Salamandridae; genus Calotriton; species Calotriton arnoldi. Next base: position 701,138 of record CAWUFW010003915.1, on the reverse strand, counting down.
TGTGGAAACCACCCTGGTGGCCGACAGAGGCGGGTGAATGTCCCGTTTCGTCCAATAAGGTTAAGAACCTGGGGGTCATTTTTGTTGACCAGCTTAATATTGCGGCCCAGATCAACTGTGTAACCTCTTCCTGCTTCTTTTTACTGAAGCTTCTTAGGAAGATCTTTCCTTTCATCCCTCAGGAATTAAGGAAAACAGTGGTAGTGGCCCTTATTCTCTCGAGGTTAGATTATTGCAATGCACTTTTTATAGGCATTGATAAAGCGCAGAGGGCAAAATTACAATCAATACAAAATGCTGCTGCTCGTTTATTGTTAAACATTCCTAGAGGCCATTCTACCTCTGTTGCCATCGGGTCACTACACTGGCTCCCGATTCAGCAAAGGACGGAATTCAAAGCCTTATGCCTGGTCCACAGGGCATTATATGGCGGAGGGGCAGCTGATTTCCGGAATTTTTTCTCTTGGTACACACGAGAAACCTCAGATCCACAAACGCGGGTCTCATCTGTATCTCTAAAATTCATAAAGTCAGATGGGGAGGTAGGAGCCTATCACATTGTGCAGCCAAGTTGTGGAACCAGCTGCCCATCACCATGAGATTACTATAGAATAGGCAGCTTTTTAGGAAATCGCTAAAAACCTGGCTGTTTCCAGCGATCTAAGGTCTGGTATAGCTGTTGCAGTCCCTCTATCTCACCTCCTAGCGCCAAGACGCCTTCGGCATTCGAGCGCTTTAAAAACTTTATCCTATCCATGAAGGCCAGGATTCCTGAGGAAAGTGCTCCAAGTGGCTAGGGCTCGCCACCAAAAGCAAAATAAGAACAACATTGTTTAAATTGTCCCCACTGGGGCTGAGTTATGGCTGTTGGCAGTTTGGTGACCTTTGGTCCTCTTTTCCAGTGACAAAGTGTGTGGGGCTCTGCCCCCAGTTCCAGTTCGTCCCCTGGGGTGAGTCAGGGCTTACCCCCAAAAAGTTGCCTTCAGGGTGGAGAACCATCTTGCCCCCCCATACTAAAGGTCAGGAAATGGCCCAGGAACCCATTCCTGGGCCCCATGAATGTAAAGATGAGGGAGAGCCATCATCCCTTGGCCCAGAGGCGGAGAAGCCAAGGGAGCGCCATTGCACTCCCCGCAATTGCAGGAAGGAGCCCAAGACCCCATCCCTGGGTCCCGATATCTCTGAGAAAGGGGAGAGTTCTGGCCTGCCCTGCTCCACATTCCTGAGTCTTGGGGGAGTTGGAAGGCCAACCACATGGTGCGCATCTGCCCGCAGGAGCGGGCAGAAAAGAATGCTGCTGCTGGCTCCTGTGATAGCACATCAGTGTGCTGGCTGCATGGGGAGCCAGCTTGGGACAGCCTGGGGTGGTCTCCTGAGGCTGTACTGCATTATTAAACACAGCGGGGTGCCCAAGTGGGACTAGGCAACCCAAAAGCAAGACAAGGGTCCACGGTGCAAGGCCACGTGGCCCTAAAGGAAAAGCTGTACATGGGCTGTATGGGTGGGACCGGGCACCCCACCCAAAGGAGAATGAACGTGGCATGAGGCTGCATGAAAAAAAAGGGGAACAGCAACTGCAGCTTTCCTGGAAGCAGGGAGAGAATCGCTCATTTCATGTGCGAGTACTCCGAGGAGCATCCCATAATGCCATGCAGAGCTTGTCAGTTTCACTGGCATTTTAGATTGAAAATCCATCGTTTTGGCTTTGTAATGGCCCCAGGAGAATGGGGTCACCACCAAAATAATGCTAAAGTGCAGGGTGAGCTATAGGACAGGGCAGCCTCTGCCCAAAAAGAATTACCAGGGCCCTCACCCTAAGTGGGGTGAGACTCTAAACTGATAACTCCATAGGATTTCCTTGGATTTGTAAGCACTCCCTAGGCTGAAGATCTGCTCCTGAGCAGGGAGTGCTGCGCCCTCAAGGGGCAAGGATTATGACTACAGTTCATATGGTCTGAAGTAGTACCATGTGAGTTTTCATGTTGGGAGACCCCCTTTAGGGGTAAATGGCGGTTATTGCACATGTGTGTATTTACAAAAATGATGTTCTTTAGGGACCATGTTAAGAATGCAGTATTTCATGCTGAATTTGGTGAAAAGCATGTGCTGCAAGCGCCCTCTAGGGGAGAAAGTCTATAATTGCAAAGTGATCAAATTATGAAGGTGATGCCCTTTAGGGGCTGCAGTTAAATTGTGTCATTCATGCACAGCCCAGTCATGCATAGATATTACCTCTTGCGAATGCTTTATTTAAATAATGAGACTGCTTTACTTAAATAATGAGACTCACACTCGTGATCAAAGTTTCCATGCTTTATTGACAGTGTTAAGTGTCCTCAGTCATGGTTATATGTAGATATTGCATTTATTCCTATGATGAAATACTTGTTGAGAAAATGAGGTTAACAGCCGCTCGCTTTGGTGCCAGTATTAACTGCTCTTACTCCAAGTTATGTTCAATCCTTGCAGTTAGAGACAAGATAATGTTTAGACATTTGAGTTGTGGTACTAGACCCTCCTTTGGGAGGGGTAAGAATGATTATGCAATATCATCACAAAGTATTTCCATCAGCTAGTGTATATTTGCAAATTGCTGCATAGTATTGAGTAGTGTGCATGTAATAAATGTACTTTTCCTAGTTCAAAAGAAAAAGCACTGACTGGTCAATCATTTATTGAGTGTTATTGTTGTGTATCTGTGAATGGTGATTACTAGCCCACACCACCCGCCTTGAGCAGGTCTTGGACTGCTCTGCTTCGCTACCCTATGAGAGTCAAGCGCTACAATGGGGTGTTTGGTTTCCAGTGGAGGACAAATGTAGACCTATTACTCGTGCAGGCCACACAACTAATTATGCATTTTCTAACAGGAACTAAAGTTGTGCACCAGAAAGAGGGGCATGTTTAAGTCTTTGTTCAAAACTTGGAGCAGCTCAGCACAAGCTGCCACTATTCCCCAACACATGACTCAACATATTCTATAAATATACACCCAATACATCCGCCTCCATGAATAACACTCTAAACGCGTACCACACAGAACCAACACACACACAGACAAAAAACAAATCTACCAACTACAACAACCTTTACTCACTGGATTATTCTCAAAACTCTAGTTGCTCAGCTAGGCCCATGCAAATGTTTTATTAGGAGGGCATAATCTTGCATAATTTTTGATTTTTAGCTTTATACTGGTTTCTGATCTTCCCGAAATTAATCCATTATGCCACATCATTAGGAGGCAATCAGAAAAATGCTTTAGAATAATAGAATAATCGTGTATTATGATGTGTGAAATAATGAAGCTCTTACATTTCTGAAACAGAGCTGTACAAAATGACAGAAGCAGAGCTCGTTTTGCCCAAGGGTTGCTTTTCGCCCACTAACAGATTTTCGATAATTTTATTGAATTAATGACTAGTCACTTGGCCTAGGCATTGTTCTTGTGTAGTGGATGTCTTACTATGGTAATGTCTTTTGGTCTTTTATGTACTAATTTTGTAGAAATGTTCCATCATTTCATTTCATCGACCTAGCCAGCTCACAGAATATTATTTGTGACTTTGATTTGTGAGTGGTTTTAATTTATTTCGCAGCACAGCTAATTAAAAAAGCATATTCTAAATTCTGCACAATTATATCATGATATAAACAAAAGGAAAACATTTTACATAGTTTATAAAGATGTGCAATAAAGAATTCCTGAAGCGTAATTTCAAGTCCATTCAGGTAAAATCGTATCACAGAAGCATGGAAACAACAGAATGAACCGAGCGTGAGCAGCTATTGTTTATGGTAATTGTGTTTTTGTAATAACTTTATTGAACGAAAATGTACGTGCATACACATTTCGCGCCAAAATAAAGAGATAAATGCCCATTGCATTTTTTTATTTTCACATAATTACGCAAAAGTAAATTAAGTGAATTTCGCGCACCCCTAACTAAAACCCCACTACTGATAAAATGTACCCAGAATGCAGGATTAGTGCTAACATTGCTGGGGACTGGCAACAACATTGTGTCAGGAACATCTCCCTGTTGCTGCATGCCGACGTTATGTGTGTAGCAATGTAGGGGAGCCACCTCTGGGCCATCCATCCTTGTTACTAAGAGGAGTCGGTGCACGTCCTATAAGTTCATCACCGCTGTTACAGATTACCCTTCCAAAGTTGGTTATAAAAAGATTATTCCCTAATGATTGAGAAAGCAGTGTTGCGTAAGGAGTAGTGAGAAGAGCATGCAATGGTGTGCAAGCAGTAGAGAGAAGAACAAACAAAGTTGCATAAGTAGACCAAGTCCAACAGTAAGGGAATAAGAAAATATTAAGTAATATGTATCTGTTAATTCCCTTGTGCTTGCTGTTGCAGTTAGACTAGTTTTCTCAGAGTTCATAAAAACATTAGCAATGTGGCAGTATTAAGTGCCACTGTGTTGGCGCAAAGGGTTTGTAAAAAAGCCCCAGAGTCCTCAGAGTGAGCATGTAATCATGCAGCGTAACTCTGGTGGCCTCCCGAGAGCACCAGTGGAGGCATTTTGTGGTAGGGGAAAAGCAGTGCCAATATTCATCAGAGTCCAGCTAGAAAGAAGAGAGGCCGCCAACCCACAGCAGAAGGTGGAGTACCAACATGAATTGAGATTCTGGGGCCCTAGACAGACCAAAATAAACCCAATTGCACTACTTTGGATGGTTTGAGATTGACAAATGTGGGTAGCAATATCTCTAGGAGACAAAACAAAACTCTAGACAACATCACAAACCATTGGAAAAACCTGAGGTTAAATTTCCATCATTTTCGACTCACCTCTGTGATGCATTTTTCCAATGAGTTCAACCCTGCTCCATATGGGGTTGCCTTGCTTGTACTCGGAGGCGAGACCCTCTTTGTTTGTAACCAACAAATTATCCAGGCTGCGTTTCAGTATCATCAGTGACGTGTGCTTTTGGTTTATAGATAGAGTGGGCATAGTATCCATGTCTGAACATACCCTCTCCAATTAAGGAAATTATTTCCATAAAGATGAGGAATGTTTAAGGAGCAATTACACAATTATTCTATTATTTTTCCAGTGCAAAACGTTCTCACCATTAGGCAGTCAATCCTACTGATCACCAAAAGGCCAAACCGGTCAGGTGATGCTCCATGTGCATGAGACAGAAAGCAACCCCAGGCAAACGTTGGCTCACCATTGAGAACTAGTTTGATTCACTTACCACAGTGAGCAAGGAATCCTCATTTGAACACACCTGAGCAACCTAAGAAAACGTAGCAGAGAACAGAATACATGCCAGAATTATTTAGACTAATGTTTCTAACTCACTAGGAATACCTAAATGAAGCTGGATGAACATTACTTAGCTAATCGGAGTACTGAAGAAGAGTGGCAACTCAAAAGAAACAATCTGTAGCAAACTGCTTTTCATTTACGCATTCATGTTATTTTCTATGCTATACACCTTGTTTTAAGAAGATTTTAGATGGCTGTAATGCACATAACAATGGTAGAGTTTTAATTGACACATCTAGATAAACTCTGGGGAGTCTTGTGAGGTTTTGTGTAGCTACAGTCAATAGTTTTGTGTATGGAGCTGCTAAATCAGTTGGGAAACAATAGAAGTAAGCAGTGTAATATGGTATGGTAAGAGTTTTTTCGATTACTGGGGTGAGAGTGAAGATGTTGGGGAGTAAAAGACTGTTAGTAGGGATGCCAGTTATTGGGTAGTTAGTAGTGAAATATGAAACCACTATGCTGTGCTGTTTGATCGATTTTAGTGAGGACATTTTGTGGGAGCATGCACTCTGGATTTAATAATTCATTTTATTATGGGTTCACCTCAAAATTTTCATTTTTAGAAATTTAATGAACTATTGTCAGGCAAGCTTTCAGGCACACAGGGGCTATAGGTGCTTGAAAATGAACGAGTTTAATCTTAGACCGGCTGGAACCCTAGACCACTAACCTCATGCAAGGATTACGAGTACCTGCTTCCTGGATAGGGGTTGTTTCATGGTCAAGACTGGTAGAGCCCTATTTAAGACTCCTTATGTGCTCTAGTCTTTGCCTGGTAGCGACTTGCATGCCTGTATTGACTTTCCAACTTCTGCTACAGTTTGCATCTATTTTGCATATCTCGCTGTTGTTCTTTGTGTCTTTCTCTGTTACCTTGGTTCCCTTTAGTCCTTCCCTAGCCTAGTCCTTTGTGCGGTCATTTGTAAACTTTGTTTTGAGAGTCTTGTCATACGTTTCCTCTGTGCGTTTGGCCAATGTAAGCGTCAAAACTATGCAGGACTAAGTCCATGCATACCTTCACATTAAGTTGACCTAAATCCTGGCTAGCTCATAGTGCACCATATGGACCTCTAAAGCTTACACGGTACCGATGGAGTAACTCGGACATGCTCAAAGGGAAACACAAGAAATATTCAATTTGGAATTTCAAACATTTATTGAAGCAATAAGATTCTTGTGTAAAATATGTACGCTGCATTGATTAGTAGAAGGAAAAAAAAGAATAATCAGCATTACAAGAATGATAAAGAAAATAAACAGCTCAGCGATTGCGCTGTTACATTTATTATATGAATGTAAATAATTGTACTCCTATCTAGCACTTCCTATCCTAATATGCATAGGGTGTGCGGATCTGCCAGAATACCTTAGAATGGTCTAACTCCCCATTTACTTGCGAGTATGTGTCATCTGGGAGCCCGTCTTGGCGGAGAACATGCCTCCGTCCTTCTCATGAGGGTAACGAGATTCAGCTGGGCTAGAATTCTGGCATAGGGCGACCTCGACAGTGCCAGCAAAATGTTCCTTTCTCCTAACAAAGGGCTGGAAGAGTTTTTAGAACAAACTTCACCCATACTCTCCATGCCGGAGTACTAGTCTGGCTGCTATTGTTTTTTCTACCCTTCCAGAGCTGTTGTCAAACAGCCAACAAACAATGACATTTTGCACAGTGAAGTTAGTTCTTGTACAGAACGTTCAAGGGCCTGATAATATGCCTACGAAGATAGGTTAGTGTAAGCAAATCTGTTTCTAGGAATATTATCTTATAAGGGTGCCCAAACAAATGTGTGTTAACGTCATCGTTTAAAAAAGATGTCAACTTTAAACGTGAACATGTAAAATGGTGGTGTTCTGTGCCCAGGGCCTATGTAACCACATGACAGTCTTACCAGAAAGTATTTAAAAGCATCCAGGGGCTTTCACTGGATTCCGGGTCACCTCCCACTTATCATAGCAGCATCCGCTGCCGGAACGGGTAAGCCTTTTTTTCATTCAGTCTTCATTCTTTCTTATAAGGCAGGTATTATTTACTGACCATCTGCCCTCTGTCTTTCAGCTACTCAGACCTACCTGTCCTCATAAGATCAGTCCCTTGAAATAGATGAATACAAAAGCGAGTGGGCTCTGGGCCAGGATTCGTCTGTCACTTCCTTTCCCTGCTTCTGTGCCAATTTCTGTGCCTGGTGACACGTTTCATTCTATTCACCAGCACAGAGATTCAGGGACATTAAGGGCTTTCAGTGGATCCACAATTCTGAAACCTGACAACTATCAATAGTTTAATTGTGCATTTAGGGAAGTACAGTATTCCAGATCATTGTGTCCTGCATCAAAGATATGAAATCCTATGCTTCTGACATGTGAAATTCTGTTGACACATGGGGCCTTATAGGAAAGGAACTACCCAGCCTTAGTTCGGCGGTCCCGACATCCTTATTTGGATGCGACCACCCATAGGGCGGTTGGAAACATCCATTTTTCAATAGAAGCTTGTGCGGTGGGTGGAAAAGGCCCGCAGCACAAGCTTCCATTGTAAAATTGATGTTTTCAAACATCCCTGCACCGGTGCCTGCCACACAGTGCAGGGATGTTTAGGGTGGCACAATACGGAGGGCCAGCAGGGAAGGGGGCCCTGCTAGGGGCCTCCAATGTCGCTTTCCAATGGCCTTTCCATGTCGGAAAGGCCGACATGGAATGGCTGTCGGGAACCAACATCATAATACAGATGGCGGAGCCACCGTCATTAAAGGATTATGAACTGTTTCCGATGCACCAATGGGCTCCTGGAGCCTGCCAGAAAGCGTTGGACAATCCCTCAGACTGATGCCTCCGAGCGCACACATTGTAATGCGCCGGTCAGACAACAGCAGCAGGTGGCGGTCAGACCGTCACCGACGAACCGTCGGTTGCGATTCGACCGCCATCGTAATCAGGCCCATAGTCTACAAATTTCTGAGCAGTATTTCCTGCTTTCTCTGTAGTGTCCTGGCAGACTCTTTAGATATCCTTTACCTTTATTCAAAGCACCTCGTGTGTAAGATTTGAGAATGTAGACTTGATTCTGATGTGCACCAGGGCCCATTAGAATGTTTTAAGTGTGGGTTTGATGGGACTGTATTTTCTTTTTAAACTGAAAGCCTGTCAGACTTCCTGGATTTGGACTCTTAATAAACAGCTTTTTGGGGAGGGTAAAATAGACTTCATTTCAAGATTCTCTTCAAGTCATGATCATAGACCTAGTCAGATCTACTCAGTGGTTGATTTGGAGAAGTGGATAGATAATATTTTTCACCATTGACAACAGTTTTACTTTTGGTTTAGGGAGGAGGTGAATTTGAGGCCTGAATCAAAGGTCACTCTTATGTTTACTTTTTATCCCCAAAATTGTTGACACAAAAATATTCTGGCACAAAATATTGTTGTCAATAATATCATTTTTTGATAAATAATATCGTTTTCAAGAATATCTTTTTATAAAACATTTCCTTTTTTAATTCATTTAATGTGTTTTAGTTAATATATTAATTTTGAGTGTTAGTATTGATAGTAAAATTATTATTCATTTTTCAATATATGGTTTGTAATTTTAAGTGTTATACTATTTTTTTGTGTGAATTTAATTTGTTATTTATATATAGTGTAGTGGTAGACTGTTGGCCTTGTAGAGGAATAGGGTGGGACGTTAATTAAAATATAAATAATTTAAATTTAATGATAAATATAATTTTTTTAATAAATTGATTAATAATTATGTTAATGTTTTCATTGTTAAAGTATTTTTTTGTTAATTGTTGATTTTAATGCACATTTTAATTGTATTTTTATTAATAGTAAGTTATATTTTAGCAATGTGTTTTTGAGTTTGTGGGGGAATAAGATGGGATGTCAATTAAAATAACCATTATGTAAATAGTATTGTTAATGTATTTTCAATTTCAATTTAATATTTATTTGAGTAAATTAATACTTTTTCTATTGTTTTTTAATTCCTGAATTTTTTTACTATGTTACTTTTAAATTTATATGCTTGTTATGGAGTTATTTTTATACTGTGTTATGTTTGGTAGTCGTATAGGTTTGGAAGACTTTTAAGTTATAGTATTTTGTATATTTATTATTTTTTATGTAGTGCAATAATTGACAATTGATTGGGTATAATTGTACTATTGTACTTTTTATCTTAAAGATCTTGATGCTTTTAATAATGAATTAATTTTATTGTAAGTTTTGTTGAAATTTTGTGTGTGAAATTATTTTATTTACTATTAGCTTTAATAAAATAATTTGGTATTTATTTAAAAACTGCATCAGAATTATATTAGACCTGACATCCTTGGTGTGGTTTCCCCTGACATTTTGGCTTCTGACCTCCTGTTTTTGACTGTTGTTCCCGGCCACGTTTTTGATGGATTTAGGAATCTGGGGACCTGACCACTGATAACCAGTGCTAAAGTGCATGTGCTCTTTCCTTAAAACATGGTAACATTGGTTTATCCACAACTGGCATATTTGATTTTCTTATAAGTACCTAGTAAAGTGCACTACATGTGCCCAGGGCCTGTACACCAATGACACTAGTGGGATTGCACCACTGATTGGGCCATCCCCTTAAGTAGCCCATTAAACATGTCTCAGGCCTGCCACTGCAGAGCCTGAGTGTGCAGTTTTAAACTGCAATGCTGACCTGGCAAGTTAACCTACTTGTCAGGCCCAAACTTTCCTTTTATTACAAATAGGTCCCTAAGGTAGGCCCTGAGCAGCCAATGAGCACATTGCAGTGTATTTGAAAAGTAGTGCATGTACTTTTAACTTTTACATGTCCTGGTAGTGAAATACTACTAAACTCATTTTGCATTAGTGCATGGCCTATCTCTCCCATAAGATAACATTGGGATTTCCCTATCGCATTTCTAAGCGTAATTTCCAATTGGGAAAAGATGCCCCCCCCAAATTTGGTGTCTCTGGAATCACAATTTAAAAACACAACTTATGGTGAAGTTGGTTTTTAAATTGCAGTTCTAGAAATGTCACTTCTAGAAAGCTGGCATTTTCTTACTGTAACCATTTGGTGCCTTCTGCCTGTCTCTGGAATACACGTCTGTGGTGGGTGGCAGCTGGCTTCCTGCATTACCTCTAGATACCAACTCACAAAGGAAGGGAAGGTGGGAATGAGCGGCCATCTGCATGCTGATGGGTCATCCTGAGCAAGATCGGACGGAGGAGCTGAAGTTACACCTGAAAGCGCTGTGTCCTGTCCCCACACAAAGGTTTGCATACCCCCCTGTAGTGACTCTGATGTCAGGGCAGGAAAGAAAGGGACTCTGTGCACTTCAAAGCATGTCTTTGAAGTCTCGTCTAATACAAATCCCCAACTGAGTATCAGTAGTGGACCTCTGACACCACCAAATCAACCATTCTACCAGGAAGACGAACTGCTGTGCTGCTGGAGGGACTGCCACTTTGCTGAACTGCTTACTGTGTTGGCCTGCTGCCTGATGCCTCTTGCCTGGGAGTGAGAAGGGCTGGACCTGCATCTCTACATCCCAGAACCAAAGTATCTCCAAGTGCCATTTGTCTTGCCTCCAGTTTTCTGAAGTCTCAGGTATTTCTAAGACTTCTCTCTTCAACCTGCAAATAGCACCTGGAGTCTGTCTGCTGTAAGTCCTGCTCTGCCAAGTGCTACCAATCCAGTCCTAGGCCCTTGGAAGTGAGCTTAAAGTGCTGCATCTGCCAGAACACACGCATCAACACCGTTGCGCCATTCAAAACCAACTCATCGCTGCAGTTGTGGGAACCAGATGAATGCAATGCACTTGGAACCGCTCCATTGATGCAGATGAGAAGCACACAAGAAACATCAATTTGAAGTGCCTGCAGGATAGCAGGTCCAGTCCTGTTATATTCATCCACAGGTCCAGATGTGTTATGAGGAGCTGCTGGTGAGGTGCCACCTTCTTAAAATTTACTAGCCAGTAGGTGGGGGTAACTCCTGGCCACTCCCAAAAAATCAGAAAACAAATTCCCAATGCTAATCTACTCCACAGTGCCTGATTCTGATGAAATCCAACATGGCAGAACCCTTCTTCCTGTAGAGGTAGCATGATGTCCAACTGGTTACAGATGGCTCTTGGATCAAATAACGTCTCTTCTCCAGGGTCACATTTTACAGTTAACTATAAATAGGCAGAGCTCACCCAGTTTCTTTCAAGTTAGTTGCATTCCTGAACTCTCACAATCTGCTGTTCCTGAACTGAACCACATACCTCACACCGAGGTCTTCCTGCCAAAAGGCCGAAACCATTGTATCTATTCTGTGAGCAGTTTACAGGCCTTAGTGCAAAGCACTGACCAAGGACAACTACATGCAAGCTAATGGTAATTATACTTTTCCTACCTAAAAGCTCTAGTAGGCTAATTTCCAAAAGTTGCCTTTTCTGTATATTTATGAAAATTCAACTTCATTAATGAATTGGGGTTTAATAACAATTAGAAACAGTGCCCAGTTCCATAGCTTATCACAAGCCAAAGTTAGCAAATGTAGTAGTTTAATTGGACTTTCGTTTTCCTCAAAGGATCATCATAATTTCTGTGCAGTTAAAATATTTTTCTTGGGCAATTCACTGTAGGAACATGAAAACATGAAATTATCACATTTCATTTTTAAATACTAGGCACCCTACATTATGGGCTACAGTGCCTGCTAAGGGGTGATCTGTTTTATATTTTCCTTGTCATTCTAGTGGATGGCACAGTATCTGCGGCAGTTTACATCTCACAATTATTTTGCCATCTCACATTTAATTTGATGTTTTCTGGCACCATATACTATGGCCTTACTGTAAAGATAATTATGACAGTTGGGGATTACCCAATGTTACCATGCTTTAGGGGTCAAAGAATATACTTTGGAGACTGGACCATAGTACCCCAGTGTGCAGAGTTTAAAAACCAGCCACATCAGTCCTCAGATTATGGGAGTCACCATGCAAAAAGACGTGCTTTCTCACAGGTAAGACCTGAAGAAGAACACTATTCATATCCCTCCTCGGAGAGGAATGGTGGCGCTGGCACCACATTGCCGGCACAGAATCAATCACCAATCCACTACACTCTCAGTGCTGACATTCAGCACAGTAGCTTATTTTCAAGCCTCTCAACATTCTCAGTTGCTTTATTTCCATTTGCTGGTTTGGGTTCATTAGCATCATATGTAGGAAAAAAAACTCATTTTAATTGATTTTCTAATTTTATTTTCTTGCCAACCTCATACTGAAAGGAAACTCAACAGCAGCTAATGTCAAGAGAAACAGGAGAGAAGTAGATGCTCTTGGCCGGGTCCCGCGTTTTCCTGCTGCTTTCCTGCTCTCCTGCCTCTGGCAGGAACAGGAAGAAGGCAGCCTCCCTCCCCTCCCCTAAGCCAATCACAACCCTGCAATGGCAGCGTTGTGATTGGTGAGGACGGCGCCCAGCCAGGCGCCTATCGGGAGGCCTTTTTTTCTATGTAGGCTGCATGCAGCCTACATAGAGAAAATCCAGAGTGCGCATGACTGGTTTGGTCGGCCCCAGAGGGCTGACCAAACAGGCAAGACCCACAGCATTGGGCAAGCCTCTCCTCCCCGAACCCGACCACCTGCCCCCAACCAGGCATACCCTTCTGCTTTCTCGCAGCGCGAGAAGCAGAAACATAAAATGGGATTTAAAATAACATTTTATGTTTCTGCTTCTCGCACTGCGAGAAAGCAGTGGGGCGACGCTCCTCCGCCCTAATGGAGGAGCCGCCCCTGATGCTTGGTAATGGAATGTGTGGTTTCCGTCACACAACCTGTGGAGAGGAATAGTTTGGTTAGATCTCATGTGAGCGTATCAGGGCAGTGGGCTATGTGTGCATGTCTGTGACGTGCAAGATCCAAAGATGTGCTCTAACCATGGCACATCGAGCAGTACGTGCAGCTAAATTAATGTAAAAATGCAGACTAGTTTGACCACATACCCAGGCCCTAGGCCAGACCTAACAGGGCCAAGCAGAGAAGTCACCCTTGGTTGCATTGGATCATCACAGAGGTTTATGGGTTAGATATCTGTGAAGGAGGGAGATAACGAGCAAGAGGATGCCCGTCGGATTTCTGTATTCAAGAGAGCTGCTGCTTGAATGAATCACATTCCAAAGCGCACAACTATCTTTAGCGATAAAGTATAATAAATAACATGGCGTCAGTCCTATCAAAGCAAAACTCTGCATTTTGTGACACTTGGGTTAACTGAAAATATAACGCCATGGTAGAATGTAAGGGCTGTTGAATTGCACAGATTTATCTCTAGGGAAAAAAGTTCCACTATAATATGGAACTATAAATATATTTTAAGCTGAGAGACTTTGTTTGCGATGGTGAGTTAAGATGCTACAAGGTATTACAGTGCAGGCAGTTCAGTTTGTGTGATCTGTTTTGTGATCTAGCACTTACATATGACTGTTTTTCACTGTTCAAGAAAATCTTCTCTTACTAACAAATGCCCTTTTTGATTCCCATAAACATTAAAGCACTGTCTTCTGAACAAGACTACTGAATACAAAAGTCTACCCGTGGTTTTTAAATTACATAATTGAATGCTGTGCTAGCTGTTCCTTTTTTATAAGTGATATAATATCATATGCAAAATGGAAATTGTAACAAATTGACAGTGAATGCTAAATATTTACAAGGATACGTTTAGAAAAAGACAGTATAGGATATTCAATACCTTACTTGCCGGTAAACTTCGTTACCCTGATTAAGGTTCTCCTCGCCCCAGTAATTACTATATGTGGCAGTCCCGCCCCCAGACAGGCCTATCAGCACTCTACTTTTTCTTATATTTTTAACTAATAGAATAAAGACTCCTCCCTCCCTCTTTCGTGCCGGCTAGTAACAAGATCAGACAAGAAATGTAAAACCAGAAGGGAGAGAGGGTGGGCCGATGACTGGGACGAGGAGGACCTTAATTAGGGTGAGGAAGTTTTCCAGTAAGTGATGGATTCATTACCCCTCATAGGATCTCCTCGTCCAAGCCATTACAATATGAGGATTTCACATGCAACAAAGAATGCATTTAACACCATAGTCTGCAAACAAGTGACATTTATTAAACCATACTTATTTCATTGCTGCTTTCACAACCCCAACAGCAAAATTATCAGAAGAAGAGTGCAACACATCAAGACGATAGTGTTTACCAAAGGTGTGATGAGACTGTCATGTTGCCGCACTGCATATCTCCTGGATTGACCCCCTCGATGCCTCAGCCCCGGAATCAAAAACTGACCGAGTGGAGCGCTGGACATGTACTGGAGGGACTGCACCAAGGGATTTGTAAGCTTGACAGATTGCCTGCCAAATCCATCTGCTGAGCATCGAGGTAGCCATTTTTTACCCCTATTGGCACTACCAAGAAAAATTAACATGGAATTGACAAGGTGAAACTCCTTCGTACGGTGCAGGTAGATTTTCAAAGCCCCCTTAACATCCAGGGAGGAAGGCAGCCAAAGATCGCCTTCATCCTGAAAGACCAGAAGAATGACCTCTTGGTGCAATAGAAGCCTAGAGGACACCTTAGGAGTAAAGGCCCTCATTTACAAGAAGTGATGCATCTCTGCGATGCGTCAAAATCACTTACGAATTGCTATGTCAGTTTTAAAAGCCATGGATGCGCCATATTTATGGTGTGGGCCACCATGGTATAAGGATCAGGCACCGAAAAAAAGCAATTACGCTGCCGCGGGCATTTTGGTGCAGCGGAAACTGATGCTTCAGGAGGAAAACTGATGTAAGGCTGTTTTGACGCACGTAAAGTGATGCTGAACATCTGAGCATCACTTTTCATTGCATGAAATGTCAAAATAAAAAATAAAAAAATGAAGCTGTGTGAAAAATAACATTGCCACACTTCACAAAAGGCAGCCATGCAGCGGGGAGAAGAGAGCAGCAGCCAGGACAACACCCCCAACAACCCCAGTACCAGCCATGATGTCCAGACAGATTCCCAGAGGAAGAGGAAAAAGAAGTCCAACTTCAGTGAGGAGGAATATAAAATCAGCTCTTTATCACCACAAAATTGGCATTAGGGAGGAAAGAGGCCATTTGGCAGTCCATAGTGGACAAGATCAACAGCGTGGAACAAGCCAAGAGCAGTGGCAGCTGGTAGGGAACGGTGTGGTGGGGGGGGGGGGGGTTGAAAAGTATTAAAAAATACATATACTTCTTGCGCTGTCTCTCCTCGTCGTCTCTCCACTTCTCTTCCTAACTCCAAGTCTGGAAGAAGAAGGAAGAACACAGGCTCCCCTAAATCAATTACAACACTGCAATGCAGCGTTGTGATTGGTCTGAGCGGCGCTCAGATGAGGACATGGAGCCTGTGCATGTTCTCCACCCAGGCTGTGTATTACAGCCCGGTGGAGAACATGAAAAGTGCGTATAACTGTTTAGCAGGCCCAAGACGGCCAGCCAAAATGTCATGCGCACTTAAGTGCATGAACCACTCTTGCTCCCTGTGCCATCAGCCCCGAGCCCCTCAGCAATGAAAAATAAAATTAACATTGTTATCATTTTATTTTTCCCTTTTCAACTGCTCTGAGAGCAGAGTGGTGAAACTCCTCCACTTAGTGGAGGAGCTGCCACTGGCCAGGAGAACAGTCACCCACTGCAAAAAAATGCTAGCATGACTGTAAGAGCAGTTCGAAGGAGAAACTGGCCAAATACCTGAAGGCAGCCGTGCAGACTGGAGTTGGTAGTCCGACACCACCGGAGGAGCTAGATTTTTTTGGAAGAGCGGGTGGCAGCTGTCATCCCAGAGGAGTTGGTGGCAGGTGTTCCAGGACAAGACAGTGCAACCCATGAGGAACAACAAGACCTACATGTTACGTCGCAACAAGGGACAATGTGGGCAAAAAGGACATGTTGTACAGCGCAGCAACCTAGGTACCAGCGCTCCACTGCGTGCAGGCCAAAGGGCAAGAATCTGGGTCATGTATCGTTAAGCATCACATAAGTGCAAGTCACATCACCCAGTAACATTGCACAGCTCAGTCCAGCTCCCTCACATTTCTCCCTGTCACGTGTGAAGTGCAGCACTAGTCCAGGGTCAACTTTGTAGATTGGCACTTGTAGTGATATGTATAATATGAGTCACCAGAACTACAAGTCTCAGAATGCAAAGCTAAAAACATGGGTCCTTGTTCACAACTTTTTGGTGTAGGGCCGCACCACAAGGCTTCTTGCTGTGCTGCCCTGCGTCAAAAGGAAACGGCAGGACAGCACGTATCAATAAAACCACAGTCCATTCCTGTTCTCTCTGTCTGCTCACTAATTGGTGCCTAGCGCCAACACAGGGATGCTTGCACCATGGTGCAAGGGTGTCTGCGTTGTTGGCACAATTGTTTTTGTGCTCTGATGGACAACTTCCTGCACAAAAACAGTCAATGGAGGTGTTTTCCTCTTCCTATGTGTTCTGCACAATGCAGCACACATAGAAAGATGAAAAAACAAGGAGAAATAAAGGTATTTCTCCATGTTATGCCTCACCTGGGAAGGGGCAGAGTTTTGATGTATTCCCAGGTCTTTGTAAATCTGGGAATGAGTCAAAATCCATGGGTGTTGCATGGAATGCCTCCTTGATGTTGAGCTCTGCGCTGCCTAGCCACACTCCATATCTATGAGACCATGCAGGATGGCTTTACGTTGCTTAATAGATATGATTGAGAGGCCTCTGCCACCGGATCCTCAGAAAAAGAGCAGGAATGCACTGTATTCATGAAATACGGTGTATTCCTGTCCTTTTCCCCTGTGCTGGGGCACAATCTGCTGCCTAGCACCAACACTGGCACCCTTGCACCATGGTGCAAGGGTGCCTCCGTTGCAGGCAGGATTGTTTTTTTTGCAGGAAGGGGCATCTTCCTGCACAAAAACAATCTCAAGAGGGGCTTTCATTGTTCTATGGCAGCACACACGGAAAGAGGACAAAACGAGGAGAAATGAAAACATTTCTCCTTGTTACGCCTGCTCTGGGGAGGTGTAAGGTTTTGGCTCTGCTCCAGGTTTAAGTGATTTTGTAAATCTAGGACAGTGTCAAAATCCATGGATGTTCCGTGGGAGCACTCTTGCAAAGTCATCCTATACCTTGGGCACCCCCATTTTTTTACTGACTGGTACTGGTGGTAGCTGACTCTGACTGTCCCTGGGCTCTGCCTAACCAGGCCGAGGGCCAGTGCTATGCTGAAAACATACAGTGAAAACACCTGAATACACTAGGGTACACTATGGGTTAGGGTACCCCTTTGAATGGCATGACCAACCCACTAAGGGCAGGGGGATTAAAACTACCTTTAAGTCCCTAGTATATAATAGGGCATGGCAGATTGGAGGTCAGCAGCCCTTTCTACACTTGCACGTGTGCACTGCTGAGGCCTGAGGTCAGTTTAAAAGCATCCCTGTATTGCAGCAATGCTTTTAAAATGTAAATTGTGCCCAAACTTGACTTAGGTGTTTGGGGCACTACAATGTTTTGGTATATTTGGTACCCCCAGGGTCTCCCCCAGGTGTCCCAGTGGTGGGCGGTCAGGTAGGTATAATGATTACCCTTATAAAATAGGTTTTATATGCTTTAGGTTTAGTGAAATTGCACATTTCACTTCCCACATGGTAGTAAAGTGCTTCCCAAAATCGACTTTGTGCCAGAAGCACTGTGGAGTGTGGAGCTAAAATATTTCTACATATTCAGAACCCCTAAAGTCTCCACTGGGTGTTCTAGAGGTGGGGGGTCCTGTAGATATAGGCAGGCTCCTTATAAAATATGTTTTATAAGCCCTGGTGTTGGAAAAACTGCCCAAGTCATTTTCCCAATTGCAGATCCCCAGCCACATAGGTTAACATGGAAAGAAGTTATTCATTAATAATTCCCACCAGGAGAACCAGAAAATTTCATTCAAGGACTGACTAGAATGGTATTGAGAAATCCAACAATATACTATTGTTGAATTTATCCTAAAAGGTACAGACAAGAAATTATAAGACCTTCTTGTCTGTAAGCCAAAATTCAGCCTTCCAGTGATCTGTCCTGATTGGTCAGAGTTAATTGGATTAGCCAGACTGCTTTGATGAGGTGATAACGCCGCTGGGGGGAAAGAGCCATTCTGGGAGGAGAGGGCTCTGCTACATAGAAATGCCAGAGCAAGGGGAGGGGTTGTAAACAATAATCTTCAATAGAAGGAGGAGACAGGCAGGGAAAAATTAGTTTTATTTACACCCATGCTCTTTGACCCCAGCCAGATTTCAGGCTTAAGGAAGGAATGTGCAGATGCCAGGGGGTTGTTTTAAACAGCTCTTGCATCTCTGCTGAGACTGCAGCTATATTGAATTTTGGAGAAATAGTGCTTTCTGGGAGACCATTGTGCCACATTGTGCTGCACCTCATTGGACTGGAGTGCCCTCCTGTGTGAACCCAGAGAACACTGAAGAAGTATCTGAGAGGGGCAGCGCCTCTCAGATCTTCTGCTTGAAACTACAGAACAAGTAGGGTTCATGCAGGAAGTTTGATTTGCAACAACCAGGCCCTGTACTCTGACTGACTGTGCCTGCTGCACAATCTGGAACTACAGCCCTGTGGATCAAATCTGCTTCAAAAGGACTAAAGAGTGGACTCCCTGCAAGCTACAAGTTAACAGAGCTCACCTGGACCATCACACCAAGAATCCTCAGCCTGGAGTACTACCAATGGATTTGTAAGGGTTTTGTCCAAGTGGATTGTGGGATTTGAAGTCCCAAACTTTCAAGGACCGTCTTGGAGCTTCTAGACCCTTGGAGTAAGTTTTGGACACTTTGGGACCCTCAAAGGAACTTCAGGAAGAAGGTCCAAAAGTTTGAAGAAGTTTTGAACTTTGGAAAAAAGCTCCATAAGTGGACGGACTCCACCTGGCCATCCAAGCCGGCGACCCTCAACCCCGAGCCGGCCTGCCCTTCAGGTTCGTCCCGCTGAAAAATTCCGTAGGTCATTTTAAAGATAAAAATATTTCCTATTTTTATAAATTTGTGTTGGATTTTCATTGTGTGTTGTGCCTAAATTATTTACTGAATTGGTGTTTTTAAATAGTTTACATACGTCTTTGAAGTTAAGCCTGCCTGCTCGCAGGCAAGCTACCAAGGGATGAGCATGGGAATACGTTTCTGAGAACTGTTCTGATTTATTGCCAGTGGTAGATCCATATATTCCACTGCTAATGATCCACTTTCCAACAAGCACCCACTGCAACGCCAATGAAATACCTCCTTGACGCTTTGCGCTGCCTTGCCTTACTCCATATCTATGGTGACATGCAAAGCCACTCAAGCTAGCTTTGCGTCACCTAATTGATATGATTGAGAGGCCTGCGCCACCGGAGCATCAAAAAAGTGAGGCACCCGTGCCGCAGGCCTCTTGTAAATAAGCCCCTAAATTTATACGAATTTCTAAAAAAAAGAAAAATACTGGTCATTGGGTATATCTATTGATGTTGTGTTCCTGCTAAAGGAGGCAAATACATTTAGCAACTGAAAGGTGGTGCTAGTAATACGAGATTAATACGAGAGTAATACGAGAACTGTGTTTATTTATGAACACACATATTGCAGTATGCACTTAGGGCCTCATTTACAAAACACTGGCGTAGGCCAGCGCCGCAAGTCTTTTTGCTGCACTGCCCTACGCCAATTTGAAAGGGCAGGAATGTACATATTTACAAGACACAGTCATTTCCCCCTGTGCTGGTGCACAATTTGCTGCCTAGCACCAACTTAGTCACTCTTGCACCATGATGCAAGGTTGCCTCCTTTGCAGGCAGGATTGTTTTTGTACAGGAGGCGTTTTCCTCAGAATGCAGCACACATGGAAAGAGTCAAAAGCGAGAAGAAATGAAAACATTTCTCCTTGTTACGTATGCTCAGGGGAGGCGTACGGTTTTGGCGATGCCCCAGGGTTATGTGATTTTGTAAATCCGGGGCAGTGTCAAAACCCATGATTGTTGCGTGGGAGCACCCACGGCAACATCCATGAAATGCCTCCTTGATGCAAAGTAAGGCAACACAGAGCTTTGTTCTGCCTTGCCTTACTCCATATCTATGAGACCATGCAGAGCCACTCAGGATGGCTTTGTGTCACCTCATAGATGTGATTGAGAGACTTGCACCACCGGAGCATCAAAATATGTGATGCTCCAGCGGCTCAGGCCTCTTGTTAATAAGACCCTAAATTTATAGTAATTTTTGAAAAAGAAAAATACTAATCATCGAATATATCTATTGATGTGTTCCTGGTAAAGCAGGCAAATACATTTAACAACTGAAAGGTGGGAATGAATGTGCTGCTGCCAGCAATATGAGAATTGTGTTTATTTACGAGTAGACATATTGCAGTATGTACTTACGGCCTAATTTACACAAAAATGGCGTAGGGCAGCGTCGCAAGTCTTCTTGCTGCACTGCCCTACACCACTTTGAAAAGGCAGGAATGCACCGTATTTATGAGATATTGTGCATTCATGCCTTTCCCCCTGCGCTGGTGCACAATTTGCTGCCTAGCACCAACATAGACACCCTTGCACCATCCTCTGTTGCAGGCCGGGTTGCTTTTTTGCAGAAAATGCACCTTCCTGCATAAATACAATCCCAAGATGCGTTTTCCTGGAAAGAGGAAAAAACTAGGAGAAATACAAATATTTCTCCTCGTTATTCCTGATCTGTGGAGGCATAAGGTTTTGGTGCTGACCCAGATTTGCTTGATTTAGTAAATCTGGGGCAGCATCAAAATCCATGGGTGTTGTGTGGGAACACCCACCGTAACGCTCATGGAACGCCTCCCTGGCGCAGATTAAGGCAACTCAGCAACTTGCACTGCTTTGTCTAACTCCATATCTATGAGGCCATGCAAAGTCATACAGAGTGGCTTTGAGTGTCCTCATAGACATGATTGAGAGGCTTGCACCGCAGGAGCGTTAAGAAAAGTGACGCTCCGGTGACATAAGCCTCTCATAAATAAGTCCCTTATTTTACATTTAAATCTTTGACTTGGTTAAGCTCTGGTAAATTCCGTGCAGACATGTTTGAAAACGCACCAGTTATTTTGTTTTTAGGATTTATGCTTTGCTTGCATAGCTCTAAATATTCCCTTGGCGTTCCTAGCTGTTGGCTATAGCTTAAATAGATGGGTACTACTAACCATCAACCTGTGTTTAAGACATCCTTCAGTTATAATTAAGCAAATCAAAGACTCCTGATTTACATCTGTGCTGCCGTCAGTGTTAAAGTATATTTTATTCCTTAGTGATAGAGTAGATGTGGTGCTTATTGCAGGTGAACGTTTGAGGCTGAAAACCTGCCACTGATCTCAGTGAGAGTCTTCAATCTGTTCTGCAATTTCATGTAATTCACTGTCATTTTACGCTCCATTGGAGCATGTAACTCATGCAGCCTGGCATTTGATTTGTGCAGACGGGCAATTAAACTGTGGCGCTGGGCATTTGACTTCGATAAATTGGCATTGCAACAGTGTAACCCTGAATTTCAGCACTGCGATTTGTTTTTATGCAGCCACAGAGCAGAATGACTGATTTTAAATTCACAAAAAAGCTGCACATTTACACCCGTACAAGTACTCCTACTCATGATTGTAAATGACTTGGAAATGACCAAACATTTCCATTCGTACTTATGGAAAACTATTTGAATCACACACAGCGTATTACTGGGACTGTGTTGGAACTTTTCCATTTTCAGAGGGCCATCCTGATTATTGTGGCCTTTCTGCTGAACCCTATTTTGTTTGGCAGTATAACCCTGTGCACTGTACCCCTTCTAACCAGTGGTCAATTGCTTGAACGCATCCTTTCAACATAGTAAACATTGCCTAATCCTGACTGGCATTTTAACTTACCTATATGTCCCAAGTATATGGTTCCCACAGCATACCCAGGGCCTGTAAATTAAATGTCACCAGTGGCCTGCCGCACTCATTGTGCCACCCACTGCATTGTTGATGCAAACACACTACAGGCATGCCACCAGTAGCCTGGCTGTCTAGGTTTAGACTGTCCATGCGACTTTTCAAAATAACCCTTTTGACACGCCTAACCTCTCCTTTTAAATACTTATAAGTCACCCCTAAATAAGCCTTACTGCCCATTAAAGCAGGATGCATGGTATTTAAAATTAGGACATGTAAAGGTTAGTGTTAAATATGCCTTTACAGTAACTAACACCCCAAAGCTATATTCAATGTAGCAGGCTTGGCTATTCCATAGGAAAGCAATGGGATACAATATTAAGGGCCTTATTACGACTTTGGCGGTCCTACAGCAGATGAAGCAATGCACCGTCGCCATAGGACCGCTAAAACTGCGGTACTGCCGCCTGCCAGATTAGGAAATAAATCCTGGGCTGGCAGGCAGTGCTGCGGCAGTCTAAGGCGACAGTCGGTCAGGCTCATGGAAGAGCCTGACATGCAGACCGCCATTCGGAGAGCACCGAATGCACCTTCCTACATGGTGTGGCATACATGCCACAATGTGCAGGAACTGGGGGTGCAAAACCAGGGGTGCACTACATGTGCCCCCTCCACATGGATTTTGTTACCTCTCTGCCACCCTTTTCAAGGCAGGCTCACTGTCATGAAAATGGCGGTGGACAGACACCTCCTAATATGCTTGGCAGTGCTGATGCGGCACCGCCAGCATATTAGTGCTCCTGACCACTGCGTGACTTTGATCCCCAGCAGTCATAGCGGTCCTGTGGAGGCCGACCACCACACTCATAATACTGCGGGCAGGGCAGCAGTGTGGCGGTGGTCGGACTGCCACTATTGGTTCGGCAGTCCACTCGTATAAGGTCCAAAGTATAATAAATGTTACCTATGCCTAGAAACTAGTTACAAATGAATGCTTTTGGACTTTCTGAAATATTTATTACTAACTAATAGACTAGTAAAGTCGGATTTGAAATAAATATTTTGGAAAGGGTACTTTAAAAAAAGTCACCTTTACCCTGCCTGAAGTCCCTGGAAGCTAGTCTGCATTTTGCTCCCTCCCTTCTTCCATCTTTTAATTGGCATTTCAGTGGATTTGAAAGATGTGTGAACTTGCTCCCAGGCCAGATATAAAAGGCCTTGGGTGTGGGAAGATGTTGTTTTGCCCTTGGCAGGCTGGCCTCTGTGCTGTGCCCAAGGACTTGGTTAACTTCAAACAGGCCTGCCCTGTCACAGGCAGATGTAGCTGACATCAAGGCTTGCACCCCTCATTTGTCCCTATAGCCAGACTGGCTTCCATCACAGTGGGACAGCTTTTGAAATCGCAGTGTCAGATCCTGCTGGAAAGTCAAGACCTGCTTGACAGTTCTGCTACAGTTTTCATATGACGCTTGGGGTGCACTTCAAAGAGGCCTCCCATGCCACAGGCAAATGTTAGCTCACAAATGGATATGGCCATTCTTCTGTCTCCCAGTCAAACAGGCCCCAATTACAGCTGGCCTCTTATTGACATTACAGTGTCAAAGCCTGTTTTACAGGTCTGCTGGGGTTACATGTAACATTTGGGGCTCACTGTCTGGTTGCTGATAGCTCAGCTATGTTCTATTGTACTTCAGTTTTTGAGCTTGTTAGGGGTACAGGGAGCTTGTGTGGGTGAAGACTTCTGCCATCTTGAAAATATCCAAAAAGGGTTGTGCTAGTCCCTGAAACCTGTGTCCCCTCAGTTAGGGCTTCCCCAGGGGTCATTCCAACCCACACGCATTTGTCAGGCATAAATGTGGCATAACCAGACACCCACTTCAGAACACTCCTGCACCTGTGGAAGATCAGAAGAGTATTGGACCTATTATCTGACACTTGAGAAACATGGACGCAACAAGCTACAAGAAGCCTTTTCCGGCAACTGCCCAGATGACCAATGGAAATTTGACTTGGACTAGGCCTTGTTGTGGCCTAGTCCAGGTTCAATTGAATCTCTAGGTGCCTCCCCTAAGGTCCTGAGAGTTTCAGAAGTGTACTGCTGTGATGGATTAAGACTTAAAGGATTATTGTCAGAAAGTAAAATCTTTGACCAGGATAAACCTGGTTAGTGTATTCTGCCCCACCCCATTGCGGTTGAGCCTAGGTCCTGTTCTACCATGACCATTGACTATCATTTGCACTTTGTGCTTTTTGGCGCATTTTCTACTTTAGAATTTGAACATTCATATCTCTTGGTCCCCTTATTAGATTTGCTTTCATTTTAGTATTATTTCGTTTATTTACTTGTTTTCTATTATTCTACATTATTTTTGGATTTTTATTGTCTTGCATTTCGACTTTAGTACTGGGTAAACGTTTTACACATTGCCTCTAAGTTATGCCTGTTTGCTCTGTGCAATAGCTACCAGTGGGTTGAACTCAAGTTAATTCAATGACTATAGTGATTCACCCTGACAAGGATTGTGATTAAAAACTTGAGGTGGGTACTTAACCCTGTCAACTAATACCCAATTACTTACAGAATGTCAAACGATATTTGCTATCCCAATGCAGGGTTGTACGCATGCTAAAAAGTAACTCGATGTGCAAATTTTTTCTTTTTCTTTTTTTCCATGGGAAAAACATGCTATAGCCTGATGTAGTGAAAATCAATAAAGCAGATTGGCAAAGACTATTTTTGTGACACTGAAACTGATATTACAGGAAGTCTACTTCAAATGGAAAACAAGGACTGGGTTATGGGGAGCCTGCCCTGAAGCTTTAAGATAGAGGTGTGAGAAATGTGCGTAATTTGGTTTTGCATAATTATGTGAAACTTCAGCAAAATTATATTTTAGAGTTAAATGCATCCATCTGTCAATTTTTGACACCAGAATGCATGTCACAGTAAATAAATAGTGCAAAAAAGCCTGCTCTATAAACTACAGTTGGTCTGGTTCTGATGTGCCCGTGTGTTTCCGGTAAATTATTACAGTGAATGGAGCATAAATACACAAAGTGGTGTAATGGACTAAGTTTGGGAATTTTGTGTGACAAGTGTACCATGAAATGCCCAAGAATATAGGAATTATGCCGGAGTAATTTAAATTTTGCCCAGGTCTGCTTATTATTTCTTCAAGGTAAAAGAACTATCAGAAAGAGTGCTTCTTCAAGGTACTAGAACTATTAGAAAGTCTATATGATCATGAATATATTCACTCTTGGAGGATCAGGACAAGGTGCCAATTATAACTAAAACTAGGAGATTTTTGCTGGGATAGATTCACCTGTGGATGTTCTGGACAAGATGTCAAGTATGCCCAAAATAGGTGAGTCTTCAACAGCTTCATCTTAATGGTTTTTTTTCCACAGGGAGAATTTTGCTGGGAAGTTTGAGACTGCAATGAAATAGCATTATTCATCCAACAGAAAAAAATCTACCATACAGAAGACACTTTGAAATTTTACTCCTTTTTTAGAAGTTCCCATACCTTTAGAACTAACAGTCTTTTCAAGGGTGTTCCTATGTGTTCTTTTCTTTTTTTTAATAATTATTTATGGGTGTATTTGATTTTCATAATTTTGCAAACTTTTCGGCCACCCCTCCAACTTTTTGTGACATGTTTTGCCTTTCCATTTCTGCCCCTTTAGAATGTGGCCTATGTTGTCATTGAGATTCCACTTAGCTTATAGTACTTTCCATCTCTTCAACAACAATCTCTTAGAATCAGCACCACATGCTACAGTGAGGAATAGGTTTGCAGATTGCTATCGAAGGTAATATGGAAACATTAGGGGACTATTCTCAAAGGTAACTTTACATATGAGTAAATCTAAACATGTAAAATTACTCTTGCACTTTTTAGTAACGTTAATACTTCAGGCTATTTACCATCAGAAATGCAAAGTTACTCAAAAGTGTAGACTTACTTGTCCATAAAAACATTAAACATGAGTGTAAAGTTACTACTAGTAGTGACTTTACAACCTCATTTGACGTTCCACATACTTGGTGGAGACCTCTCCACTTCGAGCGGAGATCTCCCTATGGTAAAGTACTAGAAATAATTTAAAAAATGTAAAGTTGAAAAACATATTTACATGTTAAATTTCAATGTTAAATAATTTTATATATGTGTAATATTTGTGTTATGCTACTGCACTATTAAAAACATTTGTAATTATTTTTTGCAAAAATATAAGTATATTAGATTTAATTTTTCAAAATTGTAAGATTTTTTTTAATTGAACCCACCTAAAGTAAAATTACTATATTTATTTATTATGTATTAAACATTACTAAAAGTTATGCATAAAATGAATTTAATGTAATTAATTTAAACATATACAATTTAAAAAAAGAAAAATATTTATATTTACCTTGAAAAATTGTAATTACATTATTTTAATATAAAATACTTATAAATATAAATGAATATTTTATGTTAATTTTTTAACATTTATATATATAAATGTACATATATATTTATTTTGATGTAAAAAATAAATATTAATTCATATATATGTATATGTATATCTATCTATCTATCTATCTATCTATCTATATATAGTCACAAAAAAAAACCAAAGGTTACAGGGACGTTATAGCTAGGGTCAGATTTTACTCATACAAAACCAGAGAAATTCAGCCATTTTAGTTAGCTGAGTTAACTATAGCTCGCACCCCCGCAATGCACTGCTTATGCCCTCACCTATTATATCACTCATGACATGGTCAGTGACATCGCTGATGACATCACTGATGACATCTCAAATGACATCACTGATGACATCAGTGATGATATCATCCAGTGACTGTGTGTGTTTTTAAAAAGTTTATGAGTGTTAAATATATATACCAAGGTGTATTGGTAAATCAGTGGGTGTATGAGTGACTGTATGGATGACTCAGTGGGTGCATAACTGACTGTATAAGTGAGTGATTAGGTGTCTCAGTGAATGTATGGATGAGTGACTGGTTGTGTGAATGTGTGCATCTGTCTGTCAGTTGATGTCGAAGTGGGTGTATGAGTGTTTAGTGGGTACGTGAATGGCTATATGGGTGATTGAATGGTTGTCTGACTAACTCTATGGTTGTCTGGGTGACTGTGTTTGTGGGTGAGGAGGTGTGTGACTGCCTGTATGGATGAGTGAGTGGGTGAGTCAGTGACTGTATGGGGTACTGTTGCATGTGTGAGACATTGTATGGTTGAGTGAGTGTCTCTATGGCTGTGTCAGTGATTGAGTGCATGTGTCAGTATGGGTGAGTAACTGCGTATGTGAAAGGCAGTATAGGTGAGTGACGGGATATATGAGTGACTGTATGCATGAGTGAGTAAATGTGAGAGTGGCTATATGGATGAGTGCCTGCTTCTGTCAGTGACTGTATAGCTGAGTGAGTTGTAGTTGTATGAGTAAGTAAGTGGGTGTGTGTGTAACTGTTTGGGTGAGTAAGTGGCTGTGTGATTGACTGTGTGGGTGAGTGTCTAGGTGTGTTAGTAGTTCTATGGGTGACTCACTCAGTGTGTGAGTGCCTTTATGGGTTTATGAGTGGATATGTCAATGGCTGTATTAATGAGTGAGTGGGTCTATGAGTGGCAGTATGGGTGAGCGAGTGGATATGTGTGTAGATCAATGAATCAGTGTGTGGGTGTGTAAGTACTGGTATGGCACTGTGAATGGGTTTGTGAATGGTTGTGTGGGAGTAGCAGTGGGCATATGAAAGATTCTATAGGGGTGTGAGTGGGTACGTCAGAGATGCTGTGGATGATATCATCAGTGATGTCATTTGAGATGTCATCAGTGATGTCACTGACCATGTCATGAGTGATTTAATATGTGAGGTTATAAGCAGTGCATTGCGGGGGTGCGAGTTATAGTTAACTCAGATAACTATAACGGCTGAATTTCTCTGGCTTTGTATGATTAAAATCTGACCCTAACTATAACATCCCTGTAACCTTTGTTTTTTTTGTGAATTTCTAAGGTTTTTAAAAATTCTATTTGCTAATTATAACTTCCCTTTAACCTTTGTTTTTTTGGGAAATTTCTATGGTTTTTAAAATTTTATTTGCTAACTATAACGCCCCTGTAACCTTTGTTTTTTGTGTGAATTTTTAACGTTTTTTAAATTCTATTTGCTAACTATAACGTCCCTGTAACCTTTGTTTTTTTAGTGAATTTCTAAGCTTTTTTAAATTCTATTTGCTAACTATAATGTCCCTGTAACCTTTGATTTTTTAGTGAATTTCTAAGGTTTTTTAACTTGCAGTCACGTTTGCAGAGTGGTGGAGTAAGGGGGCTGGGCCTCCAACCAGCTCTCAGGAATTCCGTTGCGTAAGACTTACAGGAGGTACCAGGAGGGCTTCTTGGACCCCAAGGTCCCTCTGGAGCCAAGGGGACTTTATCCCCAACTAGTAGTGCGCCGGGAGGCACATTTGCAGAGTGGAGTGGTGGAGAAAGGGGACGTGGCCTCTGACAACTTCTCAGCAATCCTACTGTGTGGGACCTACTGGAGGTAACAGGAGGAGTAGTTGGCCCCCAAGGCCGTCCTTGGGGGCCAACTACCTCTCCTAATGCCTCCAGTAAGTCCCACACAGCAGGACTGCTGAGTTCTGATAGCAGACCATGGCTCTTTCTCCACCACTCTGCTAATGCGCCTCCTGGCACACCACTATTTGGGGTATGAAGTCCCCTTGGCTCCTGAGGGTCCCTGGGGGCCAGTTAGCCCTTGTGTTACCTCCAGTAAGCCCCACACAGCTGGATTGTTGAGAGGTGGTCAGAGGCCTCGCCCCCTTTCTCCACCACTCTGCAAACATGCCTCCTGGCGCACTGCTGCTTGGGGGATGAAGTCCACTTTAGTCCTGAGGTCCTCAGGACACAAGGGGACCTCATTGCCCCATCAGCACTGTGCCAAGAGGCACGTTTGCAGAGTAGCGTAAAGAGGGGCGTGGCCCCCGACCACCTCTCAGCAATCCCACTGAGTGGGGCTTACTGGAGGTAACAGGTGGGCTAGTGGCCCCTAAGGATCCGCAGCAGTGAAGGTGACTTCATCCCCCAACCAAGAGCGCATCAGGAGATGCATTTGCAGAGCAGTGGAAAAAGTGGGCAGGGCCTCCGGCGAGTTGCCAGCTTCATTTTTATAAAATTTTATCTATATATATTAAATATATTAAATATATAAGATCTGAAATCACTTGTCAGTGACTTCATGAAATGTTCTTGCTATCAGAGCACAATATTTAGGCAATGCATAGGTCAATGTTCCCTTTAAAATCCCACTCCTGATTCAGTCATCTTTCAAAAATATTACTGTGCATTTTGATGTAGTGCTATATACTGCACTTCAATTTGTAAGCCATGTAACCTTAAAAAAGTCCTCTTTTTATATAGCACTTCATAACACAACTTTGCTGTTTCTAAGAACTGTAAATAAAAGATGTCACTGTTACTCAATTGAATGGAGCTCAATTTACTGACCTCTGAATGTTGGAAGTCTGAGTCAAACTTGGCAGGTTTTAAACTTGAGTCTTGTTGATCACCACATATTGCAGCAGCAAGTGTTCAGCTAACTGATTCATCCTGTCACTTTCAATGATCTCGAATCTGAGCAGACCAACCTCCCCATTCTGGGTTACAAGTAAAATGCAAATCTGCCTGAATCTAATACTCACTGCTGAATACTGGATCCAGCTGAATTGCAATGTGCTTTGCGAAACCACAGTAACATCTGATTTATAATATAAGTCCCATCACAATCGGCCAATATTCATTTCATTTAGGGCCTGAATACAAGTTGGTCTGTGTATTCCGACCCATGCGTAAACCCCTGTGAGCACACAGGTCAGAACTCCGAGTTGAGGGTTATTTTACGCATGTGATGATAATAGGATGTGTTCCCTACCTCAACCTTGGTTAAAATTCAGAAGGTCAAACTACATAAATATCGTTAAACCAACAAATAAATGCTATTAAAATTATTAAAAACATTATTTAAACAGACAAACAACAATTAATATATCCTATATATTTATAAATAATACTATTTTGATTCACCAAAAACATTAAACAATTTTAATGTAAAACACCTCTAAAATATGTATTACACATATTTAAAACACATTTAAACACAAGAAGGATGTGTAGGAAGGTAGGATCTAACTGCATGGTTACCCTCACTTTTTGCCTGGTGTTTTGCTGGTTTTTGACTAGTCTGACTGGGATCCTGCTAATCAGGACCCCAGTGTATCTGCTTTCTCCCTAAAATGTTATGCATGTACTTTGGTACACTCCAGATTGGATACTGAGGTACCCTTATAAGTCCCTAGTATATGGAACCCATGTACCCAGGGCATAGGTACCCCAGAGGCCCCCATGGACTGAAGCATGTATTATGCCACCCATGAGAGGCCATACAAAGTGGAACTACAGGTCTGCTGCTGCAACCTGTGTAAGCTGGTGCTTGCACCACTTACTTTAGATATAGGTTCGCTATATCTATAGGTCACTACACTTAAAACATATGTCACCCCTATAGCAGGCGTTATCAATCCTGAAGGCAGGGTGCTGGGTTTTACGTGAGAGGGTGCCCCTGCATGAGCAGAGCCCCTCTGCAGCCTACGGAGACCATTCTCCTGGGTTGTCTGTGACTCAGCCGGACATATAGGTAGAGGTGCATTATAACCTCGCGGTAAATGCTATATCGAAAACAGCTGCATAGAAACATATTGTGTTTGGTATCAAACACCTTGGAATCATACCTCCACACCGGTAACCGGTGTGGGAGGTATGATTCCACCCTTCTGAAGCGAGCTTCGTGGGGTCACTGGTCTATCCGGTGCCAGCCTTCTCGACCCGGTCAGCACAAAATGGATGCTGCCGACCAGAGACACATTTCTGTCCTCCTGCTGCTGAGCCAAGCTCAAGCAGAGGAAGGCAGCACAATAGGCATCCTGTCACGGGAAGGTGTGACCACCTCGGCAGTCCTGTTTCCGATACGGTGGCGGGCGTAAGTCCGCTTGCCATCGTAATCAGCCCATAACTTACTTGCAAGTGCAACTGAAGAGCCACATTTTTAAGCATTTCCTAGAAAGGATGAGGCTTGGTTGGGATCTTAAATACAAAGGCAGTTTCACAATTTTCTGCTAAGGTAGGAAAAGGTCCTACCCCCTCCCCCCCCAACCTGGACTTTTTTATTCTGGGAATCATCACCAAATAAGGAAGCAAAGACCTTAATACTCACCGTGGAAAGTATCAAGTAAAAACTTTCTGAAGATAAAGGGGGCTAGTGCCATGCAGGTCTTTGTGTATCATGCAAAGGGCCTTAAACTTTACCCTTTCGGTCACTGGCAGCCAATGCAATACCTGAATTTTCTTGGAAACAGAGCTGAATTTAGGTAACTTTAGAAGAAGACGTGCCGCTGCATTTTCCAATGATTGTAACTTGGATTGAGAGCTTTTATTTATCCCTGAATAGAGGACATTACAATAGTCTCCTCGAAAGGATAAGGAAACCCCAACCATCTTTTGCACGTCAATGGGAATAAAAGGAAAAACCTTTTTGAGCAGCTTGATTGTTTAAAAGGAGGAAGAAGTTAGGCGGTTAATCTGCTCTACTCTGAGAAATTCAGCGGTTTATCAAAGTTACTACCTAGGTTTTTTACCTTTTGGACAGGCACTGGCAGTGGGCCAAAGTCCTCAGGCCACCAAGAGTTATTCCAAGCTGTTATGTTTTTCCAAACAAGATCACCTCTGCTTTCTCATTGTCCAGTTTTAGAAAATTATTCCACATCCAAACAGCGGTCTGAGTTAAGCATTGATTGAAATTAGAGACAGCTGTGCCTTCCTCAGTGGAAATAGATACAATAATCTGTGTATCATCAGCGTAAGAAATAGCCGAAATGCCGAATGATTGAAAGAGTTCCACCAAAGGAGCGGTATGAATATTAAAAAGAGCTGGGGACAAGGAGGATCCCTGTGGTACCCCACAAGGAAGAAAGAAAGAGTTGGTGTAGGGTGAGATAAATTGTGTGAGTCTCTAAGTAATGGGTCAGCTACAGATCCCAAGTAGCTGGAAATTGCATTTGCCACAAATTTGTTATACACACTGTTTATTTTACTTTAAAAAAAAGTCAGCCAGGTGGTTACAAAAAGCTTGATCCAGGTCACTAGTAATGCCCTGATGAAGGTTAGAGAGAAAGGTGACTGTTTTAAACAACTCACAGTTTTCAGTGACTTTTATTTTGTCTGAAAAATATTGAGCTTTAGCTAAGGCTATGAGCTCTTTATATTCCTTACAGACTACCGTCATGCTTTCTCTTCTGGATCGTATTCCCTCCTCCATTTTCGTTCAAAAGCCCTACATTTCTGCATGAGAGTCCCCAATTCAGTGGTGTACCAAGGTGCTGAGGGGTGTTTCCTGTGACTTTTCTCAGGCGCAAGCTGGATGATTGCCCTATCAATCCAATTGGTAAAGTTAGAAGTGTCAATATCAAATGATGGACTAGTAGTACTAAGTGTCCTCTCTAACTCTGGTTTAATCACCTTACACCACTGGCTGAAGATTTTTTGGGACACCTATGTTACTTGGCCGTGGGGCAAGCTCAGGAGTCACTCACTTAAAAAAGACTGCCTTGTGATCTCTCCACAGCAGGGGTAGCATTCAATCAAACTTAAGACTCAAATTATTAGTAGAAATCCCATCAAGAATATGATTAGCATAGTGGGTGGTCTCATTTACTATTTGTGTAAGGCCAGATCTCCTACAGCAGTCAACCATATTATCCGTATCACGGTTGTCCACTCGATCTAGATGAAAATTAAAGTTTCTAATACCTTAAAATGTTGGGAAATATTATTTAACTGTATATTAATAAACAATGTAGAGTAAATGTCAAATTTTTTATATTTTTATATATTTTTTATATTTATAATATTGCAGTAATTAAAGAAATGACAGAAGGCACAAACTTTATAACATCACAGAAGGGAAAACTATTATTGTGTTACATGGGATATACCTACATTCAAGAAAATGCTTCTAGTGAACATATTAATTGAAAATGTACAAAGTATTATTCCGATGCAAATTATGGGTGTGCAACTACTAAATAAACTGTAATAATTAACATTAAAGAGCATAATCACCCCCCAAATGTAACAGAAATAGATGTGAGAGAAGTTTTAGAAAATATATGAGAAGCAAGCACTAGCACTCAAGAACCCACAACACAAATACTCAAAAAGATACTGTCCCAGGTACCTGAACATGTAACAGGCCAAATGCCATCAATACGAACCTTAAAATGCCTAGGAACATGCACTAAAAGGGCCGCCAGTGACACCCCACCTGCTCCGAAAACATACAGGGAGATAAACAAACCAATAAACCTAACATTAACCAATAGAGAGAACCCTTCCTACTATATGAAAATAACAATAATAACGATTTTTAATATTCACTACCTCTAACAACTTACTAAAACTGTCCTAATGCCAAACATAGATGATGGATCGGACATTTAAAATGTGTCCCAATTCATTCCATCAACTATACACCATTCAGGGTGAATTTCAAAACACAAGTATTCCTTTTGTTTACGCTCTACTTCCTAATAAAAAAAGGCAGTACCTACATGGAACTCCTCAACCATATCAAACAACAAACAAACAACTATTACTCCCAACAAATTATTATTGACTTTGAATGGGCTATGATTCAATCTATCGTAAAATTATAACCCCCACACAGCCATACAAGGATGTTATTACCATTTTAATCAAAGCATGTGTCGTCAACTACAGAAATCTGCACTAAGGGTGCAATACACCACCAACAGCCAATTTGCCTGTGAGGTTAAAAAATGATTGCACTAGCCTACTTCCCTGCCACAGAAGTACCTAACCATTACAGCATCCTAATAGGAAGATCTTATTATCAAAATAAGAAAGACAAACTTACTTCCCTAATGGACTACCTCAAGGATACATGAGTTGGCAGATTGCATAGGTCAGGACACAGATGATAACCAAAATTCCAGATACCATGTTGGAATGTCTACGACAGCACCTTGACACAAGAAACAAAAACAAACAATGCAGTGGATGAATGGCATAATGCCTTCCAATCTACACTAGGCAGAATTCAACATAAACTATGCAAATTATTAGAAGCCTACAAAAAGAAGAAAGCTACAAAGAACTAAGAAGAGAACAATCAGTTACCGAAATCTGTCCTAAAGGAAGTAAACAAACTAAAAGAATGTATAAAATGCTACAAAGCAATGTAAAAATATTTATAAACAATAAAAGACTATACTACTTAGAAGTCATAGCCAAATCTATCATATAAGACACATATAGAACCTAGCCCAAACGTCAGAAAGTACAATATACAACAGTAGAAAATAAAATATATATGTTTTTATACTAATAAATTATTATTACAAATTCAGTGAATAAATAATACTAAAACAGCCATTAATCACTGATATATAGAAATATTAATTCTAGCATTTAAAAAAACATATTTCAATATTAAAAAAATAAAATTAGCTAACAAACTAAGTAGACATAATAGTATAAATACAGCACATATTTTCAACAAAGCAACATATTACATACATCAACATAACATTATATGAAAATTACATTTCCCTCCCTCGATAAATAAATAAATTAAACTTACAATTTTGTTGCTGCAGATCTCTCTCCAAATCCACATATGAAAACATAGTAATCCACCAAAAAGGCCTTAGAACAGTAATAATAAGCCACCGTAAATGCAACAATTTAGAAAAATCAAATGGAATCCCTTGAAGCAATTCACAGCCCCAACCTGAGAAAACCACTTAAAAAATTGTAAAAATTAACTTACCTTTACCGATGGACAGCAGCACCCAATTGCTACTTCTTTCTTCCAGATACAACCCAAAATAGCACGAATGGCGCACTAAATATAGTTAGCAGTAGAAAAAAATGGCCACCTAATAAAAGTAAAAAAAGACTATTTCACCAATAGGAATAAATGGAAAAAATAGCAGAAATGTTATTAAAATGTTTAAAAAATGTTTAACAATATAAAAAATATTAAACATGTACAACAATGTTGTGAAAATTACTACAAAAATTGTAAAGTGTATATTTAATAACATTATACCATATATATACACGAGTATTTATTATATAATAATAATATTTATGTTAAATACAACTTTAATCATGTATATAAAATTGATTAAAAATATATTAAAAAATGTACAATATTCTAAAAAAATTATAATGTATTTAATGTAAAAAATAATGAAAACTATTATTTTCTGTATATGTTTTTCAACTTTTAAAAAATGTTGTTATGTAGCTACATAAAACTGTACTTTTTATTGTAATAAATATATTTGAAAGCTACTAAAAAATTGCACTAAGTGCTATTTTGTTTAAATAAAAATTAATAAATATATATGTGTATTTTGTTTTCATTATGCTTGTTAATGTATAAACAAAAATATTTTAAAAATGAAATTTTCTTTTATCACACAAATACAAAACACAACTATTAAAACCTATTTCAAAATACAAATATAAAACTTACTATTCCCACTTGACTACAAACAAACTGAACATATATTTTTAACATTTAATGGTGCCCTAAGGTACTATAACTCAGGACCCTGCAAAGCATAGTTTTCTCATCAATAATTTTATTGCAAATGTTGCAGCTATATTATGAATGATGTCATTACTGATGTAATATGTGGGGTAAGTAGCAGTTCATGATGAGGGAGTGAGTTATAGTTACCTTAGGACACAAGTTAAAGTTTCTTGCGATAAGTATAACTAGAAAAGTTGAATTTCTAAGGGGGTGTGCATGTAGAATCTGAACCTAACTATAACCTCCCTGTAACGTTTATTTTTGTAGTGAATTTCTATGTTTGAAAAAAATTCTGTTTCCTAACTTAAATGTCCCTGTAAACGTTGTTTTTTCCAGTGAATTTCTAGGGATTGTTTAACGTAAGTAAGTACTATTTAATTACCTTATGTTAATCCAACCCTGCCATGCACGATCTTCTGCTGTGTGTGCTGGGGATGGCCTGGCCCACGGCCGACCCCCCGTAGGCACTCAACCCCATGTGCAGCGAAGGTGGGTTGTGCGCAGAAGCAGGTTGCCCACAGGACCTGGTTGTAGCCAACCCCCGCAGGCTCCCACCCCTGTGCCTTGCCAAAGGCTGTGCAAGGCGGGAGTCAGCCGCAGGGCCTGTCTATTCCCATATCCAGGCAACCTGAGTTGGGGGCACACAGCCCCTTCCCCAGGCAAATTACAGGCCCGGGGACCCTATCCCTCGGGCTGTGGCCAATTACTGCAAGGAGAGGGGGCAACGTCACCACCCTCCCTGGGATGAGTTTGTCCCCGTGAACTCCACCCCAACCATGTCCTCATTGGGATCTGTGGGAAAGCCCCAAAGCCCAGTGCAGAAATCTGGGCTTAAATCCATTGTTTTTTTTGCTCACCATGCCATTCCAGTTTGGACCCAGCCATGTGCAAATCAGTCTTGACCCTGTACCCAATGGGAACAGTCCAGCCCGAAATGCCAGGCCAGGTACTCCCTGGACTGGAAACAAGCATCCTAGGACCGTTTTCGGGGTTTCACCCCTCTTCAGCCAGGATAGCTTGACTCCAGTGGCATGGAGAGCATGGGACCCACGTCTGGGCATACCCGTCCCACTCGGGGTGACAAATGCAAAAAGAACAATTGATGGACAAAATGCAGAACAATGTCATACATTCACCCCAGTACAGAGATCTGGGCCTAAATCCATTGTTTGTTTGCTCACCATGCCTTTCCAGTTTAGGGAGCAGATACAAATGTTGCTCCCTGTGGGCGGGAGCAATATTCAGATCAATTTCCCGGCCTGTAGCACTGTGGGCAGGGAAACAGACCTGAAGTCCACTCCCAGCTGGTGTTTGCTATCTCTTGGCAGGAGCTTTGAAATGGCTCCTGATAAGTGAGAGCAAACACAGGTTTCCCTGCCCATGCCAGGGCAGGGAATCCGCTACGTCCCAGAGGCGGGCACTCCGGGACATAACTGGAGCCCTTTCTGGTGGATGGGGTGCTCAGGGCCATTAAAGAGTCTGAAAGGGGGGCCGCGTGGCCCCTTTCCCCATTTTAATTTTGACAGGGTCCCGGGGATGGGGGTCCCCGGGACCAATCACAGCCTGGGGAGGGGGGGTCACAAGCACCCCCTCCCCCAAATATATAAATTCCCTCCCCCCAGGATTTGGCCCAACCGGGGGCATAAAAAAAGCATGGGAAGCCACGTTTGTTTTTCAGCATATCCTGCATGAATTCGTGGCAACTTTTTAAAAAACGTTTTTGACCCAGATGGGGTACCCATGGGACCCTGCCACCAGGCATAGGGGGTCAGGGTATTCCTACTCTGCCCCCTTATGTTTTTTTTTGTGTTTTTTCTAGGGACTCAGCTGAGTCCAAGTCGCAAGATGACTGCAACCACTTCCTGATTGAAATGGTGATAGTCAATCAGATCTCATCATGAGATCTGTTGGATTCGCATAGCATCTGCCTCCCTAGGTATACGTGCATTTTTTTCTTTAATAACTCCAAAACTACTAAACAGATATGCACCAAATTACAAAAAGGGGTCTTTCTGGCCCAAGATCTAGCTTTCTGTCAAATTTGGTGTATTCCGTCCAGCAGTTCGGACTTTAGTCCCTATGGGAAATTGCATGGGGAAAACGCATTTTGAGACCCCCTTTTTTCTCTGCCCCCACTCGAAAAATCACCGCAAAACTTTTCAAACAGCAGCTGAAGTGAGAGGAAGACTAGTTTAGAAATTTTGTGATGATTTGTCCTCTGGCGCCTAAGTAATTACCAAAACAAAAAATGCTATGTAAACTGGGTCCTAACTATAACTGCCTACTGGCAACCTCCAATAGGTTATATATATTATATATAAATATATGAAACAATATCCACTTCAAAAAAGGGGATGACGACGCCGTGCTGGAGAATATAAATTCTTTATTTGCCGGTCTACATCGGACGCATTTCAGCTGTAAGCAGCCTTGTTCACTGATAGCGAGGCAACATTTACTTTCGCATTTAAACATAGACCATGTGACATATGTGTGAAAAGTGAAAACAGACTCTAACTCCCCGCTGGTTTTTACCGCCTGATAAACAATTTTGTGTGGTAACACACGGCACTGCTTGTTTTATACATTCATTATAAGTTATCAACATGTGTTGAAATATAAACTGCTTGTACAAAAATAATTATATAAAAAAACTGATGAAATCATTCTATTTAACAGTGCCGGTTTCATGTTGCCACTATTGAGACAATTAATTAGTATACATGTCAAGTTCATTGAAATGCTCCATGAAATAAAGTGCATGAGATTCAATTAAATACTATTCAGAATGTACAAAACGATGTATAAAATATTCATTTTACTCAGAGTGTGGCATTGTTTAATCCCAAGTGCCACACTCCTTCCTGCAGCATAAAATTCCAACATAGTAAAATACCAGGGGTCCAATTACGATGTCGTGAGGAAACTTACCACCCAACACATACTCCGATTTGGGACCAACCGACTCGCAGTCGGCGGTTCCGCCCGGCTCATTACGATGCAACCAAACACTGTTCAGTCGGAGTCCCATTGTTTCCTATTTGAGTCTGTGTTCTGCCTGACAACCGGCCGTAACACAGGTTCCTATGTGGAAATGGGGGGTGTGCTGAAAAACCAGCACCCTGTCGCGGGCATCCCCTTGTGCCAGCCACACAGTGCAGGCTTTTACAGGGGAGTCCATTAGGTACCCCCTCGGCCCCCAACCGGAGGCTTCAGGATGAAGGGGGGCCTGCTAGAGGCCCCCAAAGTCACTTTCCGACAGCCTTTCCATGTCGGACAGGCCGACTCAGAAAGGCTGTTGGAAATCGGCATCATAATCACGAGGTTAGAAACGCTGTCCATAGAGGTGTACGATCTGGTTCCGACCGACACAAATTCTCAGAGAGCCACAAGGCTTACATTCTGACTGCGAACATCGTGTTCATTCGGGTGCATTGTAAACCGACCGAGTCAGTTGGAAGTGTTCCGACATGGTCGAGGAGATTCCGACTGTCAGGAGGAGGCTTTCCGACCGACATCTTAATCGGCCCCCAAATACAGTTGAAATTGCTGCAAGAAATGACTGTAATACCATGCATAATTTAACTCATATTTACGCCCCGTTTGGATTTATTAATAAAGTACTGTTTCTTCCTTGTGTACTTTAGCCGAGCAGAAATTGACAATGGTAATAGTAATGATAATAATGAAGCCCAAGAGGGCTGAGTCCCCTATAATAACACACAAGTTTAGCGATTATTTCAGCCTAGCGAGGAATGTGCAAAATACATCATAAAGTGCTCAGTGCAATGTGAAAATTCTGTCTATGTTAAAATGAATTTAAAATACTGTGTTGAGTGGAGAAATGATTCACTGCATCTTTATAAATGTGTATGTAAGTCTTCTTCACTATTGAGACCCCATGGCTGTTTCGTGTTCATCAATATAATATATCTAGATTCCATCTGTCTAAGCTATGTTTCTCTATCGTCTTCTTGTATATTGGGGGGACCGCACCCAGGACAAAGTATATTAAACCTGTTGTTCCACTGTTATGTACTAATTCAAAATGATGGGCCACCAGATAACTTCTATCACAGTTCTCAATTGCCCACAGATGCTGCAATAATTTCTTGTGTACTGCTGAGCAGTACTTCCTATATAGGACAAGCCACATATAAACAAAGCAAAATCTGTCTTGCACGTTATATATATATATATATATATATATATATATATATATATATATATATATATATATATATATATATATATTACCTACTGTCGGTCGCCAGTAGGTAGTTATAGTTAGGACCACGTTTCCATAGGAAAAGCATTTTTTGATGTGCTTATAACTTTGGCGTCATTTGACGAATCTTTACGAAATTATCCAAAAAGTTCCTCTTTTCAGGTCAGCTCCTATCCTAAAAGTTTGGGAGGGATTCGTCAAGGGGGGACTAAGAAAAAAGGGGGGTCCCAAAACGTGTTTTCTCCATGCAATTTCCATAGGAAACTTTAGCCAAGGCTACAGGTCAAACTGCTGAACGGAATTACGCCGAAATTGGCACAGAGAAAGGTCTTGGTCCAGAAAGCACGCTTTTGTTTAAATCGGGTAAATCCGTTCAGTAGTTTTAGAGAAACATCAAATTTTCCAGATATCGATATTTAAGAATTCTGACATCTGATTGGCTGAAGTGTTACGAGCACGAGCTTGCGGCTCATTGGCTGCGAACTGTTGAAACTAGGAAGTGTTGGCAGCCATTTTGTGATTCAGTCCGTCAGCTCACAACTGTCCCTCTGCAAGGCATCAGGTCCGTAGTTCTACCTCTGCGAGGCAACACAAAAAATATACTGCAGCTCTGTCTGTGCGAGATACCCCTTTCACGGTCCCTCTCCCCGCATCAACAGCTCGCGGCTATGCCTTTAGAAGCTAGTCTGTCGGCTCACAGCTCTGCGACTGCGAGCTGTGAGCCATTTTGTGACTCAGTCCGTCAGCTCGCATCGCTCCCTCTAAAAGGCATTGCATCCGTAATTCTACCTCTGCGAGGCAATACGAAAATATCCCGCAGGTCTGTCTGTGCGAGATACTCCTTTTACGCTCCCTCTCCCCACATCATCAGCTCGTGGCTATGCCTTTAGAAGGCAGTCCGTCGGGCCCGCAGCTCTACCTCTGTGAGCCACCTCGTTAGCTCGTAGCTCTGTCTGTGCTAGGAGGCCAGTCGGCCCGTTATTCTCCCTCTGCGAGTTATCCCGTTGGGTTGCAGCTCGAAGGGCTCGCAGCTGTATCTCTGTGAGCCAGCCCGTTAACTGATAGCTGTGTGTCTGCTAGCAGGCCTGTTGGCCCATTTGTCGTCTTCTGCGAGTCCGGCCACAGCTCTCCCTCTGCAAGCCAGTATGGTGCTGTGCTTTTGCGAGCCAACGGCTCGTAGGTCTCCCTCTGCGAGCTGAGCCCACGGGCCACAGCTCTTCCTCTGCGAGTCTGCCCGACGGCCCGCAGGTGACACTCTGCGAGCCGAAATTGGGAATATAAGGCGGCTGTAAAAAGAGCCCTTGTGTTTATTAGTTGGAGCTACATGTAAGTGCGAATGCACAGCTTCAAGTTAATCAGGAAAACTCGGTTTCCCTTATCTGTGAAGTGTACTCCATCACTTCTGTAGATATCAGCCATATCAAAACGTATGTTGTTGTTGTACATCGACCCCATTCTATGGTCTCGGAGGTATGCAGACACAGATTTGTTGACATTCTTCCTAGATTTTTCAATCTTATGACAAACTTGGTTTGACCATTTTCACTTCTGTCTTTGGCATATATTGGAATATACAAAGACTGTTTGAGGCAAAAGTAACATCAATTGTCCAAAGGTGTCTTTCATAAGCATTTCCAAACCTACCCCAGTCAATGTGCCTAGGTCGTTACCACCACAGTGCACAATCATGAGATCAGGGTGTTAGAGATGCAAACAGGTTTTAACCAAAGGGAGCAATTGGTGCCACTTCAATCCTCTCTGTGCAAACCAATTAATGTGCACATTTTGTAAACCTAGGTCTAAGTCAATACGTCTCTGTTCTGCATACCTCTTGCACCAGAAAACATAGCTATGTCCTACAATCCACACTAGCATTTTGAAGGTATGGCTACAACA
Organism: Calotriton arnoldi; assembly: GCA_963921515.1. NCBI lineage: Eukaryota > Metazoa > Chordata > Amphibia > Caudata > Salamandridae > Calotriton > Calotriton arnoldi. Next base: position 659,092 of record CAWUFW010003915.1, on the reverse strand, counting down.
TATGGATAAATGTCTGTAGCTCATGCAGTCTGTTCCTAGAATAAGAGATATGTTTAAACATGGGGAACTACTTTTTTACATACAAAACGTTAACCGATTGGGAGAGGAAATGTATTGTGTCTTAAAAAGTAGGGTGTATATTAGTTTTGATGAAAAGCATCTTTGTGATTGGTTAATAAAAAAGCAGTTTATACGTGGAGTACATATTATAAGATGAAATTTGCTCAGCTCAACCACACCTGCTAATTGTATTTGGAAGGTGCAGTTCAAACTTGAAAGAATGGTTAACTTTTGACCTCCACGTGCCGTTAAATGTTGAAAAAAATGTTGCAAAAAGAAATATCAGTAGGTTTAAAAAAATGATGAACTTTTAACCTGCATGTGTCGTAGAATGTTCTAGAAAGTGGTGATACAATACGTTGAACTTTTCACCTGTATGTGTCCTAAAAAAACTGTTTATATGGAAAGTTCAAAAATAACCAATAAAGAGAGGTTTTGCAATCTAAAAAAAATAAGGAACTATTTTGTTTTGTTCTTTATATGTATTTATGTGTGGAGCAACAGGGAAATTCTGCCATTACTGGTTCCATTCTTGATGAAAGCGGTGCATTATATGTACTGTGTGACAAGAAAAGAATTGCATGCGTTTGTGACATTTGAAATCTGCATACCAACTACGAAGGAAAATTAGAAATTAAGAAGGTGTGTTATGTGTTTTGTAGTAGTGGTTAAGTATTTGAGACAATATTTTTAACTTTCAGAGTGAATGACAGATGCAATGGAGCCAACGATCATGCAGCTCGGACACCATACACTGCTCCGACACCCTCGCCACCAGCCCCTTGTCCGCCATCCCTCCCTCACCTCCCCCCCACACAAACAAATGTGACAGTAACCTTAGGAAATCTGGAACATAACAAATTGGCTGATGTCGCACAATTATAGTAAAGAAGATGCATGTGAGGTTGGACAAATAAGAATCTCAGTCATCTATGGATTTACATATAAAACATTTTATTTAAACAAAACAACAAAATAAAAGTAGGTACAGGTATGGCGTGTCATCCCTCGACAATTTGTGAATCACAGCCTGCAAGACAAAAAGAAAGATAAGATTGTGCGTCATTCGTCCATGGAGAGAGAGAGAGAAAGAGTGAGAGAGAGGAAGAGACAGAGAAAGAAAGAGTGAGTGAGAGGAAGACAGAGAAAGAGAGAATGAGTGAGAGAGAGAGGAAGAGAGAGAGAAAGAGTGAGATACAAGGAAGAGAAAGAAAGAGAGAAACAGTGTGAGAGAGAGGTAGAGAGAGAAAGAGTGAGACAGAGAGGAAGAGAGGAAGAGAGAGAGAAAGAAAGAATGAGAGAGAGAGGAAAAGACATAGAAAGAGAGAAAGAGTGTGAGAGAGAGAAAGGAAGAGATAGAGAGTGAGAGAGAGAGAAAGAGTGTGAGCGACAGAAGGGAAGAGATGGAGAGGGAGAGTGAGTGTTGACACTGTGGAGAAAATCCTCACAGCTCACCTTTCTGCCACCGGTGTGTCTCCAACCACGTGCCGGGACATAGTGCAGTCTTGAAGTTTAGTCATCTGAAACATAGTATAGAATCAGTAATGGCAGAGTACATACAACTGCACATGCCTAATTCTCTGTTTTGCCCATGCGCACGCAGGCTGCTGCACCCCATCGACTCCCGCCGCCCAGAGGTGTCTGCCCGCCTCTGCGCAGCCAGGCTGCTATACCCCATCCACTCCCACTGCCCAGAGGTGTCTGCCCGCTGCTGTGCACCCAGGGTGGTGCACCCCATCCAGTCCCACTGCCCGGAGGTGACTGCCCGTTCCTGCGCACCCAGACTGCTGCATCCCATCCACTCCCACTGCCTAGAGGTGTCTGCCTGCTCCTGTGCACCCAGGCTGCTGCACCCCATCCACTCCCACTGGTCGGAGGTGTCTGCCCGCTCTTGTGCACGCAGGGTGCTGCACACTATCCACTCCCACCGCCCAGAGGTGACTGCTCGCTGCTGCGGAAACAAGCCTCTCTGCTCACCTTCTGCCACCGGCGTGTGTCTAAGACGGTCCACCACGTGCCGAAGCAACCTCCTCAGGCGTTGCGTACACGCGGTCAAGCCGAGCTCACAATTCAAAGTGGGTTTTGATTGCAGGATGGCGACGCATCATCGCAGGCTGCACACGCGCTCAGCTCTGGTGGCACTAACTCAGTGGAACTGAAGTCATCGCCTCGTGGCGGGAAGTCCATGTCGGGGGGGGGTCGTCAATATGTGAATCACAGCCTGCTAGACAAAAAGCAAGATAACATTGTGCGTCATGCATCCATCAAAGGAGAGAGAGAGAGAGAAAGAGTGACAGAGAGGAAGAGAGAGAAAAAGAAAGAAACAGTGAGAGGTATACAGAGAGAAAGAGTGAGAGAGAGAGGAAGAGAGAGAGAAAGAGTGAGAGAGAGGAAGAGAGAGAGAAAGAGAGAAACAGTGTGAGAAAGAGGAAGAGAGAAACAGAGGAAGAGTGAGAGAGAGAAAGAGAGAGAGAGAGAGGTAGAGAGAGAGAAAGAAAAAAACAGTGTGAGAGAGAGGAAGAGATAGAGTGAGAGACAGAGGAAGAGAGAGAAAAAGAGTGTGAGGGAGAGAAAGGAAGAGATGGAGAGGGACAGTGAGTGCCCACACTGTGGACAAAACCCTCACAGCTCACCTTTCTGTCACCGGTGTGTCTCCAACCACGTGCCGGAACATAGTGAAGCCCTCAAGCTTACTCATCTGAAACGTAGGATGGAATCAGTAATGGCAGAGTACATACAACTGCACACGCCTAATTCTCTGTCCCGCCTTTGTGCATCCAGGCTGCTGCACCCCATCCACTTCCACTGCCCAGAGGTGTCTGCTCGCCGCTGCTGCACCCCATCCACTTCCACTGCCCAGAGGTGTCTGCCCGCTGCTGCGCACCCAGGCTGCTGCACCCCATCCACTCCCACTGCCCGGAGGTTACTGTCCGCCGCTGCGCACCCAGGCTGCTGCACCCCATCCACTCCCACTGCCCAGAGGTCAATGCCCGCCGCTGCGCTAACAAGCCTCTCTGCTCACCTTTCACAACCTGCGTGTAGAAAAGAGGGCCTACCACGTGCCGCTGCAAGCCCCAAGCCCTGGGCCCGCGGACACGGCACCCTGCATATCATGCAGCCCCGCTCCGCAGGCCACTAGGTCTCTCATTTGGTGCTGGGTCTTGAATCTGATTTCGCCATGGCAGAGGACATACCAGTGCACCGGGCTTTTCATCGCAGGCTGCACACCCGCTCAGCCCTTGCGGTGCCACTAACTCTGTGACCAGCGAGGCGACGCCACGTGCCGGTAGGCCTGAGCTGTCTGATGGCTCAGGCCTACACTGCGGTCCAGCAGGGCACACAAAACCTGAGCTGTACAGACCGCCAGGACGGTCCATCACCACAAGCTGTACACCCGCTCAGGAGTTATGGTACCCGTACCTCAGTGGACCGAAAGTCACCGTCCCGTGACGGTGTGCCTGTGCCGGCCACAGTGCATCCGGTACGAGCAACTCTGAAATGGCGTCGAGCACGTGCGCCCGGTCTTTTTTATTGGCAGGGTCATGTGGCCTGTGACGGCTGTGCTGGATGGGTGTGGTGTGGGTGTATACTAGCTGTGAGGGAGTGGCTGTGGCGTACTGACAACTAGGGTGTGACCAGCATATCACTGCAATGAAAATCTGGGCCATGTAGCGTTGTTGTCCTTCCCTGTAAGCGTAAGCAGAGTGGGCTGGCCTGGCGTATGCCAGTCCTGCGTGAGGCTGTGAAGAATGACTCCGGAGCTATGGGCGTGGGTCCGTCCTGGGCTGTATGAGGAATCGACTGATGCGGGTGTCCCTGTTGTAGTGCTGACGTCACCCGGGTCGCAAGCGCCAATGTGTCACTCTGTGAGCCAAGTCCCACAACATGGCCAACATGGAAGGTACGGGGAATCACTGACCCTACATTCATCCATAGTTCCACACATGAAAGATGGTGGACATGACACATCTGTGTGGATATGAATGTTTATTGCACATTCAGTGGAGTGTTGCAGCTGTAGCAATACAGGGCCATGCAAAGTTCAAGTTTCAGTTTTTGGCACATGGAGGGCAGCCAATTAGAGCCAAGCTTGTGTTCGGGGTTAGGCTGCGCCAACATATGTACTTATACAATTACTCCACCAATCTCCAAGCACTTATAAATTCACTATACACTCTCCTTGCAGTACTCTAATGCTCCAGTCTCTACGTACGTACTTGTACAATGACCGAGAGAAAGTTACATAACCGAAGTTTTCCCCTCTGCCAAAGGTAACATGGTTGCATACCCTGCCCTCAGCACTATGTAATGTGGTAGGGCCCAGGGGCGGCATCTTGCATACATAATGAACACACAGACACAGATAGATAGTGGAACTGGGTACCGGCATGTGCGCTCGACTCATTTTTATTACCAGGGTCACATGTCCAGTGACGTCTGTGCTGGATGCGTGTGGGCTGAGTGTAAGCCAGCCGTCCGGGAATGGTTGGTGCTGGCAACAAGTACAACAGTAATCATTTGATCAGACACACAAATTCAATCATAAAGGGTCAATGATTTGTGCTGCACTAAGGTAGGGGCAACAGATGTGAAATAATACACACAAGATTGTATCGTAAAGGGTCCATGACTTGTGGTACACTGAGGTAGGGGCAGCAGATGTAAAATTATACACAAAACATTGTATCATAAAGGGTTCATGAGTTGTGCTGCACTGAGATAGGGGCATCAGAAGCATTCAGCGTGTGCACAGCCAGCGATGATGCGTGGTGCGGGCGAGCCGCACTGGGAGCAATGTCTGTTGCCTACTGGACTGAGTCATCTGCAATCGCGACTTGATGTGAATTGTGAGCCCTGCTGACCACAGTGTAGGCTGGAGGCAGTGGTCAGGAAGAGCCCAGAGCCACGTGGCATTGACTTGAGCTGCATACAGTTAGTGGTAGGTGTGGCGCTCAGCATGTGCGCAGCCAGCGATGATGCAATGTCTCTTGCCTACTGGACTGTGTCACCTGCAATCGCGACTCAATCTGAATTGTGAGCCCTGCTGACCACAGTGTAGATCAAATGCAGTAGTCAGCACAGACATCAAGGAATGCTTTTTGTCACTTCATCTTGACAAAATTCGAGGACATAGAGTACAATTCTGTCTGCAATTAATAAATCAAGACTCAATTTGAATTGTGAGCTCTGCTGTCCGCAGTGTAGACTTCCATTCAGTGTTCCTTTGGACTTGCAAGATGAATTTGGTCATTGTACTAAAGCTATAACTGATATAAAACAAGTTAGGATACTAAAACGATATTATGTAGGTTTTAGGGACGTAATACTTAGTTGCCTACTGGACTCTGCAATTAATGAATCAAGAGTCAATTTTAAATGTGAGCCCTGATAACCGCAGTGTAGGTTGGAGGCAGCGGTCAGCGAGGGCCCACAGCCACGTGGCGTTGAGTTGAGCTGTACAGTTAGTGTCACCTGAAGCAACCATCGTGTGTGGAGCCTGCGATGATGCGTGGTCCGGGCGGGCCGCACTGGTAGCAATGTCTTTTGCCTAATGAATTCTGTCTTAATAAGTCCATGTGGCGTTGACTTGTGGTGCACTGAGTTAGTGGCACCTGAAGCACTCAGTGTGTGCGCAGTCTGCGATGATGCGTGGTCCGGGCGGGCCGCACTGGGATCAATGTCTCTTCCCTACTGGGGTGCGTCATCTGCAATCGCGACTCGATCTGAATTGTGAGCCCTGCTGTCCGCAGTGTAGATCGAAAGCAGTAGTCTGTACAGACATAAGTCTGTGGTGCTCTGCTGCTGGGTTCGCAGCGGGCCTGTGATGAGGAGGCCGGCGGTCACGGCGGCGGCCTCGTGGCAGGGTGAGGGCTGCCGTCCTGGCAGACACTTTGGCCTTCCCACAAGTGAACCACGCCCACAGCCCCAGCCTATTTATTCATACTTCTACGCTGGAGTGGCGTACGTTGGACCAGCACACTCCGCTTCCGCTTCCAGGGTGGGACAACACAGCTACATGACCGAGATCTTCCCCACTGCCTGAGGTAACATGGTTGCGTCTATTGTCCACAACACTACAAGCACCAGCTGTATATGTCCACATGGAGAGGTTTGTGCTCTGCATAGTGAGGTCTGTCCACCACATCTCCGCTACACTTGGTATTGTGTGCATTTTTATTCATGGGTGACTTGCGTCCTTCACACATACTTGGCTGCCACATCTCCCAAGATTCAGCTATTGTGTGGCTGAGGGACCATGCCGTTTTTGGAACGTCCGCTGTCCTGTTCTGCGCTGCCTCAGTGGTAGTAGGGAGGGGGGTGGTCTGGGGGGAAGGTCCTGAGGGTGATGGCAGTGGGTGTTGTGGCCTTCTTGGGTGTCGGAGATGCATGGTCAGTAGCTCTATGACATGTGTTGGTCTTCAGATGTGGTTCTGGGCTGGGCTCCCTTTCACACTGTAGGTAGTCGTCCTGCTTTACACCAGTAAAAGGCAGATGTTAAATTCCTACTGCTAACGCAGCTTATCGCCTGTTTTTGGATCGCACCCCAGATTTGGCTGCTCGTTCAAAATATCGGGAAGTGGTGTTTTCGTGTTATTTTTAAACGGGAACGCCTACTCTGCATATTATTAGCGTTAGTTGTCGCTCTCATTTGTGGCGAATTGTTTTGCAGAAGCTATTGTTGGAAAACTGGCGATATTGGCTGTTTTCACTAGGTTGAGAATGGAATGATAATTTAAAATCACTGAAAATACCATAGGTTTAATGAACATTATAATTAGAAATTATCATTTAAAAAATGTTTGAAATTCACTGAAAAAACCATAGGTTTCAGGCACGTTATAGTTAGAAATTAGAATTTAAAAACCTTAGAAATTCACTGAAAAAACCATAGGTTTCAGGGACGTTATAGTTAGAAATTATCATTTAAAAAACCTTTGAAATTCACTGAAAAAACCATAGGTTTCAGGGACGTTATAGTTAGCTGGACATTTCACTCGTACAAAACCATAGAAATTCCACTGTTATAGTTAGTTCAGCTAACTATAACTCGCGCCCCCGCAACGCACTGCTGATCACATCACATATTACATCATTCATGACATGGTCAGTGACATCACTGATGACATCACTGATCACATCTCAAATGACATCACTGATGACATCACTGATGGCATCATCCATGTGACAATCTGATGCACCTTCTCACACCCTAATATAACCTTTGATACACCCAGTCCAAAAAACAGAATACCATTTTTGAAACCATAGACACACCAATACTACTTACTACATATATAATCACTGGTTCTTAGGTCTACACACGCATCCACTCATTCACCCATACAATCACTCATACATGCAGCCACTTATCAATACAACACTATCATATGCACTCATACACCTACACAGACACTCACACAGCAGCACTCATCCAGAGTTACTCACACACCTAGTCAGTCATGCAAATAATCAATCACACTTCCATTTACTGACCTATACAGTTATACACACAACACATCACTTATTCAAACAGAAAGAAACGCATAATTAGTCTCTTATACAATCACTGATACAAGCACACAATCATCCATACAGCCACTCTCACAATCACTAACTCTCACGTATAGTCATTTATATACTCCAACTCTCACATACACTGTCTTTTACATATGTAGTTAGTTCGACATGTACCAGTGAGACATCCATTCACTCACTAACACACCCATACACACACTCACCCACGCATACAGCTGTTTCCACATGCACTCTTGAACCCATACACCCTGTGAATCAACCACTCAAACATGTATGCACAGAGTCACACACCTCCCACGCACCCACACACACACTGAGGCACCCATACAAATACTCTGACAACCAATTAATAACCCATATAGACACTCATGTAGCTACTGACCAACCCATGCAGCAGCTTATACAACAGCAAACAGACTGATATAGACATTCACACAGTTTAGTCAATATCCCATGCATTCAGTAAGACACATGTAATAACTCAGTTAAACAGTCAGTCACACACCTACTAAATTCTCCATCCAGACACTTATACACCCACTCATTCTTCAATACACCTTGCTATATATATAATACATATTTAAACTTTAAAGAAAAACACATTCACTGGATGATGTCATCAGTGATGTCATCAGTGATGTCATTTGAGATGTGATCAGTGATGTGATCAGTGATGTCACTGACCATGTCATGAATGATGTAATATGTGATGTGATCAGCAGTGCAATGCGGGGCGCGAGTTATAGTTAGCTGAACTAACTATAACAGTGGAATTTCTATGGTTTTGTACGAGTGAAATGTCCAGCTAACTATAACGTCCCTGAAACCTATGGTTTTTTCAGTGAATATATATATATATATATATATATATATATATATCCCATAAAAGTAGCTCCTTCCGAACTGCTAACCTGTGGAAGGTGGCGCACACACCAGCGGAGCGTGCTGGTAAATTCAATATCGCAAAATAATCCAAGTAAGTGCGCTCTCAGGATCATAAGACACACAATCCTGTGTTGATGCAAAACCAAGTTTATTCCACTACGCGTTTCGACTGCATCCGCAGCCTTGCTCACGTGTATACATATATATCAAAACCACAAAGTTCGCCCATTGAGGAGAGCCACAAACAGGTAGGTAACATCTCGTTTAATGTAGAAGCTGCAGCCAAGTAAAAAGAAAACTTCACCAAAATGTGTCAGCCTGACGCGTTTCATGCTCGAAAAGCATTTATTCAGAGGCAGTTCAAATTGTGAAGTGACGCACAAGGCAGTACTTGTATCTTCAAACCACCCGCACTACAGGGACCATCAAGCTCAGCGTGAGCCGACGCCCACTGGGGCGGGCGGTTTGAAGATACAAGTACTGCCTTGTGCGTCACTTCACAATTTGAACTGCCTCTGAAGAAATGCTTTTCGAGCATGAAACGCGTCAGGCTGATAAATTTTGGTGAAGTTTTCTTTTTACTTGGCTGCAGCTTCTACATTAAACGAGATGTTACCTACCTCTTTGTGGCTCTCCTCAATGGGCGAACTTTGTGGTTTTGATGTTGAGACGGCTGGTCCCAGTCATGGGAGAAGCCCTGCCACATGCTTGTGGACCGAGTTGGAACCAAACGGCTACCAGCACTGAAAGGACAGGAGGTCGTTTTGTGGGAGTTTTAAAGTGCAAGCAAAGTGTAAGGGAGACTCTTTCCATACCCACTGTGGTTTTATTTTTTGAATTTTTGCGAAGTGCAGCAGCTCACTTGAGTATTATCAGGCACTACAGGGACCATCAAGCTCAGCGTGAGCCGACGCCTACTGGGGCGGGTGGTTTGAAGATACAAGTACTGCCTTGTGCGTCACTTCATAATTTGAACTACCTCTGAAGAAATGCTTTTCGAGCATGAAACGCGTCAGGCTGATACATTTTGGTGAAGTTTTCTTTTTACTTGGCTGCAGCTTCTACATTAAACGAGAAGTTACCTACCTGTTTGTGGCTCTCCTCAATGGGCAAACTTTGTGGTTTTGATTGATATATATATATATATATATATATATATATATATATATATAATTTTAAAGTTCAGTACAACAATAATGGAGAGCCTCTGCAGAACTGTGATATTGACAATTCTTCTTTTTTTAAATGGCAGAACGAAGGGCACAGTGGGAGAAAGCAGCTTTAGATGTGTTTAGTGGTGCAGCAACTATAGCAGGAAAGTGGATAGAAAAATGGGGACTGCAAGAACACCACAGGTAGTGATCAGATAATTAGAGAAAACACAAATTGCAGAATCTAAAAAATGATGGGAGATGACGTCGCTGACCGGATACATTGAGTGCAAAAGGATACCACGTGGTTTGCGTATTTTTGTGATGCACACCATTGAGGATATGGACATGCAGAGAACACTGTTATTAACATATCTGGTGTTCCCCCTACATAAGGCCAACTAAAGATCTAAAATTATGGTCTAAGCTTTTGCCCCTCGGTAGGACCTGATTTTGTCAATCTCAAGTTAGTGGCCTACAAGTTTTTCAGAACATTGAAATTGTGTAAACATTTTGCTGTGAAGAATCCTAAAAATACAATTCGTGTGAGTGATCCTGACCCTAACACTGCCCATTTCTCCATTGGTGATATTCCAGTTATACTAGAAATTAACAGCTTGGATATCGGAGTAGATATTGGTAGTCCCACATCGGCATCAAATGAAACTGACATCCCACTACTTGAACAAATGGGTTTCTTGACATGCTGTACCATCGACAGTGGGTTGAAACTGGCAAGTAGATTCATGCCACAATTGCCAACTGGTAACTTGGTTGATGTATTTCATGAATTACTAACTGATGACACTGACAAACTGAGGGGTGCTGAACGTCGAAAGAATCATAATAACTATACAGCACAGGATTGGCGTGAGCTAAATGCGCTCAGGAACACCAGATCTATTATCCTGAAATCCTCAGACAAAGGCAGAAACGTCGTTGTCATGAATACCAGCCAATATACCAGGGAAATGAATAGGTAATTTAAGGTAAGAAAACATTATTTGGAATTGAAAAGTAACCCTATATGTGACCACCAAAGGGGATATCATGCCATGCTCAAGGGTTGGGCTGATCAGGGGCTGTTGTCAATTGAAGAACACTTGTGCTTAAAGACTGATCATCCCAAGACAACGGTTATCTAGGTGCACAAAAATCTTCAAAATCCTCCAGGGAGATTGATCGTCAGTAGGAGAGGGGCCGATAAAAACATCACCCAGGCCCTGGTACTTTTGGATCTGTCAGCCGCTTTTGACACGGTCGATCATGACCTCCTGATCGATCGTGTCAGTAATGCTGGCATCCAGGGTCTGGCTCTGAAGTGGATCTCCTCCTTCCTACACAACCGATTCCAGGCAGTCCGTCTCGCCAACTTCTCAGCCAAGAAAGCTAGGTTGACCTGCGGGGTCCCCCAGGGTTCCTCCCTCTTGCCCCTCCTGTTTAATCTGTACATGCTACCTTTGATCTGGTCCTTATGCAAAAGTAGAGTTGTAACTTTCAACTATGCTGATGACCTCCAGCGGGTGTTCGAAATTGACTCTTCCAACATCTCAGTATCCAACTTTCAATACACCATGAGCTATATTAGCGAATGGATGTACGCTAACCAACTAAAACTTAACCCCGACAAAACTGAGCTGATTCTGACTGGAGGCACCGCCAACCCTTGGAATTCTAATTTCTGGCCCCCTCTCCTAGGTAGTCCGTCTCGCCCAGTAGAATCTGTAAAAAGCCTAGGGGTCATAATCAGCAACGAACTGTCTATGAAACCTCAGATTAGCGCAGTGGTATCTACTTGCTTCTTCCACCTACGCAGAATCCGGAAGATCTGTAGATTTCTGACCACCGAGGCCTTGACCTTAGTCATCCTGGCCTTGGTCATCTCTCGTATTGATTATGCCAACTCACTCTATGTCGGCATTCCGGCATATCAACTCCACCATTTGCAACTGGTACAAAACCAAGCAGCCAAACTTATTTTCCATCAACCCAGATACCAACATGTCCGCCCCCTGATGAAGAGCCTCCATTGGCTTCCGGTGGCTAAACGCTGTGCATTTAAACTGGGCTGCACCATCTTTAAAGCCCTTGCCGGCCATGGCCCAGCATTTATCTCGTCTAGGATCCATCGTTATGCCCCCTCTCGCGAACTTCGCTCCTCCCATCTGAACCTGCTCACCACCCCCACCTTCAAATGCAAAAAACACGGTGGCCTCAGATTCTCTTTCCTGGCCCCTCAATTCTGGAACTCTCTTCCCACTGGACTGAGGTCAGTAACCTCTTACGCCCAATTCAGAACACTTCTTAAGACCCTTCTGTTCTCTCAGACATATGAGTAAAGCTTCTGTCATCATACCACTGTCGCCCTCCCGCCCTCAGCGCCATGAAACCGCTTGGTGTAAGTGCGCTCTACAAATATTTTTAACATAACATGGTATCTCTATTAGAGAACAGTTCCAGGTTTTGAGATCTGTTTTTGAGTCACTACGTCACGAGTTTTGCATTGTATATACAGGATACAAATGATTTTTTATGCAAGATTAACAATATCCCTTGTCGTAGTAGCTACATAATGGTAAGAATGGATGTTTGTTTGTTATATACATCCATCTCCAATGATTAAGGCATTGAGACCTGCCATTACTTTTCAAGATTGAGATCCCTGGCACCTGAAAAACATACTACAATGCTCCTCACAATGCTTTCTTTTTGTCTCACGCACAACATCTTTCTCTTCGATAAGAAGATATATCGCCAAAAGCAAGGCATGGTGATGGGGGCAGCATTTGCCCCACGTATGCCAACATCTAAATGGGCTGGTGGGAGAAAAACGTGGGTTGACTGTAACACTCACCACCCTAGTAAGATCGTAATGTGGGTGCGCTTTATAGACAAATTGTTCATCCTGTGGGATGGAGATGAGACGTTGTTGAGTGAGTATGTTGCAAGCTTGAACACCAGTCCCTATAACATACAACTGACTGTAAAATGGAGCTCGCTTGAAATTGAGTTTTTCGGATATGAAGTTGCAAGAAGTAGGTGATTCCATCCAAACCACTGTGTCGCAAAAGAAAACTACCTGCAATTCGATTCTTCATAGCAACGCTCATTGTAATGGCCTGTAGAAATTGTTCAACTGACAAGCTATTTGAAACGGAAGGGAGGTCTATGATTGAATGGTTCTCTGAAAGGGGGTATCCAGAACAAGTTCTCAGAGCAGCTAAACAGCGGGTTCTGACCAAGAATAGGGAGTAATTGTTGGTCTTGAATACATAAGCCAACTCCACAACCATGCCAGGGGATACATGTAAACAGGAACAGGTGATACTTTTTTTATGGGTTACAACATGGAACATGGATTCATTAGTTCCCTGATCGAGTGCAACTGCAACATATTACAACATGATGAACATTTGAAAGACATCATAGGTCAGCATCCCAGCATAACATATGGCAAGGCACCATCGTTGGGGGACATGTTAACATGATCTATGTTCTACCAAGAGCCAGATTCACTCACAAGGAGCAATTATGGTTTTAAGAAGTGTGCCACTTGTAAGGCCTGCAAATTTGGAACTAACCACATGAGCTATGAGACATTTGAGGGTAGAATGTGCAAGATCAGGGAAAAGATCACTTGTGAGACTGAGTTTGTGGTCTATGTTTTGGGATGTGGTTGTGGAATGCGATATGTGGGTAGCACTATCAACAAGCACAGACTGAGGATTTTGCGACACATCAGAGCCTTAATGTCTGGCTTTTCAGTCAGCGCTGCCCGCAGCAGAACTCTTAGGCCCGCCAGCGACCTCCGAGGAAAGCCCTTCCTGTCAGCTGGGGAAGGCGGCGCATGAGCAGTTAAAAGGGAGGGGTCCGCAAGAGAAACGCGCTTCGTGTTCCATCACGGACCCCGCCAGACCTCCCTTACATTCCTTTGTTTCTCGGATCACTTACCTGCCATCTCCTTGATCCCTCGCCGAGGTGGTTAGATGTTCCGGCATTCCTCTCTGGTGTCGTTGAGATATTTTCCATTTCCGGGTTGTTGGATTCTCTTCCGGGGCTCCAAGTATCCTCGGAGCTCCTTTGCCGGCTGGCAACATTGTTTCCTTCGGGTTTTTGCTGCGCAGTTTAACTCTTTGTTTTCCAGCAGTCTGTTTCTGTAAAAGGGGAAAAGAAAGGTTTCTAAAGAATCGTTATTTCGTCGTTTGGGGAATTTGCTTTCCTTTTCCTACAGCACTCTCATACTTATCTAATGGCTGTGCTCCTTGTTTGTTGAGGAGTGTGTTTCCAGTTCTCTCCTGGTTGCGTCAAGTCTCTTCTTGCTGAAATATAAAGAGACTGTATTAGAATCACTTCTAGTTCACATTATTTTCAAAGTTTGACCCTGCACTTTTTGCCATATTTTTATCCTTGTTTTCTCCTGACTAGGGAAATTAGTCTTTTGGTTTTTCCCATGTTCAGGCAAAATAGATGATTTTTTTCCCTAAGGGTCTATTGATCTCCGAAGGTGATTCCTGTTTAGGTTGGTATGCTTTATATTTCATCCTTGTTTGTAGTTAAACTCCTGCAGTCCTTATATATAATAAGTTTATATTTATTTTCTACATGCTTTGTGTGTGTCCTACGTTCTAGTTGAGAATGTTCTCTGCGTATGAATAGCGCTTCATTCAGCAGGTATAATATCAGAGTAGTTGATATATATATATACAGCAAGCTGCTAGTATAAAGGAACGTACTTACCTTTGTGTCTTTTCCATTAGGAACCTTGGTGATACCCTAACGGACGATCCAGTGGATTCTACCCCTTCTTCCTTTCCTTGCTTTGTCTCCCCTTCTTCCCCACCTTCCCTCTTTTGCTTTGACCTTGTTGGGCGAAGGAGGTGGGTGAAGGAAGCTGGGACCTAGCATTGATTCCATACATTTCGCCCCTGCAGAAAATCCAGGTGAGCCTCACACTAAAAGCGTCAAGATCGAGCATACCCCATGGTGAAGCACTTTTGGGAGTTGCACCAAGGCAATTTAACGTCTTTGCAGTAATATGATATAAAGCACATTAAGGTCCATCCACGCAGAGGTAACAGAGAACTGGAACTGTGCCAATGTGAATCGAGGATGATTGTCCTCTTGGGCACCGAAAAACCATTGGGTCATAACCTTGATGCAGAACTGCATGTCCACTTATGAATAATATGCATTTGCAGTATTAGAATCTGAACTTGATGGATAGTATACTGGCAGACCCTCGATGAACTGAGTTGAAAAATAAATATATAGTGGATTATAACCTCTATAATCTTATGTTCTGCACAGCACTTGCAATTTATAGAACGTTAGGAGGGACATGTACAAGTTTCTGTCACAGCATCTTGATAAAATGTACCCAGCATTTCAGGTGGAGTTACAGTGCAGAATATATACAGGGAAACGTGATTGTTCTCAGGAATTATACCATATTGAATATTTTGGCTGGGCAGTCGCCACATGATTGTTGTATTTTATTTATTTATTTAAGCAATTTGTAAAGTGCACAAATACCCTTGGGTGTCTCGGCACTGCGGACTGTGTAGAAGACCAAACCAGGAACAGGGGGCTATTGGTTAAAAAGCCATGTCTTTACTAGTTTCCTAAAGGCAAGCAGGGTCGGGCAGGTTCAAATATGAAGGGGGAGGGTGTTCCACAATTTGGCGGTGGCGACAGTGAATCTTCTGTCACCCCATGAAACTTTTTTAGCTCGAGGGACCTTCAGGAGGTTGGCTACTGATGAACGCAAGGGTCTGTTGAGCGTGTAGACACACAAAGCCTTCTTCAAGAACTCAGGTCCAATATTGTGGATGGCTTTGAATGCGATGCAAAGTGCTTTGAATTTAATTCGGCTTCTTATAGGTAGCCAGTGGAGTTTTCGAACTACCTTTGAAATTGGTTGATACTTAGGGGTGCCTGTTAGCATTCTGGCGGCCGAGTTCTGCACCATCTGTAGTCTATTGATGACCTTTTTCTGGGCATTGAGGAAGAGGCCATTACAATAGTCAATTTTTTACATTGCTAGGGTGCTAATAAGGGTTTTTCCAGCACTGGATGGAAGGAATGGTAGGAGTTTTTTATCATCCTAAGGGTATAGAAAGATAAGGAGACAACTGCATTGGCATGAAATGTGAAAGATAGCTTGTCGTCGAACAAGACACCTAAATTTCTAACTTTCGAGACAGGGGGCGGTGGTGGTCCCAAATTGGCTGGCCACCAAGTAGGGGACCATACAGGAAAAAGATTACCAAAAATCAATACCTCCGTTTTATCAGAGTTTAACTTTAGGCAGTTGTTGGCCATCCAGGTGCTAATGGCCAACATTCCGTCTTGGAAGCTGGCTGCAATTGCTCCTCCGTCGTTATGGATTGCGAGCACCAATTGTGTGTCATCGGCGTAAGAACACCCATCCCATATTGTAGAATATATGGCTGAACAATATGTGATATACCTTTGATAGTAATAAGATCGTAGAGATAACTGTTTACATATAGCACCAACACCTTCATTTTCACACAATAGCTGTTTTGGGGAAATTGCCAATATTCTTACATTTGCACTTTATATGCCTATAGACTGGAATGAGGTTGCATACACATTTGCCTATAAACAGCATTTGCACAGATCTTGAAACAATGTTTACAAACATGTACTTGTATCTTAGATGCATTTAGGCAGAAGTGGAAGTATAGAGACATCTGTTTACAAATAGCATTTGCACTTTAATTGGGACCTGTTTAATGGCTCTGAGAAATTGTGTACAAATACGCATCTGCACTTTAGGTGGCAGAAGTGCGAGCACAGAGATATCTGTCTACAAATAGCACTTGCACTTTAGGTGGTTGGTGCAACGTTAAAGGGATACAATAACGAACAATGTCAGATATTGAGCTGATCCCATGTAGAAACTAATACACACTGTTTGCACTGTCATTTTAATGGGAAACAACAGCAGATGTAACAGATATGGGCAATCAATCATTGAAAAATAAGTGCAAGATATTGAAAATCGCATATACATTTGCGGTCTGAACAAGGTGTTCAATATGTATGTAACAGCGTTCTATATTTAAAAATATGGTGTTTCATGAGATGTGCAATACATACAAGTCGCTAAGTTGTGCTAATTTGAAGGTACTGGAATATACATGCATTAGCATTTTATTGTGATTACTCGGCTGCAGAGTTTCAAATTCAATTTTAATGTGAAGATAGCGAAAACTTTCTTTGGAAATGTGGTTTGAATCTTTAGCACGTGGATTGTAAATAGAATGTAGTGCTATTATATTTGGCAATATGTGGCTATTTGTAACTCCAACATGGCTGCTGCCTTGAGACATGATGGAGAGGCAAGCAATCTAAATGCTGTTTACAGGAAATGAGATAGGATCATGTGACAGTCTTTTTAAACACAATGGTTGTGGGTGACAGGGTTGCCCAGTTGAAGGCATAAGCCAAAACACGTTGGTGTCCTGTGTTGGGTGTTGCTATGTGATAAAAAATTAAAATTAAATGAGCAGCTGGATATTGTGTGTCAGCTCCTTTTTATTTGCGGGCAGAGTGTGTCTGGATCATCATAAGATGATTTTTGTTGTGGAAATATATATATATATATATATTCACTGAAAAAACAGAGGTTTCATGGACTTTATAGTTAGAAATTAGCATTTAAAAAACCTTAGATATTCACTGAAAAAAACCACAGGTTTTAGGGACGTTATAGTTAGGTTGACATTTCACTCGTACAAAAGCAGAGAAATTCAGCTGTTATAGGTAGCAGAGCTAATTATAACTCATGCCCCCACAATGCACTGCTGATGACGTCACATATTACATTACTCATGACATGGTCAGTGACATCACTGATGACATCTCAAATGACATCACTCATGACATCATCCAGTGAGTGTGAGTGTTTCTAAAAAGTTTAAGAATATATATATATATATATATATATATATATATATATATATGCCAAGGTGTATTGAAGAATGAATGGGTGTATGAGTGTCTGTATGGATGATTCAGTAGGTGCGTGACTGACTCTGTAAGTGAGTGATTATACGTCTCACAGTGAATGTATGGGTGAGTGACTAATCTGTATGAATGTGTTTATCAGTCTTCAGTTGGTGTGTAAGTGGCTGCATGGGTTGGTGAGTAGCTTCATGAGTGTCTACATGAGTTATTCATTGGTTGTCTGAGTATCTGTATGTGTGCCTGAGTGTCTGTATGGGTGGATGAGGGGATGTGTGACTCCCTGCATGGATGTGTGAGTGGGTGAATCACTGGCTGGATGGGTTCATGAGTGTGTGTGCAAGGGGCTGTAGGGTGAGTGAGTGTGCATATGGCTGTATTGATGAGTGTATGGATGTCTCAGTGATATATGTGTGAGTAACTACATATGTGAAAGGCAGTATATGTGAGTTTTGGAGTATATAAGTGACTTCATTTGAGAGTGAGTGATTGTGATAGTGGCTGTATGGATGAGTGTGTGCTTGTGTCAGTGATTGTATAAGAGAATAAGTATGTGTTAGTATCTGTATGAATAAGTGAGGTAGTGTGTGTATAACTGTACAGGTGTGTAAATGGCAGTGTGATTGATTCTTTGGGTGACTGACTAGGTGTCTGAGTAACTCTATGGGTGAGTGGTGGTGTGTAAGTGTCTGTTTGGGTATATGAGTGCATACATTAGTGGTTGTTTTGATGAGTGACTGCATCAATGAGTGACTGTATGGGTGAGTGAGTGAATGTGTGCACACATATGAATCAGTGAGTGGGTATTTACTAACTGGTATTGGTGTGTTTATCATTTTGAGAATGGTAGTGTGTATTTTACAGTGGGTGTATCAAAGGTTATATTAAGGTGTGAGGAGGTGCATCAGATAATAAGTGGATGATGTCATCAGTGATGTCACCAGTGATGTCACTGACCATGTCATGAGTGATGTAATTTGTGACGTCATCAGCAGTGCATTGCAGGGCATGAGTTATAGTTAGCTCAGCTAACTATAACAGCTACATTTCTCTGCTTTTGTATGAGTGAAATGTCAACCTAACTATAACGTCCCTGAAACCTGTGTTTTTTCAGTGAATATCTAAGGTTTTTTAAATGCTAATTCCCAACTATAACGTCCCTGAGACCTCTGTTTTTTTCAGTGAATGTCTAAGGTTTTTTAAATGTTAATTTCTAACTATAACGTCCCTGAAACCTGTGTTTTTTTCAGTGAAAATCTAAGGTTTTGTAACTAGTACTGAAATTTTTAGGGTGGAACAGAAATGCCGCTACATGTTTAACCATTTCTGAAGAATTCCAGTGTGTGCAAGTTACAGTACGTGTTAAGAAGGCTTTTTCAAAATATTTTTGCATTCATAAAGGGAACGTAATTTTTTAACCCTTTTTTAGTATATACTTACTAATTTATATATATATATTTTTTTTTTAAACTGTGAGAGAGAATCGTGTACCGATCACGTACCGGTCGCGGTGGGTGCGCAAGTCCAAGCATCTTGCTGCCATATTTGTTTCTTCGCGTAGGATGAGCTTAGGGTGCGCGATGGGTACGCAATTCCCAAATTTTTCATTTTTTTAAAATTTAAATACATGTAATATACTATATATTTTTGAATTCAATCGTATGTGTTTTATTGAAAGAGTTATAAAAGTGATATTAATATAAATATTTTGAATATTTGAGTTCTTATAATGAAGTTACGGAAGCCACGACGCTCCCGCGTACCCTCTCTCACGTATTTCCGGGTACGTGATAGGTTCGCGACTCCAGCGCCAATTATTTAGTTCTAAAACACATATATAGATCATTTTATAATATATATTATACCAACAGATTTACTTTCAAATTTGTAAATCTACTATATTTGTAACTGAAATAAATATATAATATTGTTTACACATATTTTTCGGAATCGCGTTCGGTGCACGATGAATACGCGTCCAGTATGCGAATCCCATGTGACTTCAAAAGAAAGGATTTCATTGGTTAAGAAGCTTGCAATTCTACTACTTGGAGGACCCCACCCAATTTTTTCATTCTTCCAGGAGCATCTTTAGAAGAAACACCTCTTGTGTTTTCTCTCCCTCTCCATTTATTTTTTGGGTGTTTTTATTCAACACTAGAAATGGCATCTGCAAATCCACCCTCAGAAGTATTTGAAGATGTAGTGGAGCTGGAAGAACCAATAAAAGAAAGAAAGGAAAGTGTTGTCTGGGCTTTTTTCTCCATTCCACCTGGGGAGAAAAAAGTGAATGCCCACAAGGTGACTTGCACTGTGTGCGAAAAGGTTTTATCTCTGAGCTCCGAGAAGAAATACTCTTGTGGAACTTCATAAATGATGAAGCACCTACAAACGATGCATCCTAACCGTCTCGCTAGAGAACAGCACCGACGAGAACTACAACAAGTAGCACAGGATGATGAAGTCCCAGGAATGAGTACATATGCAGGATCTACTCCAACACCAGAAACATCATTGCTCATACCTGAGTTTGCAGGTTTAGAGCAGCACTGCATAAAGTGCAGTAAAAACTACTTTGTGCTGGAGAGCAATCTATTGCAGCAGTTGTTGTAGCTGCCAAAAATCACAAATGTTAATTTTTTTGTCATTTTTGCAATGACGTTTTAATTGCAAAATGTTTTCAGTACTTTACTGCAGTTTGTTACCTTGTTTTTGTTATCTTATTTTTTTTAAAACACCCAAAAATAAATGAAAGAGTTAGAAAAACACAAATAAATAAAAAAACAAAAGCACAACAAAAAAATGGTTCTTTTTAGAACCGCCTATTTGGTTAAAAATAGACAAATTGTATGTGTTGTATGAATGAGTGCAAGGGTAATGTCTGGGTCATTGGAAGAGTGCATGGGTAATAACTGCGAGAATGGATGAGTGCATGGTTAGTGCATGAGTGAATGGTTGAGTGCAAGTGTAGTGCCTGCGTGATTGCATGAATGCAGGGGTACTGCCTGTGTGCTTGCATCAGTGCATGGGTAGTGCCTTGGAGAATGGATGAGTGCATGGGTAGTGCCTGAGTGAATAATTGAGTGCAAGAGTAGTGCCTGAGTGATTGAATGAGTGCATGGGTAGTGCCTGGGTAATTGCGTGAGTGCAAACATTCTGTCTGGGTGATTGCATAAGTGCAGGGGTTCTGCCTGGGTGATTGCATGAGTGCATGGGTAGTGCCTGAGTGAAGGAATGAGTGCAAGGACAGTGCCTGGGTGATTGAATGAGTGCATGGGTAGTGCATGAATGATTGCAAGGGTACTGCCTGAGTGAAAAGATGAGTACAAGGGTAATGCCTGGGTCACTGGATGAGTCCAAGGGTAGTGCCTGAGAGAATGGATGAGTGCATGGGTAGTTCCTGAGTCAATGGTTGAGTGCAAGAATAGTGCTTGAGTGATTGCATGAGTTCATGGGTAGTGCCTGAGTGATTGCATGAGTGCAGGTTTAGTGCCTGGGTGATTGCATGAGTGCAGCAGTGGTAGTGCCTGGGTGATTGTATGAGTGCATGGGAAATACCTGAGTGAATTTATGAGTGCAAGGCTAATGCTGGGGTCATTCCATGAGTGCATGCTTAGTGCTTGAGGGAATAGATGAGTACATGGGGAGTACTTGAGTGAATGGATTAGTCCAACTCTAGTGCCTCCTTGATTGCATAAGTGCATGGGAGTGCCTCAGTGAATACTTGAGTGCAAGAATAGTTCCTGAGTGATTGCATGAGTACATGGGCAGTGCCTGTGTGATTCTATAAGTGCAGAGGTACTGCTTGGGTAGTTGCATAACTGCAAGAGTAATGTGTGGATGCTTAGATCAGTGCATGGATAGTGCCTGTATAAAAGGATTACTGCAAAAGTAATCCCTGGCTGATTACATGAGTGCATGTCTAGTACCTGAGAGAATGGATGAGTGCATGGGTTATATCTGAGTAAATGTTTGAGTGCAAGAGTAGTAACTGAGTGAATGTATGAGTACAGGGATGCTGCCTGGGTGATTGGATAAGTGCATGGGTTGTGCCTGTGTGAAAGGAAGAATGCAAGGATAATGCCTGGGTTATCCTATTAGTGCAAGATTTGTGCTAGAGAGAATAGATGAGAGCACAGGTAGTGTTTGTGTGAAAGGATGACTGTCTGGCTGATTACAAAGGTTCAACATTATTTATATTAGAAACAAAAAATATATAATTAAACTTTAAACATTTTTTCACATTATCATGCATATTATATTATGTATTCTTGCCTTTTAAGTAATTTAGATACATTACTCAGTAGAACTATTTGAGAATAGTATTCTCTTAAACAGCATTAAAACTCTTTTGAAACTTCAACAGTACCTACTATAAAGAAGAAAAAGAAAAACTGTTATTTAATGATAATATATTACAGAAATTATAATATTATATTTTTCAGAACTCAACATAAATTTTGAATTACATACCATTTTCAGATTCCCTTTTTTGCTGTTCTCATATTCCACTTAACTTTACAATACACAGTGATTTTAATGTAGTATCATCATTGAACAGCGGGGAAAAATTGATTGTAGAAAGAAAAATAAATCAGCGTAGAGCATCATCATCAATATGTGTAGCTATGTGTTTTCCTATCTATACTTTCTTAATTACTTCCTTCATCTACATTAACTCTATTATTTATTTCAAATACATTTACCAAAATGTAGACTCTCATTTACATCTGGTACAATATAGACAACAAATATATAAAGTATTTCCTTTAAACACAATTTTCCAAATGCAATAACAATTAGCGCAAATAATATTCCAAACACTATCTATAAATACTAATAGTTTCCAGTCCTGTCTACTTTCTGTTCACATCTTTCCAATAGGCCGAATGATGTACTGAAAACTTTGGCTTCAAAAATAACAAATATGAATTTGGTAATTCATAAGGCAATCTAGGTTTGAATTTCAAGTGGGCATCATTGCAATGTGTCCATCCTTTATTACACTTCAAATACACAGTATAGTGTCCAGATGTTATAGTAGGTCCAGCATGGAAAATAATAGCCACTGCTGTAAAAGTTTTTCCTGAAATAGATATTTGACTTCCTTTAAAATGTGAAATTTTAGTTTGCAATTTTCTTCCATTTGCTCTACAACGTTGTAGCATTAAAATGAGATATTTTCCAAATCTTTCTATATGTAATGTAGACAACATCTCTGATCTACAATGCGAACATCTCATGTCCTGATTAGCTGCTTTTATCAATTTGTTAAAAGGTACTGATTTGCAGTCTGGTATTGTCAAGTATATGAATTGTTCTGTTTGTATTTCAGTGGTAGAAGTAAATTAACACTCTTCACATTTATGATCTCATCTGTAACTTAGTCCCAAAAAGTTTTCAATCTGTATTCCTTCATGTTCTAATACTCCAAGCATAAGCATTACAAATTCTTGTGCATCTTGTTGTATATTGAGAGTAATGTCAATGAAACAGTACATATATCCAAAAGATGCCGAATGCCAGACGCAGTATGGATTTTAGTTCTGTCAGTTACCAACTGTTGAAATACATGATGTAGTGCAGAACAGAATCTTTTTTCATGATTTTCCATGATTACGTGATGAAGATCTTGTAGATAAAACAGAACATTTAGAATCACATTAGCATAATAGTTGATACCTGAACTATTTTCCAACTGGTATCCTTCAATGTCATCAACAGTTTTCATTTACTTTTTCTTTATGCCTTCAAAATTTCTCTTCATTTGTTTTCTTTTTTTGAACCTCAATTCCATCTTTGACATATTTCTGTTTTGGACACACTACACGTTTCTCATATATGGGATATTCACCTAAATCAGGTGTATAAAGTCTTCTTAAACGATTATTCTCTTGCACAATTTGCATCAGCACTAACCTTTTTTCTCATCGAAATCTATCAAATACAAACCAGACAATATTCTTATTCGAGACAATGCAATGTATGCCATTCTCTCTTTGAACACTTACTTCCAATATTTACGAAAGCACTGTCTATACTTAAACCTTGAGATTTATGAATAGTTACTGCATATGCTAAAGACAGAGGAAACTGTTTTCTGCAAACATACAAATCTTTTACAAGCAAAAAACGATGCCCATTCTGTCTTACCTCTTTAATTTGATCAAATTTTATAATCAAAAATTCTATTCCATCTCTGTTCTGAAATTTTACAAAATCAACAACTTTTCCCATTGCTCCATTTACTAAACCTTCTTCTACATTCAAATTATGCTGCAAAAAATTCCCGTCAGTTTATACATACATGTAAAGTCTTTTCTAAGCCTGCAGTTTTAGATACAGACTTTTCCAAAGAATACAATATAGCCTGTAGTTTCTCTGTAAGAAGAATCGTCACCCCCTGGTGTTCAATTTTATCAATAGCTTCAATTTCCACTATTCGTTGTTTTCCCAATTTCAAAAGTTCTTGATTAAATGTAGAACACTTTTGCAGTGAAGGCATTAGACAAACTATAGACTTCTTTTCTCCAAGCTTATTGTACCTTAGTTCAGTTGCTGTGTTTCCAGTTGTAAACAAGTTCCTTAGTAGCCGAATTTCTAAAGCTTGTTTACCATGTTTTGTCAGAACACCAATTCTTATGTCTTGAAGAATATTTCCGTAATCTTCATCACTTGCTTGTCGCATATTTTTAACAAGTTCTTTATATTCAAAATGTAACCAAATGTTCACATTTCCAATACTTCCCAAAGATTTCCTAGTGTCTTCATAGACAAGTGTTTTAAAAACAGGTTGTCCTTTTACAGGAGTAAGTTGTAGTAGATCTCCGAACACAATTAAATGTTTTCCTCCAAACAGAACATCGTAATTTGTTTTTAAAATCTGTTGCATTCTTAAATGTACAAAGGCAAGCATTAAGTTTGAGACCATGCTCACCTCATCAATGATTAAAAGTTTCACTTTCTTCAGTACTCTTGAGACTTCATAACAAGCTTCTTCATATAGCTTTTGATATTCCAATTTATTATCATGTTCAACTGGTAGCATAAGTAATCGATGTAAAGTAATTCCTTTAATGTTGTGTGCTGCTAATCCAGTCGGAGCTGTTACAACACAAGATGAATGTGATTCTGTAGTTTTGTGTAGATACCTGGTTAAAACTTTAATTAAGAAACTTTTTACTGTTCCAGCTTGACCACTGATGTACATTAGAATAGGTTTAAATGATGAACATTGTTTTTTTTTTTCATGTAGCAAACCATGTTGCATCTGTTCTTTCACTTGTAGATATATTTCTTTCTGTTCAATATTTAGTTGTTCTTCTAACTTTTTCCAACTGAATAATATCTTGTTGTGCTTGTTGCATTGCAGTTTGTACCTCATTCATGACTATTACTGCTTCATTTTCGATAATTGGTTGTCCCAGTGAATCTTGACTTAGTGGACCAGAACTCTGACTATCTTGAGAACTTTCTCTAGCTATTTCTGCTGCAATAGTACTTTCTTGTTCAATCTCATCATTTAACATTTGTAGATATATAGGGAAAATTGTGCACTGAATACTATCTTTACTTGCATTAAAAGAATCTTCATAGCAGTCAAACTCTCCAAGTAATTTTGTTTCACTACACCAAGGCTTGAACAGTTGCAGAAGTGCTAAATAGACAAATTCCCTCTTATCTGGACTTTCGCAACTCAGTTTTCTGTGGTTAATAAGATTTCCTTTGGCATGTTTTACCAAACATCCGTCACATCCAATTACTGCAGATTTTTCTTCTTTTATATTTTCTGTAACTTTTCTTTTAAAGCTGTAATGTTGAAGTATTTCATACAGACAAAGATTTTCGAGATGTGGACTCCTTTTGGGATAGTATGTATCCAACATATTAGTTTTAACCATATCAGTACTTTCTGGTTCATTCAGTGCTAAGTATTTGATTTCTTGTAATGTTTTCAATACTCTATTTCATGTGACGGCAAGACCTAGACTTATCCAAATGATTCCTCATGACTTTGAATATAAACTGGCGGAGCTCAAGCGAGCCGAACATTCATAGGATCCAATCTCTCGATGACAAGCATTTTCAAGCTGAGGCTGTACAATTTCTTGCTAAGACTCTTTTCTTCCCACATTTCTTTCATCTCTGTCTTTTCAGATTTGGTTATATATGATGTAACATAGCAAGCAACAGCAATTGAATTATTTGCAACATATTGAATATCCATGTTTGCATTCCACATTTTCAAAATAACTGGATTTTAGTCATTATTATACTTTGAATCTTCGGTTCTTTTTAAGTTGTATGTATTATTCGGAGATTTCCGAGTTATTGTATGCCTTACTGCTGACATAAAACTATTTACTCTTCCTTTAGAAATTATTGGATGTGGGAATCCAAAACGACATTTTGTGTAACATTTCCCTTTAGAGTTGTATTTTTGTCAACAGTATTTTCCACATCGATGACTTTGAAACCGTAAAACTTGTTGTCTCAAGCTTTTTTCTCTTCCTTCTCTTGGAATGGCACAGGTAACATACTGTTCAATGAAAGACAAAACACTTTCATCAGTATCAGTTCCAAATATTGGAGCATTCTTGATCCATAATAGCATGTGTATATGAGGAGCACCTCTGGCTTGGTACTCCTTTCTCCCCAAAAAATCTGTTACCTCTCTAGGAGGTGGAATATTTTTATTGCAGATAAATGACATCATAGCTTGAAACCTATGGTTAAAATACCTGCAGACATTTACAGGATCCAAGGAACAGAGTTCTCCACCTGTCTTCAATTCAATGTTTTTAACATTTGAATTTGCTTCTCGTAGAAATTCAAGTAAATCGTCCCATGCATATTCAGCACAGCTAAGTGTTACAAACCATGTAGGAGTACCTAAGTTTCTTAACATACATTTAAGCTCTTCGTGACGACGATACCAAGACTCATTGGTACCACGTTGACACGCCATCAAAATAATTAACTGAGATTCTAAATGTTCATCTCTTTGTTGAACTTTGTCCATGAATTCCTTTGCAGAAACATGTGGAAGATGAACTCCTGTTTTTAATATGTGGTTCACTCCATATGAAAATGCAGACAAATCACTTTCAAACAGAAGATGAAATATTTATGGAATGCACTGTCGAAATCTTAGATCTTCAGAGTACAATCTTGTCGAGCGGTATTCTGAAGCTGGAATCTGTAAAGCTCCCCCATCAAATCGTCCACCTTCTCCAGTGGGGAATAGCTGTGTAAAACAACCAGCTTCTAAACTTTTTTCCCATACACTCACGGGAGTTCCTTTTGCTTTCTTCATTTGAAATAATTCAATACTGTTTCCTATCACTTCTTTCGAATGTAGAGGATGTATAGTATAATGTTCATAAATCTCTTCACTCCTAGACTTGTCCACATTTTCTATTTAGCCACTTGAAATTTCTGTTTCATCTTCTATTACCTGTTCATCAACATTTACATACTTATAAAAAATATTATTCTGTACCAGATATAATGTAGCCTTTTGAAGTTTATTAACATCTACAAACTCTTGCCATATTTTTCGACTCTTTGTTGGTACACCATTAACTAGAATAACTACTACCTCATTTTCCTCCCTCTCTACACCAACAGTTTCAATATTTTTCTTAAAATCTAGAGGTAAGTACACAACTCTTCCTTTCAGACCTCTTTGTAAATCTGTTGGTGGCAGCTTACCTGTTTTAGGCTCCATACGAACTTTAGCCTGAAACGGGTGCACAGACTGAATAAGAATGGACTCATACGCATTCAAACCTGCTAGTTCCTGAGGAATAGCTAACAACTCTAAGTTGTTATGTACTGCTATAGCTAGCATTTTGTTGTCTTCTAATTTGTTGTAACAATATTTACAAATAAGTTGATCAGTAGCCAACTCAAACTGGCCTTCTACCAACAAATAAGCACCAAATTGCTGCCACTTATCATTGCTTACCTTTTCACTTTTTAAATATGAATCAACATTCATAGTTTGACTTCAATAGTGTGTATGTCGACAACAAATACAAACATAGTTTGGTTTTTCAGATGAAACTGTCTTAAACTTTGTAATTTCTTCTGCAAACTCACCAATAATAATACCTTCAACCTGTTCTTCAACACCTACACTTATCAAGCTCTCACTTTCTCTATACTCCTCTTGTGAACCAAAAAAATGAAACTGTATATTATCACAAACTTTTTGTACATCTGATACTGAACCGTGCAAATGAACTGTGTTGCTTTCACTTAATGCAGGACGTTTTACATAGTAGAGTCTCCTTACTAACCTCCGCATTTCTGAGTGGTGTACTGCTAACATTCTTAAATGATGAAAAGTACTTTGACACACTTTTCTTGAAAGACAAGCCAGAGAATGACCCTGCAAGTTAGCATATTTTCTTACTTTACAAGGATCTAGTCCTTGTGACATCTTAATCTTCTGTTTAAGAATTTTTTTGGCAAAAAATTCGTAATATGTCAATACTGTTGAATACTGCAAATACTACTACAATCCCACGTATATACCGGAGCTTGTGTATGCCTCCCTTGAACTTCTTCAGCTATTACTTTTTCCACATTCCTAGGAACCCTCTTTTCTTTTGCAAAGGGACAACCATCTTTTATCTCATAGCACCGACCACTAGTATCAACTGCAAGAACTAATGTGTTCTGTTGAAAATAGCTTTCTTCATTGAAGAAAGGCTCAGTACTAGAAGTGTGCTTCCATTCACCAGTTAAAGTTTTACAAAAGTTACTTCTATTAACCAGTCTTTTTCTTTTGCTTTTCTCCTACATAAACAACATTGTTTTATTCAATGTTTTCATTCTCTTCAATATTAAAATAAATAATTGTCTTTTTATTTCAAAAGCTTTATCTACTACACTTTCAATCTGTTGCTTTTTCTTATAAGCTGCTGATCTTTTATATTCTTTACAATCTTTCAATACATTTTGTAGTACTCTACTTCTATACATTCTCATCCTTATGTCTTTATGTTCTTTCAGCCTTTTTTCAACATGCATTGTATTCCCATAACATGATTTTCTTTTATCATCTCCTTTTTTCCTTTTCATTCTGATTTGCTGTTGAACTTTTCTTTTTCTTTTCAACATTTTCAAATTGCTTAACATTCTGTAACAGTCTTTTAACAAACTCTTTAGTTCTCTTAACCGGAACTATTTTTCTTCAGTGTAACATTTTGCAGTTCATCGAATTTCCTCTTTTCTCCTTCCTTTAAATAATACTGTTTTTTTCCTTGTCTTCTCTTTTGATCTTTTTTTGCCATTCTCAATGTTTTTTTACCAATAAATGTAAATATCTGAAAAACAAAGAGAAGTTTCAATTGTTTAATAAACAATTTTATAGTTTTGAAATAATTATATAATAATATTCATAACAATAAATAAACAAATACTTTCAATTACATTCCAAATGTCTCCATAATACGTAAATATTTAGAATATTGTACTTTACACAATAGCAAACCTGGCACAAGAACACGGACCTTTAAACAGAAACATGGTTGAGATTGTTGTTTTTTTAAATTTGCCTAGTCCCAAGATTCTCAGCAGTTGCTAAAAATTGAAGCTTCAACAGAAAAGTGAGGTTTCAGACATGTTGACAAAAGAATTAGAAATTAGGCTACTTGCTATGAGTTTGTGCAAAGGTACTCTTGACGTTGGCCGTATAAGTATACATGTCTGCTTGAAATGAGAAATATAGTATGTCAAATTTATAACTCTACGTGCTCTTGTGAGTGAAGTATGTGTCTACTTCTGCATCTATTGTCTCATGTGTTATTCATCTGAAAATGGTAGCTTGAAAACCTGGTTGGGTTGGCTACCGGTGGACAAATCTCTCAGCTCTGCTCTATCATTCGGTCGCACAGCCTCTGATGTCTTCTGTATATAGGTATTATGGAGCCTCTCAAATAGCCTGTTCAATACTCATGTGCTATGTTTTGCGAGCTAAAAGGAATACATAGACTTTTTTTACACAAATTTAGAGACCATACACTGTGAAACACAGGTATCCAAAACGCACAGACTGATGTATGTATTCTTTGAGAAATATGGTGAGATTTATAACAGGGAGATAGTTGAATACCTGTGCTTTAGAACGCATGCTGTCTAAATTTGTGTAAAAAAAAGTGTATGTATTTCTTTCTGTACAAAATAACAATAGGGACGGACCCTGGGGGGGAATCCGAATTCACTGCATCAAGGGACCAGGGAATAGGGAAAAACCATTAGGTTTTTCAAAAGAACCCTCACCCACCAACCTAGTTGGTTGCATGCTTCATCATTGGGTTCCCACCTGGGGTGCTGAGTGCATCCCAGGTGTGCTTCGACACCTGAGTTACAGCGGAGCAGGTGGTTTTTATGTGTGTTGGGCGTGAGTTTAATGTGAAGGTTTTAAAATTGCCTCAAGGATCCTCCTTCATAAATGAAGTGCTTTAATGATGAGGTCATGGGATAAGGTTAAAAAGAAGAAAGGGATCGGATATTAATAGGAATAAATTGGTCTGGAATATCCTAATGATGGTCTACATGTTTCAGCCTGTGTTCTAAGATGTACTAGGCTTTCTTCAGGACCAGGAAGTGGTATGAGGACAAATCAAAGGCCACGTGAAATATCAGTGCACACGTTATGGTGCACTGTGAGTGCAAGGGTGATGCCGTACTTACGGTTTTCGCCAACATGCTACATCTGTAAGACAAAGCAAAAAACATCACTGTGCAATGTTAATGTAACTTAGGTAGGTGCTAAGTGATTCTCATGTCCCATCCGTATTACAGACAGTCAGCAAATAGCAACCCACCTCAACTTCACTGTGACTTCTGGCATACGTTGGTTCAGGATGTGTTCAGAGAACTATACATGTGGATTACCTGGGATATACCCAGAAGACGTTATCTAAAAAGCATGCGATCGCTAAGATAACCACAGAAACCTATAGTGCATTGTGGTTGCTATGTGATCTTAATAAAACCATGATTGCAAACATGGGCAGGAAAAGCACCGATGTCGACCACTGGGTCAGGAAAGACAGCGGGCAAACCCATCTTAAATGGGTATAGGACATCCTCATTAAGGGTCCCTTTCCTTCGGAAAGTTCAGAGTAAAGTGAGATAGAACATAATTATGGCAGAGAAACGGGTACACATTCACTTATTTAAAAACAAAATTAAAGTTTCCGTAGGATCTTACTTCAGCGCACCTGCTTATTAGCAGCATGGATCCCGACTGGGGGTGGGACCTGTAGTCACACTCTAGGAAATGACAGAAAGAAGAGTGGATCATGTCCTTAAAAAGTCAGACTACTTAAATGCGAAGTCTCCCCCGTTTTTTACCAACAAACCCCACTTACATCATCAAGGTTGACCACCCGCATTGGTACCTAATGTGGTCCTGTGGCAGGGATCCCGAAGATGTGTGCGAGTTGGGTTTCGCTGGTTAAATGCAAAAAGCGGCAGATGCTGACTCGTACGCGACAGGCGTGGCATCTGCTCGTAAGCGTCCGTAGTGACATAATTGTTACGAGCCTACATGATTGGCTTGGTTGGATTATGCTCCTACCAAGATGCTCATAAAACATGGCATCTGGGTATTGAACAAGCTATGTGGGAGGCTCCACAATACCTTCATTCAGAAGACATCACAGGCTCTTCGACCGAACTACAGAGCAGAACTAAGAGATTTGTATACCAGTAGCGAAACCAACCTGGTTTTCAAACTACCATCTTCAGATCCATAACACATCAGACAATAGATATAGAAGCAGACACATAAGTAATTCACAAGACCATGAAGTCCCTTAAACTTGACAGACTGCACTTCCCATTTCAGGGAGACACCTACATTTAGGCGACGTACTTCAAGTGTACCTTTCCACAGACTCAAAGCAAGTAGCCTAATCACTAATCCTTTTGCCAACATGTCTTAAACCTCAATATTCTCTTGCAGCTTCAGTTTTCAACAACTGCTCAGAATCTTGGGCCTAGCCAAATTTAAAGCTGCAACCCTTCCCATGTCACTCTTATAAGTCTCAGTAAGTTTCTCAAAGCATGCATGCATGTGTCTGTACCTTTTGCTAGTGGCATCATATGGAAAAGAAACATACAAATAAATGTATACCTGTATTTTATACGTCTAGCATGTTCACATGCATAACACATGTGAGAATACATGTACAAGTAGAGACATACTTCAGTACCAAGATCAAGCAGTCCTTTAAACTTGGCAGACTGCATTTCCCATTTCAAGCAGACACCTAAATTCATACGTCGTACTTCAAGTGTACCTTTCCACAGACTCATACGAAGTAGCCTAATCACAAATCCATCTACCAACATGTCTTGAACCTCACTTTTCTCTCGCAGCTTCACAATTCACCGACTGCTCAGAATGTTGGACCTAGGATGACAAATATATATCCTCCCACACATTTCCTTATCACATCTACACCACAAGGCCCCTCACCCGCACTTCACCCATACGGCTTGGGAAAAAGATCTCCGCCAAAGAGCCCCTCATAGGGTGCCTGTCAGGCATTGCAGCACCGGCCTGACGAGGAGCAAGCCCTATGATGAAGCATGGCACCCAATCAGGTGTGTGAGGGCCCCACTTCCCATATTTGGATACACCCTGACTCTACTTTAGAGAAGGGGTGTTGACCAAGCTAGCCTCTGGCATTTCCTTTCCTCCCCTATAGTAACTGCATACTCCTTCGTTGCTAGCCAAATATAAAACAGCAACCCTTCGCATGTCACTGTAGTTAGTCTCACCATATTCCTGAAAGCATGCATGCATGTGTCTCTACCTTTTGCTAGTGGCATCATACATAAAAGAAACATACAAGACAATGTATACCCGTGTTTCACACGTTTAGCATCTTCAGATGCATAACACGTGTGAAAATACATGTGGAAGTAGAGACATACCTCACTCACAAGACCATGCAGACCTTAAAACTTCACAGACTGCATTTCCCATTTCAAGCAGACACCTAACATTTTGTGGCATATTTCAAGTGTACCTTTCAACACACTCATACAAAGTAGCCTAATCAGTAATCCCTCTACCAACATGTCTTAAACCTCACTTTTGAGCTGTACGTTCACCATTCTGCAAATACTTAGGGTGTTGGACCTAGCCAAATATTTCAGCAGTAACCCTTTGCATGTGTCTCTTGTAACTCTCACCATATTCCTTATAGAATGCATGCATGTGTCTGCACCTTTTCCTAGTGGCATCATATATAAAAGAAACATACAAATAGACGTATACCTGTGTTTTATACGTCTAGCATCATCAGATGCATAACACGTATGAGAATACATGTGGAAGTACAGACATACCTCAGTCACAAGACTATAAAGACCCTTAAACTTGACAGACTCTGTTTGCCATTTCGTGGAGACACCTAAATTTATGTGGCACACTTCAAGTGTACCTTTCCACAGACTGATACAAGGTAGCCTAATCACTAATCCCTCTGCCAACATGTCTTAAACCTCACTTTTGTTCTGCAGCTTCACTATTCAGTGACTACTAAGAGTGTTAGGCCTAGCCAAATATAAAGCAGCAACCCTTCGCATGTGTCTGTTGTAAGTCGGAAAACCGCGTTTACAACGCTGTCGGTACAACACAGTACCATTGCAACGCGGTCAGTACAACGACCGCATTGTTACCACGCATACCATTACAATGCAAGTCATTACAACGACTTGCTGTAGGGGCTTAGGTGTTGGATTTGCAAACCAACACCTCTCCTACGGTTGCACAGACTAGGGTTGGAATAGTAAATTATACTATTCCAAACTCCAGCGCCCCCTACAACAAGTCATTGTAATGACTTGCATTGTAATGGTATGCGTGGTAACAACGCGGTCGTTGTACTGACTGCGTTGTAAAAGCATGCATTGCAACGTCATATATTCTTGTAAGTCTCACCATATTCCTGAAAGCATGCATGCATGTGTCTGTACCTTTTGCTAATGGCATCACATATAAAAGAAGCATACAAATAGATGTACACCTGTGTTTTATATGTCTACCATCTTCATAGGCATAACACATGTTAGAATATATATACAAGTAGAGACATACCTCAGTCACAAGACCATGAAGTCCCTTAAACTTGACAGACTGCACTTCCCATTTCAAGGAGACACCTACATTTATGTGGCGTACTTCAAGTGTACCTTTCCATAGACTGATACAAGGTAGCCTAATCACTAATCCCTTTGCCAACATCTTTTAAACCTCACTTTTGTGCTGTAGCTTCACTATTCAGCAACTAATAAGAGTGCTGGGCCTACCCAAATATGAAAGAAGCAGCAACCCTTTGCATGCATCTGTTATAACTCTCACCATATTCCTGAAAGCATGCATGCATGTGTCTGTACCTTTTGCTAGTGGCATCATATATAAAAGAAACATACAAATAGATGTATACCTGTGTTTTATATGTCTTCCATCTTCATAGGCATAACACGTGTTAGAATTATGTACAAGTAGAGACATACCTCAGTCACAAGACCATGAAGTCCCTTAAACTTGACAGACTGCACTTCCCATTTCAAGGAGACACCTAAATTTATGTGGCGTACTTCAAGTGTACCTTTCCACAGACTGATACAAGGTAGCCTAATCACTAATCCCTCTGCCAACATCTTTTAAACCTCACTTTTGTGCTGCAGCTTCACTATTCAGCAACTACTAAGAGTGTTGGGCCTACCCAAATATGAAAGAAGCAGCAACCCTTTGCATGCATCTGTTATAACTCTCACCATATTCCTGAAAGCATGCATGCATGTGTCTGTACCTTTTGCTAGTGGTATCATATATAAAAGAAACATACAAATAGATGTATACCTGTGTTTTATATGTCTTCCATCTTCATAGGCATAACACATGTTAGAATATATGTACAAATAGAGACATACCTCAGTCACAAGACCATGAAGTCCCTTATACTTGACAGACTGCACTTACCATTTCAAGGAGACACCTAAATTTATGTGGCGTACTTCAAGTGTACCTTTCCACATACTGATACAAGGTAGCCTAATCACTAATCCCTCTGACAACATATTTTAAACCTCACTTTTGTGCTGCAGCTTTACTATTCTGCAACTAGTCAGAGTGTTGGGCCTAGCCAAATATAAAGCAGTAAACCTTCACATGTCTCTGTTGTAAGTCTCACCATATTCCTGTAAACATACATGCATGTGTCTGCACCTTTTCCTAGTGGCATCATATATAACAGAAACATACAAATAGATGTATACCTGTGTTTTATATGTCTAGAATCTTCAGATGCATAACACGTACAAGAATACATGTGCAAGTAGAGACATACCTGTCAGAAGACCATGCAGACCTTAAAGCTTTAGAGAATGCAGGTCCCATTTCAAGCAGACACCTAAAATGATGTGGTGTATTTCAAGTATACCTTTCCACACACTCATACAAAGTAGCCTATTCACTAATCCCTCTTCTAACATGTCTTAAACCTCACTTTTAAGCTGCACATTCACCATTCTGCAACTACTTAGGGTGTTGGGCCTAGCCAAATATAAAGCAGTAACCCTTTGAATGTGTCTCATGTAAGTCTCACCATATTCCTGATAGAATGCATGCATGTATCTGCACCTTTTCCTAGTGGCATAATATATAAAAGAAACATACAAATAGATGTATACCTGTGTTTTATACGTCTAGCATCTGCAGATGCATAACACATATGAGAATACATGTGGAAGCACAGACATACCTCAGTCACAAGACCATGCAGACCTTAAAACTTCACAGAATGCAGCTCCCATTTCAAGCAGACACCTAAAATGATGTGGCGTATTTCAAGTATACCTTTCCACACACCCATAAAAAGTAGCCTTACCAGTAATCCCTCTACCAACATGTCTTAAACTTCACTTTTGAGCTGCATGTTCACCTTTCTGCAAATGCTTAGGGTGTTCGGCCTAGCTAAATATAAAGCAGTATCCCTTTGCATGTGTCTCTTGTGAGTCTCATCATATTCCAGAAAGCATACGTGCATAAGTCTGCACCTTTTCCTAGTGGCATCATATATAAAAGAAACATACAAATAGACCTATACCTCTGTTTTATACGTCTAGCATCTTCAGATGCATAACACGTATGAGAATACATGTGGAAGTACAGACATACCTCAGTCACAAGACCAGGCAGACCTTAAAACTTCACAGAATGCAGTTCCCATTTCAAACGGACACCTAAAATGATGTGGCGTATTTCAAGTATACCTTTCCACACACTCATACAAAGTAGCCTAAACAGTAATCATTCTACCAACATGTCTTAAACCTCACTTTTGAGCTGCACGTTCACCATTCTGCAACTACTTAGGGTGTTGGGCCTAGCCAAATATAAAACAGTATCCCTTTGCATGTGTCTCTTGTAAGTCTCATCATATTCCAGAAAGCATACATGCATGTGTCTGCACCCGGCCTCACGATATATTTTTAATTTTTTTTAAATGAGGACTACAGCTAGCTCATGGTTAATCATTAACAACAATTCTCTGTTTGCAGCAATACCATTTTATAACGTAGGTGAGTGCTGCATCTTAATCAGCCCTGCCTAAAGCTACTTACTCCGCCACTGCATCATTTGACAATTACTTGACAGTCTGCTAACGTGATTTGCCTCACATCTCTTTCTTTCGCCCACAACCCGCTTAGGACATAGGGAACTTCCTTGTATCTCAACTGCCGGGTATTGATGAAGTAGACTAAGAGACCCGACTAGGGTGAGTTCTTCATTTACCTCTGCTACCATGGTGGGGTGTCCTACCTCACTTGATTGTGCAATTGTCACGATAAGATGCTTGTGAGAGTCATTCACACGGCTATCACATTGTGATTGTTTTTAGTCATCACCACTGTGTGTTGTGAGCATGTCATTCAGGGGACACGAGTGGTTTATTTTAAATTGTATTTCTAAATCTAGCACGTGTCTTTATTCTCACCAGGTTGGTCATGTTCTACCAGGTACTACACTTCGGGGCATATTCACAAGGACTTATCGCTGAGTTATCAGCACTTTAGCGCAGCAAAAGTGGCGATAGAATTACCGCCCCTTTCGCAAGCTGGTGCTAACTGCCTACATCACCACATAACCCGCGATAGCTGCCGCAAAAAACATCGCCATGGCTGACACCGCCAACTAACGCTAATGAGATGCAGAATAGGCGTGTCCGTGCAAAAACACAAGAAAAGACAACACCGCGCGATTCACAACAGACAGCCAGATCTGCGATGCGAGTCAAAAACAGGCGATAAGCCGCGGTAGCAGCAGGTATTTAACACCTGCCTTCTGCTGGTGCTAAGCGGGACGACCACCTGCAGTCTGAAAGGGAGCCCAGACCAGAGCCACACCTGAAGGCCAACAGATGCCATGGAGCTACTTATCATGCAGCTCGGAGACCCAAGAGGGCCACAACACCCACCGCCACAACCTCCAGGCCCGCCACCACCCCCAGGACCCCCCCCTCTCACCCCGGACTACCACAGAGGCAGCGTAGACAAAGAAAGCGGACCTACCGTAAACGCACCAGCCTCACAGACTTAACGCCAGAGGAGGTCATTGCCCACTACAGGCTCAAAAGGACAACCATCCTCCGCATCCTGACCCACATCGCCCACAGGCTGAAGGTACCAACACAGCAGACAACCAACATCCCTCCGCAGACAAAGCTGCTGGCTGTGCTGCACATGTTGGCCTCTGGTACCTTCCAACCAACAACTGCCAGAGTCGGAGGAGTCTTACAGCCAGCCCTATCCAAGTTCATCACACCTGTCCTGGACGCCATCATCAGCCTGGTACCCCAGCACCTCCACTTCCCCCACACTGCGCAGGAGCAGCTAGAGACCAAGCAAGGCTTCTACACCATTGCTGGATTCCCCCACGTGTTGGGGGCCATTGACTGCACACATGTCCTACTCGTGCCCCCTGCCAACACTGCACACAACTACCACAACAGAAAGCACACGCATTCCATCAATGTGCAGGCAATAGTGGACCACCGGGGACTCTTCACCAATGTTGTGGCCAACTACCCAGGCAGTGTGCATGATTCATTCATCTTCCGACAGTCTATCATCAACCAGCGCTTCCAGGATGGCACCTATGGAAATGCATTGCTCGTTGGTAAGTACCAAATGAGCACACCACACACCTCAACTCCACAGTCATGCAACTCACGATCCTGGGAATGGGCACGCAGCAAAACTACATGCAACATGCCACACAACATGCCCACCGACCAGACATGACAACACGACTCCATTGGGAACCTGGGCCTGCCATGTACACAACCCAGCTACGGCATGGCACCACAGCCACACAATAGCAGAATGTGTGGAGAGGCTGGAAGCAGGCATGTGCGAGGGAGGCAAGTGACTAATGAATGAGAACCTACCCAATGACAAGTGTGGCGTGGATGTGCTGGACAGACTTGAGCATGCAACCCACGGAAATGGCCATGTGGACATTGACTGCTGGACCATGGAGTGTAGTGGCCAGTGGACGCTACAATGTCAGCCCAGGCTGTGGGGTAGAACGCGGAAGTGTCGCTCGTTACGTCCCCCCCTGTAGGTGTGGGCAGAGTGGGTTGGCCCTGTGTATGCCAGGCCTGCGTAGGGGTGTGAATAAAAACCCCGTCGCTCTGGGCGTGGTTCTCTTCCGGAATGGCCAACGTGTATGCCAGGGCAGCGCTACTCAGCCCACCACGAGGCCGACGCCATGAGCGGCGGGGCCTGTGAACCTGTGCGCCTGCTGCACCCCAGGCCACTGGTCCCCAGACCCGTCTTGCCTGCCCCAGCACACCAAGGCCGCTCCGCTCACCTGCCGACACCGGCGTGTGTCAAAGAGGGCCCACCACGTTCCGGTGCAAGCTCCAAGCTCCTGGCCCGTGACCTTGGCAGCCACCTCAGACCATCACTGGCCTCCACGACGCAGGCAGCACTCCTTTTTCGTTTACATACTCCACCGGCATCCACTTCGGCCCAGTTGGTGTCACATATTGAACTGAGCCTTGAATGGCAGTGACCAAATGTCTATGGCAGCGTCCACATCACTATACTCCCTCTGATCAGTAAAGCCAAAGTCTGCATCGCAAGCACACGACACGTGTCTGTGGGCCCATGCTGACCGCTGCCCATGGACCACACTGTGGTCCAGTAGGTCCCACATCCAGCACTCAGTCGTGATTCCTGAATGGCAGAGCCAATACCAGTGAACGCACGGAGAGGAGTAAGAGGAAGATGCGGTTCAGTCCGGATGAAAGCCGGATCCTCGTTACGGAGGTGACCGAACACTAGCACCTACTGACCTGGTGCCACTAACCCTGTTCAACGCAAGCCGGTGACACAGGGTGCCATTAACCCTGTTCAACGCAAGCCGGCGACACGTGGTGCCACTAACCCTGTTCAACGCAAGCCGGCGACACGTGTTTGTGGGCCCCTGCAGACTACTGGCTCCGGCATGCACTGTGGGCCAGCCGGCCTCACACCAATCACATCAAGGCGGGACCAGCCAGGGCACGGCATCATCGCAGG
This sequence comes from Calotriton arnoldi, assembly GCA_963921515.1. NCBI lineage: Eukaryota > Metazoa > Chordata > Amphibia > Caudata > Salamandridae > Calotriton > Calotriton arnoldi. Next base: position 619,844 of record CAWUFW010003915.1, on the reverse strand, counting down.
CTGCACACATGCTCAGCTCTTGTGCCTCAGCCCCGTGAGCCACACGTCATTGCCACATGACATTCCAATGCCGTGTGTGTGAGTTCCAGGAGGAGCTGGCTGAACTGCGGTTGGCCCACACACCGCTGCCACTGGCCGACACTGCGGTCAAGTAGGTCCCACATTTGTGACTGGGTCTTGAGTTCTGAATGGCTGAGTCTACAGCAATGTACATGCCTCATCACAGACTGCATCCCCTTGCAGCCCTGGTGCCACTGACTCCGTGCGCCGTGAGTCATGGTCACTCTCTGGTTGGACTTTGGTGGCGTCTGAGTCTGTGGCATGGGGGTTGTCGTCCTCATCATCTGGCAGGTACGGACTTGGTGTTTGGCATGAGTCTGTGGCATTCATCTCCCCCATGTTGCCTGTTGCTGCTTGGTTGTGCCCTCTGCATCATGCCCTGGGGGAACACCTTCCACTGTCCCACGATACACTCAGCGACAGTCACCTTGGACATCGACGAGGACCCGCTCAGCTCTCATGGGCCTAACCCAGTGCATCGCAAGTCACCGTCCTGCGGCGGTATGCCCGTGCCTGCCGCCGTGCATCCGGGGCCACTAACTCTGTGCACCTCAAGTCATGGTCCCTTGCTGTTTGTACTTTGAACTTCTGATTGAGTGATGACTGTTGTAGTTGTTGCCAGCACCAAACACTCCCTGGGGGCTGTCTTACACTCACCCCACGCACAGCCAGCACAGGCGTCACTGAACTAGTGTGCCTGCCAACACATCATCCCGAACCACCAATTGACTCATCCCTCTCTGCACTGTCACAGGTGATCAGGGATATGCACTCTGCACTTGGATGATGACACCCCTCCAAGACCCGAACACACATGCCCAGAGGCAGTACAATGCGTCCCACAAATGCACCAGGGGCATCGTGGAACGCACATTTGGGGTGTTGAAGTCACGTTTCAGGTGCCTGGACATCACAGGCGGAAGGCTCCTGTACAGGCCAGACATTGTGTGCAAGATGATCGTTGCATGTTGTGTTTTCCACAACATCTGTGTGCGCTCCAATGCCCCATGGATCCCAGTGCCAGATGCACCGGATGATGATGAGGACAATGGGGTAGGTGGCCCACACCCCACTGCAGCTGCAGCAGGAATAGCCCGTAGGAACACCCTCATTGCCAATTTCTTCACCTGAGCACGTCACTTTGTGTCCGTCCTTTACAATGATGGGACAGTACAAATTGTCCACTGGCACTGCATGTGTAAATAAAACTGACACACGTTACAGGTTGTACTCGTCCATTGTCATGTCATGGATTCCTGCGATGCCAGATGTGCTTGGCCAATTTGTGCACTCATGCGGCACCAGTTGTGACCTGTGTTCTGTTGTGGAAGTGTTGCAGTAAGTACCACACTGTTGACAATGTTGGGGTGCTCTTATTCTTATGTGTGTATGCTGCACTGTGGCTGAGTCGCCCCTGCTGCTCTGAATTGGCTGCCACTCATCCCTTTCAGGCGGTGTGCCTTTCACTTCTGTGCGTCTACAGTGCTGAGATGTTGCTGACTTGAGTGAATTGTGCCCTTCGTCGTGTTGTGACTCGTGGTCATGGTCGGTAGGCGGATGTGTAGTTGGCGTAAGGGGTTTTTTGTGCACGTGGATGTGTCAGAGTGTGACCTGCACCTTTGCGGATCTGGCCCACACTCAGCCGCATCAGTGTTGTGGCCTGCACATTGACATGATAGTTGGACTGCAGGCATGCTACTCGTCATGTAGTGTCTCTTGCATTGTCAGTGTGGCTGACGGATACGCATCTTCGCTGTGTTTCGCACGTGTGCATGTGTTGGTTGTGTGATTGGTGATGTGTTGGGTGGGGGCCCCTTTGGGCACATGGTGGAGGTGAGACTACTTGGTGTTTGTGTGTGTGCTGCAGTGTTCTAGGGGGATCAGTGACATGATCCGGAGTCATTGTGGGTGTGCAGTGTGCTCTGCTTAATTGTGCATGTGTGCCATTGTGCCCATCTCCCCCTGTCCCCCCACTCCCTGGTAGGTACTCACCCTATTGATGTTGTGTCAGGTCATGTTGAGCGGTGTCCGGGTCCTCTGCTCCTGTCACCGTCTCCCGACTGATGACTGTGGCCACCATTTTCTCCATTTCATCCTGCTCCTGGTGTTCTGCTGGCCCCCCACCTCCAATCTGCGTTGCTGCTTTAATGTTGGCAGCGAGTTCCTTCTTGGGTTTGCCCTTCGCATCATTCCGGCGCCTCTTGTCCTCTTCCATTGTCCTCCTCGGCGCGGCAACGGCATTCACATGGTCCGAGATGGTCTGCCATCTCAGCGTCATTTTTGCCACTGACACGTTGGAGGTGACGTACAGTTGGTGATGGTGTTCTATCTCATCCGTGACGTGGATCCGGGTTTCCTGCAGACTGTACCCTGTCTTCCTCTCCCTCTTCTTATTGCCCTTCCACGACACATGGCTTCCTGGCTGGGCCTCCGTGGGTCTTGTGGGTTTCATGTTGTCCTCTGCACCTGGTCCGGGTGCATCCTTGGTGCTCCGGGGTTCATCTGGTTTTTGGTATGATCTTTTTGGGTGCTTTTCTTGTGCTTTTCCCCGCATGACGCTTGGGACTTGCTGGCCTCTCGCTTGTTATCACACGGATTTTATCGCGGTTAGGCCCATCGCAACTTTTTTTCGTTGTGTTTAGCATTTTTATCGCTGTCGCGGTAGTTGTTTCGTGGACATTCGCCGCGTTATCGTGCGGTTATCGCACAATATCGCCGTGTTGTGAATGTCACGTTAACACAGCGTTATTTTCACGCGATGGACTGCGATGTGAGAAGTTGCGGTAAGCTATTTTGGCGATGTTTATCACACGTTCTTGTGAATATACCCCTGAGAGTATGGTTTAGGTTGGTTTATCAAGACATTATCAGCAGACAACCACCCTTGTGTAGATAGGTTTGATTTTACTAGGTCCTGACGAATCGCCGCTAGATTGATTGACTACATAGCGAGAAACATGTTGAACACATAACAAAGCACCAATCCTGAGACATTACCTCAGGAGTGCGCCTTTTTTCTTTTTAATCAGGTTGGGAGACCTTTTGATTAAAATTGTTTTCTTTGGTACTTCCAATCCTGTTTTAATTTTCCTTCGGGTCACATACCTTCACTCACTCATCTACACTTTAGGCCTACGTTTAGGCCCCTCACCCCCACGGCACCATACGGCAATTTGGAATAAAATATCTCCGCCAAAGAGACCCTCATAGGGAGCCCGTCAGGTATTGCAGCGCCAACCTGACGAGGAGCAGCCCTATGATGAAGCATGACACCCAGCCGGGTGTGTGAGGGCCCTAAATTCCAACAGGAGGAACCCCCGTTCCCCTGCACTCCATGACCTCTTAAACCGGTTCCCACTTCTTTTCCCCCCTCTTGCAGCTAGGAACAGCATAATCTTTGTATTTATATAAGTTTGGGCACGTATGCTGGACCTGTCCAAAAAGCCCGTAGTCCCTCCTATGTGATTGGTTATAAGCATGGGCAACCCCTGTGGGACTTTCTTTGTGTAAGTAAGGGTAGGCGCATTGCCCTCCTTCACTACACTTCTTGAGGCTCTCCAGTAATCACTGGATTAGCTTACCCCCACTTCGACCTGTGATCTCCTGATCCTGGAATCCTTTGCCTGAGAAACATGGAGGAGAACCAAGGTCTTAGCTTTGGGGACGAAATGGTGGCAGAAATTTTAAGAGCACCTTCACTTTTAGGAGCAGAAAGTGGCACAGCGACAGGCAGTCTGTCAGAAGATGGGCAATCTCTGACATCCATGAAACGTAAATGGGTAAAGATCACACTGCATGGTGCATTGATGACAGAATATTTGAGAGCTAATATAGCCCCTAATGGCTTGTTGGTAAAACACTTCCCACGTCTATTCCTTGAGGATGACATTTTAAAAAAAGAATGGTCCTTAGTGGCATGGAAGTGCACTAGGGACTTGTTAATTCTCATAATTAACACAGCAAAAAGAATAGCCGATACCCTGCTTATAAGGATCCAGATAGCAGAAGGCGCCCTCAAAACTACGATCCAAATCTCTGCTTTTAAATCGAAATTGACCGAGATTAATAACGAGATTGCAGAGCACAAGGAGTATTTGATGAAGCAAAAAATTGCGAAACTACAAAAAGATATTCGCAAGTTTGATAAAGAAAAAGTGTACCCATACCTTAAAGCAGACTTTGTTCCCCCTGGAACAAATAACTCTTCGGATGAAGGTTCCTACACGACAAGGAGAGGCTCGTCCTCCAACAGTGACTCCAGCTCAGAGAGTTGGGGTAACAACAATCCCAGACTGGGTGGTCGTCAAGGGTACCCAAGATTCCAGATGCCACAGTACCAGGGACCGGCCTTTTGGCAATACCCGTTGTTCCCCCTGGGCCCCCCAGTTCTTCCCACCTGGCAACAGCCAATATTTTTTAGACAGAGACTGGGGCAGAGGGCGAGGGCGAAGAAGAGGCAATCAACGACAAAAAAGAGTACAATGGGAGGAACCACAAGAAAATGTGGTGGAGACTCGGACCCAGAGTATTGACGGACACTGAAAAAAGAGTCCTACAGAAAGGCTTAGGTTATGTACCTACCCCCAGAAGAGATAAGTTTTGTGATCAATGCGAAATTCAGAACTTCTTTCGCAAGGTGCGTCTGAAAGCCTTTTTCCACAATAAACCCATGCCCCAGACAAGCGACTCGGGCCTACGTAACCCCTCGACTTTCACCCCAAACATTAGCATGGTTCCCAATGAGGTGCTTACTTTTGAACAGGCTGTACTAAAGGACCTGTCAAAGGGCACCACCCCTAGGCACTTCTACAACCTCTCTGCAGCGGAATTGACGACTGTCAAGTCCCTATCTAATGATACCACCATTACTATCAAACAAGCTGACAAAGGCGGAGCAACCGTGATCATGTCCACTTCAGACTATGACACGGAATGCCACCGGCAACTAAGCAACTGCCACTACTACACACCAATTGCTAGTAGTCCCATGATACGACTCACTAAGGCCATCACAGCTATGGTCTTCACAGCAGAAACCCATGGCTGGTTGAGTAAAAAGGAAGCAGACTTCCTCATTAAAAAAGATCCTAAAGTGCCCTATTTTTACATCTTGCCAAAGATCCATAAAGGCCCCTCACCTGTCCCTGGTAGACCCATTGTCTCAGGGATCGACTCCATACTCAAACCACTGTCCAAATTCTGTGACCACTTTCTGCAGCCACTGGTCAAGAAAACCCCATCCTTTCTGAAGGACACCGCTGACGTTTTGCATCTCATTGCGGAGAATCAACACACCAATGACATCAACCTGTTGGTCATCCCTGATGTGGAAGCCCTCTATACTAATATCCCCAAAAGAGCCACTTTGGATGTGATAGAGGATACCTTCAGTAGACACAACTGGGACTCTCCCACTCCCAGCAGTTTTGTTCTTGAATGTGCAACACTCGCTCTCACGGAAAACTTCTTTGAGTTCAATACCACCAAACCCAGAGTACTTCCATGGGGAGTACCTTTGCCCCGAGTGTGGCCTGCTTGTACATGGCAGCTTTTGATGAGAGCTTGATTTTCAATGACTCAAACCCCTACCGTATTAATCTACTCCTTTGGAAGAGATTTATGGATGATATCATCATCTTTTGGAAAGGAGATTTGAGGACCTGTGAAGAATTTTGCAACTGGATAAACACCATAAATACCTACCTTAGATTCACCAGCTCTAAATCCCAAACCAAGATCCCTTTCCTTGATCTCACCATCAAGCTTGAAGGTGGCAATCTCAGCACAACAGTCTATGGAAAACCTACAGACTGTAACAGTCTATTGTTGTTCAGTAGCCATCACCCGAGAGCACTGAAGGAGAACCTGCCTTTGGCCAGTTTCTGAGGTTGAGAAGAAACTGTACCAACACAGAGGACTATAGAGTAGAGGCAGATCAGCTTGCTAACAATTTGAGCAGGCGTGAATATCCACAATGCAGCATTGCCCTCTCTAAAAAAAGAGCAAGGAATAATAACCGAGAAGCTCTACTTGAACCTAGAGAGAAAGAACAAACAGACACCCTCACTGTGTGACTACCTATACCCCTGATTCCAACAGAATTAGGAACGTTATCAAAAAACACTGGGGCATATTGAGAACAGGATCACTTGAGTTAGACATCCCGAGATTTGCATTTAAACGCACTACAAATCTCAAGGACATGCTAATTCATACTAGACCTAAGTCGCAGAACGAGATTTCACAACGACAATTGTGGGGCTTGCCGCCAGTTAAGGGCCATTTCCCCTGTGGGACATGCACGGTTTGTGCATTTACTGAAGTGACAAAAGAGATCGCTTTTTCCAACACATTCATATGGGAATTACGAACTCACACTAATTGCAATACATCCAATTGCATTTATATGATCACATGCCCGTGTAATCTCAGGTATATAGGTATGACTACAAGACCAGTAAAGACACGCATCACAGAACACTGGAGCAATTTCAGATGCCAAAAACTAAACACTAACATGTGTACACATTTTGACCAGCTACAGCATTCACCTGACACTCTGCGATGGCTAATCCTTGAGGCACATCCCAAAATTAGTAAGGGGTCCCTATTTATGAAAGAGCAGAGATGGGTTCATTGATTATCAACTAATACCCAAGAGTTGAATGAAGAAATCCCCTGGAGTGCACTAAATACTTGAATTTCCCACAGTCACATGAGTAAGAAACATTGATCGCTATACACCAGTGCAGGCCTATGTGTTGTCCAACAAACCCAAAAAAACCCCGCGAGCAGCATGTTTCTTCAGCGTACCTCGCAGGTTCATAGGTTTCATGTTGCCAGACATTTTTGTCATTGTCCTGTCACCCAGATAGATTCATTCTGTGTTTTGCTTTGTGATCTCCTAACCCATTACAAAATGGCGGGATTTTTCGGAGCAGCTTTTCCTCTTTTAATATGGCGAGAAACATAGCTCTTTAGCGTACCTCGCAGGTTCATAGTTTTAACGCTGCTAGACACTGTGTCATTATCCTGTCACCCGGTAGATGTAATCTGAGTTTTGCTCCGGGATGTCCATACCCATTACAAAATGGCAGGATTTTTCTGAGCAGTTTCTCCTCTTTTAATATGGCCCCCACCGTATACCGTGAGTGCTTCAGCAATGTCAGCAGTCTAGTGCAGGCTTTGAGCTGGTTGAGAACTTCCTGATCACACTTGCCAGTTCACAGCTACTATTTAAGCAGAGCTACCGGGTCACCTTTTACCTCCCAGTCCCCGGCAGAAGTGGGTAGGTCAGTGGGCTCGTTGCTTATTCAGCAAATGTGAGTACTTTTGCTTCCCTTTTTTCCCCCCTCTGCTTGACCAACAACTCTGACAAACTTGGGCATCATATAATTTCGAGCAAACGCTCATTTTTCGTAGACGTACCTCACAGCCAGTGTTCGATTACCTGTGAATTTGGCTTTCGGCATTCGACCCAATATAAAAGTGCGAGTTTATGCATTTTCTACCATACGGCTATCACTCATTGCTTATGATTTTTGCGAACTATGCCACAGACCTTCGGCACCTCTCTTATATATGTAACAGCAGGTGCCTACCACAAATGAAATTATTCTAGTCTGCCACAAGTCCTTCATCGCAGTCCGACACTTGGCACATAACCATTACCCAACCTCACAATATATTTTTAATTTTTTAAAAATGAGGACTACACCTAGCTCATGGTTAATCGTTAACAATTCTCTGTTTGCAGCAATACCATTTTATAACGTAGGTGAGTGCTGCATCTTAATCAGCCCTGCCTAACACTACTTACTCCGCCACTGCATAATTTGACAATTACTTGACAGTCTGCTAACGTGATTTGCCTCACATCTCTTTCTTTCGCCCACAACCCGCTTAGGACATAAGGAACCTCCTTGTGTCTCACCTGCCGGGTATTGATGAAGAAGACTAAGAGACCCGACTAGGGTGAGTTCTTCATTTCCTTCTGCTCCCATGGTGGGGTGTCCTACCTCACTTGATTGTGCAATTGTCATGATAAGATGCTTGTGAGAGTCATTCACAAGGATCTCACTTTGTGATTGTTTTTAGTCATCACCACTGTGTGTTGTGAGCATGTCATTCAGGGGACATGAGTGGTTTATTTTAAATTGTATTTCTAAATCTAACACGTGTCTTTATTCTCACCAGGTTGGTCATGTTCTACCAGGTACTACACTGAGAGTATGGTTTAGGTTGGTTTATCAAGGCATTATCACCAGACAACCACCCTTGTGTAGATAGATTTGATTTTACTAGGTCCTGACGAATCGCAGCTAGATTGATTGACTACAAGGCGAGAAACATGTTGACCACATAACAAAGCGCCAATCCTGAGACATTACCTCAGGAGTGCGCCTTTTTTCTTTTTAATCAGGTTGGGAGACCTTTTGATTAAAATTGTTTTCTTTGGTACTTCCAATCCTGTTTTAATTTTCCTTCGGGTCACATACCTTCACTCACTCATCTACACTGTTTAGGCCCCTCACCCCCACGGCACCATACGGCAATTTGGAATAAAAGATCTCCGCTAAAGAGCCCCTCATAGGGAGCCCGTCAGGTATTGCAGCGCCGACCTGACGATGAGCAGCCCTATGATGAAGTATGACACCCAGCCGGGTGTGTGAGGGCCCTAAATTCCAACAGGAGGAACCCCCGTTTCCCTGCACTCCATGACCACTTGAACCGGTTCCCACTTCTTTTCCCCCCTCTTGCAGCTAGGAACAGCATACTCTTTGTATTTATATAAGTTTGGGCACGTATGCTGGACCTGACCAAAAAGCCCGTAGTCCCTCCTATGTGATTGGTTGACCTTAAAACTTCACAGAATGCAGTTCCCATTTCAAACAGACTCCTAAAATTATGAGGCGTATTTCAAGTATACCTTTCCACACACTCATACAAAGTAGCCTAAACAGTAATCACTCTACCAACATGTCTGAAACCTCACTTTTGAGCTGCACGTTCAACATTCTGCAACTACTTAGGGTGTTGGGCCTAGCCAAATATAAAACAGTATCCCTTTGCATGTGTCTCTTGTAAGTCTCACTATATTCCTGATACAATGCATGCATGTGTCTGCACCTTTTCCTACTGGCATCATATATAAAAGAAACATACAAATAGATGTTTACCTGTGTTTTATACGTCTAGCATCTTCAGATGCGTAACACGAATGATAATACATGTGGAATTAGACACATTCTTCGGTCAAAAGACCATGCAGACCTTAAAACTTCACAGAATGCACTTCCCATTTCAAGCAGACACCTAAAATATGTTGGTATTTCAAGTAACCCTGGGCGTAGTTTGCGAAGTAGCGCTACGCGAAGCTACGCGAAGTGCACTTTGCACTACGCGAGCTACGCGTAGCACTACGCGAACTGCGTAGTGCACTGTTCGTGATAATTGCACAGTGCCGGATGCTTGTCCGCACTGTGCAATCATTGAAAACGGCATCTTGCACAGTGCGAGCTGACTTTTACTGCCGCTCGAGTAGATTTTTACTCGAGCGGCAGCTTTCTCAACGCAAACTGGTAGTTTCTCATCGCGAGCGGTCGCGAGCATACGCGACCACTCGCAATGAGAAACCTGACCTCCCCGCATTGAGAATCTCGCTGGGAGGTTTATTTTCCACGCTCGCGATCGGCAACTTGATGTTGCTGATCGCGATCGAGGAAAAAATCTCGCCGGGATGTCATTTTGCTTGCTTGCGGTCGCCAACTTGACGTTGAGGACCGCGAGCAAGCAAAAAATGACCGCTGCACTACGCTACGCTACGCGTGTTTGCACTGTGCTACGTGCAATTCGCGTAGTGCGAAGTAGCGCAAACTTCGCAAACTACTCGAGCGTAGCGTAGTGCTTTGCCCAGGGTTAATTTCAAGTATACCTTTCCACACACTCATACAAAGTAGCCTAATCAGTAATCCCGCTACCTGTAAGTCTCATCATATTCCAGAAAGCATACATGCATGTGCCTGCTCCTTTTCCTAGTGGCATTGTTAGAAATGGGGGTCTTTAGTTGTCAAGAGTATGCACCTTTGTCCAAGTAGGGACCCTTCCTTCTAGTCAGGATAAGAGAGTTACTCTCCTACAATAGCCCCTGCTCACCCCCTTGGTAGCTTGGCACGAGCAGTCAGGCTTATCTTAGAGGCAGTGTGTAAAGCATTTGCACATAACCAACAGTAATACAGTGAAATCACTACAAAAGGACACCACACCAGTTTAGAAAAATATCCAATATTTTTATATATCCAAAACAAAACCAAAAATGATACAAAACCACCATACAGTTCTCAGAAATCTTCAGTAAACAAAATAGACTTAAAATACAGTTCCTTGAAGTCAATAGCGCCGTCTGGGGCTATCACGGTGTCTTGAACAACAAATCCAAACAGTTCTGGCTGACCGTGGCGTCTTGGCCAGCTACGGTGTAGGGAAGACTCGCAAAACAGTACCTTTAGAAATGCAGGGCGTCGGCGACCTCTCGATGAGCCCCGAAGAGCCGGTGTCCGCAGGCATTGGTTGCGGAGGTTGGTGCAGGAGTCGTAGGGCCCTTGAAGTCATACGTGTTGCAGTTCAAACTCCTCGCGGTTTAAGTCGGGGGCGTTGGGTGCTGCGGTGCGAAGTGCAGCGGTACGGCGTGCAGTGCTCTCAGGTCACGGTGCAGGCAGAGGCTCGGTGACGGTCGGTGAGACCAGGGCTGCGGTGCGAAGTGATGCGGTGCTCGGCGTGGTGCTGGCTGGTCAAAGTGCAAGCGTTGTCAGCGGATGAACTAGAGTCGATGGCACTGGTTTCGGTAGGCCAAGGCAGCGTTGTCGGGGATACCAAGGCGACAGCGTGAAGCGAGGCGGTACGGAGTGCAGTGCCCACAGGACGCAGTGCAGGCAGCTGCTTGGTGGCAGAGTCAGGTGGCGTCATCGGTGTGACAAGGTTTGCGGTGCCCTCTGCAATGCCTTCAGGACACGGAGTCGGCAGCAGCATCGTAGACAGCGTCGGTTTACTTTTTCTTCTGTTGTAGCACAAAACACACAGTCCCCAGTGCTGATGGCAGAAGAACTTGAAGTCTTTGCTGTTCCTGAGACGTCTTGAACAGGGGGCAAGCTCTACCTCAAGACCTTGGCGAAACTCACAAAAAGAAATTGCAGAAAGTTCAGTCCAGTCCTTTCACTGCCCAAGACAGAAGCAGCCACTGCAGGCCAACACAGCAAAGCACACAGCAAAGTGTTAGTCCCTCCTCACAGCTTCTCCAGCTCTTCTTCTTGGCTGTCTTCTTGGTTCCAAAAGAGTTTTAAACTTCTGGGGTCTGGGCCCAAATATTTATACCCCAAATTCCTTTGTCCTCTCAGGCAGAGAGTGTCTGTGCTTAGTCTAAACCAGTTCCGTCCTCTCTGGCCCAGCTTCCTGGCAGGGGGTGGAGCCAGCATTGTGGAAGGCAGACCAGGCTCATTCAGGTGCAAGGAAATCTCCTCCAACTACTCTAAATGCAGCCCAGGTCTATTCAGCCCAGCCCTGACCCATCAGACTCTCTGGAGCCACTGCAGATCCCCAGCCCCTGTCACTCCAAAGCCAGACAGTCAATCCACATCCTAGCAGAGGCACACAGGATGGCTAAGCAAGAAAATACCTACTTTCTAAAAATGGTATTTTCAAACACAGAATGTAAAAATCACCTTTACTAAAAGATGCATCTTTAGATTCTGACTTCAGGCATACTAAACTTTATTTTCCTATCTGGTCCCAAAGGGAAGTTATATTTATAAGATGTTATAAATGAACTCCCATGCTTTCCTATGGGCTAGATAGCCTTTCAATATTGAAATACGAAATTGGCAGTATTTCACTACCAGGGCATGCCACACACATCAGGGCATGTCCTACCTTTCACATACACTGCACACTGCCCACAGGGGTACCTTGGGCCTACCTTAGGGGTGACTAATATGTAAGAAAAGGGAAGGGTAGGACCTGGCAAGTGGGTGCACTTTCCAAGTCGACATGGCAGTTACAAATTGCGCGCAGACGCTGCAGTAGCAGATCTGAGTTACCTTTAAAGTGCTGCTTGTGTGGGTGGCACAGCCAGTGCTGCAAGCCCACTAGCAGCATTTGATTTACCGGCCCTAGGCACACACAGTGCACTGTACTAGGGGCTGACTAGTAAATCAAAAGACCAATCATGGAATCACCAATCCATAACACCAATTTCACAGAGAGCATATGCACTTTAGCACTGAATAGCAGTGGTAAGGCGCCCAGAGTCCTAAAACCAACAACAGCAGGTCAGTAAAAAATAGGAGGAAGAAGCAAAAAGTTTGGGAATAACCCTGCAAAAAGGGCCATTTCCAACAGGCATCATATATAAAAGAAACATACAAATAGACGTATACCTTCGTTTTATACGTCTAGCATCTTCAGATGCATAACACATATGAGAATACATGTGGAAGTAAAGACATACCCCAGTCACAAGACCATGCAGACCGTAAAACTTCACAGAATGCAGTTCCCATTTCAAGAAGACACCTAAAATTATGTGGCGTATTTCAAGTATACCTTTCCACACACTCTTACAAAGTAGCCAAATAAGTAATCCCTCTACGAACATGTCTTAAACCTCACTTTTGAGCTGCACATTCACCATTCTGCAACTACTTAGGGTGTTGGGCCTAGCCAAATATATGCAGTAACCCTTTGCATGTGTCTCTTGTAAGTCTCATCCTATTTAAGAAAGCATACCTGCATGTGTCTGCAGCTTTTCCTAGTGGCATCATATATAAAAGAAACATACCAATAGATGCATACCTCTGTTTTATACGTCTAGCATCTTCAGATGCATAACACGCATGAGAATACATGTGGATGTACAGACATACCTCAGTCACAAGACCATGCAGACTTTAAAACTTCATAGACTGCACTTCCCATTTCAAGCAGACACATAAAATTATGTGGCGTATTATAAGTGTACTTTTCCACAGACTCATACAAAGTAGCCTAATCAGTAATCCCTCTAGCAACATGTCTTAAACCTCACTTTTGAGCTGCAGCTTCACCATTCTACTACTAGTTAGTGTGTTGGGCCTAGCCAAATATAAAGCAGCAATCCTTCACATGTCTCTGTTGTAAGTCTCACCATATTCCTGTTAGCATACATGCATGTGTCTGCACCTTTTCCTTCTGGCCTCATATATAAAAGAAACATACAAATAGACGTATACCTGTGTATTATATGTCTAGCATCTTCAGATACATAACACGTATGAGAATACATGTGCAAGAAGAGAAATACCTCAGTCACAAGACCATGCAGACCTTAAAACTTCACAGACTGCGCTTCCCATTTCAAGCAGACTCCTAAAATTCTGCTGCGTATTTCAAGTGTACCTTTCCATAGACTCATACAAAGTAGCCTAATCACTAATCCCGCTGCCAACATGTCTTAAACTTCACTTTTGAGCTACACTTTCACCATTCTGGAACCACTTAGGGTGTTGGGCCTAGCCAAATATAAAGCGGTAACTCTTTGCGTATGTCTCTTGTAAGTCTCATAATATTCCAGAAAGCATACATATATGTGTCTGCACCTTTTCCTAGTGGCATCATATAGAAACGAAACATACAAATAGGCATATACGTGTGTTTTATACGTCTAGCATTTTCAGATGCATAACACGTATGATAATGCATGTGGAGTAAGACACATACCTCAGTCACAAGACCATGCAGACCTTAAAATTTCACAGAATGCAGTTCCCATTTCAAGCAGATACCTAAAAGTATGTGGCTTATTTTAAGTATACCTTTCCACACACTCATACAAAGAAGCCTGATCACTAATCCCTCTGCCAACATGTCTTAAACCTCACTTTTGAGCTGCACATTCACCATTCTGCATTTACTTAGGGTGTTGCGCTTAGCCAGTTATAAAGCAGTAACCCTTTGCAAGTGTCTCTTGTAAGTTACACCATATTCCAGAAAGCATACATGCATCTGTCCGCACCTTTTCCTACTGGCATCATATATAAAAGAATAGACGTATACCTGTGTTTTATACGTCTAGCATCTTCAGATGCATAACATGTACAAGAATACATGTGCAAGTACAGGCATACCTCAGTCACAAGACCATGCTGACCTTAATACTTCACAGAATGCAGTTCCCATTTCAAGCAGACACCTAAAATTATGTGGCGTATTTCAAGTATACCGTTCAACACACTCATACAAAGTAGCATAATCCGTAATCCCTCTACCAACATGTTTTAAACCTCACTTTTGAGCTGCACGTTCACCATTCTGCAACTACTTAGGGTGTTGGGCCTAGCCAAATGTAAAGCAGTAGCCCTTTCCATGTGTCTCTTGTAAGTCTCATCCTATTACAGAAAGCATACATGCATGTGTCTGCACCTTTTCCTAGTGGCATCATATATAAAAAGAAACATACAAATAGACGTATACCTCTGTTTTATGCGTCTAGCATCTTCAGATGCATTTCACGTATGAGAATACATGTGGAAGTACAGACATACCTCAGTCACAAGACCATGCAGACCTTAAAACTTCACAGAATGCAGTTCCCATTTCAAGCAGACACCAAAAATTATGTGGCGTATTTCAAGTGTACCTTTCCACACACTCATACAAAGTAGATTAATCAGTAATCCTTCTACCAACATGTCTTAAACCTCACTTTTGTACTTCAGCTTCACTATTCTGCAAGTACTCATGGTGTTGGGCCTAGCCAAATATGAAGCAGAAACCCTTCGCATATCTCTGTTGTAAGTCTTACCATATTCCTGAAAGCATGCATGTATGTGTCTGCACCTTTTCCTAGTGGCATCATATGTAAAAGAAACATACAAATAGACATATACCTGTGTTTTGTACATCTAGCATCTTCAGATGCATAACACGTATGAGAATACATGTGCAAGTACACACATACCTCACTCACAAGTCCATACAGACCTTAAAACTCTACAGACTGCACTTCCAATTTGAAAGAGACACCTAAAATTATGCAGCATACTTCAACTGTAGCTTTCCACAGACTCATACAAACTAACATAATCACTAATCCATCTTCCAATGTACACATACTACAAAGCACAAAGTATTTCAATCATCATTTCAGCACAATAAAACAAAGTACAATGCACATCTGTACATTTCGTAACATATTTCAAACATCACACTTCTCAAATAATTTCAAAACTTTGAAAATAAAGCTTTTCAAATCTAAAAATGTCACTACTAAGAGTGAAGCACTACTACATAATATATAACACAACTTACAAATTTGTAACTCCCCTTTCAAATAGTATTGCAGAATATGAAATATCAGAAACTCATAAAAGATTTTCTTTTGCACACATTAAATGTAATGCACCACTCTCAATAAGGTAAAACCAGTAATGGCAAACTTTCCCTCTCTTTCTGCACACAAATAAATGTAAGTAAAAAATCAAATTGCTTTCCACTTCATTTCGAATTGTGAAATACATTTCTATTGGTTAGACATATTAACCCTTTCTAACTGTCTTCTAAAAGTGCCCAAACTGGTTCTGTAATTTTCTGGAATCCTGACTCCACTGCGGTGCCGCAGTGTAGCGTTTCGATGGAGCTGCGAATCCATACGGGAGTTCAAAAACATATTTCTAATAATACTGGTTTTCTTTTTAAACAACAGACTACTTCTACACATACTACTGACTTAGAAAAACTTGGGGGCATATGTACAAGGAGTTAACGCCGCCTTAGCGGCACTTTTCCGACGGTTTTGCGGCGATATTTACATCGCCATATGTACAAGCTGTCGCTAACCTCTGTTAGCGGCAGTTTTCTGGCGAAAACGTCCATAGAAAATATTGCCACTTCTGTTAGCGATAATGACATGCAAGGGAGGCGTTCCCGTGCAAAAACGGCCGCTAACCCCACTTCGCGATATGTACAAGGGGATTCCTGAAGTTTGGAGGACCAAAAAAACTGCCGCTAACTACAGTTAGAAGCAGTTTTTTAAGGCCAGAAAATGGCTGGTCTTAGAACTGGTGATAACACTTGGGGCCTCATTTCAGCAGGATTTGGTGATGGACAGCACTGCAATCAATGTTGCAGCACTGCCCTGCGACAAAACTACAGGGCAGGAATGCACACCATCAATAAGATAGTGCGCATTCCTGGGCCTCAGTCATGAAAAGTGTTGCAGCGCTGCGACAAGACAGCGTTGCAACACTTTTCACTACGCCCTTCTTGCGACACCATGGATGCACTGTATTTACTGGACAGCGCCCCATAACGCAAGTAATGACAGATACGTCTGGAATCCTGACGTATCTGTCTGCGCTAAAGTCACGCATTGTTGCAGTCGTGTCACAAGCATGACGCAACTCCAGCAATGCATGGGGCTAGCCTAACTTGTGGCACAGCGTCACCCTTACGCCTGCCATCAGGCAGGCGTAAGGTACTGACGCAGTGCCGTCCTACAATTGTCGCAGTGAAATCTGAGGGATTTCAATGTGCCACTCCTATGAGGCCTTGTCGCGTGGGAATGCACACCCTGCGTACATCATACCTGATGCAGGTATAATGTGGCACAGGGCTTCACAAGGTCACGCATATGCCTACATGCGTCACTTTGCAAATACGGAGCAATGTGGTGCTTGTTTTGCCTGGTCCATTCTTGAGGGGTGCCAGGGTGTTGGCGCAGTTGGAGATCCATTGGTGGCAGTTGCGCGCTGCGGTGTCATCGTCTGTAAGCATTGGCGGAGTGGTGGTGCTGAGGGAGTTGACAAGAAGTTCTTCGGTGGCCTTGATCCAGCTGCGAGGGGGGGTGATGATGGCGGTGGTGTGCGGTGGGCATGGTGAAGACGTGATGTATACAATGATGGTCGGTCCAGGAGAGTCCAGTGGTGTGGCTGTAGTTGAAGTTCCCGCTGGCAGAGGAGACGTGCTTGACCGTGTGTCCTGCTATATGGCTTGCTGCAGTGACTAGCTGCTTGAGTCTGATGTTGGGGAGCTTCCCCAGGAGGGGGTGGTGTTCTGGTCACGGGGGTTGTCCAGGCGGAACTTGAGTTCACTGAGTAGGATGTCGTCAGTGGATGGGAGAGCCTGGGGTGCAATGAGGTCTACAATGGTATCGGAGAATGGGGGTCCATGGCCCGGGGGGCATGCAGATGAGGGTGCCGCAGAGGATGGGGTTGGGGTTGATCTGGATCTGGACGTTGAGGTGTTCCATGGTCACCGTTGGGTCATTAGAGTGCGTGGTCAGTCAGAGTGGCTTCTGTAGGTGATGGCAATGCCTCCTCCTGGATGGTCGGGGTGGTCCTTGCGGGTGATTTAGTAGCCGTCAGTGATGGCGATGGCGATGTCCGGTCCGGAGCACAGGTTGGTCCTGGCAGGCGATGTGGCGTCCAGGGTTGATGGCGAGGAGGGTGCTGGCATCGTAGCGGTGGAGTGTCCGAGAGTAAGGATCCTTGGTGCTGAGCGCAGTCCAGGGGCAGACGGACGCAGACTGGCTTGCCTATGGCTTGCCTTTGGCACGGGAGACGTCAATTACAACGCAGGCATTACATCGTAATGCCTTTACAACGCAACTCCAACAATGCCGGTGCTTTACATTGCATTCCATTACAACATATTGTGAGGTCAGTAATGGGGTATTTTTAAGTATTAGGGTGGGTGTGGGTATCGGGTGTTGGAGATGAAATTTGGGGTGTGTTTTGGGGTCAATTATGAAATTTGGGGTGTGTTTTGGGGTCGATTATGAAATTTGGGGTGTGTTTTCGAGTCGATTATGAAAATTGGGGTGTGCATTTGGGTCAAATATGACATTTGGGCTGTGCTTTTCGGTCAAATATGATCTTTTGGGTGGGTTTTGGGGGCTCAAAGATGAATTTTAGGGTTCAGGGTGTGCTTTGGGGTGCAAGGGTTAGTTTTAGGGTTACACTCACTGAAGTGGGAATAGTCATTTTTACATCTCCGCTATCCAACACCTTCCCCACTGTTGCAATATGCCTAGTATTAGTAGGCATTGTAATGGAATGCGATGTAATGGTATGCGTTGTAACTTCATATATACCTTTGGCACACCAGTGGTACGCCCGTTGCGCATGGGCGCACAGCGGCTGCCATTGAGAAGTGCTGCGGGGGACTGGACAGCTGGGAGGTGGGAAACGCCGGAAAGGACACTGGATGGGGCGGGGACACGGGTGTGTGTGTGTGAGCGGGTGTTGTGAATATTTAAATGAGAGAAATCTTACCTCGAGGCCGGGTCCCGTGTCTTTGTTGCTCCTGCTCACCTGAGTTTGCTTCCAGGAACAGGAAGTAGGCAGCCAGGCTCCCTCCCTTAAGCCAATCACAGCGCTGCAATGCGGCGTTGGGATTGGTCATTGGTGCCGGGACAAGGCGTCAGCCAGGGGCTGGAGGGGTGGGCATGGTCTCCATGCAGGCTGTAATGCATTCTGCATTGCGAACAGGACAGTGCACATGACTGCTTTGGGCGGCCTGAGCGGGCTGACCAAACAGTCATTGCACACTTGAGTGGGCATGCCACTCCCCCCCTGCCCTGCTCCGTGAGTGGAGCAGCCCTAACCACCCTCCCACCCACAAAGGACACATAGCACGATTACATCAGGAAGTCATCATCATGTGATGATTTTTCCTCTTCATGCACTGCTTGAAAGCAGTGGAGCGACCCTCTTCCGCCATAGCGGATGAGCCGCCACTGGGGGTGTGTCATCTACAGGTGCTAGGCCTGGGCTACTGACCCCACATTCTCCTTACCTGGACATTGACACCGTGGCGCAATCTGCTGCACTCTCTCCAAATCTGTGACTCAGCCAGCAGAGCCTCAGCCAGGTGGGATTTCACAAGCCTGGGTACAGCAGTCGCCGCCAAGTCCGCTGGTGAACCTCCCGATGCAGTTGATGCAGCAGGGCCCCCTTAGGCGTGAAGTTGCAGGGCTCCCACCACACAAGTTTGGCACAGCTCAGGGGCCTCACCCTTCACAGCGTCCGGCCAGCGCAACATTATCCTTCCTGTGATGCAGAGAGGCGCCGCCCACCATTGGTAATCCCCTCCGTGCAGCCCGGTGTAGTGGTAGATCATAGTATGTGATCCAGACCTTCCTATGTTGGTGTGCAGGAGCGCCTCTACCATTCACAGCTCCAAGGGGCTTAAGGCGGTCTTCTCACACAGGTCAGCAACGTGTCTCTATGCGACCTGCCAGACTTCACCACCAGGTGCGAGCGATCACCACACCTCAATGTCTACCGCCACGGCTCATTGACTCCACAGCACCTCCGCATAACACTCCAGGCTCCAGTCGCAGGTCCAGCGAGGCATCCAGGCTCCAGATGCAGGTCCAGCGAGGCATCCAGGCTCCAGACGCAGGTCCAGCGAGGCATCCAGGCTCCAGACGCAGGTCCAGCGAGGCATCCAGGCTCCAAACGCAGGTCCAGCGAGACATCCAGGCTCTCATCCTGGTCATCCTGGATGTTGGGTGGCTTGAGGGGGTTGTTGATCTGTGCTGCACTTGGCCCTGGCTGCTCCATTCTGCATTTCATTGTTTTTTTGCCTATTTTCCTATTGGAGGTAGACTTTTCCAATAGAGGCAAAAAAAACTCACGTTGGGCTGACTAACGTGCGTTTTTTTGCCTCTAATGGGCCTTTCGTTGGTTTTTGCCCGCTAACGCCGGAATTCCTATCGCCATCACGCTAATGTTAACAGCAGTTTTCGCCGCAGATCCCTGAAGCTATCGCCATGTAGCGATGTCTTGTGTACATACGTCTCTAACATGGCGATAGTTTTCAGCCGTACGCGGCGGTAAGAAAACTGCCGCTAACTAGCGTTAGCGGTAGTTATCGCCAGTCCTTGTACATATGCCCCTTAATTTAGTAACATATCACTTATATATGTTACCATTTCATATTTTGAATCCACAGTTAACTTTCAACCCTTCGACCATTCTGCTTAATCCCAGTTTTCATAGTAACACTTTCTGCAACATTTAACTGTACTAGCAGGTCACAAGTTCACCATATTTTCAAGTTCAGCACAGTAGCTTACAAATTCCATTAGCAGGTGTGGTTGACTTTTGCAAAATATTACCTTATCCTATGTAATGTACCTTACAAACACAAGAAACATGCTTCTTCAGGAAAATAACATGCAACCTATTTTTGAGTGCACAATGTTAATGAACAACCAATCACTTATCGGCTTTTTCTAAAACAGCATCTTCTCCACCATTTTAGATACCTCTCATTCTACCAACTGACTACCTGAGCTACAGACATCTTTTCATTCCTTCCAGACATCCCTTCAAGATGCTTACAGTATGGACTGTAGGGCACAGCTATGTTTTCTGGTGCAAAAAGTATGCTGAACACAGAGGTATTGACAAAGACCTAGGTTTGCAAAATGTGGATATTAAATGGATTGCACAGAGAGGATTAAAGTGGCAACAATTGATGCCTTTGGTTAAAACCTTTTTGCATCTCCAACCCCCTGACCTCATGATTGTGCACTGTGGTGGCAATGATCTAGGCACCTTGACTGGGGTAGGTCTGGCAATGCAAATGAAGGATACCTTTGCACAATTGATGTTGCTTTTGCCTCAAACTGTCTTTGTATACTCTAAAGATATGCCAAAGACAGAAATGGAAGTGGTCAAATCAATTCTGTCCACAGTTTGAGAAAGCTAGGAAGAATGTCAATAAAGCTGTTTCTGCTTACCTCAGAGACCAAAGGATGGGCTCCATCTATAACAACAATCTACGTTTTGATATGGATGACATCTACAGAACTGATGGAGTTCACTTCACAGATGAAGGAAACAGAGTATTTCGCAACAACCTTAAGATGTGCATCCGCACTTACATGTAGCTCCAACAAAGTCATAATGAAAAAAGGGCTCTTTTTAGAGCCACCCTATAACCCAACAGACAATCTTATTTTTTTTTAAACACACATACTCTGTTTTCATTTTTTGTTGATTCGCGAACCCATTGTTAATCCGCAAAACAAAAGCACAAATTCAAAGAACTACAACACAATACCTTTTTCAAGTTCAACTTTAAATTAAATTATTACTAATTCTATATTAATTTTAATGTGAGTATTAACTTCAATCTCACTAACTCTATAAAAAAAGGCCAGAAAAGCAACACTACCTTCTAAATTATATACTATTAAATAATTTATTTATGGTAGATCTGCAAATCCACCGCAATGTTACACTGGGGGCCGCGCTGAGAGCCGCAATGGGGCCGTGACTCCTATGACGAGAGAGAAAAAAATGAATGCCCCCCAGTTCCATTACCTGATGTTGGCCCCGGGGACCCCATCCCCCAGGGCCCAGCAAACATTTATTTATGGAAGGGGTGCAGTGTGGCCCCCCTTCCCTGGGCCTCTTTTGGACCCAGGACCCCATCCGATGGGCCGGCCTTACGTTTAAAAAAAAATATTTAAATAAAATACAAAAGGGAGGGGGGCTTAGTGGCCCCCCTCTTGGGCCATTTTTGGCATGGGGGCCCCATACCCTAAGGCCTGGCCTCACGTTGGGGACTGCAGGGGGAGCCCCAATGCCCACCGGTCCCTGCTGGCTCCCCGCCTCTTGCAGGAGCCGGCATTGCTTTTGGGCAAAGGGAGCTGCAAACATGCATCTCCCTTTGCCCAAAAGCAATTCTGCTTCGCTTCATGGAAGCGAGAGCAGTTTGAAGCGAAGCAGAAGTTTGCTATGACAGGGCTGGAGCAGTGCTTACGCCCTGCCATAGCAAACTGCAATGTCCCAGGGGTGGGCACCCCGGGACATTGCTGAAGCCGGCCTTGGGGGGTGGTGGGGAGGTGGTGGTCCCTGGGGCAGTGTGGGAGGGGGCGCAGGATCCCCCACACTGGTTTTTAAAAATTGAAGCCCGAGGAGGTAGCAGTCCCCAGGTTTGGGGGGGCCTGCGACGCCCCCCACACATAATAAAGGAATGCCCCGGGGAGGTGGCGGTCCCCGGGGCTGCGGGGGGGCGCGTACCCCCGCAAATTATTAACAAAGCTGTGGGAAGGTGGTGGTCCCCAGGGCTGTGGGGGCTCCCACAGGCCCCTGCATAATAATTAACCATTGCCCCCGGGACCTGGCCCACCTGGGGGCTTAAAAGAAATGAAGCGCGGGAGACCACGCTTCATTTTTTAAATCTTTTTTTTTTTTAAATCTTTTTTGTTGGCACAGGGACCCCTAGAGCAGGCCTAGGGGGTCAGGGTGTTTCTACTCTGTCCCCTTCTCCCATTTTTTTCACCTTTTTTCTTGTGACTTGGTTCAACCGAGTCACAAGATGGCTGCCAACATTTCCTGGTTTGAAGTGTTGGCAGCCAATCAGAGTCAAGCTCATGCTCTGGAGGGTTCATGGATGTGACTGGGTATGTGAGTGGCTGCATAGGTGAGTGAGTGGCTGTGATAGTAGCGGTAAGGCTGTTTGAGTGGCCGTGTTAGTGTCAGTACGGCTCAGTGAGTGGGTCTGTTATTAACTATATGGATGAGTAAATGGGTGTGTTAGTGGCTGTGTAGGTATGTGAGTGGGTATTTGAGTGCCTGTATGGGTGAGTGAATGCATGAGTTACTACCTGTATATATGAGTGAATGGGTGTGTGAGTATCTGTGTTGGTGAGTGAAAGAGTGCATGAGTGGTTGTATAGGTGAGTGCATGAGTGGCTGTATGTGTAAGTGAGTGGGAATGTGAGTTTCTACATGGGCGAGTGACTGACTATGTGAGTGGCTGTATGAGTGAGTAAGTGGGTGTGTTAATTATTGTATGGGTGACTGAGTGGAAGTCTGAGTATCTGTATAGGTAAGTGAGTGCATGCTTGTGTTGGTAAGTGATTTGGTATGTTATTGACTGTGTCGGTGAGATAGTGGGTAAGTAAGTGGCTGAATGGGTAAGTGACTGGATGTATGAGTGGCTCTATCAGTGTGCATCTGGATGTCTCAGTGGCTCTATGACACTGTGCCCTGGTGTATACCTTGACAATGTTAGTTTATAGAACTGCAAGAAAGAAGTAATTAGGAAATTACTTTACTTCAATAGATGGTGACATTCATTTGTTTTAAAACATAAAGAGTATAAATATAAGTTAGTATTACTTTTTGCAAAATTCCATGATAAACTTTCAGTTTCTGCAATGCATAAGTTCATACTATAAACTAAACAGTAGAAATTTCTTATGCTGTAATAGTATTTCATATTATAGTAAAGCATTTTCTTTTCCATTTTTTACTGTTCTCAGCTTTTGTACATGTACACCATAATCACTGAATTGGATCACATTTTTCATCCTTGAACAGTGATGTAGGTAATGTGTATAACCACGGACCACAGACATCACCCCTTCCCAGGACCTCTGCGACAAGCTCGGATCCTACTTCCATCTACAAATCATGGCACTCTACGACAACTTCAACGACCAGACACCCAACTCCAAAACCACTTCCTGCTCCAGCAATGCCATCCAGCCCACCATCTCCTCCTGGACCCCAGTCACCACCGAAGGCACCACTTCGACCATGAAAGGCATCCACTCAGGGGCCCCCACGGACCCCTGGCCCCGCACATATTTTCCACAGAGCCGCCACCGCCATTGCTCCCGAACTACGACACACCATCAACACCACCTTCAAGACAGGCATCTTTCCCGATGACTGGAAATGCGCAGAAATCAGACCCCTGCTCAAGAAGCCCTCAGCAGACCCCACCGACCTCAAGAACTACTGACCCATCTCCCTCCTCCCCATCGCGGCCAAAGTCACAGAGAAGACCGTCAATGCACAACTAACCAAATTCATTGAAGAAAACTCCATCCTCGACCCCTCCCAATCTGGAGTCCACAGCAACCACAGCACTGAAACCGCCCTCCTCGCCACCACAGACGACATCTGCACCCTCCCCGACCAAGGACACACCGCGGCCCTGATACTACTCGACCTCTCTGCAGCGTTCGACACCGTCTCCCACCGCACACTCACCGCCAGACTCCACATCGCTGGCATACAAGGAACCGCCCTCGACTGGATCAGCTCGTTTCTCACCGACAGAACCCAAAGAATCAGACTACCACCTTTCCTCTCCGAACCCACGGAAATCAAATGTGGAGTGCCCCAAGGATCATCGCTCAGCCCATGCTCTTCAACATCTACATGGCCCCCCTCGCCGCCATCGTCAGACAGCACGGACTCAGCATAGTATCCTATATTGACGGCACCCAGCTCATCCTCTCCCTCACCAAGGACCCAATCACCACCAGACTCAACTTCCTGGAAGGAATGAAGGACGTTGCATCCGGGATGAGCAGAAACTGCCTGAAGCTCAACTCAGAGAAGACAGAAGTCCTCAGACCCTCCCCCTCAGCATGTGACAACACCTGGTGGCCTACCGCCCTTGGCAGCCCCCACACCCACGAACCACACCCGAAACCTCAGCATCGTACTCGACTAGTCCCTCTCCATGACCCGACAGGTCCACTCCGTTGCCTCCAGCTGCTTCAACACCCTCTGAATCCTTCGAAAGACCTTCAAGTGGATCCCCCCCCCGAATCAAGGAAGGCCGTCACCCACGCACTTATAACCAGCAGACTGGATTACAGAAACGCCCTCTACGCCAGGATCAACAAGTCTCTGCTCCGCAGGCTCCAGACCATACAGAACACCACAGCCAGACTCGTCCTCGACACGAGCACACCACCCAACACCTACGGAACCTCCACTGGGTCCCCATTGAGAAGAGAGTCACTTTCAAGATACTCACCCACGCCTACAAATGTATCCACAACACCGGACCCCAATACCTCAACGAGAGAATCTCCTTCCACGTACTCAAGAAGAACCTCCAATCCGCCGACCTCCCCCTCGCCGAAATCCAGCACATCCGCAGAGCCAGACCAGGTGGAAGAACCTTCTCCTACATCGCAGCCAAGACCTGGAACGAGCTCCCGCTCAACCTCAGATGTGCCCCCTCCCTGAACATCTTCAGGAAGACGCTCAAGATCTGGCTCTTCGACTGAACAGAGCTGCTTACCCCCCCAGCGCCTTGAGACCCTCACGGGTGAGTAACGCGCTTACAATTCCCCTGATTGGTTGATTGATTGATATATCTATATCCATATCTATCTATCTATCTATCTATCTATCTATCTATCTATCTATCTATCTATCTATCTATCTATACAGATACACACACACACACACATATATATACATGGGTACCAACGGGGATATGACTTTAAAGGTAGGGGATATAGACACCCTGCAAGCCATGCAAGAACTGTACATGGAAATAGGCTTAGATCCTATAGATGACTCCCGAGATGTAATTACTGACCGACCAGTTATGACCAATTTCAAACCTAAATCTACTTTTTACCCTAATATGTCTCACAACAACATTGATGCATTTCATGACACTGTTATGAGGGATCTGATGAAATTTTGTAAAGAGAAAAAGAGAACAAACACACCACTGAATTTCTCTAACACACAATGGAGAATTATTAATTTCTTATCTGAGGACGAGAATATGGTAATATGCCCAGCAGATAAGGGAGGCAACATCGTACTATGGGATAGAAACATGTACAATGAGGAAGCACTGAGACAACTGGGTGATGACATGTTCTATGTTGAAACCAACATGCAAGAGTATAATGAGAGCATTGTAAAGATATGGAACATGCTTAACATGTGGAAAGACTGTGGGATCTTGGAATGGGAGGAATACTGTTACCTCAAACGGGACTATCCCAAACAACCTATTTTCTACCGCCTGCCAAAAGTCCACAAAAATCCCACTAAACCACCAGGGAGACCTATTGTCTCCTCCATAGGATGTGTATCAGAACACATATCTAAATATGTAGATAATTTCCTTCGTGAGTATGTCATGACTTTACCATCATACACAAAAGACACTAAAGACTTTTTGAAGAAATTGGAGAACGTTGATTGGGAGGAAGATTTCCTCCTGGTCACTATGGATGTAAACTCTCTATATTCAATCATTGATCATACTCTGGGCATACAATGCTGCC
Organism: Calotriton arnoldi; assembly: GCA_963921515.1. Lineage (NCBI taxonomy): Eukaryota > Metazoa > Chordata > Amphibia > Caudata > Salamandridae > Calotriton > Calotriton arnoldi. The sequence continues at coordinate 593,677 of CAWUFW010003915.1, read as the reverse complement.
ACCATTTCCTTAAGAGTAGAAAAATCTGTTATCTTGAACACACAGAAATGTTGCTAGAAATGATAACATTTTGTCTGTATAACAACATGTTTTTGTTCAATGGAACACTATATAAACAAGTCCTTGGTACCACTAAGGGGACGTGCTTTGCTCCCAGCTTTGCCAACCTGTTCTTAGGAGTATGGGAAGAGGAAGTGCAGAGAGACCTAGAATCACACATGAATGGGGGCAGAGTAATCAAGTAACTTCGATACATAGACAACTTGTTTGTCATATGGAAAGGGAGCGAAGACAGTGCCAAACAATTCAATTAATCAATTAATTTGTTGGACAACACTGTTATAATGTACATCCTGTCAATTCAACATGGATTCCATTTACACAAACCACGAGGAAAAGAGTCCTCTCTTGCTTTCTGTGCCCCAGTATGTATTGCAGGATTGTCCCACAGTTCAGTGTGTGATCAAGCTTGCTGTGCAAGCGAAACGCGTTACTGAAATAAACCAACTGCTGGTGTAATATCCTCTGAGTGATCGTTTATTTTGGGAGAGATTGAACCTTCTCTTGCTTCCACGAAGCAAAGCAGTATTGCTTTTGGAGAATTGCAGCTGCATATTTGCAGCTCCCCTAGTCCAAAAGCAATGCCAGCTCCCACAGGAGGCAGGGAGCCGGCTGGGACCGGTGGGATATTGGGGCTCCCCCTGCAGTCCCCAACGTAAGGCCAGGCCCCGGGGATGGGGTCCCCGGGCCATAATTGGCCTCAGCAGGGGGGCCACACGGCCCCCTCCAAATAATAAAAAAAACAGGCTGGAGAGGCCCTGGGGAATGGGGTCCCTGGGGCCAGAAGTAGCCCTGGAGGGGGGCCACTTGGCCCCCTCCCTGTTTTATTTATTTAAAAAAAAATAAGTCCGGGCCCCCGGGGATGGGGTCCCCGGGGCCAAAATTGGCCACAGGAGGGGGGGCAGGTAGCCCCCCTCCAAAACTATTAAAAAAAAGAAGCAGGGCAGGCCTGGGGGAATGGGGTCCCCGAGGCCAAAAGAGGCCCAGGGAAGGGGGGCCACGCGGCCCCCCTCCCGTCTAAAAATATTTTAAAAATAAATAAATGAGGCCAGGCCCCTGGGGATGGGGTCCCCGGGGCCAAAAGTGGTCCAGGGAAGGGGGTCACGTGGCCCCCTCCCGTAATAAAGTAAAAAAAAAATGAGGCACAGCCCTGGGGGATGGGGTCCCCGGGGCCGAAAAAGGCCTTGGGAGGGGGGCCACGTGGCCCCTTCCTGTTTTTTCAATTTTTTTTTTTTTAAATGGGTCAGGCCCTGGGGGATAGGGTCCCCAGGACCCACAAAATATTATGAGAAGGGGGGCCACACAGCCCCCTACTAATAAAAAAAAGCAGAAACCGGCTTCTCGCCAGAGGCTAAACCCCTCCCTGCACCACTATGCAAACGCACCTCCCGGTGTATTCTGGATGGGGGGATTAAGTCCCCTTGAATGCTAAGGGTCCTTAGGGGCCAACTAGCCCACCAGGTACCTCCAGTAAGCCCCACACAGTGGGATTGCTGAGAGGTGGTCCGAGGCCATGCCCCTTTTTACACCACTTTGCAGACCTGCCTCTTGGCACACTGCTGGTGGGGCAATGAGGTCCTCTTGTGTCCTGAGGACCTCATGATTGAAGTGGACTTCATCCCCCGAGCAGCAGTGTGCCTGGGGGCACGTTTGCAGTGTGGTGTAAAAAGGGGGCGTGGCCTCGGACCACTCTCAGCAATCCAGCTGTGTGGGGCTTACTGGAGGTAACAGGAGGGCTAATTGGCCCCCAGGGACCCTCAGGAGGCAAGGGGACTTCATCCCCCAACCAAGAGTGCACCAGGAAGTGCGTTTGCAGAGTGGTGGACAAAGGGGGCGTGGCCTGTGTCCACCTCTAAGCAATCCCACTGTGTGAGGCTTACTGGAGGTAACAGGTAGGCTAGTTGGCCCCTAACAACCCCAGCAGCAAAAGGGACTTTAATCCCCATCGAAGAGCGTGCCAGGGAGCGCGTTTGCCGAATGGTGGGCAAAGGGGGCGTGGCCTGCTAAGAGAACTTACCAATGGTGCTGTGTTGGACTTACTGGAGATATTAGGAGGGGTAGTTGGTCCCCAAGGTTGTCTTTGGGGGCCAACTACCCCTCCTGTTACCTCCAGAAAGTCCCACACAGTGGGATTGCTAAGAGGTCTTCGGACGCCATGCCCCCCTTTCACCACCACTCTGCAAACGCGCCTCCTGGCACACTACGGGTTGGGGGATGAAGTCCACTTTTCTCCTGAGGGACTTTGGAGGCCAAGAAGCCCTCCTGGTACCTCCTGTAAGTCCTACGCAGCGGAATTCCTGAGTGGTGGTCTGATGCCTAGCCCTCTTTCTCCACCTCTCTGCAAACGCGACTACTAGTTAAAGAAGCATTTGCAATGTAATAGGTTTCGCATTTTCGAGAGTTAGAGCAATTGGTGTTGTAAATGTAAAAGTGTTTTATTAATGTTTCTTGGAGTGGAGTGGATGTAGGTTGTGTGTAGTGGAATTATGTGGTATGTTGTGCAGTGAAATTATGTGGATAGAAAGTATGTGGTATTTAGTGTATAGGAATTATGTAGAGTGGGATTATGTGTTATGAAGAGTAATTGTGTGGTATGATAGTCTGTGTTGTGGAGTGGTAACCTCAGGTTTAATCTTCCTCGTTTCCATAGAAGCTAAACTATAAACTCAATGACACAAAAAAAAGAAGGAACCACTCAGGAGCACTTCTGGTCCTAGTCCGAGGTAGGAGCAGGGCCACTGGAATTATGCGACTTTTGCATAATTATACATTTTCCGTATTTGCCACATAATCCATCATCTGCTGCATAATCTGCAGATTTTAACAAAAAAACCTTGTTTCTAGCTCAAACGTTACCAAAAATGCAGCGACAAGTGTTACAGCGTGGTGGAAGGCCCTTTACAAACCTAGAATGGTCACCTGTTACTTATTGCTAAATGTGGGTATTAAATTGGTACTAATTGTGTGCAAACTTGGGGAGAGGAGTAGGCCTAACGGCTAGGGCGGTTGACCTCGAATCTGGGGAACTCGGTTCGAGTCTTGGCAATGACGCTGCACATCCTGTGATTCTGGGCAAATCACTTAATCTCCCCGTGCCTAACAAAAATGAATGTGTCCTCATGTAACGCAACTGGTGCTATGTAAAGCGCTCTGATACCTGATTCGGGTCAAGTTCGCGCTATATAAAACTCTGTAAAAAAAATAAATAAACCACTCTTGCTTCTTTCTGCACCACTCTTGCCTCTTTCTGCATTTCTGTTGCTTCTTTCTGCACCTTTCTTTCTTTTTCTGCACTTCTTTTGCCTCTGTCTGCTAATTTCTTCCTCTTTCTGCACCTCTCTTGCCTCTTTCTGCACTTCTCTTGCCTCTTTCTGCACCTCTGTTGCTTCTTTCTGCACTTCTGCTACTTCTTTCTGCACTTCTCTTGCTTCTTTCTGCACCTCTGTTGCTTCTTTCTGCACCCCTCTTGCCTCTTTCTGTACCCTTCTTCCCTCTTTGTGCAACTATCTTGCCTCTTTCTACTCCTCTCTTCCCTCTTTCTGTACCCCTCTTGCCTCTTTCTGTACTTCTGTTGGTTCTTTTGCACTGCTCTTTCTTCTTTCTGCACCTCTCTTGAAACTTTCTGCATCCCTCTTGCCTCTTTCTGCACCCCTCTTCCCTCTTTCTGCACCTCTTTTGCCTGTTTCTGCAACTTTCTTGCCTCTTTCTGCAGTTCTCTTGCCTCCTTCTGCACTTCTGTTGCTTCTTTCTGCAATTCTTTTGCCTCTTACTGCACCTCTCTTGCTTTTTTCTGCACCCATGTTGTCTCTTTCTGCACTCGTCTTCCCTCTTTGTGCACCTCTCTAGCTTCTTTCTGCACTTCTCTTGCTTCTTTTTGCACCTCTCTTGCTTCTTTCTGCACCCTTCTTCCCTTTTTTGCATCCCTCTTGCCTCTTTCTGCAGTTCTCTTGCCATTTTCTTCACCTCTCTTGCCTCTTTCTGCACCTCACTTGCCTCTTTCTGACACTTCTCTTGCTTCTTTCCACACCTCTGTTGCTTCTTTCAGCAATTCTCTTGCCTCTTTCTGCACATCTCTTGCTTGTTTCTGCACCTCTCTTGCATCTTTCTGCACCTCTGTTGCCTCTTTCTGCACCTCACTTGCTTCTTTCTGCACCCCTCTTGCCTCCCGCTGCACTCGTCTTCCTTCTTTCTGCACCTCTCTTGCCTCTTTCTGCACCCCTGTTCCCTCCTTCTGCACCTTTCCTGCCTATTTGTGCACCTCTCCTGCCTTTTCTGTACCTCTCTTGCCTTTTTCTGCAGTTCCACACCTCTGTTGCTTCTTTCAGCAATTCTCTTGCCTCTTTCTGCACCTCTTTTGCTTCTTTCTGCACTTTTCTTGCCTCTTTCTATATCCCTCTTGCCTCTTTCTGCCCCTCTGTTGGTTCTTTCTGTACTGCTCTTGCTTCTTTCTGTACCTCTCTTGCTTCTTTCTGCACCCTTCTTCCCTTTTTTGCATCCCTTTTGCCTCTTTCTGCAGTTCTCTTGCAATTTTCTGTACCTCTCTTGCCTCTTTCTGGCCTCACTTGCCTCTTTCTGCACTTCTCTTGCTTCTTTCTACACCTCTGTTGCTTCTTTCAGCAATTCTCTTGCCTCTTTCTGCACTTTTCTTGCCTGTTTCTGCACCTCTCCTGCCTCTTTCTGTATCTCTCCTGCCTCTTTCTGCACCTCACTTGCTTCTCTCGGCACCCCTCTTGCCTCTGTCTGCACCCCTCTTCCCTCTTTCTGCACCTCTCTTGCCTCTTTCTGCACCCCTGTCCCATCTTTCTGCACCATTCCTGCCAGTTTCTGCACCTCTCTCCCCTCTTTCTGTACCCCTCTTGCCTCTTTGTGCACCTCTGTTCCTTCTTTCTGCACTTCTCTTGCCTCTTTCTGCACCCCATTTCCTTCTTTCTGCAACTCTTTTGCCGTTCTCTTGCCTCCTTATGCACTTCTGTTGCTTCTTTCTGCACTTCTTTTGCCTCTTACTGCACCTCTCTTGCTTTTTTCTGCACCCCTGTTGTCTCTTTCTGCACTCGTCTTCCCTCTTTGTGCACCTCTCTAGCTTCTTTCTGCACTTCTCTTGCTTCTTTTTGCACCTCTCTTGCTTCTTTCTGCACCCTTCTTCCCTTTTTTGCATCTCTCTTGTCTCTTCCTGCAGTTCTCTTGCCATTTTCTTTACCTCTCTTGCCTCTTTCTGCACCTCACTTGCCTCTTTCTGACACTTCTCTTGCTTCTTTCCACACCTCTGTTGCTTCTTTCAGCAATTCTCTTGCCTCTTTCTGCACTTCTCTTGCTTGTTTCTGCACCTCTCTTGCATCTTTCTGCACCTCTTTTGCCTCTTTCTGTACCTCACTTGCTTCTTTCTGCACCCCTCTTGCCTCTCGCTGCACTCGTCTTCCTTCTTTCTGCACCTCTCTTGCCTCTTTCTACACCCCTGTTCCCTCCTTCTGCACCTTTCCTGCCTATTTCTGCACCTCTCCTGCCTCTTTCTGTACCTCTGCAGCTTCTTTCTGCACCCCTCCTGCCTCTTTCTGTACCCCTCTTGCCTCTTTGTGCACCTCACCTACCTCTTTCTGCACCCCTCTTGCCTCTTTTTGTACCCCTTTTGCCTCTTTCTGCACCTCCCCTGCCTCTTTCTGTACCTTTCTTGCCTTTTTCTGCAGTTCTCTTGCCTCTTTCTGCACCCCTGTTCCATCTTTCTGCACCTTTCCTGCCTGTTTCTGCACCTCTCTTGCCTCTTTCTGTACCTCTGTTGCTTCTTTCTGCACCTCTCTTGCTTCTTTCTGCACCCATCTTCCCTTTTTTGCATCCCTCTTGCCTCTTTCTGCAGTTCTATTGCCATTTTCTGCACCTCTCTTGCCTCTTTCTACACCTCACTTGCCTCTTTCTGCACTTCTCTTGCTTCTTTCTACAGCTCTGTTGCTTCTTTCAGCAATTCTCTTGCCTCTTTATGCACTTCTCTTGCCTGTTTCTGCACCTCTCTTGCCTCTTTATGTACCTCTCCTGCCTCTTTCTGCACCTCACTTGCTTTTTTCTGCACCCCTCTTGCCTCTTTCTGCACCCCTCTTCCCTCTTTCTGCACCTCTCTTGCCTCTTTCTGCACCCCTGTTCCATATTTGTGCACCATTCCTGCCTGTTTCTGCACCTCTCTTGCCTCTTTCTGTACCTCTGTTGCTTCTTTCTACACTTCTCTTTCCTCTTTCTGCACCTTTCTTGCCTCTTTCTGCTTCTCTTTTGCTTCTTTCTGTACTTTTCTTCCTTATTTCTGCACCCCTCCTGCCTCTTTCTGTACCCCTCTTGCCTCTTTGTGCACCTCTACTACCTCTTTCTGTACCCCTCTTGCCTATTTTTGCACCTCTGTTGGTTCTTTCTGCACTGCTCTTGCTTCTTTCTTCGCCTCTTTTGCAAATTTATGCATCTCTCTTGCCTCTTTCTGAACTCCTCTTCCCTATTTCTCCACCTCTCTTGCTTCTTTCTGCACCTTTCTTGCAAATTTATGTATCCCTCTTACTGCTTTCTGCACCCCTGTTCCCTCTTTTTTGCACCTTTCTTGCCTGTTTCTGTACCTCTCTTGCCTCTTTCGGCACCTCTGTTGCTTCTTTCGGCACTTCTCTTGCTTCTTTCTGGACCCGTCTTGCCTCTTTCAGCACCTCTGTTGCTTCTTTCTGCACTTCTCTTCCTTCTTTCTGCACCCCTCCTGCCTCTTTCTGTACCCCTCTTGCCTCTTTGTGCACCTCTCCTACCTCTTTCTGCACCCCTCTTGCCTCGTTCTGTACCCCTTTTGCCTCTTTGTGCACCTCTCCTGCCTCTTTCTGTACCTCTCTTGCCTTTTTCTGCAGTTCTCTTGCCTCTTTCTGTACTTCTTTTGCTTCTTTCTGCCCTTTTCTTGCCTCTTTCTGTATCCCTCTTGCCTCTTTCTGCACCTCTCTTGCCTCTTTCTGTACTTCTGTTGCTTCTTTCTGTACCTCTCTTGCTTCTTTCTGTACCCATCTTCCCTTTTTGGCATCCCTCTGCCTCTTTCTGCACTTCTCTTGCTTCTTTCTACACCTCTGTTGCTTCTTTCAGAAATTCTCTTGCCTCTTTCTGCACTTCTCTTACCTGTTTCTGCACCTCTCTTGCCTCTTTCTGTACCTCTCCTGCCTCTTTCTGCACCTCACTTGCTTCTTTCTGCACCCCTCTTGCCTCTTTCTGCACCCCTCTTCCTTCTATCTGCACCTCTCTTGCCTCTTTCTGCACCCCTGTTCCATCTTTCTGCACCATTCCTGCCTGTTTCTGCACTTCTCTTGCCTCTTTCTGTACCTCTGTTGCTTCTGATGCAGCGCGTACAATAAAAACTATTCTCCTCCTAGGTCACTTATAGGTCATCCAGGGGCAAACTATATTTTCTCACATCCACATGACGATGGGGCCCATAAACATCGCCTAACATACACGCACACACCTGGATTTCCTTTACACCTTTACGAAATTCTGTATTCCTAGGAGAAGCATGAGAACTAAATGGAAAACACCATTTATGTACCGCTGGAAGGAGCCGGGATATCTTATTACCTTAACTTATCGCTTTCTTTTAGTTATTTCTTAAGATATTCCTGCTCATTGTTTGTCGATGAATCATTCATGTAAAGAATTAGTTCATAGTGATTAAGACCAGCTGAATCACAATAACCAATTACTGATGTCACAATCATTTAGGAAAATAACCACTGAGTCATTTTGGTTTAAAGAATCTTAAATTTTATATAATTTTAAAAGCATGAGAAAGAATTTAAACTTTATTCAATTATTCATTCATAAATTCAAATATTTATTAAGCATAATCAATTTATTGCAGAAAGGAAATTTTTGTCATGAAGCCAAAACCCTAATTACCTGCCTACCTTCCTAATTTAGCCTAATGATTTCTAACCTAAGTTTAAGAATTAGAAATAACCTGATTCTCATACTCAACTGGAAAATTAAGACAGCAACAGCAACTTCAGCTCGTCAGCATCAGCTACCAGCAACCCGTCTCATCTAACAGTCTTTCAGCATCTCCCGCTCAGTAAGGGATCGATCAGGACCACCCAGCACTGGAAGCCACCAACACCAACATGACTCTCCAACTCCGCTCCTGACTGTGACTGCGACTGACCCCCTCCCACTAAGAGTAGGCCCTCTTATACCCTAATTCTAACTTTGCTAACTAATTGTTGCAACATTAATAACACGCTTTTCTTTCATTGGTCCATGCATGTCATCTTATTCATTCTTTTAATCAAGTTCTCTTGGATCCAATGGTCCTTGGATCATTTCCTTTCCCACACGTTCAAGACATGTTTCCATCCGCTTCGATCAGTACATTTGTAACTTCTTCCGATACATTCGAGAACTCCGCAGTCATTGTCCTTTCTCTTAAACTGATTTCCCACGGGTCTTCTGCTGATCACCACGGCACACTATCAGTTCAATTAGGTCACATCAGCCTTGACCATTTCTCGCATCCTAGCCTCTCAGCAACATCACGAGGTTAGTTTTTCTCCGACTTCATCCCGTGTCACATGTCCCCCTTGCGCCTGCGCACATCTTCCCACTGGCAGCCATTTTATATCGCCACTCGATTATACTTTAGAAGCACTAATTTGAAGTAAACAAAACATAATTAAAATAGAGAAAAATAGCCTTTTCGTTTCCCTCCCGTCATCTACGTACCCCAATTAGTTATTACCTAGCAGAAAGCAACATTTAAACTGTTCCTTACTTACCATCACTATTGTTTTTGCAACGACACGTTTTATTTCTATGAAGCACAAAAACATGCATTTATTTTAAATTAGTACGCATTTATTTTTACGTTATAATTAGACACACGGACATCCATTAATAGATTATTTAGCACACACATTTGCATGTTACCTTTCCCACACATACAGTGTTGATTAATACATTTAAACGAACATTTTATTAATTATTTATAAAATTTGTTAGGGGTTAAAAATTTTTTATTTTCCCTGCTCCATCACTTCTTTCTACATTTATCGTTCCTCTTTCTGCACCTTTCTTGCCTCTTTCTGCTTCTCTTTTGCTTCTTTCTGTACTTCCCTTCCTTCTTTCTGCACCCCTCCTGCCTCTTTCTGTACCCCTCTTGCCTTTTTGTGCACCTCTCCTACCTCTTTCTGTACCCCTCTTGCCTCTTTTTGCACCTCTGTTGGTTCTTTCTTCACTGTCCTTGCTTCTTTCTGCGCCTGTTTTGAAAATTTCTGCATCACTCTTGCCTCTTTCTGCACCCCTCTTCCTATTTCTCCACCTCTCTTGCTCCTTTCTGCACTTCTCTTGCTTCTTTCTGTACCCCTCTTCCTTCTTTCTGCACCTCTCATGCCTCTGTCTGCACACCTGTTCCCTCTTTCTGCACCCCTTTTGCCTGTTTCTGCAACTGCCTTACCTCTTTCTGCAGTTCTCTTGCCTCCTTCTGCACCTCACTTGCCTCTTTCGCACTTCTCTTGCTTCTTTCTGCACCCTTCTTCCCTTTTTCTGCACATCTCTTGCCTATTTCTGCACCTCTCTTGCCTCTTTCTGTACATCTCTTGGTTCTTTCTGCACTGCTCTTGCCTCTTTCTGCACCCCTCTTGCCTCTTTCTGTACCTCTTTTGCTTCTTTCTGCACTTCTCTCTCCTCTTTCTGCAACCCTCTTGCCTCTTTCTGTACCTCTATTGCTTCTTTCTGCACTTCTTTTGCGTCTTTCTGTACCTCTCCTGCTTCTCTGTGCAGCCCTGTTTTTTTCTTTCTGCACTCGTCTTCCCTCTTTCTGCACATCTCTTTATTCTTTCTGCACTTCTCTTGCTTCTTTCTGCAGCTCTCATGCTTCTTTCTTCACCCTTTTCCCCTTTTTTGCATCCTTCTTGCATCTTTCTGCATTTCTCTTGTCATTTTCTGCACCTCTCTTGCCTCTTTCTGCACCTCACTTGCCTCTTTCTGCACTTCTCTTGCTTCTTTCTACACCTCTGTTGCTTCTTTCAGCAATTCTCTTGCCTCTTTCTGCACTTCTCTTGCTTGTTTCTGCACCTCTCTTGCGTCTTTCTGCACCTCTGTTGCCTCTTTCTGTACCTCACTTGGTTCTTTCTGCACCCCTCTTGCCTCTTTCTGCACATCTGTTGCTTCTTTCTGCACTTCTCTTACTTCTACCTTTTGGACACAAATTTACAGAGTATGCTGTTTGAAACACAGGTATTCAAGTATTTGCATGTTTATTTTCATGTAAAGTGTCACTAGGTAAAAGCAGAGACACACGCATGCATACCTTCACAAACTTGGTCAGACTTACAACAGTGATATGCTTAGGATTGCTGTTTTATATTTGGTAGGCCTAACATTCTGAGCAGTCGATGAATATTGAACCTTCAAGAGAAAAGTTAGGTGTAAGACATCTTGGGAGACGGATTAGTGATTAGGCTACTTTGTATGAGTCTTTTGTAAGGTACAGTCAAAGTAGGCCTCTTTCTGCACCTCTGTTGGTTCTTTCTGCACATCTCTTGCTTCTTTCTGCACCTTTCTTCCTCTTTCTGGACTTCTGTTGCCTCTTTCTGCATTTCTCTTGCTTCTTTCTGCACCTTTCTTCCTCTTTCTGCACCTCTCTTGCCTCTTTCTGCACTTCTCTTGCTTCTTTCTGCACCTTTCTTCCTCTTTCTGCACGTCCTACCTATGTAGGCATAGTTAGAAATTAGCATATAAAAACAGAGGTTTCAAGGAAGTTATAGTTAGGGATTAGCATTTTAAAAACCTTAGAAATTCACTGAAAAAACCATAGATTTCAGGGACGTTATAGTTTGACATTTTCATTTAAAAAACCTTTGAAATTCACTGAAAAAACCATAGGTTTCACGGATGTTATAGTTAGAAATTTTCATTTAAAAAACCTTAAGAATTCACTGAAAAAAGAAATAGGTTTCAGGGATGTTATAGTTAGAAATTAGCATTTAAAAAACCTTTGAAAGTCACTGAAAAAAACCACAGGTTTCAGGGACGTTATAGTTAGTTTGACATTTCACTCATACAAAACCAGAGAAATTCGGCCGTTATCTTTAGTTGATCTAACTATAACTCGCGCCCCCGCAATACACTGCTGATAACGTCACATATTACATCACTCATGACATGGTCAGCGACATCACTGATGACATCTCAAACAACATCACTGATGACATCACTGATGTCATCATCCACGTGATCATCTTATGCACCTCCTCACACCCTAATAAAACCTTTGATACACCCACTCTAAAATACAGACTACCAATATCGAAACCATAGACAGACCAATAGCAGTTTGTACATACCCACTCAGTGATTCATACGTCTACACACACATCCACTCACTAACCCATACAGTCACTCATACACGCAGTCATTCATCAATACAGCCACTGATATACCCACTCATACACCCATATAGACACTCACACACTGCCACTCACCCAAAGAGTTACTCAAACACCTAGTCAGTCACCCAAAGAATTAATTAGGCTGTCATTTACTCACCTATACAGTTATACACGCACACCACCTCACTTATTCATACAGATAGTACCATATACGTACTCTCTTCAGCAATTACTGACATAAGCACACACTTATCCATGCAGCCACTGTCACAATCACTCACTGTCGCATATACTCACTTATATACTCCAACACTCACATATACTGCCTTTCACATATGTAGTTACTTACACATATACCACTGAGATCCATTCACTCACCTACACAGCTATACGTACACTCACTCACCCATATAGTCCCTAACACACGTACTCATAGACCCATACACCCAGTGAATCACCCACTCACACATCCGTGCAGGGAGTCACACACCTCCCTACCCGTTCACACAGACACTCAGGCACCCACACAGGTACTCAGACAACCAATCATTAACCCATATAGACACTGATGTAGCTACTCACCAACCCATGCAGCCACTTACACACCAACTGACAGACTGATACAGACATTCACACAGATGAATCATTCTCCCATGCATTCACTAAGACACGTTTAATCACTCACTTATACAGTCAGCCATGCACCCACTAAATCATCCATTCAGACACTCATACACCTACTCATTCTTCAATACACCTTGGCATATATATATATAACATTCTTGAACTTTTTAGAAACACTCAGTCACTGGATGATGTCATCAGTGATGTCATCAGTGATGTCATATGATATGTCATCAGTGATGTCATCAGTGATGTCACTGACCATGTCATGAGTGATGTAATATATGACGTCATCAGTAGTGCATTGCGGGGTGCGAGTTATAGTTAGCTCAACTAACTATAACGGCTGAATTTCTCTGGTTTTGTACGAGTGAAATGTCCAACTAACTATAACGTCCTTGAAACCTGTGGTTTTTTCAGTGAATTTCAAAGGTTTTTTAAATGCTAATTTCTAACTATAACGTCCCTGAACCCTAAGTTTTTTTCAGTGAATTTTTAAGGTTTTTTAAATGAAAATTTCTAACTATAACGTCCGTGAAACCTATGGTTTTTTCAGTGAATATATATATATATATATATATATATACATATACATATATATATATATATATATACACACACACAGAGTGGTGGGCAAAGGGGCGTGGCCTCTGACCACCTCTCAGCAATCCCACTGTGGGGGCTTACTGGAGGTAACAGGAAGTCTTGTTGACCCCTGAGGACCCTTAGCAGGAAAGGTGAATTCATCCCCCAACCAAGAGCGCACCAGAAGGCGTGTTTGCAGAGCAGTGGAGAAAGGGGGTGTGGTCTCCGGCGAGTTGCCAGATTTTTTTTGATTTTTTAGGCGTGGCCCCCCTCCTTGGACTATTTTGGGCCCTGGGGGGTGGTGACCCTTTTTTTCAAATAAAAAAAATGCACAGAGGACCTGCGGCCCCCCTCCAGGGCCGATTATGGCCTAGGGACCCCATTCCCCAGGACCCGGCCTTTATTTTTTTTTTTATAATTCAAAGGGAGGGGGCTGTGTGGCCCACCTCCCAAGGCCGATTTTGGCCCCGGGACCCTATCCCTGGGGCCAGGCCACTCCGTTGGGACCGCGAGGGGGAGCCTGAAGGCATCCATGGTCCCTGCAGCCTCCTCACTTCCTGCGGGACCCTTCATTGCTTTTACACACAGGGCGCGGATTATGTGCAGCTCCCTGTGTGTAAAAGCAATGTGTGCTCTGCTTTGAGCAAGCAAGAGCGAAATGCTCTTGCTTGCTTAAAACAGAGCACACTGTTTGCTATGGCATGGCGGGAGCCCGGCCAGCGGTGCCCGGGACATTGCTGGAACCAGTCCCGGGGTGTGTGGGTCCCCAGGGCCATGTAGGGCTTATGGAGGGGGCCCCCTCCTTTGTTCAAATTTGCCCAGGGGAGGTGGCGCAATGGACCCCCTTTATTATTTGATTTGTGCCCCGGGGAGGTGGTGGTTCCGAGGGCGGTGTGAGGGGGCTGAGACCCCCATGCCTTATCATTTCATTATAGCCCTAGGGAGGTGGTGGTACCTGGGGCTGTGGCTGTGATGGGGGCCAAAGGGCCTCCCCCACATTATTTTATATGCACATCCCTGCCCCTTGGAGGTGGCTGTCCCCAGGGCAGCGGGGGTGCTGCAAGGCTCCTGCACATATATTAATAATACTGCCCCGGGGAGGTGGCAGTCCCCGGTGCTGCGGGGGAGGCCATAGGCCTCCCTCGCATTATCTTTTAATTAATTAAATGTGTGCCTCGGGGAGGTGGTGGTCCCCTGGGGAGCGGGGGAGCTGCGAGGTTCCCTTGCATATAATTAGATCACTACCCTATGACGGTCCCTGAGGCTTTGAATAGCCTGAGGAGGGGGGACCAGTGCCCCTTTCCCTAAATTCCATAATGTCCCTGGGCCCTGGCCCACCCGGGGGCCTATAGTAAATGAAACGCTGGAGCCCGTGCTTTGTTTTTTTTAAATTTTGCAGCGGATTAGTGGATTCATCCACGAGTCTGTGGCAAAAAAAATGCTTTTTACACCCGGTGGGGTCCCTGAGGGACACCCCCACTTTATCGGGGGTTCAGTGTATTGCTACCCTGTCCCCTTTTCTTTTTTTGACTTTTTTCTGGGATTTGGCTTCACTTGAGTGCAGAGAAGGCTGCCAACACTTCCTGGTTGAAGTGTTGACAGCCAATCAAATTTTAGTAAGATTCACGAGTTCACTGCAAGGACCCGCGTCCCCAGATATCTATCTTTTTTTAAATATAGATACCTAAAAAACTACTAAACGGATTTACACCAAATCACAAAAAGCACGCTTTTTGGACCAACCAATAGCTTTCTGCTAAATTTGGTGTAATTCCGTTCAGCAGTTCAGGCTGTAGTCATGTTCAAACAATAAAAAATCCCCTTAGACTTAACATGGTGAAAATGTGTTTTGGGACCCCCCTTTTTTCTCAGACCCCACTTGACAGATCACTCCAAAACTTTCAGCACAGCAGCCAAACCAAAAAGGGGGAGTTTTGTCAAAATGTCATGGAGATTTGTCAAGCGGCGCCAAAGCTATTGGCAAAACAAAAAACGCTTTATCTATGGAACCTTTGGTCCTAAATATAACTACCTACTGGCGACTGGTATATATATATATATATATATAGCCTACAGTAGGTAATATATATATATATATATTACCTACTGGCGGTCGCCAGCAGGTAGTTATAGTTAGGACCTTGTTTCTATTCAAAAAGCATTTTTTCTTTTGCCAATCTCTTTGGCGCTGTTTGACGAATCTTCTCGAAATTTTCAAAACTAATGGCCCACTCACTTCAGCTGTTGTCTTGAAAGTTTCAGGGTGATCCATCAAGCGGGGGATGAGAAAAAGTGTTTGGGTCCCAAAACGCTTTTTCTCCATATTAATTTCCATAGGAAACTTTTGACACGGCTACAGCCCAAACTGCTGAAGGAAATTACATCAAATTTGGTTAAAAAATGTAGACCTTGGTACAGAAAGCACTCTTTTTGTTAAATGGTGTAAATCGGTTTAGCAGTTCCTGAGAAACTCAAACATTTCTCAGATATACAACTAAGGGGGCGGGGGGATGCGCGAACCCTCCCGATCTCATGCCTGCAATCTGATTGCCTGCCAACACTTCAAACCAGGAAGTGTTGGCAGCCATCTTGTGACTCGGTTGAACCGATTCATAAGACAAAAAGTTTAAAAAACGTGAAAAAACAAGAAAAGGGGACAGGGTAGAAACATCCTGACCCACTAAGCCTGCTCAGGGGTCCCATAGAGACCCACAGGGCCCAAAAAAGAATTAAAAAAATAATAATAATTCGCGCCTCCGCAATGCATTGCTTATGACCTCACATATTACATCACTCATGACATGGTCAGTGACATACTGATACAATAGAATAGTGTAGAGAGGAATACCATACAGTGGAGTGTAGAATAGTGGAGTGGCATTAAGTGGAATAGCATAGAGTTGAGTGGTGTGCAGTGGAGTGGCATAGAGTGGAGTAGGGTACAATGAATTAGTGAGTGGGGTGTCATACTTCGAAGTGGCATCACATAGAGGTGAGGAAACTGTTATAAATTGGCGTGGTGTCTCATACAGTAGAGTGGAGTGCTGTGTCGTACAGTGTTGGAAACTGTCATAGGAGGGAGTAGAATGTTGTAAAATATCTCTTGAGAGTCCCTCAAATCCAGCCATCCAGGCATACAAATATTTTGAATCCATAATTTCTCAAAAACTACTGAATGGACTTACTCCAAATAACAAAAAGCACGCTCTCTGGACCAAGATCTAGCTTCCTGCCAAATTGGTGTAATTCAGTTCAGCAGTTTTTGCGCAGTGCTGTTTAGAAAAGTATATGGATAATGCATAGGGATTTTGTGCTTTTAGACCTCCCTTTTTTTCAGCCCCAGCTTGATGGATCACCCAAAACCTTCCCAAAACAAAAAAAAAAATATGGAACCAGTGACCTAACTATAACTAACCAATAGCCCAAGGCTGGTTACAATACCTAATATGTTTTAATGGCCCTCTTCCCCTTATTGAATATGGGCATGGGGTGGACCCCCAGGGTCTATAATTGAACAATGCAGCCCAGGCCACCATATTTTTTATTTTCAATCCTGCAGGAGTCCTGCAGGATTGTGTCAATTTTTTCTGAATTCTTTTTGTTTTCTGCCCGGGGGAGTCCCTACCCTGCCTCCTTATTTTTTTTTTTCATTCACCACTTCAGCACAGGGGACTAAGTCCCCGAGTCCTTTAATGGCTGCAAGCAACTTTTTTCATCTGGTGCTGGCAGCCAATCAGAGTCTGACTCCCACTGGAGTGAATTGACTCAAGGGAAAAAAAGCCCCCTGGGCAAATCAGAACACTCTCATTTATTTAAACCTTACTCTCTAGAAAACTACCAAATGGATTTATGAAAAGCACAATCTGGAAACCAAGATCTAGCTTGCTATCAGATTTGGTGTTATTATTTTCACTAGTTTTTGCTAATGCCCTTGTTAGAGAAGTCTATGGAAAATAAATGGGGATTTTACAATTTCAGATCCCCCTTTTTATTCAGCTACGCTTAACAGATCACCCAAACCTTTCCATGCACAAACTAGTCAAAAAGTAGCACCTTTTTTTAAGAGTTTCATAGAATTCTTCTAACCAGGCTAACACAAAAAAAGCTTTTCCTATGGAACAGTTGGACTAAGCATAACTTCCCAGAGGCGGGCACCACTAGGTAACAAATACACATAACGTCCTCACAAGCAAGTACCCTCTGTGTGTGGCAGAGGCACAAAGTACCTCCGTATATCCCACAAGAACACTCACATACCCACTCAGAGACTCATTCACCCACTTGCATACCCATTCAGACACTTATGCATCCACTGACAGACCCACTCAGAGACTTATGTGCTCACTCACATTCCTACTCGGAGACTCATGCACCCACTCACATTTTGGTCTCAGCGTGAACTTTACAAGTGGTGATGAGCTGCAGCAACACTTGTTACTCCTTACACAGCACACACTGTCTCCTAAAGCACCCATGGACTTTAATGTATTGCACTTCGGGGATTTTTTCATTTGAAATACAAGGATTGACGAGTACCTTGGATGCTGATACCAACGTTGTGGTAACGTACTGTGTCTAGCGATGTAACTGTTTCTTTCATTAGTTAATGCACAGCGGCAATTAACTTCAACAATTATACGTTATTGGCTATAGCAGGGTTTAAGCTCATTTTAAAATGAATGGGATGTCTTCATTTTGAAGTATTTTTTTATTCCCATAATTGTTGTGTGGCGATTTTATGGGGTTCACTATTTTACTCTTTTGCCTTTTCCGGTTTGACAGTTTAAGCGAGAGCGAATGGCGCATGATAGATACCTGGAGAGTAGCCCGCGCTACTGAAGTAATGGCATGACGCTGTGGCGCACAATAATTTCTCTGTTGGCGTTCGTCTCTGCATTCCTTGGCAGTGCGAGGATTCTACACTACGACTGTTTCATGCACTGCTCGCCTTCCAACACTGCTCCTCGTCTTTTGTATCTCCTAGCAATAGAAAATAGTGCAATGGTTTATGGTGGCAATTTTTGCTTGGCAAGGTTAGCAAATTAAACAAGTGCAACTGGTGAAGTTTCAGTGATTTGTACACTATTGACAACGATAAGTGCAGATCGTTTTGGTGTATTTCAGTAATTTGCATATTGTTTGCAGCAATGAGTGCAAATCGTTTTGGTGAAGATGCAGTGATTTGCACACTATTGTCAACTATAAGTGCAGATCATTGGTGGTGATTCAGTTATTTGCGCACTTTTGTCAATGTAAAATGCAGATTGTTACAGTGATTTGCACACTGTTTTAACAAAAATGGTATTCCTGCATTTCTAGTAATTCTGCCCATTATTCTCATTAACTATGCAGTTTGAGCCTTCGACAAAATTTCTCCAGAACAAGGAGATCCACCTATTCCTTGGGTGTGATGGAAAGAAGAGCTTTTAACATACATGAAAGCTATAGATGATGATGATATGTCTAATGTGCACAAGAAAAATATTCTCTTGCATTGTATAGGTTCAGAGGGACAATTGACTTTTTGAACCTTACCACAAGTTACTATGGAGCGGGAGGAAGATGCAGATGAAGTTGATGTTTTTCAAGAGGCATTGTTAAGACTGTAAAATAGGTTCAAACCAACTGCCAGTGTGGATTTGAACCGATTCAAATTTTATACGAGGGCACAAGGAAGTGAGGAAAGTTTTGATGAATTTCTGACTGCTTTGCGAGGGTTATCTGTACATTGCAATTTTGGAGTAATAACTGACGAAATAATCACAGTTCAAATAATAGTTTATGTGAAGAGTAGAAAAGTGCAAGAACAATTGTGGATCATGGGGGATCCAAAGCTGCAAGATGTGATTGCCACAGCTAAGGCGTTAGAACAATCAGAGAAGTGGATGAAATCTGTGCATGCCTCTGAGAAGATTAATAAGAATGAGGCTGATGTGGTTTGTGCTGTAGGTGCGGGTGCAGGTTCTAAAACCCATGGGGGGTTGTAAAGAAAAGGTTTGAGGAGTGTAATGAAAGTGCAGCTGACAGGTATAACAGGTTTGAGGGTGAAAGATATATGAAAAATCACAAATTCTCATGTTATCGCTACAGCAGTGTGGCTCACATTGATTCATCACCTCGGTGTCCTGCTATTCGTGAAGGAAGTGGCCCGATTAGGGTCACCTGGGTCACTCACGACCACCTCTCAGCCTTCCATACCAAATGAAGAGTCGGTCAGACAGTAGAGAATACAAACCAATATCTATTTATTCGGATGCACTCAGAGTGGAGCCTAGTTTGCCCAGTTGCTTAGGAGTGCTGCAGAGGGACTGACATCAGCAAGCATAGAGATACATTATGTATATTTCAGAATCAATGAAGGCACGACCATAATGGAATTTTCAAAGCAGATGCAGAAAAACAGTGAAATACAAAAAATAAGTTTCGATTCTGCAGCCGGGCACACACTATCTAGCAGTCAAAGTCATTCTGCCCGTGCCCGCCACTAAACAAGTGGGAGAAGGCTTCTATCTAGAGGGAAACCTATTTGTTAATAAGAGCAGTGTATTCATTAGTGAAGCCAAACCTAACCTTGGAGAAAGAAAACCTAATAGGGGCCTTTTCTCAGAAATAGCAAGGCATAAGTTTTGATTGTAACCCAAAATGGCGCAGACAAATAAATTTGTGCCGCGAATGCTAACATACATACAATAATGCATAGGTAGGATTCTTTCTATTCTAACAGACCCTCCTTTTAGCATGAGCTAAACATTTTATAACAGTATAAAATATACAAAACAATAGAACAAAAATCATGAGTAAACTTGACTATGAGCAGTCCATATCCTCAGGATCAGGGACAGAAACAGTAAGGAGAGAAGAAGTCTCAAAAATGCCCTCATCAATATGCATAAGGGCATCTATATCCTTTTGTAGCATAATTGCAGCATTAGTATCATGAATGGATGTCTTCTTTGGAAGGAAAAGAGTGGTGCAATAGGAACAACAGAATAGGAGACATTGAATGAAGATACAGCAAAGTATCAGCAAAACATCTAAATAAATTAATTTCTCAAAAATCCAACCCCAATTACCAAACAATGACCAACTCCGATTTCCACACTCCATTCCTTTGACATTCTCTAAGATATCTAATATATGCTTAGTGATATTTTGCTCCATATTCTTAATCCTGACTACACACTGGTCCCCGACTACAGTGCACACCACCACTCTTTGCCAAGATGAAGTCAACTGCATATCTAGTCTGCTTGGAATAGATCCGCATACTTTCCAATTGAGTGGTGATGTCACGCATAGCTGCTACGGTGGAGTTAGATAATATCTGCAGCTTACATCCGAAATACTCACTAGCTCTCTCGCCCCTAGCCATAGCACTACCACCAAATGAAATTATGGAGGAGAAAATGTATCCGAAAGTGATCACATTACTGTAATTGTTGACTTCCAAATCTGCCACTCCATCACAAAATTCTGCAGTCAATGTTCTTTTTACCCGTCTTACACTTGGCGTACTGTACTTACAAGGCACGCCCAGGGGAAGCACCAATCCTAGAGCAAAATCATCTGTGCCATTATAAACATTTGAGTACGCACCCTTAGGCAGGAAATAAAATCCTGGGTGTGCATAAAGTGGTCCTTCAAAATCTACTGGAGCATATCTAGTATTCATTCCAAAGGTACTCGGATCCTTATCTTTCTCTAAAGACATTGTATTTTTGAACAACACTACCCCAGAACAATTGATGTACAGAAATGCGTCAGTACTATTTACTATCGGACAACATGCAGGATAATAACCAGCTTTTTGGGTGACTGTTAAATCTTGGTAGTGCCAGCCCACTAAAGTAACGTTCTGTTCTTTCATATACAAATTATCACAATACGTATTATTGTCATACCCCCTTCCTCGTGGCTTTCTGTAAAATAGACAAGGGCCGGGATACCCCATACCAAACTCACCTCTTACCTCTACGAATTGGGATGGACGGGTATACGTATAATTTACAAGTGACATTGGGTAAGCAGTCCATAAACTTTTGACAGATTCAGTAGGAAAACAAGCTGTACCTTCTAAAAAAAGTATTTTATGTGTGTCTAAAAAGACATTATTTGGTGTCGTTCTTTCCTGCCGAACCTGAGGAATAACCTTACCCTTGGTACATGATGTCACATCCTTATTATGCTCCAAAACCCATGACACCCCACCCAAAGCCAATTGCAACAGAATCACAAGAACAGCACATATGAATGTTTTCTTTGTAGACCAAAAAACATGTGTATAAACAGGGGAAAACACTGGCTGCCCTTCCTCTGCAACCACTCTGCCAAAGGGATGCATAACAAATGATGAAATGGGGCAAAATGTAAACAAGAGAAATATACAAGTTCTCAGTGTCCGTCAGAGCCTCACTGGTACAGGCTCCTATTGTTCATCAAAACGTTGGCGCTCTTCAGCACCGGCAGTGGAGCTTGCTCTATCCTAAGCTTGTATTGCCACGTCGACCAGTATAATATACCCCCAAGGGGATATTTTTGATCTATCCTGTCCAATCTTCAAACAGCGCACAAATCTCTCATCACCCCAAACTAACTCCGTTGGTACTATGACAAATTACACCCTAACTTACACAGTCCATCCCTAACTAATCTGACTTCTCCTTTGATGCACTGTCCCCCAGTCGAGGGCGCAAATTGTACCTAGTGACTCAAGGCACAGAGTGATCAACAAAAAGAGGCACCTGGACAGCTCGTATTTCCGGAGGAACTGCTGCATTCAGTACTTCATCATTTTCCTCATCTGTTCGCGTCCAGGTCAGCCTGGCATCGCTGAACGGGACAAACCGAGGCACCATCTCGCACTTGCAGTCTCTTATTCCATCCCGCACCCACTGATCATAGGGCAGAGGTAGAGGTATTCTGCGACACTGTGTCGCATGAATCCAGTTCTTACGGCCAGCGACCTTGACTGCGGTGCGTGTAGCTAGGAGGACCTGCTCTGGCCCTGTCCAACGCGGCTCCAAACTCTTCTTCCGTTGAAAATTCTTCACAAGGATGTAGTCCCCAGGCTGAATGTCGTGTCCAGGCCCTTTGGGTATAGCTGGCAGGGTTTCCCGGACCTGTTGGTGAATATAACGCAGACACAGTTAACTGGCAAAGATAGTCAATCGACAATGGGTACTCAATATCAGAAAACCGCCGAGGGCGCGGGACGCCCCAGACATTTGCCGGGCGTCCAAACACTACCTCGTACGGTGACAACCCTGTCCTAGAATGTGCTGTTATTCTTGTTGAAAAAGAGCTAACGGTAAAGCATCTGGCCATTTTAACCCTGTGGTCTCCTGAATCTTTGCCAATTTCAGTTTGAGAGTACCATTGTACTTCTCAACCAAACCTGCTGATTGTGGATGATTGCCTGCATGGAACTTCTGCTTAATACACAGACCTTCACAAATCAACTGAATCCCTTTTGCATTGAAATGACTTCCGTTATCACTCCAGATCAAACGGGGCAAGCTGAAACGAGGAAAGAACTCCTTCAGGAGTACCTTTGCAGTCGTAATGGCTGTATTGTCTTTAGTGGGATAAGCCTCAACCCATTTACTGAATGCACAGACAACTACCAAGACATACTTCAAATTATTGCATCTTTCTAATTCTATATAATCCATCTGAAGGACCTCAAAAGGGAAAGTGGGTGGTGCAAAATTACATTACCAGGTGGTGTGGGGGTACCCTTTCCAGGATTGTGCATCATGCACACCATACAGTACTTCACTAAATGTGCAGCTGTTTTCGAAATGTTGTCATTCTGCCATACGGGGTCTAACAACTTGCAAATACCCTTAGCACTAATATGGGCTGGGCCATGGGCCATCGTAATGACAGGAAGAACATATGCATCAGGCAACATCCATCTCTGCTTTCCTGACTTATCAATCCAACATCCCTCATTGTTTAATTGTGCCATACTTTCCTGCCACATTGCCAACTCTTCGATTGTGGTTTCACTTTGTATCTCTTTCACATTCTCAAGTGTGTCCTCAAACATGGTAACTTCAGCCACCCACCTAGCCGGACCTGCTACAAACATTCTTTTCATCTTAGTCCGGGTCGTTTCTTTAGCTGTCTGATCCGCAAAAGCATTTCCCCTTCCTACATCATCAATGACTTTCTGCCGGGCACTACACTTCACCATAGCCAATTTCGTAGGGAGTGTCAAAGCAGACAAAAGCCTCAATATAAGGTGCCCATGCTGGATTTCGGTGCCATGTGAAGTAAGAAACCCTCTCTCAGCCCAGAGTCGCCCAAAACTGTGCGCGGCCCCGAAGGCATACTGGCTGTCAGTATAAATATTGACAACCAGTCCCTCACTCAACTCACAAGCTCGTATAAGGGCAACAAGCTCAGCAGCTTGAGCCGACTGATAAGGGACTCGTAATGTCTCTACTACTGTATGCAGTGTAGTAATAGCATAAGCAGCAGTGGTCGTGCTATCTGGTAATTTAAAACAAGAGCCATCGACATATAGTTCCACTTGTGGGCAAGATAAGGGAACATCAGTCAAGTCTACCCGTCCTTTCGTCTCTTCTTCCGTCCAGAAGATACAATCATGTTTGTCGACTTCCTCACTCTCAGAAGGGGAGGGCAGTAACGTGGCTGGATTCAGAGTGGCACATCTTTTTATCGTGATGTGTTTAGCAAACAACGTTAATTCATAGCCAGTCAGACCTGCACTGGTGAGGTGCTGTGTCTTTGTCTTATTCAAAAGTGTATCCACAGCATGGGGTATCATTACTGTGAGATCAGTATCCAACATAAGTCCGGCCGATTGTCTGATCAAAGTGGCCACAGCCGCGACAACTCGGGAGGGCTCTCATGACTGGATCAAGAACAGCAGAGAAATAAGCACACGGCCGTTGCTTATCTCCAAATTTTTGTGTTAAAACAGAAAGCGCGCAACCAGCCATCTCATGGACGTACAACACAAACAATTTATTATAATCTGGGGTGCCAAGTACTCGAGCCGAGCAAAGCACAGTTTTCAATTGCTCAAAAGACTGCTGACAGTCAGGCGTCCAAGGCAAGGGCTCATGCACTTCCTTAGTCGTTACTGCAAGCAAGGGTTTAATTAGTAACGAGTAGTTTGGAATCCACTGGCGACAGTAAGAAGTAATACCTATAAAAGTGCGCACATCTTTTTGAGTTTGTGGAACAGGCATTTTAACAATGGTGCTGATGCGCTCAGGGGTCAACCTCCTACCCTCCTTCGACAGTAGGTGACCTAAATAGGTGACCTCCTGTCGACAATACTGAAATTTAGAAAGAGAAACCTTATGTCCATGATGAGCCAAATGCAGCAACAATTTAACTGTACTGTCTCTACAACCTTACTCTGTGTTGGAAGCGATAAGAAGATCGTCAACATACTGCACCAATACATTGCCTGTAGGAAGCGAAAGGGAATCCAATTGACTCTTTAAAGCCTGGCTGTAAATACTTGGACTCTCAGTATAGCCCTGAGGAGCTCAACAGAACCTAAAGCTTCTGCCAGCTAGCGTATACTCAAACAAGTACCTAGTATCCGGATGTATAGGAATACTAAAGAATGAATTTTTTCAAATCAATGACTGAAAAGAATGTAGCAGTGGAAGGAATCATGGTCAGAATTGTAGTAATGTCCGGGACCACTGGAAACTGAGGAATTACTATTTTATTAACTTTGCGCAGACCAATCACGAAACGATAAACATCTTCATGATCATCAGGGGGACCTGAGGGTGTCCTTCTAAGGATCGGAAGAATGGGGCTATTACAAATATTGGTAGACGTCTCCTCAACCACTCCCTTCTTGATCAAGTCCTGAATAATTTGCAGTAAGGCTCGCTCTCCTGTCTGTGGTATTTTATACTGAGGGATACGAGGCAAAACAGCATTGTCTTTAACTTTGATCGAAACCAGCGGGATATGCAGCAATCACACGTCTGTATCACCAGTGGCCCACAAAGTGGATGGTACGTCAGCAAATTGAGCAGGAAGAGGGAGAGACAGGCACTGTCTAGTACTCACATTTGGGCCCATCGTCATATAAACACCTTCCGGGGAACAATAAATAGTAGCATGCAGTTTCTTCAACAAGTCGAAACCCATCAAATTTTCACCACAATTAGATGTTAACAAAAATGAAGAATCTACACTAAAAGGACCAATAGTCAATGCAAGGGGTCTTGAAATGGGGCTCACAACCGGTACACCAGACAAACCTACCGAAACAGTATTATGGCCAGACAGAGCCGCCTCAGGGACCATATTTCGAGAAACAGAACTTTTTGTCGCACGTGTGTTTACCAAAAATTCCTTAGTCGAACCTTGCACTTCTGCTGTTACATAAGGACCACGCTGATCTACAGGTATCGAAACTGGTCCCCCACTCTGTCCCTGGCTGTCCTAGCTATAAGACATTGCTGTCACTTCCTCTGTATCATAATCATGATGATAATATTGTCCATCACGAGGGTCGTCAAAATAATTATTATCAGAACTTGTGAGGCTGTAGCAGTCTGAGCCCTATCAGCCCCACCAGCTCCACGACCCCGTCCACGAGAACCTCGTCCTACCTTCTGCAAAAGCACGGGGCACTCGCTACGCCAGTGACACTCTTCCTTACAGTACGCACACTGATTCGGCCTCAGAGGCGTTGTATTCGGCTGCCTACCAGTAGGTGGAAGCTGTCCGGCAGGACCATCACGTCCTCTTCCCTCTAAAAGCCTGTTGCAACAACACCTTTGTCTTTAAATCTTTATGCTTTTTCCCTGACCTTTCTTTCTCCTCATTATCTCAATGCTCATAATATTGAGCCATATTCAAAATAACGGAAGGGGAAGAGGTGGACCAGGTACTCTCAGAAGCCTGCAATCGAGTCGCAATTTCAGGAAGCAAATTAGAAACAAATATATTAACAAATAACCGAACACCTCCCTCAACAGACAAGTCCTGGCCACTGTAATCCAAAAATGTATCCTCAAACCGAGTGAAAAAAATCAGACACACTCTCATCTTTCTTCTGTCTACAAGCTGACAATTAATCCCAATCCACTTTTCTCGGCGGAATAAGAGAATGCATATACGTAATAATGCGACCCGGCAACGCTAAAATTTCTGCCCGGGGCTTATCACCTAGTTTTCTCTCCTGGTCACATGCTTTAATTTGATCCCAAGTACCACCCAACTCCAGAACATGATCTTGAGTATGGACCTGCCACCAAATATCAACCGGAACAAGAAGACCAAAAAACATTTCAATATTGGCGAGAGTCATTACAGTTGAAGAAGCACCTTCAGTCAATTCTTTATAATAAGCAGTAGGGTTTTTCCTAGGATCGGGCAATTGAGTCTTAAGGGACAAAACCTCACTTCTTTTCCGCGG
This sequence comes from Calotriton arnoldi, assembly GCA_963921515.1. Taxonomy (NCBI): domain Eukaryota; kingdom Metazoa; phylum Chordata; class Amphibia; order Caudata; family Salamandridae; genus Calotriton; species Calotriton arnoldi. The sequence continues at coordinate 567,607 of CAWUFW010003915.1, read as the reverse complement.
AGTATAAACCAATTGTTATGAAACCTGGCTGCCACTGCCGCGCGAGTAACATTACCACGCTGGTCCATTAACTCCGGTATCTCATGGTGATATATGGGATGCACCTCTCTCATCGGAAACTGGGACACTGTAGTAGGGCTCTTATCATGCAACCTACCCCTTGAGATGACCAATGTGGTAATGTTACTAAAAACTTGACCTGGGTCCATATCATTAGTATACACACGATCTTTAATATCAAATAAAATTTCGGCACAGCATTCCCAAAGTGTTGCTCCCAAAGACCAATTAACATAGAGGACATATGCTTAAGAGCATACTGCTGTATAAAAGGCTCGTAATCTTTCATCACATCCCAGACATCCTCCACACTGTAAATGGGATTACGACTGATTAGCCACAACCTTCTTCTCTTCATCTCCCACCGCAGACCGTACAAAAGGACACATACGCTCATGAATTCTTGGTAAGTCTCTATCCTCAAACCCAGAAACTGGTGTTTCAGTGCTTACAAATATGGGGGGATGAAGGACCAGGGAAGGAGAAGAAACAGAAGTAACAGGCACAATTGTCGCTGGCAGGTGTGTCGCAGGAGTAAGAGCTGGGTACAGAGATGCTGAGACAATAGGTGTGGCAGGAGTACTAACAGTCACTGTTGCCACAGACGGTAAGGAAGCAGAAGAAAGAGGAGGAGGAACTGAAGCCACAGCCATTGAAACAACAGCAGTAGACACAGGAACAGAGAGAACAGCTGTAACAGGCAGCTGTGATGGCACAGGGACAGTGGGATATATCCTTTGCAGAGCATAGGGGGGCGGGGGTCGAGTATCTAACAGTTCTTCCACAAAAGTACCAGTCTCCTCCTGAGCCAAATACGATTTATCAATATGCAATCGGAACCTCCTATCTTCGCATTCAACTCCCTTTTCCTGTTTTTCTCTATCATATGCTACAGCTTTCTGAGTCAGTGTCTACATTTTCCCTTTCGGGGCCTCTTTCTCAGACTTCAATCGTCTCTGCCTAGCTGCCTTCTGCTACGTCCTAAGAGAATCAAACATAGACTGTCTACTTTGCCTCTTAAATAACTGTTCCTGTAAATACCCAATCTTTTGTTCATCAAAAGTGCCCGTTAACGGCCACTGCAACTAAGCATTTTCCCTCGTATATTTGAGCCATAATGTACTAAACATAATAGGGCCAAGACCATGCTTCACATACATATCAAAATTTGGAGTGCCTTCTGGAGGCACCGGCTGAGCTTCTTCCAATTGAGCATCTGTAAAACAACAATGACAACACAAAGAAAACAACTTACTAACTCCAGGCATTTTCAAAAGAAAACAAATCCGCTATTTATGCCTGGCCAAGCAATTGCAAATGCTTTTATCCCAAAGACGTTCCCAATACAAACCAAAATCGTACCATATCCACAAAGAACCAAAACAAGCCCACCTGATGTATGCAGGTCAAAACTAATTAATTCTCCACTGCCGACTCTTCAAACTAAGCGGTCAGATCCAAGGGTTTCGCCATTTAGGACTCCAGTCGGGATGACTGCTTGGCGAGGCACTGTCCGGCAGGACAGAAGGGGCAGCTGCGAGTAATCAATGCTCCTCATACAGGCATACCTGAACCGTCAGTCCGACCTGACGATAGCCTCGACCTCCCCCCGCCCACGGAAGGGGATGGGTCACTCACCCGAAGGACTCCCTGTTTGGGCCCCAACTGAAGGAAGTGACCAGATTAGGGTCACCCGGGTCACTCACGACCACCTCTCAGCCTTCCATAACAAATGAAGAGTCGGTCAGACAGTAGAGAATACAAACCAATATCTATTTATTCGGATACACTCAGAGTGGAGCCCAGTCTGCCCAGTCGCTTAGGAGTGCTGCAGAGGGACTGACATCAGCAAGCATAGAGATAATTATGTACATTTCAGAATCAATGAAGGCGCGCCCATAATGGAATTTTCCAAGCAGATTCAGAAAAACAGTGAAATACAAAAATTAAGTTTCCATTCTGCAGCCGGGCACATACTATCTAGTAGTCAAGGTCATTCTGCCCGTGCCCACCACTAGACACGTGGGAGAAGGCTTCTATCTAGAGGGAAAGGTATGCGTTAATAAAAGCAGTGTATTCATTAGTGAAGCCAAACCTAACCTTGGAGAAACATAACCTAATAGGGGCCTTTTCTCAGAAATAGCAAGGCATAAGTTTCGATTGTAACCCAAAATGGCGCTGACATATAAAATGGTGCCGCGAATGCTAACATACATACAATAATGCAAAGGTAGGATTCTTTCTATTCTAACATTGGGAAGGCATGTGTAAGGTGTGGCAGAATTGGACATTTTGCCCGAGTTTGTCGTTATTTGAAAAAGAATAATTTGGATAGTAAGAGTAAAGTATCATATCTTACATGTGGAAGCGTATGTAATGAGGAAAGATTTGAACATGTAAGAGAGTGTGCAGAGGAACGTGAAGGTGTCAGGGGGTAGTTTTGTCTATTTTGGATGGTGTAGCGGAAAATGTAGAGGAGGAGGTTAAGACTTCTCCTAAATGTATTGTAAGTGTTTGGGGTGTTGATTTGGAGCTGGTGGCATATTCTGTGACGCCTTGGACAATTATCACAAGAGAGTATTTTCTTCAGAAGTTTGAACAAGTATGGAGCATGGATGATGTGAAGCCATCAGATATCATTGCTGAAAGTTTTGATGAGAGTGTTATTGACATTATAGGTTATGTAGACACAGATATCCTATTTAAAGGAAGAAAGGAGGTCATAAAGTTGTATGTGGCACCCAAAGGAGTGACTGTCCTAGGTTGGAAATACCAATGGAAATTGGGAATAATTCTTAACCCTAGAAACCGGGAATCTGTTTTGGTAATGGAGGACGGAGAGACTGATAAGGGATTGTGTATAGCTTTCCTGAAGTGTTAACAGAGAGGCTGGGAAAATTGGAAGGTTATTCCCATAAGATCAAACATAATGCAAATGCTAAGCCAGTGGTACAAAAGCTACGTAATGTGCCCATCAATGTGAGGGAGGAGCTTGCGAATATGTTGTTGGGAATGGTGAGTGAGGGTGGGATTGAGGAAATAGAGTCATCTGAGTGGGTGTCTCCTATAGTTTTGGCACATAAGGCTGACAATTCTTTGAGGCTTTGTGTGGATTTGAGAGCTGTGAATGCTAATATTGTGGTAAACTGTCATCCATTGCCCAGTATTAATGAGGTAATTGCATGCTGGAAGGAGCGATAGTATTCTATACTTTGGATTTGAGGTCAGCCTACCATCAGATTGAGCTGACTGAGGATTCGCGCCATCTGACAGCATTTATTACACCACAGGGGCTATTTCAATTAAAACGTATGCCATTTGGATTAGCTTCCGTGGCATCTGTGTTCCAGAGAACCATGTTTCACTTGTTCAAGGCTATGGAAAAGTATGGTAAATGCTTTCAGGATGATGTCTTGATATTTTCTAAAGATGAGGAGGAGCATAGTAAACATCTTAAGAGTGTTTGTGAGGTTCTGAGGAGGAGTGGTTTGACACTCAAGGGAAATAAGTGGCAGTTTGTTTCTAAATCTGTTGAATATTTTGGTCACACTGTGTCAAAGGATGGTGTCATACCAAAAAGATCCCTGGTAGATGCCATCACTAAAGCTCCTGCTCCGGAAAATAGGGAAAAATTGTTATCATTTGCAGGACTTTGCGAATACTATAGTAAATTCATTGAGAATGTTGCTACAAAAATGGAGCCACTCAGAGAGCTTATGCGGAAAAATGTGGACTATCTGTGGAATGATAGACAAATGTCTACTTTTGAAGTAATCAAGAATGAGATTGCCTATGCACCTATGTTGAAGCCTTTTCGGATGGGTGCAGAGTGTATTGTCACAGTGGATGCAAGTATGTATGGTATTGGTGGTGTGTTGTCACAAAGGTGTGGTAAAGAAACATGGAATATCACTTTTGCATCTCACACCTTAACTAATGCTGAGAGGAGATATGCAGTAATTGAAAAGAAACTGTTGTCGTGTGTATGGGCCATTGAACATTTTTGCAACTTTATATGGGGCTCACGTTTTGTTCTAAAAACGGATCATAAACCCTTGGTGGGGATTCTTTCTCTTGGTGGGGGTTGGAATGCTACAGCCCGGATTGCAAGATTGGTTTCCAAACTGCAGGAATATTGTTTCACTATGGAGTATGTGCCGGGACATAGTAATGTGATGGCTGACTGTCTGTCGGGTCTTCCTGTGTGTGATGGGTAAGTCAAATTAGCAGGTGTGGATGAGGATATTGTAGTTGCGGTTTCAGACTGATGAATTCAAAGGAATACAGAAGAATAAATTATTGAAAGAAGATAAGGTGTTGTTTGAGGTTAAAAAGTACATAAGAGCGGGATGGCTGGAAAGGAGAATGTTGCCAGAAGAAATTGTTCCATTTTTTAGGATAGCTGAGGAATTGGTGATGGAGAATGATCTGATTTTTAAGAGTGGTAAGTGTATTCCTGCCATGGGCATGCAAGAAGAGATTTTATGACTGGCATATGAAGGACATCCAGGTATGTCAACTATGAAAAGACTTACACGTACTACCTTTTGGTGGCAGGGACTGGATAGGATGGCAGAAAAAGTAGTAAGGGAGTGTAGTGTCTGTGTGAACAGTGAAAAGATGTTGAAGCCGGTACCTGCTCCTCTTCAACCTGTACCTTGGCCAGATTCACCTTGGCAGAAGGTGCGTTTTGATTTATCTGGTTCATTTTATGGACGGCCTGCTAATTCGCACTATGCTTTGGTGCTTCTGAACTATCTCTCTAAATGGCCAGAAGTGAAATTGGTACCTCATGCTACTTCGGGTGCCATTATTTAATTTTTCAAGGGGATATTTGCCAAGGAAGGATATCCTGAAGTGGTGATCTTTGATAATGATACTCAGCTTGTTGCTAGAGAGATGCAGAGTTGCTTCACTTTCAGTAACAACATGTTACCACTGCATTATATGAACCCCAAGGAAATTGACAGACAAATAGATTCAATAGGGTCTCAAAGAGTGCATTAGCTGGGCACGTAGTTTTGATGGATTGTGGAAGGATAATTTGAGGGAAAAGTTATGGTAGTATCGCAATACTCTTCAGGCTACCACTGAGGTCAGTCCTTTCAGGTTGTTAAAAAGGCAGACCACCAATATCCAAATTGTGTCCTTGGTGGTTCAGGAAAGAGCAGAGTATGACTCAAGGTGAAGTGAATGTACAGGAAATAAAAGAAAAGGTCAGAAGGAAGCATGAAAAGATCAAGAAGGTGTATGATGATAAGTGGAAAGTCAAGTGTCATTCTTTTGTGGTTGGAGATTGGATGAAAGTAAGAATACCTGGGTTGGTGAGGAAAGCCATGGCAAAATTCGGCAGAGCCATGAAAGTAATCAAGACCTATGGTAAGAGTGCGGTGACACAGTATGGAAAAGTCTGGAATGTGAGGAGGGTGGCTAAATGCAAGCCAGACAGTAAAGGTTTTTCAGGAGGAAGAGAATGATGGATCTTTTGTGAGAGTAAAGTTGGGAAAAGATGCGTCTTCTGAATCTCAAGACTGTGAAGTTGGGGGGTCAGAGTGATTCCTCTATGGATTTGAACATCGTGGAAAGGGTGGAGTATGGGAAGTGTATTGGAGGAGAATCTGTAGCCTCACAAGTAAAGATGGGAACACGTGTGAGGCATCCTCCGACCAGGTTCGGAGATTTTGTCTGAGGTGTTATATTACTATTATATGTCCTCATATTTTATGCATGTATTTTATTGTATATAGTTTGTTGTTTTGAGTTTTGCCATTTGTATAGGGTATGCGCAGTTCTCTCAAGATGTACGTCCCACGTAGGAGAGAGACGGCAAGGAGGAGGAGGGCAGCCCGGGGACACCGCAGTACAGGTAAGTGTGTTTATTATTTCATTTTAAATTAGTTTGTAAGTATTTTTTATAAGGGGGGTGGAGGCGGGGAGCCTACTGCAGGGGGCGGGGCTGGCTAACTCCACTCTGCTGTGGAGTCTGAGTTGTGCCCTATACTCCACGTTCCCAGCGGAGCGGGCAAATCTCCGCACACTCCGCTGGCGGAGCAGAGTTCTCGGCCCGCCGCTACAAAAGAGTCAACTGATGTTCAAGAAAAGAAAGCAAACCAGCACAAACTAGAAGGTGTCAAGAAGAAAAAACTGGAAAATGAGGGAGATATTGTAGGATACAAGTTGGAAAATAGTACAGGTGTCAACAGCTATGCAAATGTTGTTCTCAATGTACTGTTTCATTTACCAGATCTTGTAAATCAAATTGAAGAAAAACGAGATAAGAGATTGTGTTCTGCCCTTTATTATGTGCTCCAATGTTTACTCAGTGACAGATCTATATACATTCTGCTTAAGGAATTATAGACCTTTTAGAAAGCGGATCACTAATATTTACTCTCAACAGTGAACAAGACACACAAGAATTTATAATGGTCATGCTTGGAGTTTAAAAGAAGAAGGAGTACATATTACTGACTTATTTGGACTGAGTTACAAATAGAACCATGACTGCGAAGATTGCTAATATACATTTACCACTGAAATAAATTATGAGTGATTTGTGTACTTAACACTACCAGATTGCAAAACTGTGCATTTTGGCAGATTGATTAAAAACGCAAACCAAAATATGTCCTGCCATAATTGTAGATCAGATCTAATGTCTACATTGCATATATACGAAGAAGAGAAAAATACATTTTATTAATGCTACAATGATACAGAGAGGATCTAACCTGGAAATCAGAATTAGAAACTTCAAAGCTAGACAAATATCAATTTCTAGAAGCACTTATAGTACTCTAGCTGTTATCTTTCATGAAGGTATTAACATAACTTCTGGACACTACACTCTGTATTGAAAGACTCAAAGTGGATGGACGGAATGCAATGCCTCAACCTTAAATTGAAATCAAAACTACCTTTCAAACTACAAAATTCTTACCTCTTGTGTTTTCAACCAAAATTCCAAGGAGTATTTTTTGGAAAAATGTTTCTTGCACATGGATCAGCAATGTTTTAGACATCATTCGACCTATCATGGGTGATGTCTACAAAAAGTTGTCCAATATTCAACAGTGCTTTTGTCTTACACAAAGGAGTTAATCTAGCATGTGGATACTACACTCCCTAATAAAATTCTGCAATAGAATGCTGTGTACCAGTTATAATAATAAAGGGAAAGGTTTTAAAATACATCAGTTTACATTTGTGTAGTAAGTGTAGGCAAAACAACTGTGTAACGAATTGTAGTGAGTGCAATGCATGGTGTCACTTGTTTACAATGATGTACTGTGCAGTTATGTTTTTTTTGTCTCCATTCCATGTGACTGTTTTTTCCCCACTCTTCAAGGATGAAGCTTCATATAGTACTTCATTTATGGTGTGAAAGTATGAAAGCTGAGAACAGTAAGATGGAAAATAAAATATTTTACTTTATTGTGATATATGTAACACAGCATGAGCAATGTATACTGTTATATTTCTTGTATTTTGCATATCAAATACTAACTGATATTTCTATCATTTTTGTTGTCCTTTTTTCTTTTTCCTTTTTTTGGATTTTGAAGGCACCTTATATTGTAGCATTACTGTTGCATGATTTACAAACACGTTATTTGCAAGGCTCGGCTCCTGCGTGGGTTCTAAGAGCCAGGCCATTTCGTGTCGCAGCTTTGGCTCGGGCGCTCCCTTCTTTTGTTTGAATCTGTTTATTGTTTTTTGGTTAATTTCCTTTTGCACACCTACAAGCATAGAGATACCCAATACATTTTACATTGTACAATGACAATGGCAGCTGACAGCAAGACTAAATGTTATGACAGGAGCAATACTATCATAATTAAATGCGGCGGCAGCAGCCACCAATTGCACAAGGCTAATGCATCTCTCAAAGTGCTTGTCAACATCAATCGAAGAGAAACAACTGGAGCTCATAAAATCAGTCAAGTAAAGGTGAGTTCATCAACATTCTATCATTTTTCTTTTATAACAGATTTTGGAGTGATCTGTGTCTAGATATATTAGGATACATTTAGTGCTACAGACATATTTCTTAGAGATAATCATGCAGGGGTCTTCATGTATAAGAAGCAGTAGATATCCCTTCCCATCAGTTTTTTTTAACCATGTAGGTATGCTAGAAAGGTTCTATGCAATTGATTGCCGCTTTTATGTAGGTCTGGCAACTGATTCTAACTCACCCATACATATACTCCCATATCCACTCACTTATCCATACACCCACTCATACACCCATTTACTCACCTATACAGCCACTCAACACACACTCACTCACCCATACAGGCACTTATGCATGCTCTCACTCATTCATATAGCACTCACATAGCCACTGACTCACCCATAGAGTTACTCACTCACTAATTTATGGAGCCAGTCATGCACCTAGTCACCCACCCATACAGTCCCTCATTCACCCTATCACTCACTCATACAACCACTCACATACCCACTCACTCTTACAGGCACCTAACAACTACTCACTCACCCATAGAAACCCTCAGATACCCTCTCATTCAGCCATATAGCCTATCACACAGCCACTCACTCACTCATGCAGCCAGTCACACTCACCCTTTGAGTTACTCACACACTCACTCTTTCACCAATACAGTCACTTATCCACCCTCTCACTCATGAATATAGGTACTCATACACACTCTCACTCAGCCATATAAGCACTCATCCACTGACTCTTCATCCATACAGTCAGTCATGTACCCTGCTACTTATTCATATAACCACTCAGATACCCACTCACTTACCCACACAGCCACTCAACAACAACTCACTCACCCATACAGACACTCATGCACCCTTTCACACACCCATATAGAAACTCATACAGTCACTCACTCACTCATACAGACACGCATATACACTCACACACCCATACAGCCTTTCAGATTCCCACTTACTCACCTGTACAGTTACTCACATACACACTCACTCACCCATACAGCTACTCACACAGCCCCTCACTCACCCACTTACACACCCCTACAGGCACTCATGCATCTGCTCACTCATACAGCCATTCACTCACCCATTGAGTTATTCACACACTCATTCACTCATGCACCCACTCATGCATCCTTTCACTCACTCATATAGGCACTGACGTACCCACTCTTTATCCATACACCCGCTCATGTACCATGTTTTAATCACTCATATAACCACACACCCCCACTTATTCATCCATTCAGCTACTTAACACCTAGCCATTCACCCATACAGGTACTCAAGCACTGTATCACTCACTCATATACCAGTCATGCAGGCCCTCATTCATGCAAACAGCCACTCACTCACCTATATAGTGGCTCATGTACCTACTCACTCACTCACTCACTCACCCCACCCATACACCTACTCATGCACCTTGTCACTTACTCATAGAACCACTCACATATCCACTAACTCACCCACATAGCCACTCAACACCCATACACTCACCCATACAGCCACTCATGCGCCCTCTCACTCACACATATAGCTAGTCACACAGTCACTCACTCACCCATACACCTACTCATACACCCTCTCCCACATCAATACTACCTGTAAATATCCTCATTTTACCCCCACCATCCATAATATTATTTTTGCTCACTGCATAGAAGAATAAGTACCTGGAAACTGGCTACACCCAAAGTGCGAGATTATAGGTCCCTTGTCACGGGGAGCTCCTTGCTGACAGAGGAAGTGCTGAGGTCCCAGAGTACTTGTGGGAGTGCGCCAGATCCTGTTAGATGATTGACTGCAGAGACGGATCCCAACAATCTGCGGGACCTCCTCTCCTGCTGTGGGGAGCTGCTTGGCAACGGAGTGGATGCTCAGGTCCCGGTCCATGTGCAGAAGCGTGCTGGAACCTGGTGAGTTATGCTGATCGCTCCCTGATCTGGTCACTGGCCTGCCCGACACCCTGCTCAGCTGCTGGAGGAAGGGGCGGTCTGATTTTGGCCCCAGTAATCTTTCCGATAGGGCTGTAGTCACCCTTCTGGAGTATGATGTCCTGATTGGTTGCCGAACAGAGTTCTCCGTCATCGGATGGGGAGCTGGTCAACTCAGTGGATACCAATCGCTGCGGGCTCCACTTGAGAATTTTTCCACTGGCCGGCACTGCCCTGAGGCCTCCCCTTCTGATCTCTGTGAGGCGGGGACGACTGTTGATGAGATCCTGTCCTGTGGTTGTCTGGCGCTGAGAGCCGCAGAGGATGCCCTCCCTCCCACTGACCCTCTATGGTTGAGAGAGCTGCAGAGCATGATCGCTGCTCATCGATGACTTGGAATCTGACAGGCTGCAGCTTTTGATGGGTACCCCTGCATAGCTGACTGCATCAGGCTGTCTGCGAGTGCTGCTGGCCTGCCATGTTAGGGCTCCCAATGCCCTGAAAACCTCTTCCACAAAATGGCGACCCTCTCACCTCTACATATCCAAAATAGATCTTGATTTGACCTTTCAGGTTCCTAGAAAGGAAAGAAGGACTAGGATTTTATATCATTAGTTTTTCAAATAGGGCAGCCAATTTGTAATGGATGCAGAGATCTCCACCACTGTATTTGAATGAGCTCTGTATGCCCCATAGTATCAGCCTTTTTACAGCTAATGAATGTTATGTCGGAATATACAATGCTGCATCAATCTCTCTTTCTTTAATTGGAAAATCAATGAAGATCTCTAGCTCTGTCCACTGCCCATTTTATCCACCCTTCGACAGCCTCCCACGTTTTGTCTATACTCCCTATTAGTCAGGCAATTATTTAGTCGGCAGAAAGTTGTTTTCCTCAAAGTTCCATTGAACACTCTAACAAGTATTTTATCCCTCTAACCTTCGGTACTTTTATCCATCATGGAGCAATACACGCAGAGTACTAACAATAATTTATTGGTTCTGGTGGGCTGAATGCTTTCAAGATCATTTACTCTCCAAACCTATCTAAAAATGCAACTAAGAATTTCAAATATAAATTACTCAAACAGAATCCTGAAACGCTCACCTCTGACTCCTATCTCTGTCCCAAAAAAAGCACCCTGGTTAATGACCTTATCTTCTTTACAAACAGAAGAGCACAATGGAGGAGAGCTATTACATCCTCACTCCGAATTCACTCTTCCAAGAAAACACCCCATGAACTATGTATTTCCATTATACCCTCACCAATCTTCCAGGCCGAAGCAACCATCTCACTATACAATAATGGAAGCGTACTCATACAATCATCCAACAGGAACATAGAATGGTTCGACAAAATCTTTTTGAAGATCAAAAACATGGTGTCCAACAATACCCCCTCTACCCAGAGTAGTTCTGCCTACTACCTTCCTACCGAATCACAGGCTCCTCACTTTTCCTCCGCCACCTTATCACCTACATCACCTTGTGACCACTCCCTATCCTCCCTACCAACTCTATTAAATCCAGACCATCTTGGCATAGCGTTGTCTCTTGCCCCTATCCCATTATCCTTTTTTCTCACATGCTCCCCAAGTATCTCACAGGGGGAGTGAAACTAATATACAGGGCTGTGATTCTGTCAACAGCTTCAATCTGGATGGACCCAGGACCTCTATCCGTCCTCCCAGATGCAACTTCTCCCCCCAATCTTTTGAATAACTAATCAACTACTTACTTGACCTCTTCCACTAGCCTGATCACACTTACCACCCAGCAACACCCAAATCCTGCAACTGACGAACTATGGAGCCCCTTTCCATCTCCTCTACCTATCATCACTCCCAGCTCACAACACTCTTGCTCACACTCCCCTCCCACTTCCCCTACTTTTCACATCTCCTACCAGGCCCGCCTCTGGTTATCCCACCATCCCGGAGACTCCTCTCACGACTTCCATCCCCAGTCTAAGTCACGCTTGCACCTATAGCATCAGTCACCCTTCCCTGGAGAACAAACTTGATGCCATTGATAGGAACCTCCAGCTTATCAAAGCAGACCTCCAGAACCTTATACTCACCACCTTGAAGCAGGAGAAGTGCTGGAACCCCATTCAGGCACCTAAAATTAAAAGAACCGCACACCCCAATCAACACACCCTTCCTACTAATGAATGGTCCAAATAATCCATGCTTATGACATGAAACATTGAGAACCCTATTATTACAATACACCACCCCAATGCCTCTATGAGACCTCAGATAATCACATAACATCTTTCTGACAATGATATTTACTCCCTACTTGTTTCCTACAACCCCACTCCTATGGACTCGGCCCCTTCACAGTTCACTATCAAGACCATCCACTCCAACCTTCTCAGAGAACCTAGTCGTAACCTTAGAACTCTGAACAAGTGTAATCTTCTACAGGTCCCAATTACTCATCAAGAGGCACTAACAAGCAAATCTCATATCAAGTCCATGCTTCTCAACTGCAGGTCAGTGGTTAGACTCGTTGCAGACATCGCTGATCTCATCCTTGCACAAGACCTTGAGCTCCTAATCTCAACAGAAACCTGGCTCATTGATACGTCTTCACCCATTATGGACATTCTAGTTCCACCCAACTTCGACATCATCTGATTAGATAGACCAAGAAAAACAAGAGGCAGTTTGGCATGCATTTTTCACTCCTCGCTCACCCTGAAACAGGCACATAATGCTCCAATGCCCTCTTGTGAATACCTAGGTATCAATATATGGAACAACAATAAGATAGTATGTACTCTACACACTCTCTACCATCCCACGGGCAACAATCTTCTTTTCATTGAACAACTAATAGAGACCATATCTAACTCCGACCAAGACATTAACTACATCTTCCTTGGTGATTTCAACATTCACTGGAACGACACTAATGATCATTTACTGAACACCTTCAAAGCCTTCCTCTTGGACCTCACCCAATCATGTAATGGCCCTACACATATGCACAATAGAGGCACCACCCTCGACCTTATCATCTCCAAAGACAATGTCATACAATTGGAATCCATATCCCCTTATCTGATCACTATCTAGTTTCCTTTCTTTTCTTGGGAAACACACTAGTTCGACAGGGTCAAGCATGTACAACCAAACAATGGACCAAAAACCTGGGAAATATTAACCTGTCTGAGCTATTTTCTATCAGCAACAAAATCTTACAACCCCCTACAAAAATGGCGAATGTTAACGATCTCACAGATCACTATTTCCAATCTATTCTCAACGCAGTTTCTCCGAAACAGCTAAAAAGACTCCCTTGCAAACAATCCAAACCCTTTGTTCAACTTCAACCTTAATAAAGAAAGGTGCAATTTAAGACTTGCTGAGAGAATTTGGAGAATCTCTCCCTTCCTCTCTCACCTCAAGTATTTGAGGTCAACTAGAAGTATTTACAATAAACACATTCGAATACAGAGCAGAATACTTTAAGACACAACTAGATGAAGCCAAAAATAGACCCAAAAAACTATTTGAACTTATCAAGCAACAAGCAACCCACAACTCTAACTCCTATTCGGGAGATAAGGGATCGTCACCTTGTGGAAACGACTTCTCCGCCCATTTCATGGAAAAGACCAAGAATATTGAATCAGAACTACATCTTGCCTCCCAACATCTACTAAACCCTTCCCTTTCCAATCTCCTCCCCATTCAACTGGGGAGTACCCCCCCAATCCAGCCTCTCTACAGAAAACAATTCTACCTGGAATGCCTTCAAATTTCCAGGCAAAGTGGACATACTCGACATAATAATATCACTAAAACCCTCCAACCATTTCTTTGATCCTGTGCCCTCTAAGCTTACCACAGAGCTGAAATTTTCCATTCTACCACTCTGGACTAGGATTATTAACATTTTCCTATCTCAGGGCCTGATTCCAGACTTTCTAAAAACAGGACAGCTCACTCCTATACTCAAAAAGCCTAATGAAGATCAGTGTGACCTCCACAACCTCTGTCCCATTACCAACCTCTCCACACTAGCATAGGTCCTAGAAAAATGGGTGCACTTGCAACTCTGTGACTATATCAAGAAGTTTCATCTTTTGGACAATTGCCAATGTGGCTTCAGAAAAGGACATAGCACTGAAACAGCGCTAACACATATTGTTGATGATGCCCTGAGACTGCTTGATCAGAAAGAATCATGCCTACTTATACTTCTGGATCTATCCTTTGCGTTCGATACAGTCAAACATGACAGCTTGATTGGCCTTCTGGAGGTTAGGACAGTGCTATCTGGACCCGTTGCAAGCTGGTTTGCGTCATTCCTACATAACAGATCTGAAAGAATAAAAGTCAATCATACCCCCTCTGACTCCACTCATGTCTATATAGGAATACCTCAAGGATCTACTCTCTCTCCTACGGTATTCAGTTTGTTTATGGAACCCCTCACTGAAATTCTAAAGTACCCAAATATTCTTTATCACATGTATGCTGACCACACTCAATTATACTTGAAAATCTCAGCCCCCGAGGACGTTAAGGCTCTCAACCGTATCCTGCTGAAATCCCAACAATGGCTAACCCACATCCACCCCATGCTCAATGCCCACAAAACAGAATTTTTCTTGAACACCCCCCACAACTGCTCTGTCCCTATACAGGAATGGCTCAAACAACATACAGTTCTCAATTGCGACCATCATTGACTCCACAAGATCACTTTGTATAACTTTGGACAGATATCTGAATATGTAAGATCATATCAGCGCAACAACCAGGGGAGCCAACAACCAACTGAGCATCGTAAAGAAAATCAAACCTTTCTTGCCCCCTGATGACCTTCATATAGCAGTACAATCCCTTGTCATTCCCTGATTAGACTATGGGATTGGTACTCTCGCAGGCCTTCCCAAAACAAGGCTAGCACCATTAAGAGGTGTGCTGAATGCAGCAGCTAGACTAGTCATTGAATCTAGAAATTTTGATCATATCAGTCCAGACCTAAAACTTTTAAACTGCCTCCCGTTTGAAGCAAGGGTCCAGCTGAAAATAGCTTGCATGACTCATAAGGCTCTACACCACAACACTCCCATTTACCTGGCCAAAAACTAGAATGGCCAGGGGGCAGTCGCTCCTTGAAAAGTGCCAATACCATATTGATTAAACCGCAGAAGCTAAAAAAAAAGTCAATATACAACTGTTCATTCTCTGGCCTAGACACAAGAATATGGAACTCACTGCTACCCACAATCAGAACCAACCCCTCGACTACCACTTTCAAAATAAAAATGAAAAGATTTCTGATGAACAAATATCGCTATTAACTAAGCTGATGAATGATTTGGGATGACTCTAATGTTGACAATATCTGATCATAATTCAACCTGCTAGATGGATGCTCTGCAGTTCTTGCTGTTCTTTCTTATAACTGCTTGCGATTTACTTTGTATGTATAACTTGTCTGCGATTTGCTCAGCATTTTGATACCCAGATAGGTCATGCACTTTATAAAACTAGTAAAAAAAAAAATTACTTTCTGATAAGCAGTTTGGTACAGGTTTGTTCAGTCAGGTACTGTGAGATGTCAGTCATATTTTACCAGGAATTTTTTCAAATCTACACAACCAAAATTGCACACACACTCTCCTTTGAAAGTCCTCGAAAGTATTGATTACAATACACAATATAGAGCTCATTACGATGTCATGCGTAAACTTTCTGCCCAACTCCTTGCCGGATTCGGTTCTGACTGACTCACGATCGGCGGTTCTGTACGACCGATTGCGATGCTTCCGAACACCGTTCGGAAGGACTCCCATTGACTTCAAAGGAAGCCTGTGTTCCGACTGACAACAGAGGCACCTATGGGAAGAATGGGTATCTGCGGAAAACCTTGCATCCTGTGGCAGGCACCTCAGGTGCCTGCCACACAGTGCAAGGTTTTACAGGGGGGTCCCTTGGGTACCCCAACGGCCTCCAACTGGAGGGCTCAGGATGAAGGGGGCCTGCTAGGGGCCACCAAAGTCAGTTTCCGGCAGCCTTTTCATGTCAGACAGACCGAGTCGGAAAGGCTGTCAGAATCCGACATCGAAATCGGTTGGTCGGAAATGCTGTCCGTAGAGCTGTACAAATCAGCCCCTCTCATTCACCCTCCTTTTCGTATAACGTATGTAAACATTATATGCTAGTCAAATTGTTTCACACCACTACAATCTTACTGACCAAAGTATACCCCTGCAAAAACGTACAGAATGTCACTACTAACATTTCCTCTTATTCCATTACACAGCTGTAGTGCAGAATACGCACTGAACATTTACCGAAGGAGGTAACACCTTTGAAGCTCACAACACCACAATCTTACTGACCAATGAATGTCACTACTAGTACTGACATTTCCTCCTACTCCATTACAGAGCTGTAGTGCAGAATACATACAGGACATTTACCCAAGGAGCTAACGCCTACTAATTAACCACTAGAAACTCCTCCACTGGGTTAAATGTTTTTTGTAAAAATGTACTCTTTTTGTTAAAGGAGCTGCTGCAGTTCTGATACAGCTACTATCACACCCACACAGAAACATAAAGATTAAAAAACAGAGGTTATAGGCAAGTTATAATTAGGAAATGGTGTAAAAAACCTTAGAAATCCACTGGAAAAACCAAAGGTTACAGGGACATTATAGTTAGGAAATAGAATTTAAAAAAACCTTAGAAATTCACTGAGAAAATCAAAGGTTACAGGAACGCTATTGTTAGGAAATAGAATTTAAAAAAAAACATAACATTCACTCAAAAACCAAAGTTTCAAGGAGGTTAAATTCCTTTCTGGGGAATGACTGAATGTATATATGCTTCTGTAATTGTCTGACAAAGCAGTGTAATAGAACTACAACACCTAGAATTCAAAGGAAAAGACTCTTTGAGAACAGCACATCGTATATACACATGTAAATATTTCCACATCTTCTAATACCTTGCTAACTAAAAGTTTAATTCTAGTTTTTTCCTACCAATTATACCATGTAGTAATCAGCAAATGCACGACATGCTAATTCAAAGCAACAGATTGTGAATCAACTTCTCACACACCTAGTCTGCAAATCAGGCAAACTGTCACATTCTCATTCACTCATAAAGCATCTTAATCACCTGTTATAAAGGAAACAAAGCCACTCATAAAACCACACATACATTACCTTATATAGTTCCAATTTTTCTCAAAATATTTCATACCCCCTTATAACATTCACACATACTCATATACCTTTTTCAATCATTTTGTTCTCCGAATTAAATGCAATTCACAAACCTGAAAATTGAATTTGTGATCAAATGTTATTTTCTGGTCTTATCAGATAGATACAATACTGTCAGGAAATGTAAAAACTAAGCATAAAAATGGCACACCACTCTCACACAAAGCAACAATTAATAGCAGGATTTTCAAATTTGCACCCTCAGATAGTGCTGAAGGCAGCAAATAAAAGCATATCTTTCATTTGTTTATTTTGTCACTCCATTCCTGAATGGTTAGTATGTGTTAGCCCTCTCATGCACTTTTATAAAGAAGCCCAATATGTGTGGGTGTGTTGCACACTTCTGACATTGGGCTACACTTGGGCTGCATTTGGGTGATATTTGTGCTACATTTTGTTTTTTTTCCTCTGGTGGCCATCTTAGAAGAATATTTGTTATGAAGCTTGCTAGTCTCCTCATGTACTTCGGTATCATCAGTAGAAAATGCTTTCAGTTTTCCACTTAAATTCCATCAAGATGGTGGTCAGATGTCCCACACGTTTGGCCTACATTCAGAATGTTAGCACTCTAGTTGCTCATCAGAACATTGTAGTAATCTGCTGATCACCAGGGAGTGAACTGGCAGTCTGCTGCAGGTGTTTGTCTGCATGTCAGAATGTTTTAATGAAATAGAAGAGGAAGATATTTGAGACTGATGAAGCATGATTTTTGTGACATGATCCTGCTTGATCAAATCTACTCATGTTCGTATTATTAACGAAAACAAATAACTAATGGTGTGAAAAACTAATAACATGGGTGACCTTTTTACAACTTTACGTGAAAATGTGCAAAGACAAGGCACAACACGTTTAGTAATAAGCGTAAGCGTAGCATTAAACATGCAGAAAAACGAAAATAATAGAGAGTATTCTTTTATGTGGACTAAAAGCATTATGTGAGAAAGAGAGAGAGAGAGAGAGAGAGTGAAATAAAATGTTGCATTATAAAAGATTTCGCGTAGAATTTTGAAGCAAAAATAACAAGAATGCTCATGGGAAAATGTTTCTTGAAAAGCGTATATTCTTTCTTTATAACATGAGAGAGACATAATAATATTAATGAGCTTAATTAGATTATGCTTATGAGTTTAATTGGAATAATGAATCTTTTGCCATAATGAATTCCTTATGTATTTTCGTTATACTTCTTAAAATGGAGTGTGTTTTATTCCTTAGGAAAACTGTCAGTTTGCAGTTTATGGTTTTCCTATGAAGGCCTCAAAACTTTGCTGGAGTGATTTTCTTTCTTAAAATGTAGGCTGCAGAAGAAATGTATTTTGTCCTTCACTAGTTCTGAAATGCTGTTTAGTTTGTTTTAGCTGTGCACAAAGTAATCTCTAGGAATTTCCTTTCTGTGCTAAATATTTATCCCTCTGTGAATAACTCGGTCGACAAATGTTGCGAGCTGATGTGGAGTGTGCACGAGGATGAGAATAAAGTTGCAAGATTATTTTCCTGCTTCCGCGGAATGATGACATCTTTCGTATTAACAATGAACTGTTTAAGAGAACCTGGATGAAATGAGTGGAATGATGATCGCCTCATTTTTAAAGCCAATGAAATCGTGAAGAATTTGCGAATGATACTTTAGAGGGTTGGACATTTGACATTTAGAGTATAATTATTTCTGCAAGAAAGATATTTAGTAGTAGCTGTTTCTATGAGAGGAGAGCCTTGCTGCTATTTTCTCTGCACTATTCTGGCTGGCTGCTGTCTTTCCAATACCTCACTGAGGCTGTCCTGATTACTTCGCACTTCATCGGCTGGTGATGCTGCCTTAAGCTATACCTTTTCGGCCGAAGGGTTAGCTCTTCCTAACTATTGCACGTGGTGAATTAGTTTTTCATTGATCTAGGTTCGTATGAAAAATCAAATTGCATATTGATATTTGTAATTATCTTTTCCCTTTTGTCTCTTCCTCTCTCCACTCATGCCTGTTATTGATATTGAAATGAATTCATTATAAACTGTATTTCTCTTATTTGTGATTTCACCTGTAACATTGAACTAATGAAGACATTTATGATGTTTCCTAATGTATTCATGTATTGACTATTCATATTCTGAAATATTAGATAAAAGTGACTTGATAAGTATTCAGAGTTTGTCGCTATTGACGAGTTATTGACAAAATTGCAATATTGTGACATGATTTGTTAGTTAGGTATTGCCTTCATTTTAGGTCCTCATTAGGCCTGGGCGTAGTTCGCAGAGTTTTGCTATGCGGAACTCCGCGAAGTTACATAAAAACTCTGCGAAGTTCCGAGAGTGGCGGAGTGCAGTGCGAACTGCAGTTTGTGCTGGTATTCCTGCCGCTCGGGTAGAAATTCTACCCGAGCGGCAGCTCGCAAACTTACTGTTCGCGATCACAAACTTACCGTTCGCGATCGCGAGCTGGGAAAAAACTCTGCTGCACATCGCGAAGCAGAGTTTTCTGCACTCCGCGAGCTCCGCGGAGTGCGGAGTGCAAAAAACTCTGCAAACTCCGCGAACGGAGCGAAGTTCACTGCCCAGGCCTAGTCCTCATGAAGGGAATTTCATTCGTTTTCTTCATTATTGAGTCCCTATTAGCTCTACAAAAAGGTTCATTGGAGAACCTGGTTTTGTAAGTGATTGTTGAGTTCTAATGGGCCCGAACTCCTGGTTATAAGAGATCCTGTATATTGAAATTAGTGATATTATAAATGGTAATTAAAAATTTACACTGCTTCCGCTGCATCAAGACCTTACTTAAAACATGTCCTAATTTTTCTTTCTAAATCACTAGCCACAATTTCTATGATAAAATGAAACCCCTCATTTTGTTCTTTTCTAAATTAAATGTTTTAAGTTTGAAATGTTTGATTCAATCAAAATGGCTTCAGGTGTGCCATACGTTTGTCATAAATAAGAGTGTTAGCGCTCTAGTAGTTCCTTAGAAAACTCTGAGAGGTTTCAGTACAACACAAAGAAATCAACTGACAGGCTGCTCCTGTTGAAGTACAACAGGAAGATATTTGAGATCTCACTTAAAGCGTGTCCTCATTTTTCTTTCTATAGCACTAACCATAATTTCTATGACAAAAAGAACCATCTCTTTGTGTTTCTTTCTAAATTAAATGTTTTAAGTTTTACCAGCTTGATTTAATCAAGATGGGTTTGGGTGTGCCATACTTTTGTCATAATATAAGACTGTTAGTGCTCTAGTTGTTCTTTAGAACACTCTGGGAGGCTGCAGTAGAATACACAGGAATCAACTAGATGTTGTAAGTAAATGTTTTACTGAGAATGTCAGAATTCATTCTGATATGGCAGAGAAACATAATGGGAATTCACAGAAAATATGCTCTCATTTGAGCTTCTGGAGCACCTTCTATAACTTATATGGAAAAATCTACATTTGCTGTTCTCAGTCAAGATAACTATTTGACTATACTCGATCTCCTATTGGTTGTTCTATTATGAGATTATCTTTGTAGTTTTTCTCTCAGATGTTTTGGGTATTGTAGTTTCTTTCTGATTGGCTGGTATTAATAAACAGCAAGAAAAGACTACATAATACTCACCTCCATGTCTTAAATAAAATCTAGCCTTTCTGACAGCAAGGCTAGGAAAATCTTAGTCTGGATTTTATTAAAGACATGGAGGCTAACATTATGCATAACATCTTTAATGCTACTACTCCACAGCAGCTCCTTTAAAGAATATAGAACTTTAGAATTCAGAACAAACAAAATGCCAGCACTCCTTAAACACAGCCTTCTTTTGTGACTGCTACAACATCGACAACCAAAACAGTCTTAACAATCCACGAATTCAAACTTGTCCATCCTCATGGAAATCCACTCGATGCAGTCCAAGTAAAACGATCCTTCAAGATCACGTGGTACGAACTCCTTTGCATTACAAACTTGACCACGAGCTACAAATTCAAGAGAAAAGCACAATTAACCAGAGCTGGGTAAATGGGAAGGGTAATATTAGCCACTGTGTCTTTAATAAAATCCAGATTTTCTGCGCAACAGGCTGAGGAAAACCTTTATTTTATGGCAAGACCCGGGGGCTAACATTATGCAAGTTTAAAACATTTACAGTAAACAACTTGCCACATTTTCTACTGGTTTAAAATACCATTTTCAAAAAGTTACTTCATTAGACCAGTCTGTACATCGAAGAATATCCTGCAACGATCCTCCCATCATGTATGCCTTAGAAGCAGCCGCTCCTCTCACGGAATGAGCTCCTAACATGCTCACATCCACACCAGCTCTACCCATCACCTCTCGAACCCATGGAGCTAGTGTTGCCGATGATTCCAGATAATATGGTTTCTTAAAGGAAACTGACTCACAGCAGGCCTTACCTCCTCCGAACTTCTCTCATACTCCTTCGTACATCTCACTACACACAATTTATCTTTATCTCACCATACGGATAAAAAATTGAAAAAGAATTACTTTTAGTTCGTTTTGTTAAATAAAAACATACACCTTCCGGTGAAAAAACTCTGCTAGTAACGTCCAGAGCTTGCACATCAGATACCCTCCTGAAAGAAATTAAACATAATAATATGGTCAGTTTTAAAGACAAATCCTTTAAGGTCAAAGAAACATTGCCTTCCCAAGATAACAAAAACTGCAACACCTTAGAAACATCCCAAACCGAATTATACCTAGAAACAGGAGGTTTCGCAATTCTGATACTACGCTTAAGCCAGCGCACAAACACATCCTGCCCTACAGTTAAACCATTAACCAGATTATGACCTGCAGCGATAGCAAATCTATGCACAATCACTGTTCTGTATGCCAAACCTTCTGCATAGCTTTCTGACAGATAGTTCACCACTTCAACTGTGGACACTGAAACAGGATCAAAGTCCCTCTCCACGCATCAGCAAACCCATTTTTGCCATGCCAATCTATATATTCTCCTTGTTCCTGGAGCCCAGGATTCCTTAATAAGTTTTGAAGCTGCTCGTGAAAGCCCTGATACCTCCCATACTCTCCTGAAATTCTCCAAGCTACCAACTTCATCTGCTCTGAAATCACAAAATTGTGCAATTCATCTGTCGGGCCTCTCAACAGTTTCGGAAACCACGGTAGCAGAATTGGAAAATCCACTGACATCTCTAACAGAACAGGATACCACACTTGGGCCCTCCAAAGCGGAGTTATAACAACAGTAGCCTCCTTCCACCTGCGAACCATCATGGTCACCCGTGCTATCATGAAAAATGGAGGAAACGCATAGGGACTGAGACCCGTCCAAATCTGCCGAAATGCATCTATTCCGGCTGAATCCGGATCCGGTCTCCAACTGAAAAACCTGTTTTTCTGTGCATTCAGTCTGTTTGCGAACAGATCCACACCAAACGGCCCCCAAATCATTTCCATCTGTAAAAACACTGACCTGTTCAACATCCAATCCCTCGAATCATTGAAATTCCTTGAAAACCAATCCTCTTCTAAATTGATCAATCCAGGAATATGTTCTGCTTGTACTCTCACGTTCCTCCTCAGACAGTACTCCCAAAACACCTTTGCTAAATCCGCCAAATCCTTTGATTTTGGACCCCCCAATTTGTTCACATACTGTACTGCTGAGACATTGTCCATACGCAACAGCACAAAACACCTTACCTCTTTCTGCGTGAAGCATTTTATCACAAATGAACCCGCTAACAATTCCAGACAATTTATATGCAGCCTCTTCTCCTTGTGTGTCCAACGTCCTCCTGTTGAAACTGCACCACACTGTGCACCCCAACCATCTAAACTTGCATCCGATTCTATTATCAGCTCCGGGGTTTCTCCAAAAATTGCTTTCCCATTCCAAGCTTCCATGTTTAACAACCACCATTTCAACTCCTCCCTCGTGTCTTCCGTCAGAATCATTTCCTGAGAATATTTCAAACCATTTCTTAGATGCATTGCCTTCAATCTCTGCAAAGCTTGATAATTCAAAGGACGTGGAAAAATAGCCTGTTTCGTGGATGATAGAAGACCAACCATGCGAGCCAGCATCCGCAAAGAAATCTTCCCCTGAGAGAGCACCCTCTTCAATTCCTTCCTCATCTTTTTCAATTTCTCCTTTGGAACTTTTAAAACTCCTTCTACCGTATTCACCCAAAAACCCAAAAACTGAGTCTCCTGACTTGGCACCATACAAGATTATTCTCTGTTCTCTGTTCACAACAAAACCCAAACACTCTAGTACTCTCACTGTCATCCCTATGTACTCCACCACATGCACCCTGCTGTGATCCATGATCAAAATGTCGTCCATGTAAATGATCAATCTCACTCCCCTTTCTCTCAAATATGACGCCACTGGTCTTAAAATCTTCGTAAAGCACAACGGTGCTGACGAAAGACCAAATGGAAGACACACACATTTCCAAAACTTTCCGCCACATCTGAACATGAGATATTTCTGATGGTGTTCCCAAACTGGAACAGTTAGATAAACGTCCTTTAGGTCCAGTCGAGTTAACCAATCTCCTGTCTGTAAAATGTCCCTTAACAAGTGCACGCCTTCCATCTTGAAATGATGGTACACAACCCAATCGTTGAGACTCTCAAATTTATAACCGCTCTCATCCCTTTGTCCTTTTTCTCTACTAAGAAGATATTGCTTATGAAACCTCCTATTTCCTGATGACATTCCACTATTGCTCCCTTCTATTTCAATTCTAGAACCTCTTTTTCCACCAACCTTGCCTGTTCTATTCTGAACTGTATTCCCTTTGGCTCCCAACTTTGAATTGAATCTCCTAAGAAGTCGATATGATAACCCGAAACCAATTGTGATAAAATTGGGCAAGTCTGCCGCCCAACTTTACTGGGGTAGAAATATCAATCAATCAATCAATCAATCAATCAATCAAGCATTTGTATAGCGCGCTACTCACCCGGAGGGTCTCAAGGCGTTTGGGGGGGGGGTCCACTACTGTTCGAACAGCCAGTTCTTGAGTTGCTTCCTGAAGGAGAGGTGGTCTTGGGTAAGGCGGAGGTGGATGGGTAGGGAGTTCCACGTCTTGGCAGCCAGGTAGGAGAAGGATCTTCCTCCCGTTGTGGCTCTTCGGATGCGGGGGACGGCGGCGAGGGCGTGGTTGGTCGATCGTAGCTGGCGGGTGGGAGTGTAGAAGGTCAGACGGTCGTTGAGGTATCTGGGGCCTTGGTTGTGGAGAGCTTTGTGTGCGTGGGTGAGGAGTCGGAACGTGATTCTCTTGCTGACGGGGAGCCAGTGCAGGTCTCTCAGGTGTGCGGCGATGTGGCTGTGTCGGGGGATGTCCAGGATGAGTCGAGCTGAGGCGTTCTGGATGCGTTGGAGTCTTTTTGAAGTTTGGCTGTGGTTCCGGCGTAGAGGGAGTTGCCGTAGTCCAGTCGGCTGGTGACGAGGGCCTGGGTGACCGTCTTCCTGGTTTCGGTGGGGATCCACCGGAAGATCTTGCGCAGCATGCGTAGGATGTTGAAGCAAGACGAGGAGACGGCGTTGACTTGTCGGGTCATTGAGAGGGAGGAGTCCAGGATGAAGCCCAGGTTGCGTGCGTGGTCCGTTGGTTTGGGTGCGTTGCCCAGGGCAGGGGGCCACCAGGAGTCGTCCCAGGCGGAGGGTGATGATCCTAGGATGAGGACTTCCGTCTTATCTGAGTTCAGTTTCAGGCGGCTGTTCCTCATCCACTCGGCTACGTCCTTCATCCCTTCATGTAGGTTGGTTCTGGCGGTTGTGGGGTCGTTGGTGAGGGAGAGGATCAGCTGGGTGTCGTCGGCGTAGGAGATGATGTTGAGGTTGTGTTGGCGTGCGATGGCTGCGAGGGGGCTCATGTAGACGTTGAAGAGGGTGGGGCTGAGTGATGATCCTTGTGGTATGCCGCAGCTGACTTCGGTGGCCTCGGAACTGAACGGGGGAGGCGGACTCTCTGGGTCCTTCCGGCGAGGAAGGAGATGATCCACTCCAGTGCCTTCTCTTGGATTCTGACGTTGTTCAGGCGTTGCACTAGGGTGCGGTGGCAGACTGTGTCGAACGCTGCGGAGAGGTCCAGGAGGATGAGGGCCGCTGTTTCCCGTTGTCGAGCAGGGCTCGGATGTCGTCGGTGGCTGCGATGAGGGCGGTCTCGGTGCTGTGGTTGGCCCGGAAGCCGGACTGCGAGTGGTCGAGGGATCCATTCGTCTCGAGGAAGGCGGCCAGTTGTCTGTTGACGGTCTTCTCGATGACTTTGGCAGGAAAAGGAAGGAGCGAGATGGGGCGGTAGTTTTTGAGGTCGGTGGGATCCGCTGACGGTTTCTTCAGTAGGGCGCTGAGTTCGGCGTGCTTCCAGCTCTCTGGGAAGGTGGCGGTGTCGAGGGAGGTGTTGATGATGTCCCGGAGGTGGGGTGCGATGACGGCGTCGGCCTTGTTGAAGACGTGGTGAGGGCAGGGGTCGGTTGGTGATCCGGAGTGGATGGAGTTCATCGTGCGGATAGTGTCTTCGGTGTTGATCGGGGTCCAGGCTCGGAGGGTGGAGGTGGGGGACGTTGGAACGGTCGTAGGGTACGTCGGCTGAGTGCTGAAACTGTTGTGTATGTCTGCGATCTTGCTGTGGAAGAACGAGGCGAGCGAGTTGCAGAGGTCTTGTGAGGGAGTGATGTCGTTGTTTCCGGCGCTGGGGTTCGAGAGTTCTTTGACGATGATGAAGAGTTCCTTGCTGTTGTGGGCGTTGTTGTCCAGTCGTTCCTTGAATGCGGTTTTCTTGGTGGTGTGGATCAGCTGGTGGTGTTTTCGGGTGGCGTGCTTGAGGGTGGTCATGTTGTCTGCAGTCGGGTCTCTGCGCCATGCTTTCTCGAGGGCCCGGCAGTTCTTCTTGGATTTCTTGAGTTCGTCGGTGAACCAGGATGCTTTCTTGTTGCCGGGTCTGACTGGGGGGTCTTCAATGGGGCAAGGTCGTCTGCGCAGTTGGTGATCCATCTTGTGAGGTTGCTGGCGGCTTGGTTGGGGTTCGTTGAGCTGGCGGGAGGGTTCTGGCTCAGGGATGTGGTGAGTTGGTCGGTGGTGATCTTGTTCCAGCTTCTGCGCGGAAACTGTTGCGGGTGGTGGTGCGTGGTGATCCTGCTGAAGCTGAAGTGGACGCAGCTGTGGTCTGTCCAGTGGAGTCCAGTGGTGTGGCTGAAGGAGATGTCCTTGCTGGAGGAGAAGACGGGGTCAAGCGTGTGGCCGGCGTGGTGTGTGGGGGTGGTCACCAGTTGCTTGAGTCCGAGGTTGGCGAGGTTGTCCAGCAGGGTGGTGGTGTTGCGATCGTTGTTGTTCTCTAGGTGGAAGTTGAGGTCCCCAAGGAGGATGTAGTCAGCCGAGGGGAGGGCGTGCGGGCTGATGAGGTCGGCGATGTCTTCGCTGAATTGTGTGCGTGGTCCTGGGGGTCTGTAGATGAGGGTGCCTCTGAGGGTGGTCTTGGGGTCGGTGTGTATCTGGAAGTGCAGGTGTTCGCCGGCTGTGAAGGTGTCGTCGGAGTTGGTCGTGATGCGGATGGTGTTCTTGTGGACGATGGCGATGCCTCCTCCGGTCTGGTTGGCGCGGTCCCTTCGGGTGATCTTGTATCCGTCCGGGATGGCGATGTCGGGCGCTGAGGAGGCGTTCATCCATGTTTCCGTGAGGAAAGCGACGTCTGGTGATGTGGAGTCGAGCAGGTTCCAAAGTTCCACGGCGTGTCTGTGGACGGAGCGGGTGTTGAGCAGGATGCACTTCAGGTGGTTGCTGCTGGTGCTCGGCTTGGCGGGTGCGGTGCAGGTCCGGAGGCAGGAGAACTTGCAGGATTGGCAGCCGAAGGGTCCGTGGGTGCGACCTGGGGTGGCACGGTGGCAGCCGGGGATACGGCCGGTGTTGAGTGCGTTGAGGGTGGCGGTGTCGTAAGTCCGGTGGGTGGGTTGGCTGCTGCGGGGGCCAGGGGTTTGGCGCTGGGCGCGGTCCAGGCACGGACGGGCGCAGACGGGCTTGCCTTAGGCACGCCTTCGGCGCGCCAGCGGCGCGGCCGCGCAGCGGCCGCCATTTATGGGGAGGTGGGAGGGAGGAGCAGCTGGGAGGCGGGAGGCAGGGTCAGCGAATGCGCAGACAGGGGGGCGGGGACGCCGGGGACGCCGCGGCGGGAATGGCGAGAGGCAGCGGGGGCACAAAAGGAAAAAGGGGAGAGAAAACGGGCACAAATACGGGCACAATGCAAATGGGGCAGCGAGGGGTACAGAAGGGAAAATGGGGAGAGAAAAGCAGACACAAATACGGGCACAATGCAAATGGGGCAGCGAGGGGCACCGAAGGGAAAATGGGGAGAGAAAAGCAGACACAAATACGGGCACAATGCAAATGGGGCAGCGAGGGGTACAGAAGGGAAAATGGGGAGAGAAAAGCAGACACAAATACGGGCACAATGCAAATGGGGCAGCGAGGGGCACTGAAGGGAAAATGGGGAGAGAAAAGCAGACACAAATACGGGCACAATGCAAATGGGGCAGCGAGGGGCACCGAAGGGAAAATGGGGAGAGAAAAGCAGACACAAATACGGGCACAATGCAAATGGGGCAGCGAGGGGTACAGAAGGGAAAATGGGGAGAGAAAAGCAGACACAAATACGGGCACAATGCAAATGGGGCAGCGAGGGGCACAGAAGGGAAAATGGGGAGAGAAAAGCAGACACAAATACGGGCACAATGCAAATGGGGCAGCGAGGGGTACAGAAGGGAAAATGGGGAGAGAAAAGCAGACACAAATACGGGCACAATGCAAATGGGGCAGCGAGGGGCACAGAAGGGAAAATGGGGAGAGAAAAGCAGACACAAATACGGGCACAATGCAAATGGGGCAGCGAGGGGTACAGAAGGGAAAATGGGGAGAGAAAAGCAGACACAAATACGGGCACAATGCAAATGGGGCAGCGAGGGGCACAGAAGGGAAAATGGGGAGAGAAAAGCAGACACAAATACAGGCACAATGCAAATGGGGCAGCGAGGGGTACAGAAGGGAAAATGGGGAGAGAAAAGCAGACACAAATACGGGCACAATGCAAATGGGGCAGCGAGGGGTACAGAAGGGAAAATGGGGAGAGAAAAGCAGACACAAATACGGGCCCAATGCAAATGGGGCAGCGAGGCGCACAGAAAGGAAAATGGGGAGAGAAAAGCAGACACAAATACGGGCACAATGCAAATGGGGCAGCGAGGGGTACAGAAAGGAAAATGGGGAGAGAAAAGCAGACACAAATACGGGCACAATGCAAATGGGGCAGCGAGGGGCACAGAAGGGAAAATGGGGAGAGAAAAGCAGACACAAATACGGGCACAATGCAAATGGGGCAGCGAGGGGTACAGAAGGGAAAATGGGGAGAGAAAAGCAGACACAAATACGGGCACAATGCAAATGGGGCAGCGAGGGGCACAGAAGGGAAAATGGGGAGAGAAAAGCAGACACAAATACGGGCACAATGCAAATGGGGCAGCGAGGGGTACAGAAGGGAAAATGGGGAGAGAAAAGCAGACACAAATACGGGCACAATGCAAATGGGGCAGCGAGGGGTACAGAAGGAAAAATGAGGAGAGAAAAGCAGACACAAATACGGGCACAATGCAAATGGGGCAGCGAGGGGTACAGAAGGAAAAGGGGAGACAAGCAAGAAATGCGGGCACCGAGGCCACAAGCGGAACGGCGATCTTACCAGCAGCGGCAGCGGGCGGCCAACACAGGCGGAGCTGTGTGGTGGGGGAGCGACCTACCTGGCAAGGTCAAGGGTCTAACCTTACCTGTTCCTGTGAACCTTCAATCGCTCAGACCTCCACGTCCTCTAGAATGTTGCCTTTGAGGGTAGAAGCTTCCAACCTTCCAGCCACTTTGTCCTTGCATGGGGCCATATCCTCGGGAAAAAGAGGATCTCGTAATTCCCTGACATCGGCTGCGAAATCGAGATCATCCTAGCCCACCTAAAAACACGGTCACTGAAGACCCTCTTAATATCTCTTTGAGATTTGTGGATAGAAGAGTATGCACCAACAAACTTAGACATCGATTTTATGAAATCATCTCTGAAGAGAAGTCCTTTAGCAGCAGGACCACCTTCATTGTTAGCCAAATCAACCAACTTAGGGTCAATCTTCAACAGGATACTTTTCATGCGCTCTACTGACAAAGCAGTGTTAGCATTCCCTAATAAACAAACTGCTCATTGCACCCATTGACACAACTCTTCTGTATCCACATACTCCTTATGCATGTGCGCTTCTTCAATCAAATCAAAATTCTTCGCTAGAGGGCCAGAGATATCCAAAAGCCGATCTTGGCACATGCAGAAGTCCCTTATCTAACCCCTTTCTGGGATCCCTTCCACCTTTACCTGTGAAAGCCAAAATCTTAGGATCTAGCTCTGGTGTCACCATTACCTTGTCCATCAAGGAGGGTCTTGAACATTCAGACCTCAATCTGGCCCTAACCTCTTTAGGAATCTGCTTCCTAATCCATGAATGCATATACTCTGCCACATGCTCTAGAGGAGTCCACTCTGGGTACAGAGGGTGTCTAACGAAGAATGGGTCAAACATTGCTTCACCATCTGCATCTCTTCTCATTTGCATATAGTAATCCTTCACATTCTCTTTTTTATCTTTAGCCTCTAACACTTCCTTATCAGACTCAATCGTACCGAAGTCTGAAGAACAACTGATCTCCACTTCGGTACTACCCGAAGACTCGTCACAGCAAACAGCAGAATGTTTCCTAAATTTCCCAGCATCTTTCGATCTGCTCTCTTTTTTGGGACCTTTTGACTGTCCCCCATGTGTGTCCTCGACACCACCATGCTTCGAGGTCATACTGGGATTTCCCAGCGTCTTTCCATCTGCTCTCTTTTTTGGGACCTTTTGACTGTCCCCCATGTGTGTCCTCGACACCACCATGCCTCGAGGTCATATTGGCACCCTGGTCTGCCAATGCAGATTTCCGTCTTTTTGCCTGAGCAAAATCATCTGGAAGATGCTTTCTCTTTTTTGCCACTTTACCTTTCTTCTTTGACTGGGATGTCTCCCCAGCCGACCAAAACCTCTCATCCTCTGAAGTGGCCTTTGCACTTGCCAACAATGCTTCCAATTCTTTCTCCATATGTGAGTTTAAATCTTCAGATATCTTTTCTACGGCTTTCTTCAGTTTTTCCTCAAACTGAACCTCATTTAACTGCGATCTAGAATCACTAATTTTACCCTTCTAAACAAACTATTCTAAATTCCTCCTGTAAATTTTTTTGACCAGACTCAAGCTGACACAGTCAGACTTCACAAACAATATCACCTGTCCAAAAGAAAGTACTTACTGAGAGACTAACAGAACACCCTCATTCAAACTCAACTGTCAAAACAAAACAGGTCACACAGTGTAAAGTATTTAATTCTGCCCAATCTTATAAAATGTCCGCCTATTTCCCAAATCCGTAAGTCCTCTTTCTATTTAAGTTCTCAGCACTCCGAGCACTTCTCCTTCCACCCCTCAGGCTCAACAACCCTTCCTCACCAGTAGAGCTCTGCCCTGACTTCAAACGCTAAACGGAGCGCTATGCCTTCCGTGAGAAAATATCTCCACAGGTAAGACTTGCGCGATAAGAAGCGCGCGGTACTGGTCACGGTCTCCTCACCAGTTGCGCCATGGAGACGTGTGATTACTGTGAAAACACTTCAACGCGCCGCACGCGCACGAGGAGCAGGCCACGCAATCGGCTACGCATTCCTCACAACCATTGATGGAGCAAGGACTCGTAAATGAGACTTGCTCGGAAGCAATTGTGAGAAGTTGGCCTGGTATATGCTGTTCACTAATTAAAGTGGACACCTTGCACCAGAACAATTCGACTCTTATGGCAGATAGGTTTAAGACAACCTTTATAGAAAGCTATCCTAGTGGTAGTTGTGGAGAGCAGCCTTCAGGCTAAGTCTTGAAGGAATGTAAAGCAGCTTGTTTTACCACACAATCTCTTGAATCACCAAATGAAAAGACACCACACAGGTATATATATCAAATATATATGTATTTATTAATAAACACTCTCTACTAATCTCTTTATGAGATTAGAGGATAGGAACATATGTACAAGTCAAATATTATCAGGATAAGTTTAGCACAATTGAACATTACAATCTTAGTTTGCTAGACCTAGGTCTAGGGCATCTAGAATCGAGGGACCCCCAAGAACCACCCCAGGTAGTTGTAGGAGACCCACAGGGGACGGACGCGGTGACCTGGCACCGATGCGAATCCTGTACGAGTCTATGCGCTCAGACGCGATTGAGATATCAATGTTCAAGGTCCCTTGAGTGTTTGAGGCGAACACACCGATCGGACTCAGTACGAGTCGGAGGATACGGTCTACAGATAGGATTTGCAAGGGAGTCGGACGCGGTGTGTCTAACACAGACGCGAACCACGTACGAGTCAGTGCGAGAGTCGCACGGGGAAAGTAAGAGTTTTAGGGTACTTCTGGTGAACCTACAAGCAAGTCACTTACAGGGTAAGTAGTTCGAGGGCCCACACCTACAGGAGCACCATAGTGCTGGAGTTACCTCACCCAGGGAAGCCGGGTGCACAGGTGTCCTTTGGTGTCGGGTCGCGGCGTCGTTTTCAATGGCGAACAAAGAAGACTTGTTGCTTGTGATGGTGTGAAGAAGTGTCCGGTGGAATCCAAGCCTGGATTCGGTGGAAGGATGACCTGAAAGCAGAGGGGACAGTGTTCAAAGTCACTTGGCAGTGACTCGGGGCAAGGAAGATGAATGCCCACCGTCGTTGCAGGGTTCAGGTCGTTCACAGTTGCCTTGACTCTTTAGCCACGAGATCCAGGAGGTGTCAACGACAACCAAGAGCTGGATTCGGCGTGTCCCATGATGTCTGCGGCTTACTGCGGTAACAGCCACTCGATCGGAGCCAACAAGCCTTGGTAACAGCAAGTCTCGGGGAAAGTATGAAGAGGCAATGGCGCAGACCAGCAAGGTCTGTGGAACTCACCCAGCGAGGGTAAGTCAGGGCAGGCCTGGGGCAACCAGGGAAGCTCTTTGGTTTCTTTGGAAAGTCTTCTGGGGACCCACAAGCCGGCTGGAAAGGGGTCGCAAAGATGCCTCGGGAGGATTCTCTCACAGGGGCCCACAGTCACTCGGGATGTGGTAGGCCACTGATATTAGGAGGGATTCCTGCTGGAGGCTGGGACCACACGTGGTCCAAAGCACAAATTCGTAGAACATTGTGAGGGGTTGCACTTGACAATAGTGCACGGTACCCAGGGGTCGCGGTTCCTCGTTACTCTTGGGGTCCACTGGCCTCAACTTCGCTGGAGACTCACGATGGCCTTTGACAAGTCAGGAAATCTACTTCTTGGGCTGCAGGGACTTCGGACTCCGGCGGTAGCGGCGTAGTTTGCGACCGTCATTTGTAGTTTTTGGTGCCTGCCAAGCAGGGGAGTCACTCCTTGACTCCAAGGGAGATTCTTCAGTCTTCCAAAGGTAGTGAAACGTCGAAGGTCCGGGATTCTTCTTGTAGAGCGTCGTCCAGGGAAATCTAGGGTGCAATGCACAGGTTCCCCCTCTTATACTAAAAGGAGGGGAGGGACTAGCTCTATGACCCTACCTATGGGAGGGTCAGGGGAGTGGGTGGCTACACCCACTTCCCTTTGTCCAGTTTCGCGCCAGAGCAGGGACAGGTAGCCCCTGAGCCGGTTTGAACTGGCATATGCACAGAGGAGCCTTCTGCTCCCCCAGTGCAGGACTTCAAAGCACTCTAAGAGTGCACCCACCCAGCCCCAATACACTAAACCCTGTCTGGGAGGTGGTCACACCCCCTTGGGACAGGACATCTATTGTCGGGCTCCCTCCACTGCGAGTGTTGGTCATCAGCAGGAGGGCAGCCCAGTGTCTGTGACTGGTGGCATCCATTTTGTGATGCCAGGGCTTTGTCGGATTCTACCGCGTTTCCACAGTAGGTACATGTCTATCCCTCTAGAAGGGTGGAATGCTACCCCCGCCGCCAGGACTGGCGGGGGGTAGTATTCCAAGGTGTTTGACACCAAACACGACATGTTTCGATGCAGCCATTCCAAAGTTAGCATTTTACCGCGAGGATATAATGCACTTAAAAGTATATGGTTTATCCGCATCCACAAACAGCACCTGAGAATGGACTCTGAGAGCTGCAGAGGGGCCCTGCTCAGGCAGAGGCACCCCCTCACATAGAAGCCAAGCACCCTGCCCTCAGTATTGATAGGGCCTGCCTTAGGGGTGACTGATAGGGTTATATGTGTGTGCAGGAGAGATATATGGAACCTATATCTCAGTGAGGGGTGCTAGCACTTCCTCACTCAGGCTGCAGTAGCAGGCCTGTGGTGTCAGATTTAGGCTGCTTCCCAGGGGTGGCATAATACATGCTGCAGCCCCTGGTAGGCCTGTGGAGTACCTATGCCCTTGGTACCTAGGGTACCATATACTAGGGACTCATAAGGTACCACAGTATCCAATCACTAGTGCACCTAGAGTGCACTCCAAATCGTTTAGAGAGAACAGAGAGGCTGGGGCCCTGATTAGCAGGGTCCCAGCCTGACTATAGCCAGAAACCAGTGTAAACATCAGAAAAAAAGTGGGGGCAACATAAGAGGCAGATCCTATTCTCCTACATAACCCCCCAAACGCAGGGACACTAAACTAACCTTGACCAGTTGAGTCTTCGTGTTCAAAGTGGAAATACCTTGAGAGTCCATCTGCATTGGCATGTTGGGTCCCAGGTCTATGTTCCACTGTATAGTCCATCCCCTGTAGGGAAATGGACCACCTCAAAAGTTTTGGGTTTTCTCCTTTCATTTGTTTAAGCCATAGGAGGGGCTTGTGGTCGGTCTGAACTATGAAGTGAGTACCAAACAAGTATGGCCTCAGCTTCTTCAGGGCCCATACCACAGCAAAGGCCTCCTCTCTATAGCTGACCAACGTTTCTCTCTAGGGGTCAGCCTTCTGCTAATAAAAGCTACTGGCTGGTCTTGACCTTCATCATTCAGTTGAGACAGTACAGCTCCCACACCCAGCTCAGAAGCATCTGTTTGGACAATGAACTTTTTGGTGTAGTCTGGACTCTGTAAGATGGGGGCAGTGCACATGGCCTGCTTTAGGTCTTCAAATGCCTTTTGACAGCTAGCTGTCCACTGAACCTTTTTGGCATTTTCTTTGAGGTCAGATCATTCAAGGGGGTCACTATAGATCCATATCCCTTGACAAACCTCCTATAGTACCCAGATAGGCCTAAGAAGGCTCTCACCTGTGTCTGGGTGGTTGGAGCAACCATTCCATTATGGTCTGGATCTTGCTCTGTAAAGGCTGAACCTGGCCTCCACCTACAAGGTGGCCCAGGTATACAACCTGACTCTGCCCTATCTGGCACTTAGTGGCCTTGATAGTGAGGCCTGCCTTTTGCAGGGCCTCCAAAACATTCCTGAGGTGGACCAGGTGATCCTGTCAGGAGGAACTAAAGACAGCAATATCATCTAGATAAGCTGAGCAATAAGTTTCCATCCCTGTCAGAACTTTATTCACCAACCTCTGGAAAGTGGCAGGTGCATTTTTCAATCCAAAGGGCATCACCACAAATTGGTAGTGCCCACCAGGGGTCGAAAATGCTGTCTTGGCTTTTGCATCATCAGCAATCTGATCTGCCAGTAGCCAGCTGTTAGGTCAAACGTGCTTAGATACTTGGCTGAGGCCAAAGTATCAATCAGCTCATCTGCCCTTGGTATGGGATAGGCATCAGTCCTAGTGACTGCATTGAGGCCTCTGTAGTCTACACAAAACCTCATTTCTTTCTTACCACCCTGGGTATGAGGCTTGGGTACCAGGACTACTGGACTAGCCCAAGGGCTATCTGAAGGCTCAATTACACCTAGCTCCAACATTTTCTGGACTTCAGTCCTGATACAGTCCCTGACATGGTCAGGTTGCCTGTAGATTTTATTCTTGACAGGCAGACTGTCTCCAGTGTCCACCTCGTGGGTGCACCAGGAAGTCTGACTAGGGGTCAGGCTAAACATATGTCTAAACTGTTGCAGAACTTGTCTGCGCTCAGTTTGCTGATGGTCAGTGAGGCTGCTTGCCAAAGCAACACCATCTACTGACCCATCATCAGGGTTCTGAGAGAGCAGGTCAGGGAGAGGGTCACTCTCCTCCTCCTGGTCCTCATCAGTTGCCATGAGCAAGCCCATGTCAGCCCTGTCAACATATGGCTTTAATCTGTTGACATGGAGCACCCTCAGGGGGCTCCTGGGAGTTCCAAGATTCACCAGATAGGTGACTTCTCCCTTCTGTTCAACTATTGTATGGGGGCCACTCCACTTGTCCTGGAGGGCTGCTGGGGCCACAGGCTCCAACACCCACACTTTCTGTCCTGGCTGGTATACAGTCAGTACAGCCTTTTGGTCATGCCAAGCTTTTTGTAATTCTTGGCTGGCCTCCAGGTTTTTGGTTGCCTTTTTCATGTACTCAGCCATCCGGGAGCGGAGACCAAGTACATAGTCCATCACATCTTGTTTGGGGGGCTTGAGAGGTAACTCCCAGCCCTCTTTACCAAACACAGTGGACCTCTCACAGGATGCCCAAACAGAAGCTCAAATGGGCTGTAGCCAACCCCCTTCTGTGGAACCTCTCTGTAGGCAAACAACAGGCAAGGAAGAAGAAGGTCCCATTTCCGCCTAAGCTTCTCTGGGAGTTCTTTAACCATTCCTTTCAAGGTTTTGTTGAATCGTTCAACTAAACCATTGCATTGTGGGTGATAAGGGGTGGTGAACTTGTAAGTTACACCACACTCCTTCCACATTGCTTTTAGATACCCTGACATGAAGTTGGTACCTCTGTCAGAAATGACCTCCTTTGGAAAACCCACTCTGGAGAAGACTCCAATGAGGGCTCTTGCCACCACAGGGGCTGTGGTGCTCCTCAGGGGAATTGCTTCTGGGTACCTGGTGGCATGATCCACTACCACCAGGATAAACCTGTGCCCAGATGCAGTTTGAGGGTCAAGGGGACCAACAATGTCAATCCCTACCCTTTCAAAGGGTACCCCCACCACCGGTAGTGGTATCAGGGGGGCCTTTGTTGTGCCACCTGCCTTACCACTGGCTTGGCATGTGACACAGGAGTGACAAAACTCCTTTGTGTCCTCTGACATATGTGGCCAATGAAAATGTGGAACAAGCCTGTCCCAGGTCTTGTTTTGGCCCAAGTGTCCTGCTAAAGGGATATCATGTGCTAAGGTCAAGAGGAACCCCCTAAACTTCTGAGGTATTATCAACCTCCTGGTGGCTCCAGGGGCTGGGTCTCTACCTTCAGAATATAGGAGTCCCTCATCCCAGTAAACTTTATGGGACCCACTAGCACTCCCAGAAGCCTCAGCAGCAGCCTGCTGTCTGAGGGGTTCAAGAGAGGGGCAGCACTGTTGCTCCTTCCTCAGATCTTCCCTAGAAGGGCCCCCTGCCCCCAAGAACTCAACCTGATCAAGCTCAAGTCCCTCTGGGGCAGATCCTTCTTCGGGATCTGCTTCACCTCCCTCTGGGGTTGAATCCGTGATCTGAGATAGAGGGGAAGGCACTGCCTTTACCCTACTGCTCCTCCTCTTGGAAAGCATCTGGTCCATTGTTCCAGGATCCAGAGCTGGTTCAGTGTCATGCATTCTTGCTTGTGACCTGGTCACAGCAAATACCTCTGCAGGGCTGCCCAACATCTCAGCATGAGTCCATAACACTACTTCAGACCAGGCTGAAGTCTCTAGATCATTGCCCAATAGACATTCGACAGGGAGGTCTGCACTGACTACAACCTTCTTGAGGCCAGTTACCCCTCCCCAGGAGAAATTCACAACTGCCAGACTATGGTTGGTCTTGGTGTTGCTTGCATTGGTCACCTGGTACATTTCGCCCAGGATGATCTGTCCAGGGTCCACAAGATCCTCTGCCACCATGGTGACACTAGCACCTGTGTCCTTAAATGCCAAAGCCTGTTTGCCATTTATTACAGGCTGCTGTTTGTATTTGCCCAGATTACTGGGACTCACTAGGAAGGACATATTAAGGTCTCCCTCACAAATCAGCATTGCCTGAGTGGGCACTCTGACTAGGTCAGAGTCCACTTCAGAACCCAGGGTCAACCCTACTAAACCCTTAGTCTGTGTACCACCTCCACCAGTAGCTGAACTAGGGGGAACAGTTGCCTTAGGGGCAGGAGTGGTGGTGGTTTGGTCTTTGGACTTGTTACAGTCAGAAGTCCAGTGCCCTTTCTGTTTACAGAATTTGCACCAGGGCTTCTTTTGGCCTTTTCCTTGTTGGACTGTGACTCCTCACCAGATGCAGATTTTTGGGGCCCTTGTGAAGACTTCTGGTCTTTTGACTTATCCCCACCTTTCTCAGAGCCCTTAGGATCTTGCTTCTTGGTGTCACCCCCTTGGTTCTGGGGTTTCTGCCTCACCCTGGTTCTGACCCACTTGTCTGCCTTCTTTCCCAATTCTTGGGGAGAGGTCAGATCCGAGTCCACCAGGTACTGATGCAACAACTGGTTCTGGCAATTATTAAGGATTTGTTCTCTCATCATCAGATTATACAATCCCTTAAAATCAGTAACCCTACTGCCAACCAGCCAACCCTCTAGAGCCTTGGTTCCACAATCAACAAAGTCAGTCCAGTCCTGAGTCTGTGCCTTCTGGGTGTCTCTGAACTTTAACCTGTACTGTTCAGTGGTTAAGCCAAACCCATCTATCAGTGCACTCTTCAGGACTTCATAATCATCAGCATCCTCTTCTCTAACAGTGAGGAGCTTGTCTCTACCTTTATCTGAAAAGGAGAGCCACAAGATTGCTGCCCACTGTTTCTGGGGGACCTGCTGTACTCTACAGGCCCTCTCCATAGCAGTTATCCACTTGTGGATATCATCCCCACTCTGGTAGGGAGGAACAACCTTGCTCAGGTTCCTATGGTCTGGAATAGATTCTCTGCCTCTAGGGACACTGTTGCTGCCACCAAGGGGTTCTAACCCCTCTCGTCGAGAAGCTCTCTGGATCTCCAGGGCTTCTCTATCCAGTGCCAACTGCTTGGTTCTGAGGGCAACTCTTGCTTCCTCATACTGCAGCAGTTTGCACATTCTTTCAGAGGAGGTCTCTCTTATGGGAAAGTATGAGTTCCTCTGGTGGACAAATTCTCTGCCAGAGTGATAAGAGTACTCAGATTCCCTGGAAGGGGATCTATGCCTCTCATCCACTCTGTCAGTTCTCTTAGGGAGAATTCCTCTGTCCTTTGCAGGCCCCTTGAGGCCTGGCCCTTCAATCACAGAGTCCTGGTCATTCGGATTTTCATCGTCTGACCCAGATACTGTAATTGACCCACCCACTGATTCAGACCCATTGGCTCCTAGAGCCAATCTAAGATCATCTGCTGTCAGCAGATCTATCAGGTGAAGGGTTGAGGGACTCTGTCCTAGTCTCAGGTGTCTTTCAACACACATGGCTCTCAAGTCAGAGAAAGCCATGTCCTTGTACTGAGGCTGAGTGGATCCACTGGTTCCACCCTTTAAGGACATTCTAGTGTTGTGCAGTGTTGTACTACCTACACTAGTTTGTGGCCTACTGATCCTAGCTTGAGCTGTAGAAAGGGTGTGCTATCCCTTGGCACACACCTCTAAGTTCAGTAGAACTTATCGATACTAAGCTTGACTTTATATGTACCTTAAGTACCTATAGTGGTTTTCAGTTAGTAATTCAAATAGAGATTTTCTGGTAAAACAATAGCAAGCTGGAATCCCACACGCTGCCCACCAATGTGAGAAGTTGGCCTGGTATATGCTGTTCACTAATTAAAGTGGACACCTTGCACCAGAACAATTCGACTCTTATGGTAGATAGGTTTAAGACAACCTTTATAGAAAGCTATCCTAGTGGTAGCTGTGGAGAGCCGCCTTCAGGCTAAGTCTTGAAGGAATGTAAAGCAGCTTGTTTTACCACACAATCTCTTGAATCACCAAATGAAAAGACACCACACAGGTATATATATCAAATATATATGTATTTATTAATAAACACTCTCTACTAATCTCTTTATGAGATTAGAGGATAGGAACATATGTACAAGTCAAATATTATCAGGATAAGTTTAGCACAATTGAACATTACAATCTTAGTTTGCTAGACCTAGGTCTAGGGCATCTAGAATCGAGGGACCCCCAAGAACCACCCCAGGTAGTTGTAGGAGACCCACAGGGGACGGACGCGGTGACCTGGCACCGATGCGAATCCTGTACGAGTCTATGCGCTCAGACGCGATTGAGATATCAATGTTCAAGGTCCCTTGCGTGTTCGAGGCGAACACACCGATCGGACTCAGTACGAGTCGGAGGATACGGTCTACAGATAGGATTTGCAAGGGAGTCGGACGCGGTGTGTCTAACACAGACGCGAACCACGTACGAGTCAGTGCGAGAGTCGCACGGGGAAAGTAAGAGTTTTAGGGTACTTCTGGTGAACCTACAAGCAAGTCACTTACAGGGTAAGTAGTTTGAGGGCCCACACCTACAGGAGCACCGTAGTGCTGGAGTTACCTCACCCAGGGAAGCCGGGTGCACAGGTGTCCTTTGGTGTCGGGTCGCGGCGTCGTTTTCAATGGCGAACAAAGAAGACTTGCTGCTTGTGATGGTTTGAAGAAGTGTCCGGTGGAATCCAAGCCTGGATTCAGTGGAAGGATGACCTGAAAGCAGAGGGGACAGTGTTCAAAGTCACTTGGCAGTGACTCGGGGCAAGGAATATGAATGCCCACCGTCGTCGCAGGGTTCAGGTTGTTCACAGTTGCCTTGACTCTTCAGCCACGAGGTCCAGGAGGCGTCGACGATGACCAGGAGCTGGATTCGGCGTGCCCCACAATGTCTGCGGCTTATTGCAGTGTCGGCCACTCGATCGGAGCCAACAAGCCTTGGTAACAGCAAGTCTCGGGGAAAGTATGAAGAGGCGATGGCGTAGACCAGCAAGGTCTGTGGAACTCACCCAGCAAGGGTAAGTCAGGGCAGGCCTGGAGCAACCAGGGGAGCCCTTTGGTTTCTTTGGAAAGTCTTCTGGGGACCCACAAGCCGGCTGGCAAGGGGTTGCAAAGACGCCTCGGGAGGATTCTCTCACAGGGGCCCACGGTCACTCGGGACGTGGTAGGCCGCAGATCTTAGGAGGGATTCCTGCTGGAGGATGGGACCACACGTGGTCCAAAGCACAAGTTCGTGGAACGTTGTGAGGGGTTGCACTTGACAATAGTGTACGGTACCCCGGGGTCGCGGTTCCTCATTACTCTTGGGGTCCACTGGCCTCAGCTTCACTGGGGACTCACGATGGCCTTTGAGAAGTCAGGAAATCCACTTCTTGGGCTGCAGGGACTTCGGACTCCGGCGGGAGCGGCATAGTTTGCAACCATCGTTTGTAGTTTTTGGTGCCTGCCAAGCAGGGGAGTCACTCCTTGACTCCAAGGGAGATTCTTTAGTCTTCCAAAGGTAGTGGAACGTCGAAGGTCCAGGATTCTTCTTGTAGAGCGTCGTCCAGCGAAATCTAGGGTGCAATGCACAGGTTCCCCCTCTTATACTAAAAGGAGGGGAGGGACTAGCTCTATGACCCTACCTATGGGAGGGTCAGGGGAGTGGGTGGCTACACCCACTTCCCTTTGTCCAGTTTCGCGCCAGAGCAGGGACAGGTAGCCCCTGAGCCGGTTTGAACTGGCATATGCACAGAGGAGCCTTCTGCTCCCCCAGTGCAAGACTTCAAAGCACTCTAAGAGTGCACCCACCCAGCCCCAATACACTAAACCCTGTCTGGGAGGTGGTCACACCCCCTTGGGACAGGACATCTATTGTCGGGCTCCCTCCACTGCGAGTGTTGGTCATCAGCAGGAGGGCAGCCCAGTGTCTGTGACTGGTGGCATCCATTTTGTGATGCCAGGCCTCTGTCGGATTCTACCGCGTTTCCACAGTAGGTACATGTCTATCCCTCTAGAAGGGTGGAATGCTACCCCCGCCGCCAGGACTGGCGGGGGGTAGTATTCCAAGGTGTTTGACACCAAACACGACATGTTTCGATGCAGCCATTCCAAAGTTAGCATTTTACCGCGAGGATATAATGCACTTAAAAGTATATGGTTTAACCGCATCCACAAACAGCACCAGAGAATGGACTCTGAGAGCTGCAGAGGGGCCCTGCTCAGGCAGAGGCACCCCCTCACATAGAAGCCAAGCACCCTGCCCTCAGGATTGATAGGGCCTGCCTTAGGGGTGACTGATAGGGTTATATGTGTGTGCAGGAGAGATATAGGGAACCTATATCTCAGTGAGGGGTGCTAGCACTTCCTCACTCAGGCTGCAGTAGCAGGAGTGTGGTGTCAGATTTAGGCTGCTTCCCAGGGGTGGCATAATACATGCTGCAGCCCCTGGTAGGCCTGTGGAGTACCTATGCCCTTGGTACCTAGAGTACCATATACTAGGGACTCATAAGGTACCACAGTATCCAATCACTAGTGCACCTAGAGTGCACTCCAAATCGTTTAGAGAGAACAGAGAGGCTGGGGCCCTGATTAGCAGGGTCCCAGCCTGACTATAGCCAGAAACCAGTGTAAACATCAGAAAAAAAAGTGGGGGCAACATAAGAGGCAGATCCTACTCTCCTACAGCAATGCTTTCGTTTTAACTCATTAACGACTTCCTAACAACGTGTTTGTAATTAATAATTCGCATTTAGAAAAAGACACGCGGGACAGTGAAGCTTGCCTATGTGTTTACTAACTGCAATAACATGAACGAAGGACTAAAACGCACTTTAACAAGGGATCTTTACTGCGCATGCGTCTACTACATCTACGTAGTATGACGTACTAATGCTTCGAGGGAAAATCTTGCGCCTGCGCAATAGACGATAAAATGGCTGCTTGAAAGCTCACATGCATGGCACCTGCTTGGCTGAAATAGAAAATAAGTTTTATACTAACGCAAATGCAGAAAGGTTAATAATAAATAAAGTGGGATAGAGTAGAGGTTTGTGGTGTACAGTGAAACCATTTATTTTTGAAAATAACATTTCTTCTTTTGACTTTATTATTGGTGCGCATTTGGGCCTTCCAGACTTGTCTGAATCGAGCTGACTGACTTGACCCCACGCATGCGCACCAGAGAGAGAATAAAGAAAGATGAGTAAGGACTTGTCACGCGTCCAAGGCCAGCGAAGATGTGCCCTGGGAACATGAGGGTGAAGAGTTCATATGAAGGAGCTTTATTCATGACATCGCAACATTTTGTATTAATAACGTTTGGAGATGTATGGGAAAGGAAATGATTTAATAAAGTTTGAGGGGAGGGATTTGAAAACAATGGTTTAATGAAATAAGTGAAATGTAAGCATGGTGTGATGATCATCCCCCCTCGCCTGTCCAATCAGACTTAGTATTTTGTGAAATTGAAACATTAATGGGTGGTACATGGTTATGGAAAGGTATAATTGAGGCAGTTTCAGTTAGTTAGTTTAGCTTTTTGGGAGCAGACACGAGAGTTCTGACACGGAACTGAGGCGATGCAGAGTTCGGGCTGCTGTCGGTGCTGGGGGTGGTGCTGATGCAGTGAGACGCTGATGAAGAAATCGTATGCAGAACCATCTATTTAACTTAATTGGGTTAGAAATAAGATCGTGGAAGAACCACGAGGAGGAAGAGAGTGTCAGAGAGGGGTGCAACGCAGTCGTCGGTGTTTAGAGAGGTGAAGTATCCTGTCCTGATTCCTGTCCTGAAGTCTTTGTTTCCTGATCTATCCCTGGGGACCCTTACCAGCCCTTTGGCCAGGGGGTTGGTCTTCACACCACACTTGGTAATTATAAATTCATTGTATTGATAGATGTTCTTCTCTCTCTGTCCTCTTCTTTCTGAGCATAGTTATTGTGTGGATCTGAAATTGCTATTACCTATTGAACTTGATTGAATTGACACTGTTGCGAATGAGGGTGTTTGTACTGAAACGGTTGAGATGATTCACACGCAACTAATTTAGATAAAGGATTTAAAACTTCCCGAGTCTGTGATTATTTTATTTTAATCGAGAAATGTTTAATAAGTTATGTTAATATCACCATCAACTAGTTCCAACTAATGGTCCATTGACCAGAGGAAAGAACTAATTGATCAGTGAAAGGTTTAGTTAGAGAAAAGAAATAACTAGATCTTGAAGTATGAAAATCATAAACTAAGTTTTCCAGCGGTCTACTTGGTGTTTTTGTGGAAGTAGTTATATGGGCCCAGGTGAGTATATGGTAGTGGAGTGTCTGCTGTTAGTACACCGCTGGATCAGTTTTCTGGTAGCAGAGTTATGGTTATTATTGACTAGTTTGGTGATAAGTATAGATTATTGATTATTGATTTATGTTTAACAAAAAGAGTTAACGTCCTTGTTTTATGTTGTCTGGAAAATTCCTGGGG
Source organism: Calotriton arnoldi (assembly GCA_963921515.1). Lineage (NCBI taxonomy): Eukaryota > Metazoa > Chordata > Amphibia > Caudata > Salamandridae > Calotriton > Calotriton arnoldi. The sequence continues at coordinate 523,870 of CAWUFW010003915.1, read as the reverse complement.
AATGAATAGTGGGTGGCGATAGAAACCACACTGCAGTGAGGTTACTCGTCTGTTGGAATAACACTGAGAAGCTAGGTAGGGCTGGCAGTGTTAAAGTATGGACTATTTTCTGTGTAAAAGTGAGAGTGATTGATAGCAAAGAGTTCGTTAGTGAAACTTTAGGCGTTATATCACCTAGAAAGGGTAACCCTGAAGGAGTAGCAGGTTCTTCCAAGCTAAATTGGCAGCAAAAGGAGTTCGCTGGTGAAACTTTGGTCTAAAATTTCCCAAAAGGGTGACACCGGAGGAGTAGCAGGTTCTCTGGAGCTTATATGAAGAGTAAGCGTAAGGTTTTACTCGCAGTAGAAAGAAATAAACTATCCTTTGATTTAGCGGAACAGACAGAGTAGCGAATGTTTTTATGTCGTTAATAACAAAGAATTTTAAAGAAAATATTGAGAAATAAAGTTTTCGTATTACCTTGTGAAGGGAGGGTCAGTTGCCGGAGTGGTACTTACGTCACAGTGAGCCGCGCTGGCATTGGTAGAAACAGCGGGCGTGTGACAGGAGCAGCCTTGTAAAGGAGGGGTCAGTAGTAAGGAGCAGAACTGATGTCAGGAAAAGGCCGCGCTGGCATTGGTCAGATCACGGGCGTGAGCCTGATTTGATTGGACAGCTAGTTAGAAGCCGCGCTAGGATTGGTGGAGAGAAAGATTGTATGCCGGATTTTGATTTGTCTCTTAGTACAAGACGTACAGGTAGAAGATTTCAAGGGTTTGCAGAATACAATTTCCTACATCGTTCCTCAAGGATGTATGGAGAGAAAAGAAAGATGTCATTTTTAAAGAAAATTAAGAATTTTTTTGTAAAGGATAAGCCTGTGTTGACTAGAGAGGGAATTCCTATTCCGCCACCGAAGACACAAGCATCTTTTATGATGATGGAAAGAGGATATCATACTTGCGTGTGGTTGGAAAACTGGATAGAATATACAAAGGATGATGGTGTGCTAGCGTTTCCTAAAGATGGTACGTTTAATGGGAGCATTCTTCAGAATTTGAGATTGAAAATGAATGATTTGGAACCTAGACCTAGGTTAACTCAATATGAGGCTTTGGAAGAATGGGAGACTGAGTCATATGAACGAGAGAAATGCAGAGGTGGAAGGTATAGAGGATTTTTTCCCAGACACTTGCATGAGTCACGTGAAGGGCAGATGAAACAAGGGAGGAGAGCTATGGTATCAGAAGGTTTATATCCAGTGTTAATTGTTGAGGAACAGTCTGGAGGAAAGTGTAAGGAGAAAATGAAACACATGAACTCAGCAGGATATGGTGAATCCGATGACGAGTTGTTAGAGGACATTTTAATTAAAAATCCACCACCGTATCAAGAAGCAGCTAGTAAGGTTACCCCAAGTGCACCAGTAATGGGAATGCCATGAACCCCACAGATTTTACATGAGACGTCATATAACAGAGTGTTGCAGGATAATGAAAGAGATGCTTTGAATAAAACTAGAGAAGAACTAGTTCAAAAGATAAGTCAATTAAATTTGAATACTGAAGCCTTGACAGTACCAGTGACCATTGGTCCGGTAATCTCATTGTATGGAGATAATAAGATTTGCCAGAAACCACAACCTGTGACAATTCAATTAAATAGTCCTAGAAAAGAAATAATAATTACAGATGATCAGGTTAGCGAAAGTGAGTCAATTATTTCATTAATGGTCTCCCTAATGTGGAACCTTTGATGGAAACTCCAAAGAGAGTTACGCCCATGAATTTGAGAGAAAGAAGACCTTTGGTTCATACTGGAACTGGAGGCGCAACATTGGTCACCTCTGAAGAAATAGAAAGATGGGCACAGGAAAGAGATAATCAGAACCCAACACCAAGGATTTTAGACATCAGCAGATTGAAAGTGGAATTGGAAGAGATGATGACAGGATGTGTGGGTACAGAGAGATTGAACTCTTACAATGATGAGGAATTATTATTTTTATGTAAGAGTATAACCAGAAGAGCAAGAGTATTTCATGAGAGATTGACTGAAGTTGCTTCAGAGATTGGAATAGACATAGGGAAATCAAAGTTGTTACAGAAACCATATTGAGTGGACTTTACTGATAAAGATTTAGAAAGTGTAAATGCTTCTGGAAAGAGACTACAGCTAAAGGAATTAATGAACATTTTGCGAAAATGGGGAGACATTGATAAATGGAGAATTAGATGGATAAGAAAGAAAGAGGAAGTACAAGCGAGAGAAGCAGCAGCTGCATTTCCAGTAAGAGAATCAAGCAAGGTGGAAAAATTGTGTCCAATGAGAGAGGTTCCTGGAGGTGGATGTGTTCATGTTTCTTGGATTAGACAAGATATTTTGTCATTTACAAATGATTTTCCAAAGCTGAGAGAAAAACCAGTTGAATGGTACAAACAGGTAGAGAGATTTGTGAAGGTTTCAAAGGTTTTACTGAAAGACTTGGATGGTCTATTTGATATAGGGGTACCTGCTGATTTATGGACAGAATGTAAAATTACAATTGACTGGCCTAATGAGGAGTATGCTAGAGATGCAAAGACAGGTGCACCCTCGGAGGAAGTGATGAAAAAGTATCACCAAGTGATTACGTATTTGAAAGGGAAAATTCCTCCTAAAGAAACAGATTGGGTAAAAATAGATAGAACAACAGAAGAACCAAATGAATCTGTACATGCATATTATGAAAGGTTGTTACAGGTGTTTAAGCAGTATAGTGGTTTTGAGAATATCGGTGATAAGGATATGGGACATTTTGTGTATCGGTTTGTATATGGTTTGAAACCAGAAATCAGTCAGATGATACAGCAGCACATGTTGTGTTGGCAAAGCAAGACAGTGGATGAGATTTTAAAGTACGCGAAATATTGCGGAGATGATATTGAAGCCAGGCGTAGGAAGCTAAAAGAGAAAATGATGTGGGCACAAGTTAAATTGGCAGAACAGCAAGAAGAGAAAACAAATGACCAAAATAATAATCAAGTGAAAGAACAGAGTCAGAATAATCAAGGAACGAATGGTAATAAATATAAGGGACGAATGGACAGAGAAGAAGCGAAAAAGAAGTTTCCTTGTCATGCGTGCGGAAAGCTTGGACACTGGAAGAACGAGTGTAAGAGTACTCAGAATAATAAGAGTAATAATGGGCTAAATCAAAATTTAATCCCACAGATGCAGAATGAAGTACTTATGAATCAACAGCAGCAGGTAGTTACTCCACAATATCAGGTGCCACCAGCTCCTATGCCAAATTTTGTGAATCATCAAAGTTTCAGTGCGAACACCGGATTTCAAGGAGAAAGTGGTAAGAATAATAGAACAATTACACAATATTTTTTACAGAATGATGAAGAACATTCAGATGTCGCACAATGACGGTGCCTGAGGGGGGAGGAAGAGGAGTGCGTGCTTGGCGCATCCTTGCCAGTAGATCAGTCAGGTCCATTTGTTGATGGGAGAGTAGAAGGTAAAGACATTACTTTCCTATTGGATACTGGTGCTACCAGGTCTACTGTGAGAACAGCAGACATCCCAAACCTACCCCTCTCAGGAGAATCAATGCAAGTAATAGGCGTGTCAAACCAACAGATTAGAACCCCAATCACCAAACCAATGGAGGTGCACATTGGAAATTTTAAGGAAATGCATTGGTTCGTAGTTTGCGATTCCAGTCCTGTAAATCTGTTGGGAAGAGATCTTTTGTGCAAGATGAATTGCACGATCTAGTGTACACCGGCTGGTGTCGCTTTCCAAACCCCTGATGAAGATGTGGTATACAAGATGATGCTAGCCAAACAGGGAACAGAAGTAGATGAAATGTTTTCACTAATAACTGAGAATGAATTACCAGAAGAGTTGAGAACCACAGTTAATCCAGAAGTGTGGGATTTTACAGGAAAGGACATTGGGCTAATGAAGAATATAGACCCAGTTAAAGTGACAGTGAAAGAAGGTGCAGTGTATCCAAATACCCGAAAGTACAAGATGAGTCCAGAAGTAAAAGCAGGAATTATTCCAGAGATTGAACGAATGGTTAAACAAGGTATTTTAAAAGAAGTGATGGGTAGTCCCTGCAATTCGCCAATAATGGGACTGAAAAAGCCTAGCGGAAAGTACAGAATAGTGCAGGATTTACAGAAAATAAATAAAATTGTAGTGCCATGTTGTCCAATAGTGCCAAATCCAGCAGTGATCCTTTATCAGATACCCTGGAATGCAGGTTGGTTTACAGTAATTGATTTATGCCAAGCGTTCTTTTCTATTCCTTTGCACCCAGACAGCCAGTATCTTTTTACGTTTAAGTTTGAGGATCATATTTACGCATGGTGTCGAGTTTCTCAAGGGTACACAGAGAGTCCTTCAATTTTTAATCAGATTATGAAAAAGTGGCTAGAGTCATTGATTATGCCTGGAAAATCTGTTTTGGTCCAGTACATTGATGACCTACTGGTGGCATCAAAAACACGAGAAGATTGTGTCACAGACACAATTGCATTGCTGAACCATTTGGCTGAAGGAGGACACAAGGTGTCTCCAGAAAAATTGCAATTCTGTCAACGAGAAGTTAGATATTTAGGGCATAAAATAGAAAGAGGAGTTAGAAAAGTGACACCGGAAAGAATAAAAATAATCAAAGAAATGCAATTGCCACAGACTCAAAGAGAAATGAGAATGTTTCTAGGAGTGGTTGGATACTGTAGGCAATGGATTAATGGTTTTTCGATGTTAGCAAAACCATTAATACAGATGATCCGGAAAAGAGCAAAAGATCCGATTGATTGGAATGATGACTGCATAGAGGCATTTGTGTGAGGCTTCTGCTTTGGGTATGCCTGATTATTCAAAAGACTTTGCTTTGTTTTGCTGTGAGAGAGAAAATTGTGCACTTTTAATTTTAACACAGAGAAATGGATTGAGTCGACATCCAGTGGCATATTTTTCAGCTACATTGGACCCAGTAGCTTCAGCATTGCCTGGCTGCTTAAAAGCAGTAGCTGCTACTTGTATGAGTCTGGAGCAAAGTGAGTCGATAGTGATGGGACATCCGGTAAAGGTTTTTGTTCCACACTCAGTTGAGATTCTTTTGACAAGAACAAGAACACAGCATCTCACCCCCAGTCGATTGACTAAGTATGAAAGAGTGATTCTGGGAGGTGAGAACGTGACTGTGATAAGGTGTACGATTATGAACCCAGCTACCCTACTGCCAGACCCCTGCGATGAAGAAGTGAGAGATGAGAGTGATCATGATTGTTTGGACGTGACTGAGTTATGCACGAAGCCCCGGCCTGATATAAAAGAGACACCTTTGAAAGAGGCTGACCATGAGTTATTTGTAGACGGTTACTGCCTCAGAACACAAGAACAAAAGAAGGAAGACTAAGTGCTGCATATGCTGTTTGTAAAATATCTGGGGTAATTGAAGCATCCTGTTTACCTGGGGTCAAGTCTGCACAAGTAGCTGAATTGGTTGCCTTAACAATGGCATGCAAAAAGGGGAAAAATTGGAGAGTAACCATATTTACGGACAGTCAATATGGGTTCGGGGTTGTGCACGACTTCGGCCAGCTCTGGATGCAGAGGGGATTTCTGACTTCTTCAGGATCTCCTATCAGAAACAGGAAAAATGTGAAGGATTTGTTGGAAGCATTACAATTGCCAAAAGAGATAGCAGTTGTAAAATGCGCTGCACATCGGTCAGGAAATGACTATGTGACTGCTGGCAATAATTATGCTGATCAAGTGGCCAAATACTGTGCCAAAAATACAGTGGCCATAAACAGAAAAATTGAAACGTGTGAAACCAGATGCCAACTTATGTTTTTCTCAGTACCAGAAACATGGGATGAGATTAGACAATTGCAGGAAGAAGTTGAGGAAAAGGAAAAGGAAATTTGGATAAAGGCAGCCTGTACAAAGAGACCACATGATGAGGTATGGGTGTACTTAGACGGAAGACCAGTCATGCCAGATTGTTTGCTTTCAAAAATGGCAAGAGTGTATCATGGAGCAACACACATAGGGAGAGACTCAATGATCAGGCTATTCAGACAGAGTTGGTACAATCCGAAATTCAGGGTAGTCGCAGAAAGCCTTTGCCAAAGATGCTTAACCTGTCAGCAGCAAAATCCAGGTAGAAAGACAGTGGTAAGCTGGGGAAAGATTGGAAAGGCAGAAGGACCCTTCACTAGATTACAGTTGGATTTTATTGAATTGCCCCCATGCAATGGACTGAAATATATACTTGTCATAGTATGCCTTTTCTCGAGATGGGCGGAAGCCTATCCCACTTGAAGAAATGACAGTCTTACAGTTGCAAAATTGTTGTTGAGGGAGTTGGTTCCACGATTTGGTTTTCCAGTCACTTTGGAATCAGATAGAGGCCCTCATTTTAATAATGAAATAATTTGATTAATCTGTGCTGCATTTAACATTGAACAAAAACTGCACTGTGCTTATTGTCCAGAGGCTTCTGGAATTGTTGAGCAAAATGAATGGCACAATCAAGTCAAGATTGGGGAAGGTGTGTGCATCCACAAAGCTGAAATGGCCAGATGCATTACCTCTTGTATTGATGGGTCTCAGAAGTATTCCAGACAGAAAAACAGGAATGAGCCCACATGAGATTCTCATGAGAAGAGCCATGAGACAGGCATTTATTCCTGGAAATAAACTAATGAGTATAACTGATGATCTGGTATTGGACTATTGCAAAGGATTGGCTGAAATGATGCGTTCTGTCTCTCACCAGATTGGAGAAGACGCAGTTGAAAGACAGCCAGACCAAGCGCATGATTTGAATCCTGGAGATTGGGTGCTAGTGAAGAAACACGCAAGAAAGTCGTGCCTAGCACCAAGGTGGGACAAACCGCGGCAAGTCATACTAGTCACTACCACAGCAGTGAAGTATGCAGGTTTGCCCAACTGGATTCATGCCAGCCATACCAGAAGAGTCCCGAGCCCATCAGAACAACAAGAGCAACCACTGACTGAACAGGCTGAAGAGTCAGGAGTTGTAAGCTGTGAAATTGAAGAATCTAGAGTAATAGATTCTGAAAGACAGCCATATGACGAACAGCCAAGTACAAGTCAGGAAGAGTGGATACCAGTGAATGAAGTAACTGATGATGTTATTGAAACAAGAAGAAGAACAGAACAGAAAAGACAGGAAAGTAGTCAGGAAGAGACAGGGGAAGAAGAACACACTCAGGTGGAAAATAAAAAAGACTTTCACGAACCTGAGGAGGGAAAAATAGAAGAACAGGTTCAGGCAGAAAAAGAAAGGTTTGAAGTAAGACCTGAACAGGGTCAGTTAGGATTAGAAGAACAAGCTCAGGAAGAAGAAGAACAAAATACGGTAAGACCTGAGCAGGTGGAAGCAAAAGAAGGCACAAGCACAGGAAACAGAGAATCAGAACAGATTGTGCCTAGAATAAATGAAATAAAAAGAACTTTACAAGGAGATAAAGAAGGTGAAAACGCAGTGCAGATCAAAAGAATCAGAAAGGGAGACAATTAGCCAACTGGAGTAAAGAAACTAAAATATCGCTTAAGAAAATCTGAAAAGAGACCAGAACAAGTAAACGAAGTCACAAGTCAAACACAATCTAAACAAACTTTGGCAAAAATAACTCGAAAAAGTCCAAGATTGAGAAATTTAAACAGGAGATACAAGGCTCCTGAATGGACTTACGTCATACTTGAGGAATTTGAATCCCTAGATCTGACTGATGAAACAGAAGAAATTCATATTGTTCAGATTGATGAAAGCAAATTGAGGCCTCCTTAAAAACGAAAAGGAAAGTCAAACTGACAAAGAAAAGATAAGAGAAAAGAAATTTTCGGAGGAGAAAAATGACAGAAATTGAAGTTACCGGGAAACCAAAACGTGGATTAAAAAGAAAGTGTTTTAGATTTTGTTTTTGTAGTATTTTATTAGCAGCATTAGTATGGTTATTCCTAACAGTAGGAGTACCTTTGTTAATGAAAACAAGTGACAAGAATAATACAGATACTAATGTTAAGGTGGATAGAATAAAAGAAACTGAAATAGAAATAGGGGTAGAAGATGAAGCAAACTATCATAATGAATCAGATTATAATACGTCTTCTAATGTGTTTATTAAATTGTTATTTCAATATGTTAGTACTATGGAGATTAATAACTGCTACGTGTGTATGAAGTTACCCTCATCAGTATCAGAAGGAATGACGTATCACCATATACCTTTAACGTATGGTGTGTCATGTAGTATTTTATCAAACTTATTTTATGCTACAGGGAGACTTCAATATTTTTATTCAGAGAGACTTTTAGTATTTTCTGAATTACCTATTAGAAAGAATATGAATCCAGTAGCTAATAGTAAAAATGCACAGTTTATGGGTGAGTTTTTCTTAACAATGAGTTCAATAGATTTAGTTCAGGCACATAAAGATAATCTAACATGTACATTAAGAAAAGAAGAAAAAGATTTTTTGGATTTAGTTGAAGAAAGGAGACAGGATTTAATAAAGAAGGCAACTGAACATAAAACCCATGTACCTCCATGGGCTGGGAAAGAGGGAATCTATGCAAGTGGCAAGGCTCATGCTGCGATGTCCCTGGATTTTGTGAAAAGGGGAAAATTCTGCCTCCATAGATTAAAGACAGATTATAACAATAATTACATTGGTTCCAGTGAATGTGAACACAACTTCCTAATTTTAGGAGGATGGGGACTAAAAGGGGGAACTGATCCTGTGTTTCCAGGAGTGTATTATATTTGTGGGAGCAATGCCTATTATAGGTTACCTGCAAGATGGTACGGGAGCTGCTACTTTGGAATAGTTTTTCCAAAGATCTATCATGTAGATAAAATCAGTGGAACCAATGGAAATTCTAATGGACTAACACGTAGAAGAAGAGCTAGTTTTTCTGAAATTGTAGGAGACATTTTTAGTGCACTGATACCCTCAGTTGGAGTCATTCTGAATTCACAGAAAATTTGTAAGTTATCAACCATAGTTGATCGTCTTTCTAAAGACACTGCAGGAGGATTCTTAATGATTAACACAGAAATGGTTGCAATTAGGTCTATGGTTTTACAGAACCGTCTTGCTCTTGATATATTGTTAGCAAAAGAAGGTGGAGTCTGTGGCATGTTGAAAATTCAACATTGCTGCACTTATATTCCGGACAAGAGCAGAGAAATTAAAGGATATATTGAAAACATTACAAGAATGCATAAAGACTTGACCCAACTGGAGGTTGACAGTGTGTGGGGAAGACTAACGAAAAGTATAACATCAATAGGGAAATGGTTTGTTGATTTTGGGAAGGGTTTTCTAGGTCAAATAATAATACCATTAGTTATGATAATAACGGTAGTGATGATAATAATGATTACATATAAGTGTTGTAGAAGAGGAAGGAAAGAGAGAGTACATTTTGAAAGAAAAGGAAAGGGACAGAAACGAAAAAGAAAATATTATGAAATACAGCTGGAAGAAATGAAAGGCAGATTATACAAGAAAATGAGGGATTTAGAAGGAAACGAGTTGATTGATGAAAAATTGAGAGGAGAAATAGAGAAAACTGAGAAGTGCTAAAGTTGGTATCTGGGATGGGATGGGTAATTTTGTGATGGCTTAAGATGCCATCAGAGAGGGGATTGATGGAGCAAGGACTCGTAAATGAGACTTGCTCGGAAGCAATCCTTTCGTTTTAACTCATTAACGAATTACTAACAACGTGTTTGTAATTAATAATTTGCATTTAGAAAAAGACACGCGGGACAGTGAAGCTTGCCTATGTGTTTACTAACTGCAATAACATGAATGAAGGACTAAAACGCACTTTAACAAGGGATCTTTACTGCGCATGCGTCTACTACATCTACGTAGTATGACGTACTAATGCTTGGAGGGAAAATCTTACGCCTGCGCAATAGACGATAAAATGGCCGCTTGAAAGCTCACATGCATGGCACCTGCTTGGCTGAAATAGAAAATAAGTTTTATACTAACGCAAATGCAGAAAGGGTAATAATAAATAAAGTGGGATAGAGTAGAGGTTGGTGGTGTACAGTGAAACCATTTATTTTTTAAAATAACATTTCTTCTTTTGACTTTAATATTAGTGCGCATTTGGGCCTTCCAGACTTGTCGAGCTGACTGACTTGACCCCACGCATGCGCACCAGAGAGAGAATAAAGAAAGATGAGTAAGGACTTGTCATGCGTCCAAGGCCAGCGAAGATGTGCCCTGGGAACATGAGGGTGAAGAGTTCATATGAAGGAGCTTTATTCATGACATCGCAACATTTTGTATTAATAAAGTTTGGAGATGTATGGGAAAGGAAATGATTTAATAAAGTTTGAGGGGAGGGATTTGAAAACAATGGTTTAATGAAATAAGTGAAATGTAAGCATGGTGTGATGATCAACCCCCCTCGTCTGTCCAATCAAAGTTAGTATTTTGTGAAATTGAAACATTAATGGGTGGTACATGGTTATGGAAAGGTATAATTGAGGTAGTTTCAGTTAGTTTGTTTAGCTTTTTGGGAGCAGACACGAGAGTTCTGACACGGAGCTGAGGAGATGCAGAGCTCGGGATGCTGTCGGTGCTGGGGGTGGTGCTGATGCAGTGAGACGCTGATGAAGAAATCGAATGCAGAACCATCTATTTAACTTAATTGGGTTAGAAATAAGATTGCGGAAGAACCACGAGGAGGAAGAGAGTGTCAGAGAGGGGTGCAACGCAGTCGTCAGTATTTAGAGAGGTGAAGTATCCTGTCCTGATTCCTGTCCTGAAGTCTTTGTCTCCTGATCTATCCCAGGGGACCCTTACCAGCCCTTTGTCCAGGGTGTTGGGCTTACACACTATATTTGGTAATTATAAATTCATCGTATTGATAGATGTTCTTCTCTCTCTGTCCTCTTCTTTCTGAGCATAGTTATTGTGTGGATCTGAAATTGCTATTACCTATTGAACTTGATTGAATTGACACTCTTGCGAATTAGGGTGTTTGTACTGAAACGGTTGAGATGGTTCACACGCAACTAATTTAGATAAAGGTTTTAAAACTTCTTAAGTCTGTGATTATTTCATTTTAATCGAGAAATGTTTAATAAGTTATTTTAATATTGCCATCAACTAGTTCCAACTAATGGTCCATTGACCAGAGGAAAGAACTAATTGATCAGTGAAAGGTTTAGTCTACTTGGTGTTTTTGTGGAAGTAGTTATATGGGCCCAGGTGAGTATATGGTAGTGGAGTAACTGCTGTTAGTACACCGCTGGATCACCATCACCAAGGAGACGTGAGAAACACAGCACGCGCCTTCCCATACACTGTCGGCTCGTGAGACCCTTACGCAAAGCGATCTCAAACAAAACCATTAGCCAACCGGCCTGCGGGTAAAAGTGTGAAACCTTTCCATTTACATGAAAAATTCAAATTACCACCTCTAACTCGCAATCTAAAATAATCTTTTTTAAATAACGTTCACAATTACATGAAGAAATGAACATAAATGAAAATAAAAATACATCCTGGGAATTAAATATCAAACACAATACTACATACATAAAGAAAGGGATTATATCTTGAAAATCAAGCTCAAAATGTAACATTTGCCTAAACACACTTTTAACTCTCTAAATTATTCTCTAATCCTTATATCATTCACACAGTACTTATCTGTTGGAGCAGCAGCAAAAAAGAAGGCTGTGTTTTAGGAGTGCTGGGATTTTGTTTGTACTGAATTCTAAAGTTCTATATTCTTTAAAGGAGCTGCTGTGGAGTAGTAGCATTAAAGATGTTATGCATAATGTTAGCCTCCGGGTCTTGCTATAAAATCCTCTTTTCTTGAAACAAGTTAGTCCAAATGAGGTAAGGAAAGAAAGAATAACACTGTCATAAAAGAAAAAAGAACACTCAAAAAATCTGCCAGGCTACGAACATCAAACGAGGCCCATGGGAATAGACAAACGATCCATGTGGAATAGATCCCAAATCCATTGAAGAAGAAAGTCCAGAAAGATCACGTAGAGGAGGAAGCACCAGTAGAGGACGCTGGAACTGCAGAAAAAACAAACAGGGTGGGTTTAAACTAGTGGTTGGATAATACATGCCTCTGTGTCTTTAATAAAATCTGGCCTTTCTGACACCAAGGCTAGGAAAATCTGAATTTTATTACAAGACCAGAGGCTCATATTATGCTTGTTCAAAGCAATGCAACAAAGGAATCAGATATATGAGCAATAGGTTTACAATAAAAGGTTTTGAATGTATTAACATTTGACCATCTGCAGATTTAGGGATTTCGTGCAAACCTGCACCGGCCCAGAAGGCCCGAGAAGCCATAGCTCCTTTGGCCGAATGGGCACCAAAGGAAGAAATATCGATCCCAGCCAAGGACATGATCCACTTAACCTAACGGGCTAAAGAGGGAGAAGAAAAGGGCTTATGGGGTTTCTGATAAGAGATTAGTAACTGAGTAAAGGAGGAGGGCTTCAAATCTGCAGTCATGAAACGTAAGATTTTAATTAATTTCCAACATATAGTTTAGGTTGAGAAGGGAAAAAGGGGACATGAACTGTAGACAAATTGGTCTTGGTACGTCTATGAACCTGAAAAGTAACACCATGAGGAGAGAATTGAAAAGAGGACACATCCAGAGCTCTAACATCAGAAACACGTTTCAGAGATATTAAACACAATAGCATGGTTAACTTCGCTGATAACTGTTTGAGAGAAAGAGACATATTATCTTGCCATGTAACAAACAAATTCAATACCAAATTGACATCCCATAAAGTCCTGTACTTAGGCAAAGGAGGATTTACCTAACATACTCCCTTTAACAAATGGCAAACCTAAGGGTGTTTTCCGATGGGTCTTCCATCAACTCAAATATGTTCAGCAGAAATTGCTGACCTATAGGTATTGATTGTACGATAGGCTTTGCCTTTCGAAGCAAAAGAAGCTAAATAATTGACTACAAGAGTTACATCCGCTGAAACAGGATCTAAATTTGTGTCCAAACACCATCTATTCCAGGCCAACCAGCTGATTTATAGAGTTTGGAAGTGCCAGGGGCCCAAAAGTGTTGGATGAGGAGGATCGCTTCTTGCGAAATTCCTGGGGTTCTCCAGGAAGACCCAAAATTCTCCAAGCGATGAGAAAGAGGGATCCCTGCAGAATCATGTTGTGTTGAAGAACCTGGGGGCTGAGAAAGTGATTGGGGAAATGAGGAAGCCAAACTGAGAAATCGGCTGACACTTCCAACAGAGTTGGAAACCAGGGTTGAGCTTGCCAAAAGGGGGTTATTAGCACCAGAGAGGAATGTTGTCTACAAGCTTGAGCTAGAACTCGGGCAACTAGAAGAAAAGGAGCGCAGGCATAGAGAAGAGAAGGGGGCCAGGACTGAATAAAGGTGTCTGTTACAAGAGCTTGAGGATCTGGTCTCCAACTGAAAAAGACAGGGAGTTGTGAGTTGAGACGAGAAGCAAAAAGATCTATTGACATAGTGCCAGAGATGGAAAGAAGACAATTGAATACTGAAGGATGAAGTTGATAATCGCTCGAGTCATGTAGATGTCTGAAGTACCAATCTGTCACAACATTCAGATTTCCTGGGAGATAGACAGCTCTGACTGATATTTGATGCTGAAGACAATATTCCCAAAGACGTTTGGCAAGATCTGTCAAAATCTTGGACCTTGGTCCACCCAGATGATTTATGTATCGTACCGCTGTCAGATTGTCCATGAGTAATAGAATCGCACATTTTGCTTTGTCTTTTGTAAAGGACTGGATGGCAAAGGAACCTGCAAGCATCTCTAAACGGTATATGTGCAAGAATGACTCCAGAGGGGACTATGTACCTCCCGTCGAGAATTGACTGCATCTTGCGCCCCAACCTGTCCGACTTCAAGATCTGGGGAGGCAGAGAAAATCACTCTCCCGTTCCAAGCCTCTCAGTGGGTCAGCCTCCAAAGACGTTCTTCTTTGGACTCTGGATCTAAAGAAACCGGGCCAGAATAGGCGAGACCTCTGTGGAGATGACGAATCTTTAACCTCTAAAGGGCCCGATAGTGTAGAACACCCAGAAAGATTGCTTGAATTGAGGACGCCAGGAGACCCACCAGACGGGCTAACAATCTGAGAGAGAAATGGGAGAGAGAGAGTGTGTTATGAATCTCTTTTTTTATAAGGTTCACCTTTTGGAGAGACAGTTGTAGAACAGATCGAGAGGTATCTTTTAGGAAACCGAGAAATTCCAACTGCCAGGAAGGAGTTAACTCTGATTTTGAACATTGATGAGAAAGCCGAGTCAAAGGAGCAAGTCCTGACAAAACTGTATATGAGTTAACAGAATTTCCCTGTTCTGAGCCATGATCAAAAAGTCGTCAAGATAGTGCTCTGAGTGAGGATACTACAGGTTTGAGGGTCTTGGTGAAACACCAAGAGTCTGACGAAAGACCGAAGGGGAGAGTTTTGGAAAAGTGTAAAAAAAATGAAAAAACCCCATTGAAATTCAATGAAAAAATCAAAGGTTAACGTTTAGTTATCGGTAGGAAATGTAATTCCCCTATAGAAGCCACATTTAAACTGCACAAACTTTAAAAATTCTAAAGTTTACAGTCAGCTTTCATTCATAATATATCCACGACCTTCAAATTATTATAAGCAGTGAACCTCTTACACACTCTTTTCAGCTTCCTAATCAGGACATATTCAGCCACACACTTTCTCAGCAAGATATACATATAAACCTGCAACCGTTCTGGATTGTTTGAGGACCACACATTCAACCTATTGACATTTGCAAGTGGAAAATGCAAGACTTTATCATAAAAGAATAAACCCATGACCTAAGATCTTAATTATTATTTTTTTATGTGAATTCAGGCATTCATTGCAAGACAAACATGGTAGTTTTTAGTCATATTTAGCATTTATATTCTTTGGGTGAATATTCGGTTGTCCTGTTCATTGAAGAATTCAGTAGGCACTAACGCGTTCATTTAAATTAAATGAGCGCTTCAGCTTTGATGCACTTTCCCCTATGGAAACCTTTCTGTACTCCTGGGGAAATGATTAAAATGCTTAACGGTGCCTTGCTTTAAATCAAGACAGTCAGTGCTGCACAGTGATGATTAAATACCTCATTTAAAACATAGTGTGCCCATGTTCTGTACCAGTAGAGAAGGCCGTGAGCTTGAGGAAGTGTAAAAGGAGAATGAATAACTACCGGAGTCTATTGAGATCCTTGGAGGAGGGATACTTCTAAGGCTGCAGTTTAACTTTTAAGAGGTATCTTTATATGGCATTTGAGATAAAAAGGCAGATCAATTCTAACTAAAACAAACTTGAATTATTTTTAAGAGTTGTAGACTGGCAACATGCATAATTTATAATTTTCAAAATATAAAAGTCGATAAATATGCCGGCACATCTGGAAACATTGAGCTTCCGACATCTAGTGTGATTTGAAGGTCACGAGCTCACATCAATGAAGGACAGACTCTGTCATCGTTCCGCGATTGGCATATTAAGGATCAATACATTAGGTCATAGCAACACCCCTTCTTTAAAGAGCATCGAAACACAGAAGTTCGGTATGAAGCGGTATTTTAAGGCAAATCAAGATTATTATTCTAATATATATGCATTTCTCCAAAATGAACAAGTGACATTAAGGCAACTGGAAACATGTTTTTCTCCAGGTGTATTTCCCATCAGCAATTTTTGCAAAGAAGTGTGATGAAATGAAAAAACAATATTCTCCTTTTTCTACAGCATGTGCCCTCCCGTTATCATTGCTTGCACTGCCCATTCATGTCGTGCTTTAAACCGTCACTCTAAAATAAACATCTTGGGCATCATAATGCACAACACTAAAATGTACAGCGCTGTGACAAATTGTCATAGTTTGAGTTCAACTACAAAACATCATATGTGAGTTGATGGAGATATTTGGCCCCTATATTTATCAAGGTGATGTGTCACCCATACGACGCACAAGGGGACGCCAAACCCAAATGAGATTTATCAAGCCACACAAGGCAACCTTGCGTGGCCCTGAGTGGCTTGAGAAATCTAGAACAACACAAGGCAGCACAAATCGCTGCCTATCATTAATCTGAGGCAGGGAGGAGTGCCATGGGTGGAGCGTGAGAGTTCCCACTCAACCACCCATTGATTCTTACACATTCCCTGATTTACCAACTTTGGTAGACCTGGGAATGAGTCAGAACTGCACGCCTCCCCATCAGAGGCGCAACAAGGAGAAATATCTTTATTTCTCCTCATTGTTTCTTCTTTCTAAGTGTGCTGAATTCTGCATTCTGAATTCTGAATTCTGCAGCACACTTAGAAAGAGGAACATTCCTCCCTTCCTGCATAAAAACAATCCTGCCTGTAACGCAGGCACCCTTGCAACATGACACAAAGGTGCCTGCATTGACGCTAGGCAGCCAAAAGTGCGACAGCGCAATGAAAGTTCAGGAATGCCCTGTATAATAGTAAATATGGCGCATTTCTGCCCTTTCTCTTTCCCTTTCACGTAGCACAGCACAACGCAGAGCAACAAGGCAGCTTGTTGTGTTGCGTGACTTTTTTATAAAAATGGGCTGCAGTTTAGTTCTTATTTTTTTTTATTAACCTGCTTAAAGGAAGGTTTCACCTAACTAGACAGCTTAGCAGCAGAGAAAGAACACTACACTGCATCAGTTTAGGCACCCAGTTTTAAATATGGACCTAATGTCTAGTGTCATGGTTAGCGATTAATTATCATATTTCTTTGACTTGCTTTACCTTATGTTGATCAAATATTTACATACTTACACCTATCCTCTCTCTTTAAACCCTTGCATGCGTCGGACGCGCGGGACCCGTCCAACGCATAAGTGCTAATGTGCGTCGGACGGCTCCCCACGTCCGACGCCATTGCACTGGAAATCCCTCTGGTGCAGGCACCAGAGGGATTTCTTTTTCTCCCCTAAAGCCTCGGGAGCTGGGGCCCGAGGCCCCCCCCCGTTTCTGTGATATGACGATCAGCGCGCACTTCGCGCTGGCGTGATTTCATAGAAACCGAAACTGAAATGAGCCTTTAGGCTCATTTCAGTTTCACTTTCTACGTGCTCAGTGGGCTATTTCAGCCCCCTGAGCAAGTAGAAAGACGGGAGAGGTACCATTGGAAAGGGGAGAATCTCTCCTTTCCAATGGTACCCCTCCCCAGTGGATCCCTGCTTGGGGATCGCCCCAGGAGGGCGATCCCCAAGCAGGGATCCACCCACTAGACACCAGGGAGGGGGGAGCAGCCCCTTAGGCAAGGGCCTTTGCTCCCCCCAATAAAAATTGGCCAAATCCAGTCAGATGGGGCAGTAGCCCCGAATCTGCCCCCCTGGGGGGGGCAGAAAGCTGACTAGACGCCAGGGATTTTTTTGGGGCAATTTTTTTTAGGGTGGGTGCTGCCCAAAACGGGCATGCCAAAGCCCCCACCCCTGCCACAAATACAGACTGTTTGCCCCCAGGGGGCGCAGAAAGCCCACTATACGCCAGGGATTTTTTTTGGGGCAATTTTAATTAGGGTGGGGGCTGCCCAAAATGGGCATGCCAATACCCCCACCCCCTGCCAGAATTACAGCCTTTGTGCCCCCCCTGGGGGGCAGATGGGGGCAGTAGCCCCCAATCTGCCCCCTCAGGGGGGCAGAAAGCCCACTAGACACCAGGGATTTTTTTGGGGCAATGTTATTAGGGTGGGGGCTGCCCAAAATGGGCATGCCAATGCCCCCACCCCCCCACCACAATTACAGCCTTTCTGCCCTCCCTGGGGGGCAGATGGGGGCAGTAGCCCCCAATCTGCCCCCCGGGGGGACAAAAAGCCCACTAGACACCAGGGATTTTTTGGGGGGCAATTTGAATTAGAGTGGGGGCTGCCCAAAACGAGCATGCCAATGCCCCCACCCCCACAATAATTACAGTCTTTCTAGCCCCCCCTGGGGAGCAGATGGGGGCAGTAGCCCCCAATCTGCCCCCCAAGGGGGCAGAAAGCCCACTAGAAACCAGGGATTTTTTTGGGCGCAATTTTAATTAGGGTGGGGGCTGCCCAAAATGCCCCCGCAAAAAAACAGCCTTTCTGTCTCCCCTGGTGGGCAGATGGGGCAGTAGACCCCCATCTGCCCCCCCGGGGGGGCAAAAAGCCAACTAGACGCCAGGGATTTTTTAGCCAATTTGAATCAGGGGTGGGGCTGCCCAAATTGGGCATGCCAATGCCCACACCCCCTGCCCGCAGAAATTCCTGCCGTTCTGCCCCCCGGGGGGGGGCAAAAAGCCCACTAGACACCAGGGATTTTTTTGGGGGCAATTTGAATTAGATTGGGGGCTGCCCAAAACGGGCATGCCAATGCCCCCACCCCCGCAATAATTACAGTCTTTCTGCCCCCCCCACTAGAAACCAGGGATTTTTTTGGGCGCAATTTTAATTAGGGTGGGAGCTGCCCAAAATGCCCCCGCAAAAAAACAGCCTTTCTGTCTCCCCTGGTGGGCAGATGGGGCAGTAGCCCCCAATCTGCCCAAAGCCCACTAGAAACCAGGGATTTTTTTTAAATTCATGTAGGGGTGGGGGCTGCCCAAAATGGGCATGACAATACCCCCCCCCCAGAGAAATTCCAGTCTTTCTGCCCCCCCGGGGGAGAAGATGGGGGCAGTGGCCCCAGATCTGTCCCCCGGGGGGGCAGAAAGCCCACTATGCGCCAGCGATTACGCTAGCTTTTTTATGTGTGGGGGGGCTGCCCAGAATGGGCATACCAATGCCCCCACCCCCCAAAAAAGTAGCCACAGTCTTTCTGCCCCCCTTAGAGGCATATCGGGGCAACCCCCCCACCCCCCGATTCCCCTCCATGGCGACAGAAAGCCCACTAGGCACAGACTTTTTTTAGCAATGTGCCTACCTGTGGATTTTGGGCCCTAGTGCAGCTGGCACATAGGGAAACCTAGCAAACCTGTATATTTTTAAAAACTAGATACCAAGGGGAATCCAGGATGGGGTGACTTGTCTGGCTCTCACTAGGTTATGTTACCCAGAATCCCTTGCAAACCTCAAACTGTGTAAAAAAAAACACATTTTCCTCACATTTATGTAGTGGAAAGTTCTGGAATCTGCTTGGATCCACAAAATTCCACCCACCCCGCATTCCCCAAAGTCTTCCGAGAAAAATGGCACCTCATTTGTGTGGGTAGGCCTAGTGCCCGCCACAGGAAACAGCCCAAAAAGCAATGTGGACACACCACATTTTCACAGTGAAAACGGACGCTTTTTTTGCAAAGTGCCTAGCTGTAGCTTTTGAACCCTAGCTCTGCCGGCACCAAGGGAAACCTAGCAAACCTATAAATTTTTGAAAACTAGACACCCAGGGAAATCCAGGATGGGGTGACTTGTGTGGCTCTCAGCAGGTTCTGTTACCCAGAATACCTTGCAAACCTCAAACTTTGAAACAAAAAAAACACATTTTCCTCATATTTCTGTGGTGGAAAGTTCTGGAATCTGCGTGGATCCACAAAATTCCACCCACCCTGCGTTCCCCAAAGTCTTCCGAGAAAAATGGTACCTCAGTTGTGTGGGTAGGCCTAGTGCCCCGACAGGAAACAGCCCAAAACGCAACGTGGACACACCACATTTTCACAGTGAAAACTGACCCTTTTTTGCAAAGTGCCTAGCTGTAGCTTTTGAACCCTAGCTCTGCCGGCACCTAGGGAAACCTAGCAAACCTATACATTTTTGAAAACTATACACCAAGGGAAATCCAGGATGGGGTGACTTGTGTGGCTCTCAGCAGGTTATGTTACCCAGAATACCTTGCAAACCTCAAACGTTGTAAAAAAAAAAACACATTTTCCTCACATTTATGTGGTGGAAAGTTCTAGAATCTGCATAGATCCACAAAATTCCACCCACCCCAAATTCCCCAAAGTCTTACGTGAAAAATGGTACCTCACTTGTGTGGGTAGGCCTAGTGCCCGTGACAGGAAACGGCCCAAAACGCAACGTGGACACACCACATTTTCACAGTGAAAACGGACCCTTTTTTTGCAAAGTGCTTAGCTGTAGATTTTGAACCCTAGCTCTGCCGGCACCTAGGGAAACCTAGCAAACCTATACATTTTTGAAAACTAGACACCCATGGGAATCCTGGATGGGGTGACTTGCCTGGCTCTCATCAGGTTCTGTTACCCATAATCCCTTGCAAACCTCAAAATTTGAAAAACAAAACACATTTTCCTCACATTTCTGTGGTGGAAAGTTCTGGAATCTGTGTGGATACACAAAATTCCCCCCACCCCGCATTTCCCAAAGTCTTCCGAGAAAAATGGTACCTCACTTGTGTGGGTAGGCCTAGTGCCCGCGACAGGAAACGGCCCAAACGCAACGTGGACACACCACATTTTCACAGTTAAAACTGACCCTTTTTTTGCAAAGTGCTTAGCTGTAGATTTTGAACCCTAGCTCTGCCGGCACATAGGGAAACCTAGCAAATCTATAGATTTTTGAAAACTAGACACAAAGGGGAATCCAGGATGGGGTGACTTGTCTGGCTCTCACCAGGCTCTCTTACCGAGAATCCGTTGAAAACCTTAAAATTTGTAAAAAAAACAAAACATTTTCCTCACATTTCTGTGGTGGAAAGTTCTGAAATCTGTCTGGATCCTCGAAATTCCACACACCCCGCATTCCCCAAAGTCTTCCAAGAAAAATGGTACCTCACTTGTGTGGGTGGGTCAAGTACCTGCGACAGACAAGGGTCCAAAACCTATTGAGGCGACATCAAAATTACCTATCACAAAACAACCTGGTTTTGCAAGGGGGTCCCATGAGTTTTTGGCCCCGGGCTCAGCGGCCTCAAGGGAAACCCACCAAACCCACACATTTCTGAAAACTAGACACCCGGGGGAGTCCAGCAAGGTATGCCTTGCGTGGGTCCCCCAACATTTCCCTACCCAGAATCCCCTGGAAACCTCAAATGTTGTTGAAAAAAATCAAATTTTTCTCACATTTCTGTGTGAGAAAGTTGTAGGATCACTGGGCTGACACAAATTTCCTACTACCCAGCATTCCCCCAGGTCTCCTGATAAAAATGGTACCTCACATGTGTGGGTAGGCATAGTGGCTGCAACAGGAAATGGCCCAGATCGTACTGTGGAGACTTCAAAGTTACCTATAACTAAACTACCTGGTTTTGGGGGGGACCTGGTTTTTTGGCCCCGGGCTCACCGCCATCTAGGGAAACCTACCAAACCCACACATTTCTGAAAACTAGACACCCTGGGGAGTCCAATGAGGTATGGCTTGCGTGGATCCCACAGCGTTTCCCTACCAAGAATCCCCTGCAAACCTCAAATGTAGCTGAAAAAAACACATTTTCCACATATTTTTGAGTGGAATCACCGTGCCAGCAGAAATGTCCTACCCCACAGCATTCTCCTTAGTGTCCCGAGTAAAATGATACCTCACTTGTGTGGGTGTCCAATGCAGAATTGGCTAAAAACCTATTTTAAAAAAATGTAGCTCTTAGAATTGTCTGTGCTATACCCTAAATCCCTATGTTTTGGGCTCTTCCCAGTCACAGGCCCTTGCCCCACCTACACAAGTGAGGTATCATTTTACTCGGGAGACTAAGAGGAATGCTCTGGGGTAGAACATTTGTGCCGGCACGGTGATTCCACCCAAAAACATGTGGAAAATGTGTTTTTTCCAGCTAAATTTGAGGTTTGCAGGGCATTCTGGGTAGGGAAACGTTGGGGGATCCACGCAAGCCATACCTCGCTGGACCCCCCCGGGTGTCTAGTTTTCAGAAATGTGTGGGTTTGGTAGTTTCCCAAGATGGCCGCCGAGCCCGGGTCCAAAAACCCAGGTGACCCCTCTTGCAAAACCTGGTTGTTTTGTGATAGGTCATTTTGATGTCTCCTCAATATGTTTTGGGCCCTTGCCTGTCGCGGGTACTTGACCCACCCACGCGAGTGAGGTATCATTTTTATCGGGAGACCAGGGGAAACGCTGGGTGGTAGGAAATTTGTGGATCCACGTAGATTCCAGAACTTTCCCAAACAGAAATTTGAGAAAAAAGTGATTTTTTCAGCTAAATTTGAGGTTTGCAGGGATTCTGGGTAGGAAAACTTTGGGGGACGCATGCAAGCCATACCTTGCTGGACTCCCCCGGGTGTCTAGTTTTCAGAAATGTGTGGGTTTGGTAGTTTCCCAAGATGGCCGCTGAGCCTGGGGCCAAAAACCCAGGTGACCCCCTTGCAAAACCAGGTTGTTTTGTGATAGGTCATTTTGATGTCTCCTCAATATGTTTTGGGCCCTTGCCTGTCGCAGGTACTTGACCCACCCACGCGAGTGAGGTATCATTTTTATCGGGAGACCTGGGGGAACGCTCGGTGGTAGGAAATTTGTGGATCCACGTTGATTCCAGAACTTTGCCAGACAGAAATTTGAGAAAAAAGTGATTTTTTCCAGCTAAATTTGAGGTTTGCAGGGGATTCTGGGTAGGAAAAAGTTGGGGGACCCACGCAAGCCATACCTCGCTGGACTTCCCCGGGTGTCTAGTTTTCAGAAATGTGTGGGTTTGGTAGTTTCCCAAGATGGCCGCCGAGCCCGGGGCCAAAAACCCAGGTGACCCCTTTTGCAAAACCAGGTTGTTTTGTGATAGGTCATTTTGATGTCTCCTCAATACGTTTTGGGCCCTTGCCTGTCGTGGGTACTTGAACCACCCTAGCGAGTGAGGTATTATTTTTATCAGGAGACCTGGAGAAACGCTGGGTGGTAGGAAATTTGTGGATCCACGTAGATTCCAGAACTTTCCCAGACCGAAATTTGAGAAAAAAGTGATTTTTTCAGCTAAAAGTTTGCAGGGATTCTGGGTAGGAGAACTTTGGGGGACCCACGCAAGCCATACCTCGCTGGACTCCCCCGGGTGTCTAGTTTTTAGAAATGTGTGGGTTTGGTAGTTTCCAAAGATGGCCGCCGACCCGGGGCCAAAAACCCAGGTGACCCCCCCTTGCAAAACCAGGTTGTTTTGTGATAGGTCATTTTGATGTCTCCTCAATACGTTTTGGGCCCTTGCCTGTCGCAGGTACTTGACCCACCAACGCGAGTGAGGTATCATTTTTATCGGGAGACCTGGGGAAATGCTGGGTGGTAGGAAATTTGTGGATCCACGTAGATTCCAGAACTTTCCCAGACAGAAATTTGAGAAAAAAGTGATTTTTTCAGCCAAATTTGAGGTTTGCAGGGTATTCTGGGTATGGAAACGTTGGGGGACCCACGCAAGCCATACCTCGCTGGACTCCCCGGGGTATCTAATTTTCAGAAATGTGTGGGTTTGGTAGTTTCCAAAGATGGCCGCCGTGCCCGGGCCAAAAACCCAGGTGACCCCCCTTGCAAAACCAGGTTGTTTTGTGATAGGTAATTTTGATGTCTCCTCAATACGTTTTGGGCCCTTGCCTGTCGCGGGTACTTAACCCACCCACATGAGTGAGGTATAATTTTTATCGAGAGACCTGGGGAACACTGGGTGGTAGGAAATTTGTGAATCCACGTAGATTCCAGAGCTTTCCCAGACAGAATTTTGAGAAAAAAGTGATTTTTTCTGCTAAATTTGAGGTTTGCAGGGGATTCTGGGTAGAGAAACTTTGGGGGATCTACGCAAGCCATACCTTCCTGGACTCCCTGGGGTGTCTAGTTTTAAAAAATGTGTGGGTTTGGTAGGTTTCCCTAGATGGCTGCCGACCCCGGGACCAAAAACTCAGATGCCCCCTATGTATCCGAAAATGACCTGGTTTTGCAAGGGGGGTCACATGAGTTTTTGTTCCCATGCTTGGCGGCCATCTAGGGAAACCTACCAAACCCACACATTTCTGAAAACTAGACACCCGGGGGAGTCCAGGAAGGTATGGCTTGCGTGGATCCCCCAACGTTTTCCTACCCAGAATCCCCTGCAAACCTCAAATTTAGCTGAAAAAAATCACTTTTTTCTCAAATTTCTGTCTGGAAAAGTTCTGGAATCTATGTCGATCCACAAATTTCCTTCCACCCAGCGTTCCCCCAGGTCTCCCGATACATATGATACCTCACTCGCGTGGGTGGGTCATGTACCCGCGACAGGCAAGGGCCCAAAGTATATTAAGGAGACATCTAAATGACCTATCACAAAACAATCCGGTTTTGCAAGGGGAGTCACCTGGGTTTTTGCCCCAGGCTCGGTGGCCATCTTGGGAAACTACCAAACCCACACATTTCTGAAAACTAGACACCCGGGGGAGTCCAGCGAGGTATGGCTTGCATGGGTCCCCCAACGTTTTTCTACCCAGACTCCCCTGCAAACCTCAAATTTAGCTGAAAAAATTACTTTTTTCTCAAATTTCTGTCTGGGAAAGTTCTGTAATCTACGTGGATCCACAAATTTCCTACCACCCATCGTTCCCCCAGGTCTCCCGATAAAAAATATACCTCACTCGCGTGGGTGGGTCAAGTACCCGCGACAGGCAAGGGCCCAAAACGTATTGAGGAGACATCAAAATTACCTATCACAAAACAACCTGGTTTTGCAAGGGGGGTCACCTGGTTTTTGGCCCCGGGCTCGGCAGCCATCTTGGGAAACTACCAAACCCACACATTTCAGAAAACCAGACACCCGGGGGAGTCCAGCGAGGTATGGCTTGCATGGATCACCCAATGTTTCCCTACCCAGAATGCCCTGCAAACCTCAAATTTAGCTGAAAAAAACACATTTTCTACATATTTTTGGGTGGATTCACCGTGCTGGCACAAATGTCCTACCCCACAGCGTTCCTCTCAGTCTCCCGAGTAAAATGATACCTCACTTGTGTGGGTGGGGCAAGGGCCTGTGACTGGGAAGAGCCCAAAACATAGGGATTTAGGGTATAGCACCAACAATTCAAAGCGCTACATTTTTTTTAAAATACGTTTTTAGCCAATTCTGCATTGGACACCCACACAAGTGAGGTATCATTTTACTTGGGAGACTGAGAGGAACGCTGTGGGGTAGGACATTTGTGCCGGCACGGTGATTCCACCCAAACATTTGTGGAAAATGTGTTTTTTTCAGCTAAATTTGAGGTTTGCAGGGGATTCTGGGTAGGGAAACGTTGGGGGATCCATGCAAGCCATACCTTGCTGGACTCCCCCGGGTGTCTAGTTTTCAGAAATATGTGGGTTTGGTAGGTTTCCCTAGATGGCCGCCGAGCCCGGGGCCAAAAACTCATGGGACCCCCCTTGCAAAACCAGGTTGTTTTGTGATAGGTCATTTTGATGTCGCCTCAATAGGTTTTGGGCCCTTGCCTGTCGCGGGTACTTGACCCACCCACGTGAGTGAGGTACCATTTTTATCGGGAGACCTGGGAGAACACTGGGTGGTAGGAAATGTGTGGATCAACCCAGATTCCAGAACTTTCCCACACAGAAATTTGAGAAAGAAGTGATTTTTTCAGCTAAATTTGAGGTTTGCAAGGGATTCTGGGTAGGGAAATGTTGGGGGACCCATGCAATCCATACCTTGCTGGACTTCCCCGGGTGTCTAGTTTTCAGAAATGTGTGTGTTTGGTAGGTTTCCTTAGATGGCCGCTGACCCCAGGGCCAAAAACTCATGGGACCCCCCTTGCAAAACCAGGTTGTTTTGTGATAGGTAATTTTGATGTCGCCTCAATAGGTTTTGGGCCCTTGCCTGTCGCGGGTACTTGACCCACCCACACAAGTGAGGTACCATTTTTCTCGGAAGACTTTGGGGAATGCGGGGTTGGTAGAATTTTGTGGATCCACACAGATTCCAGAACTTTCCACCACAGAAATGTGAGGAAAATGTGTTTTGTTTTACAAATGTTGAGGTTTGCAAGTCATTCTGGGTAACAGAACCTGGTGAGAGCCAGACAAGTCACCCCATCCTGGATTCCCCTGGGTGTTTAGTTTTAAAAAATATATAGGTTTGCTAGGTTTTCCTATGTGCCGGCAGAGCTAGGGTTCAAAATCTACAGCTAGGCACTTTGCAAGAAAAGGGTCAGTTTTCACTGTGAAAATGTGGTGTGTCCATGTTGCGTTTTGGGCCATTTCCTGTCGCGGGCACTAGACCTACCCACACAAGTGAGGTACCATTTTTCTCGGAAGACTTTGGGAAATGCGGGGTGGGTGTAGGTGTGCTAGGTTTCCCTAGGTGCCGGCAGAGCTAGGGTTCAAAACCTACAGCTAGGCACTTTGCAACAAAAGGGTCAGTTTTCACTGTGAAAATGTGGTGTGTCTATGTTGCGTTTTGGGCCGTTTCCTGTCGCGGGCACTATGCCTACCCACACAAGTGAGGTACAAATTTTATCGGGAGACTTAGGGTAACACAGAATTGTAGAGCAACTGTTATTACCTATTGACTTTCAATGCATTTCTGCCTTCCAAATGAAAGACAATTTGTAAAAAAGAAGTCATTTTGAAAAATTACCTATAATTCTCATGCTAGTATGGGTACTCACAATGTCAGAAATGTGCAAATATCTACTGTTTCTAAACTCTATATTTTGTTCCAATTTCAGAAATACATAAGTGTCTTTCATACCGATTTTTCCATGTATATATTTTCCCAAATTAATTGCTATATACCCGGTACATAATAAAAAACCATTGCAAGACACTGCTCAGTTATTGGCTCTGGGTTCGTCGGGTTCTTGCTGAACCTACAAGGCCTATATATCTCCACAACCAGAAAGGTCCAGTGGATGTAACGGTATATTGCTCTCAAACAGCTGTCTTAATTAGAAAAAGTTACAGGTGAAAACGTTGACACAAATGGCTGTTTTTTTCAACTAATTTTCAATTTTTCCTATATTCAACTGTTAGTTTCTATAAAGAAACCTTGAAGGATCTACACAAATGACCCCTTGCTGAATTCAGAATTGTGTCTACTTTTCTAAAATGTATAGCTTTCCAGGATCCATTATTGCTTTCATACCCATTTCTACCATTAACTGGAAGGAGGTTGAAAGCACAAAAAATAGAAAAAATTGGCTATGTCCCAGAAAAATGCCAAAACTGTGTAAAACATCTTGGTTTTCTGACAAAAGTCTGCTTGTCCCTGAAAGCTGGGAAAATGGTTATTTCAGCACCACAACCCTTTTGTTCATACCATTTGCAGGGAAAAAAACAGACGCTTTCATCTGTAGCCCTTTTTTCCCATTTTTCCAAAACACCCCAAAATTTAGCTGTATTTTGGCCAATTTCTGGGTCCCCTCCAGGGGAATTCACAAACCCTGGGTACCTTGAGAATCCCCATGTTGTTGGAAGAAAAGGACACAAATTTGACGTGGATACCTTATGTGGTCAAAAAGTTACAGGGGCCTAAGCGCGAACTACCCAAAATAGCCAAAAAAGGCTTAGCTTAGGGGGGGAAAAGGCCTAGCAGTGAAGGGGTTAAAGTATTAAACCTAACAATAAGGTGTGCATATAACTTTGGGCCTTCCTCCTTGAGATGGGACGTCTCCAGTGGTTCTTGACACAGAGGCAGGTGCACCAGCTACCCTTGCTTTTTGGTCCTTTGTGGGTATGTATTCTCTATAGTAGCACCAATAGCTGCACCTCAAGATTTTGTGAACCACAGTGAGTACTGCTAGGGCGTAGATGAGTCATCATACTGCATCTCATGCTTGGTCTTAAAGGAAGAAAGACTCAGTTCCTGGGTGACTAAAGCCCTTGTTTGAACACAGCCCTTTATTTATCTCTTCTTCTGGTATGGAGAGGACATAGGAAAGTTTGAGGAAGGACCTCTATGGAAGGTATGGGCTGCTAATAGGGTAAATAAAAAGGCAAAATAAACTTACTGGAATTGATTGCACTCAGATAGAAGTGGAGGGGTAAATGCAGGGAATTGTAAAAAGTACTTCTTCAAGCCCCTACATTTGCTGTCAGAAACACATATCATCCCACAGCCTGCATTCCCAACCATATAGTCTAAAGTAGATAAACTGAATACAGAAGATACATTTTAGCGGAGGCACTTTAGTTTTAGTTAAGAATGGGAGTAGGACACCTTACTGAATTATAAATATCACACTGTTTTCAGTCAGAAATCCCTATTTGTTTTAATCATTTTGAGCTCCACTTGTGTTGGGGTTTTGGCTGAAAAGAGAAATATATTTATTTCAACTACAAATATATCACCCTTAAAAATATCTTAAATGGCCAAATATCGAAACAAAATTAAAGAAATACACAATATTGTGACCACATTAAAAATTTACAACACTAAGCAAATTTCGAGATTAAAATTATCGACAACCAAAATATTACAAATAAATAAAAAAATAACTATTGTAAAAATGCATTTAACTTCTAATTTAAAATGCCATAAGCAAATAGATAACACATAAACATATTTAATAATATTTATTTTTCACATAAACACAGACCAAAACATTTATAAATATTATATACTATCTATCAAAGTAACATTAAACTACAGCAACCAAAATTAACATTAAGCCAGAAATAATTCTGAAATATTTAACGATCCAGCACAGCGATAAAAAATATGTATTCAATAAAACATGAACCTTACATAAATAAAGTTTAATACATATAACTTCAAAAAATTATTTATACAACATTAATACATAAACACTAATTAGTGTCCATCAAATATGGACTAACGTTAATAAAATACAATTTCAAATGAAGCAACCAATGAAATTAAACTTAGTACAAAGAAACCAATACAAACACTTTACTAATTAAATAACCACTATAAAGATTACACAAAGACATGCTCAAAATTACACCCCAAATGCCAGCACTACAAGAAAGCAACACTTTGCTGTATTCTACACAGTGGACACAAAACAACCAGCTCCAGAAAACAAGAAATACAACTCATAAAACCCACAGAGATAATGTCAGAAAGAGCCACTTGCATCACATCTCAGAAAGGAAAACTGCTATTGACTCACATGGTATGTATTTACAGCCATGAGAGTACAAGCAGTCAAAATACATCCTGAAAATGTACAAAGTATAATTTGAACGTCTGTTATGGAAGGGCTACAGCTAAAAATGAAATTGTGCAAATCATTAGCAAGCATAATGACCCACCAAATATTACAGAAATCGAAGTCAGAAGTGTATTCCAAGACCTCAGAGAAGCTCGTACTAGTTTACAAGAACCTACAGAAACATTTTATCAAAATATCATACCTAAAGTTTCTGACTATACTACAGGGCAACTCCCAGGTATCCCAAACTTAAATAGACTCATAACCATAATCAGAAAAGCAACGACTGAAACCCCTATTGCCCCTAAAAATTTCCAAGACATAAATATTCCTGATAATTTAACTACAACATATATCAGAGAACCCTTCTGTATGTATGACAACACTAACAATGACAGAAGGATAACAATTTATGCAACAGAAAACAATCTGGTGAGAGTAACATTTGAATAATGGTGAGCACGTTTAAATTGTACCCTCCAACATTCACACAAATCTACACAATTAATGGTGAATACCAAAACATACCAAGAACTACCAAATCAAATAAAATCTGAAATTAACAACTACTATCCCAGAAAATAAATCCCCCCAAAATTATCATTGACTTCAAACAAGCAATCTTCAATACAATTTTAAAAATAGGCCCAGACACAGCAAAAAATCTGCACTAAGGGAGTGATTACCAGTTCAGCGGTACATTGGACCGCCAAACCTGTGGTGGCAGTTCACGGACCGCCAGACTGGTAGTCCATCTGCCGTATTCTGAGTTTGGCAGTTTGACCGCCACTGGACCCCTACTGGCACTGGGGATCCTGGCTCCCGTGGCGGTGGAGCAGCGGTCAGGCTGAGTAATTTGCTGGAGGTGCTGCTGCGGGACCGCTGAGTATATTACGGGTTGCCTCACTGCCACCCTTTCCATAGCTATGAGCCTGCCATGGAAAGGCTGGCCGGGAGGCAACAAAGGTACCCCTAACAGGGCCCTCTGCCACTCCCGGGCCTTGGGGTGGATGGAGGGGGGCACATTTTGTGCACCAGATGGTGCATGCCGCACCATGCAGGAACGTACTGCGGCAGTGTCATGGCGGTGATTGTCTGAGGCTCACCTATGGGCCTTTAGACTGGCACCGCTGCAGCAACGTCCGTACGTCAAGGTTTACAATCGTAATCTGGTGGGCAGTGCGAGTACGGCTTTGGCGATCCTCCTACAGGGCGCTGGTGTGGGGGAGCCCACAGGAGGACCACAAAAGTCGTAAGCAGGCCCTTAGTGTTGCATACTCAACAAATGCGCAATTTGCCTAAAAAATTTAATTGCCCTAGAAAACAGCCCAATAGCCCAGTAACAGAAGTAGCAAACGATTACAGACTCCTAATAGAAACACCCTACTGCCAAAGACACAAAGACAAACTAAGTCCCCTCATGGGCTATTTTGAAGATACTTGTATTTGCAGACTAGACTGTTCCAGTCACAGATGCCAGCCCAGGTATCAAATACCATGATGAAAGGAATATAACAGTACCATGGCACAACAAGACAGTATGTGGGAGGGAGGCACAACTACTTCAAATGGATATTATTCCTAAGTCACCCTGCACTTTACCAATTTCTAGAAATATTTAAAAAAAGAGAAAAATAATCAACAACGTAGAATAGAACAATCTATAACCCAACTAAGGGGCCGACTACTATGTCGTCAGGAAAGCATTCCCACCGAATCGGGTTAGGAATGCTTTCTGAACGATTCATATTCGGGGAGTCCTACGGACCGATTACGATGTGTTAGGATGCTTACGGACTCGGGTTGGTCAGAATCCCATTGAATTCAATTAGAGCTTGTGTTCCGAACGAGAACACAGGCTCCCATTGGAAAAAAGGGGTGGGTGGGGAAAACCTTGCACCCTGTGGCGGGCACCCCATGGTGCCTGCCACACATTGCTTGGTTGGGAAGGGGAGTCCCTTGGGTACACCCACGGGTCCCATCAGGAGGCCTACGGGTAAAGGAGGGCCTGCTACGGGCAAAGAAATTCCGATTCCCACAGCCGTTTTGTCTCGGTTAAACCGATTCGGAAAGGCTATCCGAATCAGTCATCTTACTCGCTCATTCGGAAACCGTCTCTATTGGGCTGTACGATTTGGCTCTGAATGACTCGGGCTGCATGAATCCCATTCAGAACTGATTCGGACGGCTTACTTGCATTGTACTCGGTCGGAAAGGTGACCGATTTGGTCGTGAACAGAGGCACCAAATCGAATTCGCAGAATCCGGATCCCGTTCAGAGACTTTCTTGACGACATCGTAATCGGCCCCTTAAACCTAAAGTTAAAAAAAAAATGTTTGAAATATTACAATGCACAGAATAATGAACAAAATATACATTCACAAAAATAGATGACAGAAATCTCACAAAAATAGATAATTAAAAGTGTAAAAACTATATATCCAGAGGAAAACATTGTAATCTTCAGGAGCCATCCAAACCCCAAAAATTAAAATAGTTAAAAATGCTCCAGGAATATCGACGATTAAAGCAAATGAAAAATAATATTGGTTAACATTAAACCAATATTATTTCCTTTAAAAAAATAAATGCCGCTGAAAACTGGAAGCAATCATTGACTCCTCCATTAAACCTATAAATAGAAACAAAATACCAATCCACAAACACAAATAACCCCATAAACATAACAACTCAGATTACAGTAACTCCAAATACACAGAAATACATTACAGTTTGCTATATTACATCAAAGCATGCATCATACCACACTAAAAGACCAAAACTAAAACTACAACATAACACTTAACTAATAAATAAAAAGAAAAAAAGCTAACCTATACTAACTATACTAACCCTAAACACATTCCCCAACTATGTCATCCTCAAAAAGTATCCTAAAATTACTCTTACCTGATCTGTAGAGTAGCAAGGATGAACTTCAACCATATCTAAGATGGAAGAACCCAAAATGAGGTTGTTGCAGTAATAAATAAAGTAAGAGGTAAAAATATTGCTACTAAATGAAAATAAAAAAGACAGTCTATAGAATGCAATGGAGAAGAAAAAAAACCTAAAGTTAAAAAATATTTTTCTATGATAAATTTTTTTTTATAAAATATTTTCAAATGTTAAAAAACATTTGAAAAAACGTAAATGTAAAAAAGTAAAAATAAATTAAATAGTACTGACATATATATTTATCAATGTTCTTCTGCTTATTAATATGAAACCTAAGGTTGTGGTTGTGAAAATGGTGTTAATTTTTTGGGTGAGACATATATTTTCTTTTGTACAACTGTAATGTATAAAACATGTAAAAATGTCAAACTTTTTTGTAAAATGTTTTCTTGAAAAACTAAAAATATGAACATTGTAAACAACAACAAATGCAAAAAAATATTTATACCAATTGATGTTGAAGAAAATGTTATTCAAAACATCCCAAAAAATAGAAAGTAGAGAAAAACTATGAAAAATGTAAAAGTGTTGGTAAAAAACCGACTCCTACTGTAAAAATAGATGTGGAGCTAACAGAAAACATTGTGTGGCAATTATTTTTAAAAATGCAGGAACACTCCACTGTAACATACATTGGGGAAAGTTTTTACACTTTAAGGAGGGTTCATTTACTATTCCCAATCTAATCTAAGCAATAGTCGGGAAAGTGTAGGACATTAAAGGGGATACACATAGTATTGTTTCTCAAATATAAATTTACCTTGAAAAACAAAAGACAAGAGGCGTTTGGCAAAACTGGAACAGTTGGTTTAATTCAACACTTCGGCTGGCAGTACAGCTTATAGAAACGGGTCTGAAGACTGTCTCAAAGTACAATCAAGCCAAGCGATTATTATGTAGTTTTGGGTGCTATAAAAATACATCTGGCGATCCTTGTTTGGTAAAATAATGGGGGTCTCGTCTGTGGAGTCGTAAATAAAAGACACCTGAAAACAAATGCAGGTGGGCCTCAACCTTGCGTGGACACAATGTGGGCCAGTGGCTAATGTGTCTAGGAGTCCGGCATGAGGGGCACGTGATCACTGAGTGTACTGTGTGTGCTGTGTCCTGATTGGGTGCGTGTTCCTAACTCCATGTGGCATCTAGCTTTCTGGTGTTTTTGGGAATGCACGCACCCCTCTAACCATGTGTGCTTTATTGGGGCTAATTTCCCTGGACCATTGTGGTGTTGTTGCGCTTATCTAGGAGATGGACCTGAGTTTCCTGTTTGTGCTTTTTTCTGCCGGCTACAGAATCAGTTACCACGTTGTGACCTCCTCTTGCCATGATGGCCTCGGGATGGCCCACCAAGTGCACAAGCTTCAAAGGGGCATCACCTGTCGCAGGCAGATGTAACTCACACCTAGGCCTGTCTCTGCCAGTGTCCAAGTAGTCAGAGTTTTACCTTCCAACAATTGTTCACATGGCACTCTTTTATAAAGACTGTTATCCTATTTTTCCAAGCAAAATTCTTGTGTGAAATTAAATAAAGGAAAGAAAATTTGGAATTATGGAACAGAATCCACCTGTCAAACTAATTCAGAAAAATAATTTTATGGTCTGAACAACACTGTCATGTCACTCAGTTCAGACGAACTGAGTCGTTTTTATTTTTTGTTATTTATTTAAACATTAGATACTGTATCTACAATTATGTACAATGGCGCATATAGAGGTCAGTGGTGAGAGTTTTTTAAGAGATAAGTGGTAGAAAAGCCCCAGATAAAGTAACCATAACCACACATCAAAAGAAAGTGACAATAAGTGACTTATAACATTTTACAAAAATATATAAACAGTTCTTGGTATTAACAAGGACATCCAATGACTATTCAGACAATAGAAAGCAGGCAACCAAAATATTTTATGGTGCTTTCCCCTCAGGACTGTCCTTTCAATGATGTCAATGACGTTTCAACCCTATTCAGGATGTTAGGGTCTCATCAGGACAATGGTAATCTAGGGGCTACAGAAAGACACCATATTAGATAGTTTTCTAGTTAATACTTAATAATTTGACAGTTTTGTGGCCACGGCTAATAGGCTTACCCATGGATAATGGGCAAAAAGATATATATATCTTTTTGTTTTCCTTCCTGGAGAAATTCTATTTCTCCAAGGCAGTGATTCTCATAGGGAACTTCGTATTATTCAGGAAGATCAGTGGATTTTGTCTTCCTCTAGATAGCCCAGTTGTCTGAAAGAAACGTTGAGGGGCTAACATTTACCATTTTCTAAGTAATGGCATGGAGTCTAATCGTTGGGGACTAGGCTCAGTGTAACGATGAGAACCACAGTGGGACTCACCGTAATGAAGGTTTTTTTTTCATTCCGATCTTTGTGTATATTAGCGGATAGTGTTCTCCTTGTAGAACGGGCCTTTAGTCTAAAAGGAATGAAACAATTTAGTAGTTGGCCCAACTTCTATTTGTACGGTATGTGCAATGAAGTAGCATTGATCAAAAGCTGATTATTCTGCTTACCAAAATCAATGAAAGCTAGTTACTCCGTATTATTTCTAAGAAGGCTTAATGTTGTGCCCTTTGGTTACGCATCAGTATCTCCAGGTTATGAGGTGGCATAATCCCAATCGGAGAATCGCCAAAAGTGAAGCCACGATGTCTGCCGCAATCTTATCCTATCTTAAGCGTTTGGCCACAGAGATGCCAGAACTAGTCCAAGTCACGGCGGAAACGGTCATGGTGGAGCACGTCATGCAACCACTAGACCGGCTTGTTTGCACCGGTCTGACCTACTTCAAATTGCGCGTGCACCAACAATCGGACACTTTGGGGCTCATTACGATGTCTGGCAGAAAGCTTACATATGGCACCGACTCGAAATTGGGCCTGACCGACTTGCAGTCGGTGGTTCTGACTGCCAGATTATGATGCGACAGAACACTGTTTCGTCTGAGTCTAATTGTTTCCCATGGGAGCTCGTGTTCCGCCCAAAAACCAGCTGTAACACAGGCTCCTATGGGGAAATGTGGTGTGTGAAGAAAACCCTGAACCCTGTAGCAGGCACCCCATGGTGCCTGCCATACAGTGCAGGGTTCTACAGGGGGGTCCCTTGGGTACCCCCTCGGCCATCAACCGTAGGCTGCAAGGCCACGGGGGCCCCACCAGGGGCACCCAAAGTCATTTTCCGACAACCTTTCCGTGCCAGACAGGCCGACACGGAAAGGTTGTTGGAAAATGACATTGTAATCCTGTGAGTGGAAGCGCTGTCCGTAGGGGTGTACGATGCAGTTGTGACCAGCAAAGATAGTCCTCGAGTCACTCGGAACCGATTCGGAATGACCGCATGGCTTACAATCTGAACGTGAACATCGGAATTGGGTGGTTGGAATGTAAACCAACCGAGTCGCTCGGAAGGGCTCCGATGCAAGATTACAAATGTTGGAAAAAATTTGGCAATGTGGCACATTTTTTGTCAGATACAATTAATGAACCAAATAATGTTCTAGGGGTTTGTGGATCCACATGGGAAATATTTTTAATTGCAGTGTATTTTGTACAAGCATAAAAATATTATTGCAACAATCGATAGGACAAAGTCACATAATTACAATTTATATATTTTCAGATGACAATATTTTTTACAAAATTATAATTTATGAGAGCACATTATAACATAGTATATTGTCATTCATTATTATGTTCACATCACAAGATGTGGTCAGTGTTCATATTTTCATGGACACAGTTCATTTCCGAGAGAGAAGAATTTTACACATAGTTGCTATGAGTGGTACTCAGTTCATTAAGGTGACAAAGTGGCACATCACAAGATGTGGTCAGTTTTTCATATTTCTTTGATGCTGTTCATTACTGAGAAAGAGGGATTTTCAACATAGTTGCTATGAGTGGTACTCAGGTCATTAAGATGATAAAGCGGCACCATTCCTCTAATGTGTTCAATACTTGTCTGATAGAATTACACCTATCGCTCCATTTGCATTCTAGCTTTTGTAAGATTAAACAAACATTTTCATCTCTTGGTGGTGGAATGGCTTTCTCAATGATCTGCCACCTCACATCCACAGCTGTATGTTGTTTTTCTATGTAATGCTGTGCAAGGGGTGCTGTCTCAATGTGACAACTTATATGGCTTCTATGTTGTCCAGTTCTTGCCTTGATTGTTTGTGTTGTTTGTTCGATATATATTAAATTGCACAGACACCAAATGCAACAAATCACTTTCGTGGAGGTACAGTTAGTGTGTTGCTGTAACATCAATTTGATATCCCTATTTGTGAATTTGTTTGTGTTGGCAGTATAATTGCATGCCATGCATTTGTCACACTTCTGGTGTCCTTTTATAGGGGCTAAGCGCCACATCTCTGCTATAGTGTTTGAGTGTACTGACACACTCGTATCTGAGTGTACTAAGTGAACTTTGATGTTTTTCCCTTTGCTATCTGAGAACAGGGGGAGTTCTTTGAAAATGCTCATTGTGTTAAGAACTGGCCAATGTTGTTTGATGGTTTTAACGATGTTGGTGGTATGTGGGCAGAAGGTAGTCCCACAGACAATCTTATCTGAGTTCATTTTTTGTTTGGTTTTTAGCATTTCTTCTCTCGGGTTATACCAAGCTCTTTTCATTGAGGTTTTAATTAATCATTTGGGGTATCCTCTTTCCTTCAACTTACAACTCAGAATGGCTCCTTCCTTGAAAAAATATTCCTTTTGGGTACAGTTTCTCCTTAGTCTCAGGAATTGACCACAAGGGAGCCCATCTTTTAGGGCCCGTGGATGAAAGCTCTTATATTGCAATAATGTATTGCGTTCTGTGGGTTTTCTGTGAAGAGATACGATTAAGTGATTGTCATTGTTCTTAATTTTTAAATCCAGAGATGCAATGCTGTCTCTGTTTGTATCATATGTGAACTTCAAGTGTGGTTGGCAGGTGTTACGGTAGAGTGTAAACTGATCCAGTCTGTCTTGTGAGCCTTTCCAGATCATAAAAAAATATAATCTATGTAGAGTTTCCAATGTTTGATATCACTGTGGAAATGGGTCAGATATGGTGTGTATTAGTTTCAATTCCATTTGGCCAACATTGAGATTTTCCAGGTTGGGAGCAGAAATAGCTCCCATAGAAGTCCCTGAACATATTAGTTGGTAGTCAGGGCAATCTCTAAGAGTTCTGCAATGAATGTATCCATAAGCAAAACATACAGGCACATGCATCAAGCTAAACTGGGCTCGCAAAAATAGCGAATCGCAAAAAAAAGGCTGCTTGCGAGCGCAATTTAGCCCTTTTCAATGCAACAACCCAAATACCGAAAAAAAGACAAATTCGCAAAAATAAGGAATTGCAAAAAATGCGAAAGCCAATTTAGCGAATCCTAAACTGCGAGTACCCAAACAGTGATAGCAAATAGAGATTCGCAAACAAAGATTCGCAAACCAATGCATGTAAATTCGCAAATAGCGAATTGCACGAAAATCGCAATTTAGCAAGTGCAGATTAAGGGGAATCTCAATCAGGTGGTAAACAGGAGAAAAAAAAAACACACAGGTGCCACCCCTCTGAAACCTATTTAAACTGACCCAGGAGGCCTCTGAACCTTTTCACTATGGCAGCGCTCTACGTGATGGCGAGGAGGATGAGGATCCATGCAGCAGCCCAGCGCAGAAGGAGAATACAGGAGCGGATTTTCAGAGTGCGCATCACATTGTTGGGACAAACAGAAGATGAAATCTATGACAAGTACAGGCTGAACGGTGCAATGATCCTTCACCTAATAGCAGAATTGGAACCCCTAATGCGGCGCCAGACTCGTAGGACCCATGCCATCCCCACTCATGTACAGGTCCTATGTTGCCTGCACCTACTTGCGTCAGGCAGTTTCCAGGGGGTAGTAGCTGTAGCTGGAGGGGTATCACAAAGCTCCCTTTCACGTTTCTTCAAGTCCTTCCTGGATGCCATGATGACAAGGATCCACACCCACATCACCTTCCCCACAACCCAACAGGAATTGAACAAGACCAAACTGGACTTCTACCAGGTAGCACAGTTCCCTCATGTGATCGGTTGCATAGATTGTACGCATGTTCCCATTTGTCCCCCTGCAGATAATGAATACATTTTCAGGAACAGTATATACTATCATTCCATCAATGTACAAGTAGTGTGCAATGCAAACCATATCATAACAGACATTGTGGCGCAATACCCTGGAAGCACACATGACTCCTATATATTTCGACACAGTGGCATACACACCCGTCTGCTCAGGGGTGAATTTGGTGAAGGACATCTGCTTGGTAAACACATATACTTATTCCCCACACAAAATTACAAAATGGCAATGCTTAACTGTCGCTAACCCTTTGCTTACTACCCTGTAGGTGACAGCGCATACGCCGTGCGGAACTACATATTGACACCATACCTCAACCCAGCCACCCCACATGAGCAGAGGTACAATGCAGCACACATCAGCACACGGAATGTAATTGAACGCACATTTGGACTGCTGAAAAGTCGCTTTCACGTCCTCCACAAAACTGGTGGAGCGTTGCAGTACCGGCCAGAGACCTGCTGCAGGATTGTGGCTGCATGTGCCATGCTGCACAATATTGCAACCAGGAGAGGCATACCCATTTAAGTGTCCAACAGTGAGTCTGAGGGGGACAACCAGCCACCGGCACAACTATGACAAGCGCATGGGGCAAGCTCAGCAGAAGGGCAAAGGAGACGTGGAGACATCACACAACATTATTTCTGAGGTATGTAATGATGAGACACAACACGTCATGATTGAACAGAAAAGTATTTACTACCATGAAACCATGTAGTAGTGTTTAGCCACACATAGAAGGTGCTAAGTATCACAGTGATTGCATACACAAAACTGCAAAATAACTTATTTCAGGAGCTGGAACTCAGTCACTATTATGGTAATGTTCATGGTTACGTCACCATGGGCAAATAAAGATGGGCAAGTCAGTCTAGCGCTTCCTGCCACGCACCCCTAAACGCCTTTCGCCTGCATCTGCGACATCACCCATGGGTGCACCAGAAGGTGTTGTGCTGCGGGTACTGTGCCTCCTGCCAGTGGTGACTGGCACAGACAGACTGCTAAGGCTGCATGCCTCCTCACTCCCCTCTTCCCCCGTAACATTCCTGCCCCCAAAAGTAGCAGCCTGGATCTGTTCAAAGGCAGTGGTTACTTGGCCAAGGGCCATGGCCACATCCCCACAACAATGGCCCATGTCAATTTGCATGGCCACGGACCGACGTGAGAGGAGTGCAGTGGTGTTGCAAAGGTTGTTGTTTGACTTGGTATAGCCAGCCAAGCGCATCATGAACTGCTTATGCCTTCTCCTCTGTGTGTCGTGGCCCTCCTGCATCACCCGGGTCAGCTCCTGCATGGTTGCGTTGGTCTGCCTGTTTCCTTCCACCACCGCTGTGGTTAGTTCTCGCACACAATCAGTCATGACTGTGATATTCCTAGTCAATTTGGTGATTTGCAGCTGTATTGACCCCATATGTCTTGCTTGCAGGCGCTGCACCGTCAACATCTGGGACTCCATGCCACCCCACACATTTGGAGTTTGCTCATCCTGTGCTGCGATGCGGGCTCTTGAGTTGCGCCTCCGTCTTTGTTGGACCTGTGCCTGGGGTGTAGTTGTGGGGCTCACACGAGGCTGGCTAGTCGCAGGAGCGGGTTCAGGATCCAGCTCAGATTCCATGGGCTGCAGTGATGTAACTGGGGCCCTGCGTCTGGTGGGTGCGGGGGCTATGCTTGCTGGGGCCACAGGTGTCTCCACGTCAGCCTCTGCAGGAG
Organism: Calotriton arnoldi; assembly: GCA_963921515.1. Classification (NCBI taxonomy): domain Eukaryota; kingdom Metazoa; phylum Chordata; class Amphibia; order Caudata; family Salamandridae; genus Calotriton; species Calotriton arnoldi. The sequence continues at coordinate 484,019 of CAWUFW010003915.1, read as the reverse complement.
TCTCCGTGATGTCTACACATTCACTGTCCTCAGTGTCTCCTTCAGCTGCATCTGTGATGTGAAACAGTGCAATGTTAATTTGTGGTAAGGCTACTGTTCTGTGACATTAAGCATACTTGGCTCTCATTAAATCACTGACTGTAATCACTGATTGACATGAAGTGTTGACGTGTTTTACTTGCCATTGTTGTGTTTGACTACCCACTTGCCTGACCTGTCTACAACTCCCATAATGCATTTGGTTTTTGAGGAAAAAGGTGGACTGGAGTTTGTATCTGTACACTGGGGTTGGACTGAGGGGATGTGCACAATTGATTAGTACTTTGATATGTATAGTTGCATGCATCTTACCTTGTGAAGTACTGGCCGCTCCGGATGTATCCAGCTGGGTCACTCCCACCACTGCCTCTGGCTGGATTGTGAACTCAACAAGGTCCTCCAGGGCTGTATTGTCAGGAACTGTTGATGGTCCCCCTCCAGTTCTCTTGGCCTCCTTCAGCCTGTCTGCAATACGCTCCTTGGCACGGCTGTGCAGGTCGTACCATCGCTTCTTGAGGTCATCTATACTGCGATGTGTGACCCCCACTGCATTTACCTTGCTCTTGATCCGGAGCCATATTTTTCTTTTTTCTGCCTCTGGCACTTTGAGTGAGAGTTTGCTAAAGAGCTTGTCATGGCTCTTGGCCACCTCCTCTATGAGGTTTTCAAGTTCCCTCTCACTAAATTTCAACTTGCGCTTCCTGGGCACTGCACTCTCCCCTGATGTAGGTGTATCCATTTTTGTGCACTGGAAGTGTCTGAAAGCCAAGTTGGATGCTAGTTCTGCTCTGCTCCAGCACTCAGCTTCCTCCTCTCACTTTCTCTGGGCACTGAATGAAGCATGGGCTGGATGACTTCCTGGTTGTGATGTCATCAGCATGCTTCCAAAGCGACACGCTATTTGCGATTTCGCAATTAGCGACTTTGCTATTAGCGATTTCGCTAAAAGCGAAATCGCAAAACTGCTTTATCAGTATTTGCGCGTCTCTGTTGTCATATCGCTATTTGCGATTGCGAATTTTACCGATTCGGTAAATATTCCCTAGGGGGGTCATGCAATGCAGATAGCGATTCCTAAATAGCGATTCCTTATTAATCGCTATTTAGGAATCGCTAATTCTGATTTTGATGCATGTGCCCCATAATCTTTAATAAAGATTTTTATATTTTCTACGATGGATTCTAGTATGGAGTCACAACCAGATAGAATTGGTCTAGATTTTCGATGTCCTTATGGATTTTTGGGAGTGTATATCAAACTGGAGTTTTTGGTGTCTTTTTATTCAAAAACTCATACTCCATTTGCGTGAGAAAGCCTTCTTCAAGGCCATGTGTAGTCACTTCTTGAATTCTACGTCTAATCATTGGAAGTGGGTTACTAGTGAGTTTCTTATAGCGGTTGGAGTTGTTTAATTGTCTAATCACCTCTGCTTCATACTTCTTTCTGGTCTGGATTACAATGCCGCCGCCCTTATCGGCAGGCCTTATGATGATGGATTGTTCTTTTTCAAGTGATATTAGGGACTGTCTTTCTGGCCACGAGATATTTTACGGTGTATATGCATTTGTATTTGTCAAAGTATTGATATCTTCTAATACTGACTTCTCGAAGGCCAGGATTTCAGGAGGCATCATGGAATTGGGTAGATTGAAAGATGATTTAGGTCGTAGGTTAGAGGCGGATGAGATGGAACAGGAATCTTTTTATTGAAAAAAGTCTTAGTCTTATTCTGAAGAAATCTATGTAATTCGGATTGTATCTTGAAAAAGTCTGTTCTTTCAGTTATTATGAAAGATAGTCCTTTACTTAAATAGGATATTTCATTATTTCTTTCTCACAGAGCTCATGGCTTGATAGAAATGGGAATACACTGCGGAGGACTCATCTCACAGATTGGGAAATTTGTCTCCCCTATGGAAGGATTAGTCATTTCTGATGGACTGAAGCCCATCGGAAATCGTGCAGTATCAGTATTGGAGAAGGTAATTTCTGTGCTACCTCTGTATTCTACTGCTACCTGGGCCCCAGGTATAATATTGTCTCTGTGTCTGGCGATCTCCTGCATATTGATTCCATGTTCCCCATTGGTTCCGTCTATTACCCCTGCCCCTCTGGACCTGGCCTAAAAAATGATTCAGTGGTTGGTTACCTGAGCCAGAGCTAGTGCCTTCCCCTGCATCGTCTGAGCTTTCTGACCCTGCTGATGATTCTGAAAATGTAATCAATTTGTTATGTCTGTATCGTCCCCAAGTGACACTTTTCTTCATAGGTTGTGTCCGTGAATAGTAATCTTCGTGTAGTTAGGGGTATGCTTTTTCCTTAGTGACATTCTTAATGTCTTTTTGGACTTCATTTGCCTATTTCTTAAGTTCAAAAGTGTTAAATTCACTTATGGTTCTGTTAAGCCCTTCAAGGGCTAACTTAGCTTCCTCAGGGTTATCACACCCAAGCAGTTCCTTTTCTAGTTCTGCTATTTCTTGTAGTTCTTTCTTACTATGTTCGAATGACATTTCTATTCCAAGCACCATCCGGTGCCTGGAACAGATTGTAGAGATATGAAAAAAATGTTTTTTATTTTTTTGTTTTTGACAAGTAGTCAGAGTGGCACCAATTCCAGTGAGGGGAAAACTGATTTCAGAACTGGTTTGCAGGGGGAGTTTCAAATTGCCCAAGGGCACATCTCAGGAGTATGTCCAGAGCTCTGCTCTGAAAATGAGTATATTTTAGAGGAGCCAGACACACATTCAGTTGGTTACAACAAGGATCCTATTCCAATAAAAAGTATGGTGAGGATGCACATTGCATTTAAGGACAGACATATCATCGGTAAAGTCTATATTACACAGAAAGGAAGTAATTTATTAGGTTGGAAACACCAGAGAGATTTAGGAATTATGTTTAATCAGAATAATTAGGAACAAGTTTTACTCATAGACAGAACCTTAGTGGAAGTAGATGTATGTGAAGAATTTCCTGAGGTATTTGCTGACAAAATAGGGATGTTAAAGAATTATGTACATAAGATTAAACTCAAATCTGATGCTGTCCCTGTAGTACATAAAACGCGATCCATTCCCTTACTTATGAGGGCACCATTAAAAAAAAGGAGCTGGAGAAATTGGAAGAGCAGGGAATAATTAAAGCTGTAGAAAGATCAGAATGGTTGGCTCCTATTGTTATAACATCAAAAAAGGAAGGAAAGGATATTTGCATGTGTGTAGATTTGAGGAGTTTGAATGTCAACATTTGGATGGACGGACATCCTCTTCCAAAAATAAATGAAATACTGAGTATTATACATGATACAAAGTATTTTTCTGTATTGGACCTTTCTTTGGCATACAACCAAGTTGCCATGCACCCGGACTCACAAATACTCACAGCTTTTACCACTCCATTTGGTACATATGAATTCTTAAAGATGCCGTTTGGTCTTGCATTCGCTGTGGCGGCATTCCAGAGAATAAAGCAACATGTCCTGGAAGGAGTGGATACAATTGTATGTTTCCAAGATGATATTCTGATTTATGGGTCCAATAAGGAAGAGCAAAATAACAACTTGAGGAAAGTGTGTGAAAAACTCAGGAAGGCAGGTTTAATCATCAAGAAAAATAAATGTAAAATAGGATTAGCGTCAGTAGATTTCTTGGGCCATACTCCCTCTAGTGAAGGTTAAAACCTAAAATGGACTTGATTGAATCGGTCACTATCAAGGTAGGAAGGGGGGTCAGGCAGGGATGCGTTCTGGCCCCCCTTCTTTTTATTATTTATATTAATGGCCTGAACAAATCATTGATAGGTGCAACCAAAGATGTGCCTATGATTAACGGCAAACCTTTGCCGGTGTTACTTTATGCTGACGATGCGGTGCTTATAGGTCGCACCCCAAACTCATTGCGCATTTTAGTACAGTCGTTTGTTAAACATATGGACAGTCTGGATTTAAGAGCTAATTTAAAAAAATCATTTTTAATGTCTTGTGGCCCACAAAAACGCTCCCTCACCTCTATCTCCGTTGGTAGCCAAAAATTAATATGCACTGGTAAATTCCCCTACCTTGGTGTGGTCTTTGCTGCGAACGGCTCCTGGACTGAGCATCTTTCTCAGTCCAGGAGCAAGTTCTCAAAGACCATCAATTCCATTTTTAGCTTTCCCCGTCCCAAGAACACTGGCGTTATTTTAGCTATCTTAAATTTTTTTAAATTGCAATGCGTCCCAGTAGCTACTTATGGAGCGGAGATTTGGGGCACCACAAACAGTTCCTGCATTCAGCGGGAAGAAAATAGATTCTGCAGGAAACTGTTGGGCGCCCCAATCTCGACATCTCATTATGTTTGCCATAAAGAATTAAATTTAAATTATGTCACTGATTTTATACGTGCTCGCCCGGCTCTCTTTTGGCTGTCTGTCTGGAAGAATGAGGAAGCTATTCTGACTAGAGATATCATCATGGACTGTTTGAAGTGTGAGAAAGGGATGGATATCCCCTGGCTATCCGGAGTTTATCGGAGCTTATGCAGTATTAATCAGGGTTGTATTTTTAGAAACCCTTGTAAAGCTGAAACACTACGGAAAATAGATCTTAGGAATGCACTTTACCTACTTTACCGTACCGAGCGCATAGCTCAGGAATCACAGAAAACCCTTGTCTCTAGTTATATGTCACTAGTTCAATATTGTTATCCCCTACCAAACTACCTCACCTTACCTATGAGTCACTGGGAAAGAAGTCTGTTATTCCGTCTCAGAGCAGGGACACTCAAGTTTGTATTATGTTTTCCCCTTGGTTATCATCCCAAAATTGATTTGGTACCCTGCCCATGTGACGGAATTAGCGGACAGACAACCATGCACTTTTTATTCTTTTGCAAATATTATATGAAATATAGCAAGGGGACACTCTATCCCTATTTTAAAAAAGGAAACCTGTTAGCCTGGATCTGGCTTATACAAGCATGCTTGGTATGATCGATGAGGAGCTTGTATTCTGTTTAAGTACTTTTCTGAGAGCTGCGATCCGGGCACGTCAGTCCATGTCAGACCCTTGAATTCTTAACTGTGATTGGTTATGTTGTAAATAATGCATTTTATTCATCATATTTTAAGATGTGAAATTGTGTCTGTTAATTTTAACAGTTTTTTTATGGTTGTACTTTTATGGATATACTGCCTATCCGAATAAAGATTATGAATTGAATTGAATTGAATCGGTCACTAAAGCCCCTATTCCCACTAATAAGGAGGAAATCAAATCATTTTTGGGCTTAGCCGAATACATGTAAAAATTTATCAAAAATGTCTCCGATTTGGTACAACCTATAAGAGATCTATTGAAGAAAGGCACACCGTTTGAATGGTTACCTGTCCATACCCTGACATTCAATGAGATAAAGAAAGCTGTTGCCTCAGATCCCTGTATTGGCAATTTTGATAGTAAAAGAGATATTATACTCACCACTGATGCTAGTAATAAAGGCCTTGGTGCCACTTTGTCCCAAGTGGTAGGCGGGAAAGAAAGGATCATAGCTTTCACTTCTAGGACCTTGAAAGAGGCAGAATTTAACTATTCCACTATTGAAAAATAGGCACGGTCATGTTTTTGGGCCACTAATCATTTTAAATATTACTTGTGGGCATTACCGTTTGTGCTAAGGACAGATCATAAACCCCTGTTCCATTATTTGCGATAAAAGATATTGAGAAAACTACCTCTAGAATTAGTAAATGGTTAATTTCTTTGCAGAGTTTCAATTTCAGGATTGAGTACGTGTCAGGTAATAAAAATCACGTGACTGACTTTTTCTCTCGTCCTCCTATTGACAAACAGAAGGAAGACGATGAGCAAGATATTGCTGTCATGCAAGTTGTTATTCCTGCCAATTTGAAGAGGAATTGGGAAAACCACATGTCTGATGATGTATCCTTAAAATTGGTTAAAGAAAATATTATAAAGGGGTGGCCAAAAAGATGTTGAGATCTTCCAGTGGAGATACAACCATTTTGGAATGTAAGAGAAGAATTGTCCATAGAAGTGAACAATATTTTTAAATCGGACAAAATTATCCCCCCAGAAAAACTAAGAAGTTGTATTTGTGAGCTAGCTCATGAAGGGTATTTAAGAGGAACCTTACTAAAAGCAAACTTTGTTCGGGATATTGGTTTCCATATATGGATACCATGATAGAAGAGTTAGTGAAAGAGTGTCATGCTTGTGGCCTCAGTGACAAGTCTAAAAGCACAAGGAGAGAACCGCTAGAACCGGTGGAAGTTCTTATTAGAGCTTGGGATAAATAAGGTCTCAATATAATTAGGCGTGGGCGGAGAACTGCGCTCCGCCAGCGGAGTGTGCGGAGATTTCCCTACTCCGCTCCGCTGAGAACGCGGAGTAGGGAAAAAAACTAAGACTCCGCAGCGGAGTGGAGTTAGCCAGCCCCCCGCTAAATTGGCCCCCGCCTCCACCCCCTAATAAAATAATAGTGACAACCTATTTTAAAAGAAATAAAGTGCGCGCATGCGCAGTTCTTGCAGCATGTACGGCGAGGAGGAGGAGGGCAGCCCGGGGACGCCCCAATACAGGTAAGTGACTTTTTATTTCTTTCAAATTATGTTGTCACTATTATTTTATTAGTGGGGTTGAGGCTGGTGGTGGAGCGGAGTTCCACTGAGTTTTCCCCCAACTCTGTGGACCTCCGCTTAGTTGCACTCTGCCAGCTCTGCCCGGGGTTAAATGTAATTGGGCTTTTACATATTTCTGGTTTGCATGAGAGAATCATTTTAGTCTTAATTGATTACTTCTCTAAATGGATTGCAGTCAAATTTGTGAATATAATTGGCACAAAAACCATCATATTTTTTTTGTCTGAAGTGTTCATCAATGAAGGCATTCCACACACACTTATTACGGATAATGGTGTTCAACTAGTATCAGTAGAAATTAAGGAATTTCTTACAAATCTGGCCATCAAGCATATTTCTACTCATCTGTATTGCCCTGGTGCCAATGGACTAGTGGAGCATTGTAATAGAATGATCAAATATGCTTTATATTGGCCATGGTTTCTTCTAAGACCATCATTCAGTAAATAAAAGACATGCTATGGTCTTATCACATCACTCCTAACAGTGTGACAGGACATTCCCCATTCTGTTTACTAAGAGGATGCAAGCCTGGTTCTAAACTAACTCCTAATTGGCTTTTTGAAAATAAATCTTTCCAATGGAATAGGCAAGAGGCCAGGGAGAAGATTTTGTTACATCAAAAGAAATACAAAGAAGACTATGATAACAGATGGGGTGTTAAACAACGTAAATGGGTAGTTGGACAATGGGTCAGAATAAAGAAACCTAACACAAACCAAAACAAGTACAACAAATACTATGGTCCTGAGAGAATAAAGGAAGTTGGGAAAAATGTGGTAGTAATGACTGATGGGCGCATGTGGAGTATGGACAGATTGGTTCCACACTTTGTTCAAGACAAACGCAACAAGAGAGTCCCAGATGTTAATGATCAGTCTTGACCAGATGATGTTAGATGTTAGAGGTATGTTCTCCTAATTGGCACAAGGACTATGAAATGAATTGAGTAAATGTTTGTAGAGATTTCAAGCTGTTGGACCAGTCCTGGTCTCATTAGGTTATATAATGCAGCAGAAATATATTTTTGAATTCAAGGACAATGTATTGAAATTAGGATATGTGTTTTTGTTCCTCTTTCTTTTCTTTTATTATTGTTTGTTTTGGTAAGGGAGATGTGTTATAATCTTCCACCATTGTTTTATATATATACTTTCCTAGCCCCTATGTTTAAATGCAAGTATGGTTAACATTGTTTAAATGTATTTTAATAGTATGCCCCATTCTCCCCGTAATGCTTAGAACAATGGTTTATCTTTAGAACCATAGGGAGTGCAAGTTAGAATGTTGGGGGAGAGGCTGAGAGAGCTTGGACACGGCAGTTCGGAACATCTTCTATGAATAAAATGCGTGTTTAAAACTTCATTGGACCTCTTCGTTCCTGCTTTATTTCAGCATTCACTTGAAACAACTTTTGGGTTTTGATGAAAATCGCAATCTATTAATATCTCAAGACAGAGATTTGCATTAAAAAATGTACACCTCCTTGAGGTTGGCGTAACACTGGAGCAACTTTAAAAAAGCTCAAAATTTTTCCACCTTTGCATGTGTCCTGCAAAGTGGGAAAAGTATCAAACCAAGTTTTTGTACTGGAAGAGAGCCCTTCCAGTACAAAGCCTATGTTTTACAGAATGCACACTCCCTTGCATTATGATAAAAGAGTGTGTGTGTTGGCGCATGGCAGCCTAAAATGAGCCAGTACTCTGAGAGAGAAATAAATTTGCCAAATATTAGCTGATATGGCACTGTTTTTCTCTCACACTTCGATGCAATACAGTGCAGCAACTTTGTTTGCTGTGTTGCATTCTGCCAAATCTTAGTAAATCTGTCCTGTACTCCTTAATCCACAGAGAGTAGCATAAGATGCTAGGAATTGAAAGGGGCTGATATGTGCTCACCCCACATTATGTTATGGTGTTTACATTGTTCAATGCTATTGTGAGAATATTTTAATGAGAAATTGCAAAATGCTTTAAATATTGGATTCCCTATAAATGCATGTAAAAGGTAGATTGTCTGCTGTTAAATTAATCCAGGTCAAAGCATATGTTCATGCACATATATAGTGGAAACCCACATACATTTAAATAGGGGTGGGCGGATTGTTTCGCTCCACCTGCAGGATTGGTGGAATTTAGGTCACTCCGTGCTACTCTTTAATGCAGAGTTCCGGACAAATTCAGCCAAACATCGTTTGTTTGTAATTTTTCCCACGTGAGGCTCCAGAAAATGTGAGCTGGTGAGCGCAAGCGAGTTTTTCTAAAGCAGACTGCTGTGGGTGGTTGTGGTCTGAGGTGCCATTTGCGGCATATTTTCCACAGAATCTCAAGGAGTTTTTATGAAACTCCATGAGTTCCGCCCACTCCTACAATTAAACAGACAACACCTTGCTTAAATCTGCTTAAAATGGGAGGCACAGTCTGTGGACATCAGTGGCCATGTTACAGAGTTTTTGTATAGCACAACAGCCATTATTTACAGTAGCCCTTTGGCACTGCTATGATGTTAGTAGCTTGGTGAGAGGTTGACCCACAATGCCATTGCTTGTATGTGGCATTAAATTAAATGGCCCTGTGTCTTAGAATGTGCAATTAAGGGATATATGATCCTGTGTCCATAGGTTTTTATTGGTAAGGGTGTAATGCCATTACACCTTTATTTGGGTATCTGTGCACTCAATAAATTATCACCCATTCATTCATTCTTTACCTGTTGTCATCGGCTCATTATTGGTCATGTGTTCTTGCTTTCACTCACCATTTGCTCCTTGTATCTGTGAATGTGAGCAACACAAACACAAGGAGACAGGATAACAACATTACATGATCTGGGCCCCCACCTCAGAACCTCAGGTGTCAGATTTCTAACCCCCTGGTGCAAGGACTTGGTTCAATGCACCAACAAGAAATAGTAATCTAGCAGGACTATGACCCCCGCATAACCCACTAAGCAAATACACTGTGGTTGGTATTTTCTGGTTATGATTAGGACCTCTAGATGAGTTTAGGGACACAGTGGAACTCTGAACCTTAATGAACACCACACTCAAAATAGCAGTGAGAAACACAGGGTACTACTTAAAAATGTTTATTAAATGCAGCGATACATGACAAGGCCTGCAAATACTATATAAACAGTCCTAACATGATTAGTACAATCTTACAATCCTAACAACCTATTGCTACCTCTAAGTTCTATGCTTAAATTTAGCTGAAGCAAAAAATAGCAAGACAAAATAATATGTTTCACAAGATGGATCTCACAGCATACCTTTCTTAGCGAGAAATAGCTGTTTAGCTATTTTCTATCACAGACCCTGCACAGGAATGATAAGCAGTGCTGGGCTTAAGACCACTTCTCTGTGCCACTCTTATAGGCCCCAGAGCAACCCCTGACTGGGTCTGGTATGCATCAAACCGTTGTGAGCTCTGGCCTGATAGTTCCATTGCAAAGCCTCTCCAAACTACTGCAAAATTCAGGTGTTTTCATAGTACGTTGCCCACTGATTTTCATCTCATGTTTTATGTTTGGTGATACTATAAAGTACTAATAAGACAATATTAAGAATGGCAATAAATGTGTAGTTCTATTTCACATATTGGCATTTTATCCGCCACTGCTAGTATCCATATAAACATGGCAGCGACCATAATATAATCAACAAAAATATGTTAGCCTAAAGAGGCAGACATTATAATAATACTCTACACATATCTAAACTTCAAACTTTCTATTAGAAAGAGGTAGAGAGTAGGGATGGGCAGAACTCACAGAGGTTCACTCAGTGGAATTCCACGGAGTCACATAAAAACTCTGTGAGATTTCGTGGAGTTCCACGAGCTGGTGGAATGGGCACGTAGTGGAGATTTTTAGCATTGGGAGCTTGTTCCATGCTGCAAAATCAGCATGACCGGCACAATGTGGCATGCCAGAGGGCGCTGCTTCTTTGCTGCCACTGGAGTTGATTTTCTACTAGAGAAGCAGCTTTCTCGACTGCTCTTGACAGCCTGCATTGAAAAAATCTCACTGGGTGCTGTCCTTGCGCCCGAACGCAGAGTGGGCAAAACTCTGCGAACTCCACTGGTGGGTCAGAATTTATCATGCACCCATATAAGAGAGTTTGCAGACAGGCAAGCATACGATAAAAGTAGAAGTTGTTTAAAGTAGCATGTCACAGTGTTCATGACAAATATACACAGTGATTTGCTCTAGAATGAAGAGAAGGACCCCTTGATGGATATACCACCTGTGGAAGCCTCCCTAACTACCCTCTATGCTGATGTTGCTTTATTAGATCAGGAGGGAAAAGAAAATGTAATTGTCAGTTGTATCCAAGTTGATACTTATGGCGCAAAGCAAAGTGTCATTGAGATCAAGCCAAAGAGACAGAGAAAAACTTTGACCGATGTAGGCACGAAATGTTATGGTGACATGTAATTTTTATTATATCTAAATAATCTACTGCACTTCATATTTTTTTATTTGGATTACTGTGGATTTTGTGGAATTTGATAGGCATCGTGGAAGAATAAGCCAACACTTAACAGATACTGCAGGTTCTGCAGATACAGCAGCAAATCTATTGCACACTGACTCTGCTGTTGCCCTGAATTATTATCAGCACGTCTCACTTTACTTAAATCATTCTTTCTACAAAATGAGGTATCCACATGTAGGATTCCCCTACACCTGTGTTTCAGTACTAACAGTATCACAAAAATAGGCCGGTTTGGTAAATATATGAATATCTTTTTTAACAAAATGAAAACTCCTAAATGACCCAAGTAATAAACCTATGCAAAACATGTGTTCTTTGCATTATGAGGTATAAACCATGCTGACTGTGGGCCATATGTACTTTATCATTGGTAAAATAATTATTTTAACATGACTGTAACCATCTGTTATTTTATTTGTTTTATATGTGCTGTTTTTTGTAAAGATTTTTATTATTTGAATCAATAAACACCTATTCACTTCACTTCAATGGTTATCCTAAGGGGTGGTTGTCCAGAATATAGGCATATCAAAAATAACGTGGACAGGAATATCAAAGGTAAAAAATATAAGTTTAAGTGTTTAATATGATTGTAAAAAATATTGCTTTAGAAAATATCATTGTGCATAATATGCTTTGTAGGTGTTATTTTATATGTGTTTTAATGTGGTGTGTTTTATTTTACGTAGTGCTTTTTAAATTTGTGTGTTTATTAAAATACCTTCTTACTTTTGAAGTGTTTGTAATTTTTATTTTCTGTAGCATTAATGTGTAAAAATAATGTATAAATGTGTTTGTTTTTTCACTAGCGGGATGTTGGGTTTTTAGGGGGTAAATTTAAAAAAAATGAATATTTTTATTTAATTATAGTATTATTTTAATAATACGGAAATTAATATTGTAAAATTAAGAATTGTTTTAATTAATATTTTGTTTTACAAATATTTCATCATGTATTGATAAGTTACAGTCATTTAAAAATTGTAGAAATGTTGGAACAAACTAAAACTTTTTACATTTAAATTGAATTCAATAAATGTATCGTTATAAAAAGGTTCTTGGAAATCTATATTTTGTAATTTTGTTTTTAAATGTTGAAAATTAAATCATACTGTCATTGATAATAAGTAGTTTCATTTTGACATTTTAAATGTATTTAAACAAATAATCAAAATTAAGTCTAATTAAATTATGAAAGTAGAATAAATATGTATTATTAAATATGCACTATCTATGCTTTATTCATTAGAATTAGTATATTTATATCTTACAGAGTTATTTATTTAGATTTGAATAAAAAATAGCATTAATGAATCTTTTATTATTAATAATGTAGGAATATGTTTCTGTTGTGGGGAGTATTTTTTATTAATGTACACATAATCTAATTTCTATTTATTATATAAATATACAATTAGTTTTATATGTTTTTAATATATTCAATGATTTTCACATTTGGATTATGTATTTATTTTTTATGTCATATTTCAAAAGTTGGAAATAAAATATAGTATTTTTAAAAAGTGATTAACACATTATTTTATATGGTAATGTTTCATTTGAAATATATAGGTTTTTAGTTTACATAAAAAATGATGTGTAACTTAGGAGTATTGATTATGTATATAAACTTGATAGTGTCCAACTCCTTCCCTAAAATGTTTCATATTGGTGTGGGAATAGTAGTTTGCCCTTTAGTGTCAAACAACTTCCCCTAAACAGTTTAGATTGGCTTTAGAACAGTAAAAGTTGCCCCTTTATTGTCTAACACCATCCCCAAAATGGTTTAGATTCAGTGGGACTAGTAAATGTTGCCCCTTTAGTGTGAAACACTTCCCCAAAACGGTTTCGATTGGATTGGGAATAGTAAATATCACCCTTTTAGTGTCCAAAACATTCCCCAAAATGTTTGGAATAGGAATATTTGTTTTAACCCTTCTTAACCACTCTTGGTCCCAACCCAATAGACACCAGAATCAGATTTAAAAGCTGTATGACTCACATAAACATCTGGATGCAAACCAACCATCTTTAGCTTAATGTAAGTAAGACAGAGGTAATTCTATTCGGAAAAGCAAATGAACTCTGGTCCAATGACTGGTGGCCTCACAGCCTTGGCCCTTGTCCATCTCCTAAGCCCATGGTACGAAACCTTGGAGTAAAAATCAATGACAAGTTGTCCATGAAAGATCATGTAAATCATATCTTGAGCACCTGCTATGGCATAATGCGAAGCCTTTGTAAAATTTTCCAATGGACTCCAGTAGAATCAAGGAAACCACTCGTTCAGGGTCTTGACTTCAGAAATACCCTGATGGCCTCCATCAATGAAAATCTATTTACCAGACTCCTGGGCCTTATTACGTAATGGCATTGTTTGCGCCCGGCACACCTTTGAAAAGGTGCGCCCGGCGCAAACAATGCCAATGTGCCCAATTATGGTGAATGCGCTGCCCTGGGGGCATTCATACATTCATGTGAAAACACGGAGCAGCTGCTCCATGTTTTCACAGTGCAGGCGGCACCCGCCTGCACTTTTAAGGGGAATAGAGATCCCCTTGCAGGCGGGTGCAGTCAGTGGCTGTACCCGCCTGCAATGGGATGTCTGGGGGGTCCATGGCACCCCCTTTATCCTCTGTAGAGGGCTGCTGTCAGGAGGCGCACTGACAGTGCGGCACCTTTTAAATGACGCACTGTCAGTGCGCCTTCTAAGGGCTTCTTTGACTCTGCGCCCGCATCTATAATATGGCGCAGGTGCAGAGTCAAAGGAATTCCCTCATTTGCATAAGGCACGTCCCAATGCAAATGAGGGAACACCCTCTGTTGATAACGCTGGCGCTTTAAGTGCGCCATCGCTATCGGTTTTATAGAAGGGGACGCACAAGCGTCTGCGCCTCCTTCTATTATTATTATTATTATTAATGCATTTTATAGAGCGCACAGCTACCTCCAACGGAAGTGTCCCGGCGCTAACGGTAGGTGCAGGTTGCATACAGGGACTGAGGAATTCCGCCAATGTACTAGGTTATGCTGAAGAGCCAAGTTTTCAAGGCCTTTCTAAACAAAGGCTCTGTCTTTGCCTTTCGGAGATGGACTGGCATAGAGTTCCACAGCAAGGCGGTTTTTACTGCAAAAGCCCGACCCCCATCCTAGCCTTTTAAAGCGCGGAGTCACCATTAGGTTCTGATAATTAGACCTCAGAGATCTTGACTGGTGATATCTCCGAAGTCTATGCTTCAAGTATTGGGGGCCAGTGTCATTAATAGATCTAAAGGCCAATATCAGTGCCTTAAACTCGATCCGTCTCTTGATCGGGAGCCAATGCAGGCTTCGCAGGTGAGGAGAGATATGATGGCGAAGAGGCACATTTCTTATTAGCCTGGCTGCAGCATTCTGTATAATCTGCAGTTTTCTTAACAGGTAGTCCGGGAGCCCCAGATAGAGACTATTCGCGTAGTCTACTGTCTATAATACCAAAGTGCCGCGGGGACGAGGAAAGCGGGTGCAAACGCCCGTTGCGCCCCCGGGGCACCCTATGTAATATCGCCCCAGGTGTTGAAGAACACCGCCGCCAGACTGGTGTTGAATCTAACATCGCATTCTCCGTCTAAACCCAGTTTAAAAGTTCTACACTGGCTCCCTATTAGGAAACGAGTTTGTATCAAGATCTGCCTGGTACATAAGACCATGTATGGAAATGGGCCAAGCTACCTGGACAAGAAACTTAACTGGTATTTACCTAACAGGAATCTTAGGTCAGGAACTAAACATCTACTCACCCCTCTCAGGGTCCGCACCGCCAAGAATGGTGGCAGATGCTTTTCTCATTTAGCTCCCCTTTTCTGGAATGAGCTTCCAACGCAGCTTCGTATGATCACCGATCACAAACAGTTCTGAAAGAAGCTTAAAACCTGGCTCTTTTGGTTGCTTTTCCTCCCCCTGTCTGCCATCAATCTTCATTTGTTTTCACTATAGCACTTTGAGACTCCTCTGGGTGAAATGTGCTCTCAATAAAACCTTATAACATAACATATAACATAGGGCCTGATTACAAGTTTGGTGGTGTTACCGCTAAACCCGTAGTCAGCCCGCCTGCCATATTCCGACTTGAATACAGGTTAGGCAGTTCTGTGGCGGCGGTCCCATGGCAGTGCCTTTCTAAGGCTCATAGGAGAGCCTTAGAGCCTGATTATGAGTCTGGCGTTCCACGGACCACCAGACTTATGGTGGTGCGGTGGTGGTGGTCCAGCCACTGCCACTGCGGCAGTCTGACTGCCCCATTATAATTTAGGTAGTCGAACCACCCTTGTGCTGCCGCAACCGCCAGGGATCCACAATCACTGCGGTGGGACGGTGGTGTGATGCCACAATATACTTTGCTGCTACGGCCCCGCCAAGCATATTACAAGTTTCCTCACTGCCAGCTGTCTCATGGCGGTGAGCATGCCATGAAACTGCCAGTGGTGAGGAAACTTAGCGGGCCCTACAGGGCCCCATAGTGCCTTGCTGCACGGGGTGGATGCAGGGGGGCACATGTTGTGCCCTCCTGTCTATATATACCCCCAGTTCCAGCACAACATAGACTTTACAGTCCATGTCGTGCTGGAACACGGTGTGGCTGACCCACAGCTCTGCCTTTCTAAGGCCTATGGAAGTCAGCGCCATGGGCCAGCTCCTGCAGGACCGCCCGCCCGGATTACAACTTGTAATCCTGTGGGCAGTCGACTTTGGCAGTGAGGGAGCGGGGCATTCCCGCACCGCCAAAGTTGAAATCAGCTCATTAGAAAGGCACCACTGTGGGAGCACAACAGCCCGCTCCTGCATGGACCAAAATGCACAATGTTGTGCATCTTGTTCTGTGCAGGAACAGGGGGTACATACAGACGGGGGCACACCATGTGCCCTCTTGCATTCACTGCCATGCACAGAGTCAACAGGGGGCCTTGTAGGTCCCCCTTCATTTCCTCACCGCCGGGCTCACCACCATGAAAAGGGTCGCAGTGAGGAAACTCATAATACGCTTGGCGGTGCCACTTCATATTACAGCCTCACAGAGTTGCTTGTCCCACATGTTCGTGTGACGTTTTCTGCCGTACGTCAACGCGGATTGCGTGTTCGGTTGGAAATATCGCACAAACTGCACCACGCGATCACACATGGGCGGGGCCATCTTGTTTCTTGCTCTGTTTGTGGTGCTGGGGCCTACTTTTTCATCCTTCCTTAATGTCTGTAATCCTTGGTTTTTAAAATCTTTATTATCTTACCCTTTGTCTTTCTAAGTGTGTATTTGTTTTTTTTTTCTACTTTACTGTGTGTTTTTGGTGAGTTTTGTACCTTATTTTTTAGCTTTCCTACTTCCTTATTACTACCCAGTCCTTCCTTCTTTTTCCCCATTTCCTTTTTGCTCTCTTTCCCCCCAGCCCCATGGCAGATAAGGGCGCCCCAAGGCGTGGCCGCCTTCCTTGCGGAAGGTAGGCCAGGCAGGGGTGCAGCCCTGTGCCCTGTTTTCCGAGATCGAGGTGGCAGCACTGGTTGTTTATATCCAGCGCCACCTCCCCTCCACCCTGGCAGCAGGTGGCAGGCCTGGGTCCAGGTACGGGATGCGGGAGCGCCAGCAGCGCTGGGCGAAGGTGGACCGGGCAGTTTATCGCTGCTCTGGGGTCCGGCCCACCCATAAGCAGTTGGCGCACAGCTGGTCCGACATTCTGGACCGAGAGCAGGACCTGCTGGAGCTGCTAGGAGTTGAGGTTGTGGGGTTAGGTGAGTAATTATTAAAATTATTAATTTTTATTATTACCTGTGTTCTATGCTATAGCTAATATCTTTTTCACAAATAATTAAGGCCGGGCGGAGCTGGCGTATCGCGACTACGCGGAGGTCCACGGAGCTATGAAAAAACTCCATGGAACTCCGCTCCACCACCCGCCTCCACCCCCCCTAATAAAAAAGATCTACAAATTAATGTAAAAAGAAATAAAAACACACTTACCTGTACTGCGGTGTCCCCGGGCTGCCCTCCTCCTCGCCGTCTCTCTCCTGCATTCGACGTACATCTTGCAAAAACTGCGCAAGCGTGCGCGTGCATGCGTAGTTCTCACAAGACATCTTGCGAGAAATGCGCATGCACGCGTGCCCGCATGTGCAGTTCTCTCAAGATGTACGTCCGATGTCGGCGAGGAGGAGGAGGGTAGCCCGGGGACGCTGCAGTACAGGTAAGTGTGTTTTTATTTCTTTTTACATAAATTTGTACATATTTTTTTTAGGGGGGGGGTGGAGTCGGGGGCTAGCCAAATCTGCTCTGCTGCGGAGTGGGAGTTTGCCCTATACTCCCCGTTCTCTGCTGAACGTAGAGTAGGCAAATCTCCACACACTCCGCTGGCGGAGCGGAGTTCTCCGCCCGCCCTTACAAATAATAGCAAGCATGCTGCTTACATGCAAGGAAGTTAAGTTTTCAAATATTATGTAATAATCTGTTATTCTGGACAGGTGCTTAGCTTACTTGGCGCTACCCAAATAACCTAGTTATTGAATCGCACTTGTTGCCACTCGCTTGGGCTCATGTGATTAGTGATGATTATGTAAGACGTTCTGTAATTCGTTATTTGTAATTTTGTAACTGCATGGTGCTTGCCAATGCCACACGGACGGTGCAGGGATGTTTGTGAACAACAACATCCATTTTTCAATGGAAGCTTGTGCTGCAGGCCTTTTTCGCCTGCCACACAAGCTTCCATTGACAAATGGAGGTTTGAGACCGCCCTATGGCCTATGGGCGATCGCATCAATTTGTAGCAGACTAGTGTGGTCGTCGTGACCGTGGCACTGACCTAAGGCCGGGCGGTTCCAGAACCGCAATGGCGTCCGCCCGGCATCATTGTAATCATTATAATAAGGCCCTTAGTGATTAGTGCATTGGCCTGTCAAAGGGTTTGACTTGAGACTGAGAGATTGCGAATGAGATTTGAGAAGAAGCAAACATCATGATTTGTTGCAATTTATTATTAGTAATTCCAAAATGCAAATGACTAAATTTGGAATAGGAGTGGACTAGGTAGGTAGGTTTTGGAAATTTTGAATAGGATAGGATGGTCCACGATATACTACTACTACTAGTTGATCTGATTTAGAAAAGTTCAATGTTATTGCGATTGCCTTTGCCTGTCAAATATTTTTGGGGGAGATATTATTTATTACCACTAATCTTTTTTTGTCTTTATGTTTTACATCAGCATCCAGGGGCAAGAAGAGGGCTGAGGCGGGTGAGGGTCCGGGAGCTGGAGGTGCCACCCAGAATTCCTCGGCCGATGGCTCTGCTGGCCCCAGTAAGTCCTCCCGGTGTTAACATTAATATATTTATTCCCCTAATTTTTCTGCTCCTTTTTGAATAATGTGGCGTCTACCCATTTATATATTATTTTTCCAAAGTCTGTCTGTAGCTTCCTTTCTTCTGCTTTTTCAGTCAGCTTTCCCTCTACCCGTTTGTGGACTGCCTAGTGGTGGTACTCAGAGAACCCATTGGTCACATAGTACTACTACTTCTCTACAATGCAGATTGCATGCCCATTGCCCAAGTAAGGTATTCTATACATGTAATAGATGAGAAGGCTTATAATCACTAAAACAAGAGAGTGGCAATGGTCACGTTGGACACCCCAAAGTTGTGTCTTCTTATTAGCTAGGCATAATATTATTAGCAGAAGTTGGTGAAATGATGACTGTGCACCATGTGTGTGAGGAAGTACAAGGAGGACAGCCCCATTGCATTAGCCAACCAAGGCCATATGATTTTTTTTTCTCAAAACATCAGATTCATCAATCAATAGCTCCAGCCACTCCTCAACAGCTTGTCTCTTGCCTTGACTTCAGGCTTTTTTAAAACTTTCCAACAACAAAATGCCCATCCTGATATTTTTTATAGAAGATACTGTCTGTAATGTATTTAAATTGTAGTGAATCATGTGTGTGGTGTTTTTTTATTTTGCTATAAAACAATTAATAGGGGGAGATGTATCTGGCATCTAAGAAATGTGTAATCTTTTTTTTCTAGCCGCACCGACCACCAGTGCCGGGGCTATGACAGACGGCGGCAGCCAGTCTGCAGTTGCAGCAGCAAAAGGGGATGAGCCAGCTGCAGTGGCGGGCGGTAGTAAGTCATATTGCTTGCTTATTATTGACAATTAATTAGAATTATAAGCTCACTGTAAAGGTGCAGTCTTGTTGCCTTGTGAACAACAGGTGAACACAGCAGGAGTTGAAGTTGAGCTGAGTAACTAATTGCCGCTCCTATCTTCAACTCAGCAGAAAACGTTTCATGAACAAGACCTTGAACTATGGGTTGTTGGAAAAGGGAAGGATGGAAGGAGAAAGGATGAATGAAATGTATTATATATGACTGAAAGCAAAGGATGCGTGGGTGAAAGAAAGCGCTGGATGCATAAATAGTACTATAGGTGGCTGATAGCTAGGATGCATGGGTGGGTGAAGGATGGATGAAAGGTTGATATATGGGTAGGAACGAAGCTTGCCTGGATGGGTGAAAGTGTATGTGGGAAAGGATGCCTGCCTGGGTGGGTGAATAGAATCCTGTGGTGGTTTCTTTTGATTGAAATAAGCTTGAGGACACATGGGTGGGTAAATGTCAAATGACAAATGTATGTTGCTGAAAGGTTTGTATTTGAGATCATGAGACTAGAGTGAGACAGAGAGCCATGTTTGGAACTTTGGATGGATGGCTATATGGATGGATGGGTAGTTTCAATGGTGAAGAGTGGATTGAGAGAATGTAAAAAAACTTAAATGGTGGTGAGTAGCAAAGCCAATGGTGAAGAATAAAAAATAAAATACTCGAAGAAAAATGCAATGATGAATGTAAAAATCCTTGGGAAGAAGAATAAGGAACTATGGTGCTCCTCTGTAGCGGTGTTCGTCTCACCTTTACTTGCCTGGAATGGTTTTTTTTTGTTTTTTTTTATTCAAATGGTTGAGGAGGTGGTATTTTAGACTCCTCCCTGGACTCACAGTAGTTTTCAAGCTCAACATTATGTATCCTTCCTACCCACCCATCATCAATCACCTCCCTCCATATCCATGGCATCATTTTCTATGTGTTTTGCTAAGAGCATTGTTTACAATTTGACTTTTTTCTTTCTTGATATATAGCTACTCCTGCTGCTCCACCAACCAGGCAGGAGATTGCAGCCCGGACCCAGCGGCGGAAAATGGAGGCCATCAGGGTCGAGTATCAGTGGCTGGTGGCCGAGGAGGATGAGGCAGAAGCTGCTGCAGATGCCCCGGGCCCCAGCCAGGCCCCAACAACCACCACACCATCGTCGCGGTCCAATGGGTGCCGGCCGGCGCCGCCTCCATTCCACCAGCACTGCTGCTCCCCCTTATTTCCGCCATTATGAGTGCTGCATCATACGAAGGCTGGCGGATATTGAAGCCAGGCAGGAACGGGTGGAGAGGCACCTCCAGAAGTTCCTTACCCGCCATTAGTGCTCTCTTCAGCCCCTTTTTTAACCTGTTTTTGGGTGGGTGGGTGGTAGTTGGGGGATTGTTTTTTTTTTTTATTTATGGACATTTCTTGGACACTACTTGGACATTGCGTGGGGTTGGGGAGAGGGTTGGGCCAGTTCTGGGTTTGGTATTTTGTTCAGGGAATAATAAACTTTTTCATACTTTTACATTTTATGAATATGAATGATTTAAATAAAGGTGCAGGGGTTATTGATTGTTTGTTTTACTTCTCAGTGCTGCCTTTGCCGCAGTCAGTTTTAAAAGTCTGCTGATAGTGTAAACAAAACAGTGATGCGGTACCCTCCCTTGTCCTACTACTCTCTCCTCCTAGTCTCTGCAGTGTACTCTGCTACTACTATATAATATTATTAACCCCTAAGGACTCGGAGGGGGTGGGGGGTGAATTACCTTTGTATAGAATGATTGCCGTTCAACAATGATCAATCAACCACAGTAACATAACATAACATAACATAACACAAGAAGAGAGTATGATAAGCAATGAAAAATTGAATTAATCAGAACAATGTTGAGATACTACGAACTGAACGAAGTGGACAAACTTAACTGGCTTAGACGCAAATTAATACAGTGCCTGAATGATGATGCTGGCAATGAGATGTTCCTCTGGAAAAAAATATCATACACTGTGCTGGCTGGGGTGGATATTGTATAATATATGCTGCCAGTGTGGGCTATGTGAGGTTAATTAAGAATAAGATCCTCCTCACCCTGTACTGAGTTGCTGTGTTGCTTTCACCACATCCGCCCCACCAAGTGTGTGATCAATTAATGGTGTAAAAATTGTTAAGTCACACCTCAATAACTCACACAGCCTGGGGGAAGAGGGTTAGGGGTTTGATGAATGGTTGGGAAGGGGGATTGAGGGAAAGGTTTGACAAAGACAAACACTACACATGGAACACTCATCTTGGCAGCCGACCATCATAAATCTGTTATGGGAGGAAAAGGAAATGCATGCATGATGATGAGTGGTACTAGACAAGTACAGGGAAGTACATTAATTATGCAATTGTGTATATGCCCCCAGTGAGACCCAAGTTACATACATTATATTTATGTTATGTTGTACGGGCTTAGAAAGATAGCAAATACAATTAAATGATCTGTAGGAGTAAAAAGCAAACATAAACACAACACACACAGTCGTAATGATTGAAGAGAAAAAAAAGATACTTTATAAATTGGGAGTTGCATCTCCGCATTACTATTGGACTGTCAGCCCATGAATCTTGGGTGCCTGGCGGATGCTGTTTGGTATGATAAGTGTGAGTTGTTTTTCCAGTATGGCACAGAGTAAAGGGCCTGTAGATGGAAAAACAAAAAGGATATTTAAAAATCAAGGAGAAAACAAAAAGTTAAACTGCATAAGGAGGAGTGCAACAACAAGACTCTCAGAGGCAGCATGGCTAAATCAGACTCTGTTTACGGCAGTTACCTCCAACAACAGGCCACCCCCACCCAAACTCCACTTAGCTTTGGATTTGAGCCAGACAGCACTGAGCACACATACTACACACAGCAACATAGCATTTTCCAAATGAAGTAAAAAATAAATGCACTGCTGTCAGTCACGCCACACTCACCGCCCACAACCACTACACAGACATGTAGGTATGGTCTCTGTTGTTGTTTACCTTTAGGCCACTTCAAAGTCATCATCAATCATCCAAATCGGTTGGTTTCAGTGAATGTGAAAAAACCCATCTTCTTCTGGTGGCACGCCCTGAGTTATTCCATTAATCATCTCTGCTACTCCTGACCTGACTTTGACTGCGAGTATGGTGGCCATGGTATCCAACTCCAAGTCCGTACCAACAGTGTCCGAATCCAGAGTAAGCCCTCCAGACTCGTCCACTCTCGTCTCAAAATGCAATGGATCGGCCTGAAGAAGTACAATTTTGTAATTGAACAAGAAGGGAAAGATTGACTTGTGTCACTTTGTAGAATAGACATTCAAAACAAACAACAATCACTCATCGTGCAATGCATGCCATCATTTACCTGTTCTTCCGGGGCAGTACCTCTAGGTTAGGAAAGGATAGATAGATAGTCAGGGCCCAGGGTTGGAGGCAGGCACACATTTGTTTGAATTCTCTATCCAATGTCTGGCTTGAGAGAAATGGCTTTTAGGAGAGTCAGGAGTGGACTTTACTTCTTCATTGACTGCACACAGTTGCAACTCTGATCCGGCAATAAAAAGAGTAAGACGGTGGGGATGTATTTGTGAACCATAAAGACAGTCACGCACACAAATAAATAATAATGTAAATAATGTTCCTTAGCTATATCTTTTTGGGGGGGCGTAAAAGAAAGAAAGAAAGTAACTGGAAATTGAAAGAGCCTAATTGTCAGGGAAGTAGAGCTCCTCCTCAAACTCTGGTGGTTCGCCCAGAAGTAGGTCACCTAACACACTACTTCCAGGACCTGAGTTGCCGACATCATCTTCCTGCTGTGCTACTTCAGGTATACTGTAATCCGGTGGTATAAAGTGGTGATTCATTTTGATCATAGTTAACCTCTCCACGTTGTGGGGCGAGAGACTGGTCCTTCTCACAGTCAGAACGGCACCATCAGCACTGAAAACATGCTCAGAAGAGACACTTGTGACAGGGCAAGCCAGATAGTTTATCGCCAGCCTGCTGAGCACTGGCCATTGGCGCCTTTTCCCATACCAATACAGCAATGGGTTTAGATCAAAGTAGACTTCTGTTGGGTCATCCAGATAGGCCTGGACCATCAGCTTAATGTTCAGGGGTGCTCCGCTTTGCTCGGCCTCTTTTGCCTTTGCCTCAGCACTGGACTTAAGCCCTTGCTGTAGAAACCATTTGTGTGGCAATTTTAGGGCTGATGCTCCTGTTGTTGTTGTTGTTGATGTTGTTGATATTGTTCTTGATGTTGTTGGTGAGTTTGGCTGCTGTGAGTCAACCACACTACCCTCATGCTCTGAAGTTGAACTTGAAGCCGGCTGCCCAGCAGTACTTGTTGTGCCCTGGAGTAGCGGGCCTGTAATTCCCGCCCGTTCTTTTTCTAGATGACTGGCTTCCACAGCTATCCAAGTTTTGTAGTTGGCAACATCCCCGTCTGAAAAAGGAATGAAAGTGTGCAGTAATGGTTTGTACCATGGATCCAGAATTGTGGCACAAATGTAATAGTTGGATGACACAATGCGTCTTTGCACCCTTGTATTTTCTAATACAGCGAAGGATTAGGCTTTCCACCAACTCATATGCTTCTTTTTTTTCCTCCACACCTGCATACATTGCAGACACCTTCTTCAGCTGTCCCTGTAGCATGTGCAACAATGGGGTAGCTTGGCCCATAGTACAGTCCTCCTTGCTGACTTCACGTGTGAAGACCTCAAAAGGAAGTACCATCTCTGTCAAGCATTTAACTAGGCCCCATTGGTCCACCTCAATGCTCATGCCTTTGACAGTAGCATCCCCTCTTTGCATGACATATTCATTGATTGGTCTGTACTGCTCAAACAGAGGTTCAAGCATGTAATAAGTTGAGTTCCAATGTGTTGGCACCTCCTGGATGAGTGCTTTAACTGGCATTCTATTATCACGCTGAATGATCTTCAGCTGCTTCTGGGCTTTAATAGAATGGCTGAAATGTGTGCAGATTCTTCTGCAGGTGGTCAGTAAGTTGCTGACTCGGTTTTCTTTTTTCAGAAAGTCTTGAACAAAGATGTTAATGCTAACCGTGGGCAATGAACTCTGCTCCGCTAGCGGAGATTGCGGAGATTTGTTAACTACGCATTACATTGAAAACACGGAATTCATGCAAAAATTCCGACTCCGTCACGTAGCGGAGTTAGCTACTACACCCACAACTCTTTGATAAGACAACTTAACCTTTACATGCTAAAAAGCATATAACCAATTCACAAAAGTGAACTTTGAAAAATATTAGGCAATGAGAGAGGTGATGATTTTGGGGTCACCCCTAACCTAGGGGAGAACCAAGCAGATGCCTTGAACACTAAGAGCATATCATGCTGAACGATTCGGTGGTGGTCCCATCCTCCTAGGACCACCCCAAGCAAAGTTATGGGCAAAAATACAATGCCAACCAAAGGCCCAGCAAAGCATTATGGGGCGAGATTCTAGAGTGCAGTGAATATTATAGTATTAGCTCTCAGCTGAGCCGGGAGAGCCTGCCCCTTGATGAATGTTTTGATATTGGATACTATAATATTCACTGCACTCTAGAATCTCGTCCCATAATGCTTTGCAGGCCTTTGGTTGGGATTGTATTTCTGCCCATAACTGACTGTGCTTGGGGTGGTCCTAGGAGGATGGGACCACCACCGAATCGTTCAGCATGATGTGCTCTTGGTGTTCAAGGCATCTGCTTGGTTCTCTCCCTAGGTTAGGGAGGACCCCAAAATCATCACCTCTCTCACTTCTTGCTTTATTTTCATTTTTACTTTTGTGAGATGAATATATGCATTTTAGCATGTAAAGATAGAGTTATTTGTTGTTTAACTAAAGGTACTGTTTGCTATATTTTCATTTTCGTGAGATGACTATATGCATTTTAGCATGTAAAGATAGTTATTTATTGGTTTACTAAAGGTATGTGAGACTTCTGGTTTATTAGTTGAGATGAGGAGAGTTTCACGAACACGGAATTCATGCAAAAACAGTGGAGTAAGCTACTGCACCCACAACCCTATGATAAAACAATGTTACCTTTACATGCTAAAAAAGCATATAACCAATTCACAAGAGTGAGCTTTGAAAAACATCAGGCAATGACAGAGGTGATGATTTTGGGGTCCCCCCTAACATAGGGGGAGGACCAAGCAGATGCCTTGAACACAAAGAGAATATCATGCTCAACGATTGTGGTGGTCCCATCCTCCTAGGACCACCCAGAGCAAAATTATGGGCAAAAATACAATGCCAACCAAAGGCCCAGCAAACATTATGGGGCGAGATTCTAGAGTGCAGTGAATATTTTAGTATTAGCTCTCAGCTGAGGGGAGAGCCTGCCCCTTGAGGAATGTTTTGATATTGGATACTATAATATTCACTGCACTCTAGAATCTCGTCCCATAATGCTTTGCAGGGCCTTTGGTTGGGATTGTATTTTTGCCCATAACTGTGCTTGGGGTGGTCCTAGGAGGATGGGACCACCACCGAATCGTTCAGCATGATGTGCTCTTTGTGTTCAATGCATCTGCTTGGTTCTCTCCCTAGGTTAGGGAGGACCCCAAAATCATCACCTCTCTCACTGCTTGCTGTATATTCATTGTCACTTTTATGAAATGACTATAATATTATCAAAGGTATGTGAGGTTTCTGTTTTATTAATTGGCATGAGACGGAACGGAGTTGCGGAGCGGAGTTCACAGAGTTTTTGTTCAACTCCGCAGAATTCCGTGTAGTGGTACTCCGCCAACTACGCCCACCATTAGTTAATGCAGTGCGCCAAACACAGGACCCTGAAATAGCCACCATCGGACATGGCCTTAACTATATTACTGCCATTGTCTGTGGCAACAAAACCAATGTTAAGCCCTCTTGGTTGCAGCCATTCAAAGACCTTGCTGTCAAAGTCTTCCAAAATGTTTGTAGCAGAATGAGATTGCTCCATAGCGCACATGGCTACAGTTGCATGTTTCTGAGCGGCATTAAAAATCTCAGCAGTGTCAACAACACCTGCTGCAGATATCTTTTCTTTAACCCCCACAAAAGAGATCCCATGTGCAGTGATGCACATGTAATCAGTGGCTTGGCAACTGGTCCACCGCAGGAGGGGAACTTGTCATCACCCGCCGGTCAACTGCGCCTCGCCCACTCCAGGTACCCGCCTGGGGGCCGGGCCACAGAGAAGTCTGGATCATAGGCCATTCATATGTGAACAGGTTGAAGCAACATTTTTTCACAGGCAATTCTGCGCACAGGGCCCGCCATGCGGGTTGGAAGGTATCAATGCATGGTCAAGGGGGATTGAGGTTCGATCAATTCCAAAAGCTTGTTGGTCCTTTGTTGCTTAGGTCCCAAGAGTCATCCGCCGCGGTGATTATACATCTGGGAGGCAATGATTTGGTGCACATGGGTTGGAAGTGAGTGGTGGAGGCTGTAGTCACACAAGTAGGTTGATTGGCCAGGCAATGCCCTCAGTCTGTTAGTATGGTCTCATATGATCCCGAGGTTCCAATGGAGGGGGGGAATCTGTCTGGGCTTTGAATCACTCCGTAAAGAGGATTAATAACAGGATTGACAGACTTTTCAGGACTCCTAAGCTGCGGACAATTCCACATGGGTGCATCCGGGGGGAGCAGTTCTTTTTGCAGGACGGGGTTCACCTTTCTAAATTGGGTAATGACTTGTTCCTGGAGAATATGCTAGCCTGGATGGGAGGGACAACACACGGGGCATGACCTTTGTGTCAGCAGCGGATGGGGGGGCCAGATAGTCGGTCAACTATACTGGCCTGTGGCGGTAAGGTCATGATTGCTAGGTCAAATTTTACATCTCTTAGTAGGCATCCTATTGTTTAACGGGGATGCCTGGGGGGGGCAGTGGTCCCTCATCACACTCCAGGGGGCACTGGCGACCGGTAGGCTGAAGGGAGCAGGGGGTAGGGAGTTCCGCTTCCGGTAGGCCGCTTGGGCCAACCCCAGCGCAGGTGCATTGGGCGCCCATGTGGCATAACATCAGCCCCTGGGAGGTAGGATAGAAGGGCGTAGGGGGTGCCCGTGAAAAGAATCTGCTGAGCACACGGGCCTCCTGTGCAAGGTCACTCCGGCAAAGGGGGACCTGGAAATTAGTGGGGAACAGTCATGACCTTGCACGTAGGCTCATCCAGGATACGCAGAAAACAAATGTACATATTCCAGTTTTAAGTTAGGTATGGCTATGTATTAGATTCATGTTAAGGTTAGCCATAAATGATGTCCAATAACTGTATTCAAAAATGTGATTGAATATGTTGTGGTTTTCTACGTATATTTTAAATTTGATTGTGGTATGAAATTTTGTTATGTTTTATTAATTTGTAATAAAATACGGCCGGGGTTCTCCGACCCCTAATCCAAAAGAATTGTATTGGATGTTTTACTATCGATACCTCGGGGGAGAGAGGGTTCAGGGGTAGGGTTTAACTGATCATTTCCTGGGAGGGGACTCGGCAGTAACAGGCCATATATGAAAGCGCAACCGGGAACTCGGTCACGCCGTCAATATGGCCGTTGTGCCGGTCCCCGGTGTACTTTCACGGTGGGGAGGGGCGGGGCCAGCGCTGGAGATGCGCTTGGGGCCCGCCCTCCCCGCACTCACCCATTGGCCAATACCGGCGTGCCCCGGAAGCAGTTTCAAGCGCTTCCGGGCAACGCAATGGAAACGGGTCCCGGATCTCGCCGGGACCTGTTTGAACCTGTTCTTAGGGGGAAGCGCTCTTTAAAAAGAGCAGCAGAGCGGCAGGAGAGTCTCTTCTTCACCGCTCTGCCCCCACGATCGCAGCACCTCGCCACCACACGCGGAGGGCTCCTTGAAGCCTCCGTTTTGTTTCCCCACCCACCATCCCCTGAGGTAGCGAGGTTTTATGGAGTAGTTTCTGTCAGGCTTGTGTTAATCGGTTGTTTGCTTGTAAGGTTTTAAGTCTGTAAGTGAGTTGTCATTGTTGTGAAAGAGAACCATTTCATTATGTTTTCCTTTACAGGTTAATGTCAATTTTCACTTGTCGTATTTTATGTCTGAGTATCCTTGGTCTGCAGTAAGGTCATGATTGCTAGGTCAAATTTTACATCTCTTAGTAGGCATCCCATTTTTTAACGGGGACGCCTGGGGGGGGGGGCAGTGGTTCCTCATCACACTCCTGGGGGCGCTGGCATCCGGTAGGCTGAAGGGTGCAGGGGGTATGGAGTTCTGCTTCCGGTAGGCCGCTTGGGCCAACCCCTGCACAGGCGCATTGGGCGCCAACGTGGCATAACATCAGCCCCTGGGAGGCAGGATGGAAGGGCGTAGGGGGCACCCGTGAAAAGAATCTGCTGGGCACACGGGCCTCCTGCGCAAGGTCACTCCGGTAAAGGGGGACCTGGAAATTAGTAGGGAACAGTCATGACCTTGCACGTAGGCTCATCGAGGATACGCAGAAAACAAATGTACATATTCCAGTTTTAAGTTAGGTATGGCTATGTATTAGATTCATGTTAAGGTTAGCCATAAATTATGTCCAATAACTGTATTCAAAAATGTGATTGAATAGGTTGTGGTTTTCTGCATATATTTTAAATTTTATTGTGGTATGAAATTTTATTATGTTTTATTAATTTGTAATAAAATACGGCCGGGGTTCTCCGACCCCTAATCCGAAAGAATTGTGTTGGATGTTTTACTATCGATACCTTGGGGGAGAGAGGGTTCAGGGGTAGGGTTTAACTGATCATTTCCTGGGAGGGGACTCGGCAATACCAGGCCATATACGGTTTCAAACACATAGATGTGGAAAGTACCGTCGTCAACAATACAGATGCAAAGGAAAACTTTACAAAACATGTTGTTTGGATTCCCATGACCTGTCATCTCAGAAGGAAGAGTCAACAGCTTTTTGTCTGCAGTCAGACTTACCCTGACATGGAAATCACACAAAAATGCATACAACCTGAGAAGAACAGATGCTTCCAAGTACATCAATGACTTCAACCCTGTGAGTCTGAAGATGTGGAATGCAAATATGTATCTACAATTTGTTGCAGACAACTCCATCACTGTTGCTTGCTACGTGACTTCATATATAACAAAATCAGAAAAGATAGAGATGAAAGAGATGTGGAAAAAGATTTCTGCAAAAAAGTGTCTTACCAAGAAATTGTACAGCTTCAGCTTGAAAATGCTTTCCCACAGAGAAATAGGTTCTTATGAATGCTCGGCATGCAGCCACTTATACAAGCACTCACTCACTTATACAGCTACTCACATACCAATTCATTAAGTAATACAGCTACTGGTCCTAGCAGTAAATCACCTATACAGCTACTCACATGCATACTTATTCATTTATTTATTTGTTTATATAGCGCCTGAATCGACCCCCGAAGGGGTATCTCTGCGCTTCGGACGGGCAGCGTGAAAGTAGTGCTACTACAGCTGAATCAGAGACAGAAAAGAGTAGTCTTGAGCAGCTTCCTAGATTGCAGATGATCAGGGCATCCATTCAGCTACTCTCACACACACTCACTCACCCATATAGCCACTCACACACCCACTCACTCACTCACTCACTCACCCATAGTCCTGCTCATCTACCTTCTCAGTCATTCAGAGAACCACTGACACACCCATTCACTTATCCATTGGTCTAATTATACACCCTCTTGCTCACCTATACAGGTACTTACACACACACTCATTCACTCATACAGCATTTACACAGCTACTCACTTCTGATTTACCTTCTCAAACAGCAAGTCATTCACCCATACCCTCACTCACACAGCTACTCACTCACCCATATATCCACTCACACATCCACTTATTCATCCATACAACCACTCACACACCCAGTCACTCATCCATACAGCCTCTCAACAGAGTCACTCACCCATACAACCACTCAAACACCCATCCACGCACCCATGCAAGCACTCACACATATACTCACTCATCCATACAACCACTCACATAGACATTCACTCTCCAATACAGCCACTCATACAACCAATCAGTTATACAAACACACACTTAAACAGCCACTTAGTCACTGATACAGCCACTCACAAATCCACTCACGGACCCATACAGCCAATCACACAGCTTCTCACTCACCCATACAGCCACCCATATAACCACTCATACACCCACTCACTCACCAATACAGACACCCACACACCCATTCATTCACCCATATAGCCACTCACACAGCCACTCACTCACCCATACAGCCACTCACACACCCACTCACACCCACTCACTCATCAGTACTCCCAGTCACATAGCCACTCCCACACCTATAGAGTAACTCACACACCCATTTATTTACCCATACAGGTACTCACACACCCACTTATTCACCCATACAGTCACTCACACACCCACATATTTACTCATACAGTCACTTACACACCCACCCAAACACCTATACAGTCACTCAGATATCCACTCACACACGGATACACAGTCACAGAGCCACTCATATGATATATGTTAGAAATAGTTCACTCATTAGTAGTACACAAATTATAGTAAATTAACTTTTTGTAGTACCTTGGTATATTGTTTAACACTCAAACTTTTAGAAATTACTCACAATCACTGGATGATGTCATGAGTGATGTCATTTGAGATGTCATCAGTGATGTCATGAGTGATATCATTGACCATGTCATGAGTGATGTAATATGTGAGGTCATAAGCAGGGCATTATGGGGGCATGAGTTATAGTTAGCTCAGCTAACTATAACTGCTGAATTTCTCTGGTTTTGTATGAGTGAAATGTCAGCCTAAGTATAACGTCCCTGTAACCTTTGGTATTTTCTGTGAATTTCTAAGGTTTTTTTAAATGCTAATTCCTAACTATAACGTCCCTGTATCCTTTGGCTTTTTTCAGTGAATTTCTAACATTTTGTTTATTCTATTTCATAACTATAACGTCCCTGTATTTTTTTCTATAATTAGATATTGAACATTACATTTGCATGGTGCACCACTTACTGTTGCATTTGTCATCTATTAATTAAAAAAGTACATTAATCATATTATTTCAAGATATTTTTGATTTTTACAATGATGTCGTGATTGCCAAGGACAGACCGCGAATACCGCGTGTTTTTCAGAAAGTGTAAAACACATACATAGACATATTTTAGTTAGAGTTTCAGTGTAGCTGTTTAGTAAGATACTAATTTTAATTTCCACTTTGTATCCATTTGTCAAAAAATACATTTACCTTCTTCACAACAACACCGGAGGTCACAATGTCGTCAGTACTCACAAAAACAAATGACAAAGTGTAAAGAAGATTTATAGACATATTTTACGCAAAGTTTGAGTCTAGCTGTTTAGTAACATATTGGTTTAACTCTATTTTAACAACACATTTGTAAAAAACGGCAGTTTCGAAAAATAACTTTCAACATTGGAACTCACGAATTGATCATAACTATCAAACAAATTTTATTGGTTTACACAGTTTTACAGCTAAATTGGTGAAATGTAAGACATTATCTCGGGGCACAGCAAAAAAATATTCATGTGGTGCAACAAGCATGATGTACCACTTGAAAACATACCACAAGAAGCTACTTAAAATTCCACAGAGAAAAAAAGGAGAGGGATTATCAGCCTCCAAACCTCCATACTAGGCCTGGGTGGTGAACTCTGCTCCATTCACGGAGTTTGCAGAGTTTTCCTGCACTCCATGCTCCGCAGATTTTTTTCCCCGCTCGCAAACGGTAAGTTGGCAACCGCAAGCTGCCGCTCAGGTACAATTTCTACCCAAGCGGCAGGAAGATCAGCGCAAACGGCAGTTCGCACTGCACTCTGCCACTTGTGGAACTCCGTGCAGTTTTTTGTCACTTCACGGAGTTCCGCCTAGCGAAACTCCGTGAACTACGCCCAGGAAGACTCCATACCCTGCTCCTGACAACAAAGTTCCAGCTTAAGTGGAGAGAATATGCAGTTAAATGTCACCAGAACTAAAGTGTTTTGCTATATTCTGCATGGATTGCAACACCATCGTAACAGACAGGGAGCAATGTGTGGATGTAAGTTTGCAGAATGTGAAAAACCATACTTGTTAATTTGTATTCTTTTTTTATTGCGGCAGTTCAAGCAATGTGAAAAAATGTGATAAAAAAATGTATTAGAATTTTATTTTGAACATTCGGCAACCAAAACAAGATACAGTGGTAAAGTGGGAAGAAGAGACTTCTTAGATGCAACTTAACGCTGCTGGTATTATAGCGCCTCCGTTTAGTTTTTATCTGTAGTAACAGAATGTAGTCCTAAAATGTTGTAGAAATTCCTCTCCTCCAGTTAAAAAGAGTTTTTCATTTCTAACAACATGCTGTGGACAATACGCCTAATAGTAAAATTTTTGAGGCATCTTGGTGAACATTTAGAGAAAACACTAGTAATTCAGTACAGTACTCTACCTTTTAGACCTTTCTGTAGCTCTGTTGGTGGTAACTTGACTGTGTTTGGCTCCATACGGACTCTAGCCTGAAATGGAAGTATACTTCGGGTAAGAATTCACTCACAAACATTTAAACCTCAAAGTGGTCCTGGAATGGCAACCGGTACTAGCTTGTTATGCGCAGCACTAGCAGGCATTTTATTATCAACTAATTTATTGTAACAATGCTTACATATATCTTTCTGTTTTGGACAAGACAAAGCATTCCTCTACAAATAAGTACACATAAAACCTTTCTCAGTTATCATTATTTTCTTTTTCACATTTTGAATACAAGTCAACAGTCCGTGTTTAAATCTTGTAGTGAGTGTGTTGATAACATATACAAACATACTCTGCTTTTTAGAGCACACTGCGTTAATTTTTTTTATCTCATCTTCAAAGCTATCAACTATCATACCTGTGTCCTGTTCTGCTACAATTCTTCATTTTCCATAGAGTAGTGTTCTGAACAAAAGAAACGAAACTGGACATCATCACAAACTGTTTCTATCTCTGACACAGTAACATACAAAAGTGCTCTATTCATTTCTCGTAAACATAAAGCAGGAATTTTCACATAGTGCAACCTCCTAACTAAAGTTTGCATTGTTGAGAGTGTACAGCTTACATCCTGAAATGATGAAAGGTGCTTTGGCATAGTTTCTTTGATAACAAGGTAGTGAGTGCCCCTCCAAATGTGTATGCTTTCTAACCTTGCCAGGATCCATTCCTTTTTAAGTATTTTTTCTGTCTTTTAAACTTCGCCTTGGAAAGATATGTAGAAATGCTCTTAGTATATCAATGGATTGTTGTTGAATACTGCAAAAACCTCTACAATTCCATTTGTATACAGGGCCTGACTAAGCCTTCTCTGTACCTCTTCTGCAATAACTTTTTCTACATTTCTAGATACACAATCCCCTTTTTTGCTCTAGGAGTGCCATTTTTCATTTCATAACATCGTCCTCTTTCATCAATACCATAAACTAATGTGTTATCCTGGAGATATGTTTATTCATTAAAGAAAGGCTCAGTAGTAGAAGTATGTATCTATTCTCCACTAAAAACTGTACTAAAGTTAGTTCTATTGACTAATCCTTTCTTCAGGTTTTGTCTCCTCATGTTCAAAACTATTTTGTCAAGAGTCTTTATTCTATTTATAATCAAAATGAAAAGTTTCCTCTTCAAAGCAAGTGCCTTTTCAACTACTCCCTCAACTAGTTCCTAAAGTTTCATTCCCTCTCTCCTTCTATACTTTTTCATATTTCTCAGTAGATTTACAACCACTCTAATACAAAACATCCTGGTTCTAATTTCCTTTAACTGCTTCTTTCTGCTGGTTAAGGTGTGTCCATCTTTGCTACATTCTTTCATGTTTTTGTAATATATATATTGTCCACTTTTATTTTTATTATTTTGTAATCTTTACAGGTGTCCACATATATTTTTAAGAATTGACTTTGTCCTCTTTCCAGTAGCTCTTTTTTCTTTTACTACTTTTTATGCATTTTTCCCCTTTTCTGTCTCAGTTCTGCAGAGATACTGTAGTTGCTTCTGATGCTTTAACTCGAGCCAACAAACTACTTTACTACTGGCTCGCATATAACGACAAAATCGCCAAGATCGAACTCTCACTAGTCACCAACCACATCCCCTCCACCGAGAACCCGACGCTTGGAATCAACGACAGCGCATCAAAGAACCCTCCAAAACACTGGACCTCCTTCAATCCCATTCAGGAAGCAGAGATAGTCAAACTAATCTCCAGCACTAAGCCCTCATCCCACGCCCTTGATCAGTTACCCCCTCAACTGACCAAGGACCTGAAACTCGTCCTAGCATGGCTCTGGTGCAAGATCATAAACAGCTCCTTGAGATCCGGAGTCATACAGACTGCCTCAAAGTCGGACAAGTCACGCCACTGTTGAAAAAGCCCGGCCTAGACACAAAGGATCTGAACAACTTCAGACCTACCTCTTCTATCCAAAATCCTGGAAAGATGTGTACTTCCACAACTGACCCAACACTTGGACAACATCAACCTTCTAGATCCCCACCAATCGGGTTTCAGAAAAGGCTGCAGCACTGAAACTGCGATCCTTAACGTCATAGATGATATACACAAGTCACTTGACTCGGACTAATGTTGCCTTCTCATTCTCCTGGATCTATCGGCAGTGGGCAGAATTTGCGTAGTCGCGTTACGCAAAGTTCTGCGAAACGGTAAAAAATCTCCGCGAGCACGCAAAAGTTCTGCGAACACGCAAATGCTTTTTTCCTGTTCGCGATCGCTGTTTGCGTGCTCGGGGGGAAATATCTCGCAAACACGCACTTTGAAAGCGCGAACAAGCAAAAAATTCCACAAAGCTGCGGATCGTGGAATTTTTGGCAATTCCGCGTTCTCCGCGGAACGTGAAATTACCCAAATTCCGCAAATTCCGCGAGCGGAACGGAATTTACCGCCCAGGCCTACATTCGATACGGTCAACCACAAACTTCTCATCAAGGTTCTTCAAGAAAGGGCAGATCTTGAAGAGACGGTCTTACACTGGTTCTCCTCCTTCCTCCACAACCGCTCACAAAGAATAAAAATCAAAAACTTCGAGTTCGACCTTCACCCCGTAAACAGGGGTGTTCCTCAAGGGTCAGTGCTCTCCCCTCAGCTTTTCAACATCTACATTGAACCCCTCACTACCCTACTCAAAAATCTAACATCCCTTTCCACCTATATGCTGACGACACACAGATCTATATGGAAACCACCTCCATTGATGACATCCAGAGACTCAACGCCACGATCAGAGAGGTACAACATTGGCTCTCAAGTAATCATCTAAAACTCAATCAAAAGAAAACGGAAATACTCCTCATCTCCAACAAAGAAGAGAACCCCCAAATTGCAGAATGGCTCAAAGCTATTGATGCTCTCAATGGTAACCTCACCCTGGCAGACTCAGTAAAATCTCTAGGTATCACCCTAGACCCGAAACTGGACATGAACAAACACATTAAAACCTCTGAAAAAAGCGCCTTCCTTAACTTGAAGCTACTGCACAAAATAAAACCCTTCCTCCCACCCAAGGACCTTCAACAAGCCACTCAAGCACTAGTGCTGTCCAGACTAGACTACGGGATTGCAGCCCTGGCTGGTACAGCAAAATCCCACCTCGCCCCCCTCAAAACAACCTTCAATGCTGCAGCCAGAATGGTCACCGGAACTAAGAAATTCGACCACATCTCGCCCGCACTCAGAGAACTAAAATGGCTCCCAATTGAAATGCGGGCCAGCTTCAGAACAGCCTGCCTCACGCACAAAGCCCTTCACACAGGCAAACCAGAATACCTGGCTTCCAAACTCAAAAAGGCCGGCCAGACCAGGAACCTCAGGAGCTCCAATACTCTGCTACTCATCCCGCTGAAAACATGCAAACAAAAAACTGCGGCCAGGTAGTTTACCGGTAACGCGCCCAAAATCTGGAACTCCATTCCCCCCACATCAGAACGATCCCCTCTTTTGCAAAATTCAAAAGCCTGCTTAAAGTCCTCTTCCTCGATCGAGCACTAGCGAACCGATAGGATCCACGGAAGTGCCTTAGCCGGCACTCCACCTGACTTTAACTCTGTGTCATGTGACATTGACTTCCGCTACCGCCCAAACTCCCTCCGGAACCCTACCCCTTCACTCCGCCCCGAATAAGAAAACTTAGCGGCTACTCGTTCTGTGTGACCTACACTCATCATGTTTCTTTTCGTTCAATTTTTTTAATTTTTTTTTTTTATTCCTTTGTTTGAACTCTACTCGTCACGAATCACTATGTTCTACTATGATCTCTGTGCTGCTTGTTTGCATATAAGTCACTTGCTGTGAAGCGCTCCGATGCCCTCGGGTCCAGCTAGCGCTATATAAAACTCCTAAAATAAAATAAATATAATACAAAAACTGTTTTTATGTTATTTTGCTCTTTTAAATCTATAGATCAACCTAGCTATATATCACTACATGCACGTACTTCAATATACCAAAACCAAATGAAAACACACATCTTTATTTATTAGTTATCTTTTAACATTATAGCACCCTCTTTTATAACACAGTTGCATCATATGTCAGTTCTCACTTATACATGGTGAAAGACCAGTTTATCCTTTCTGTAGTAAATTTTAAAATGAAAATCAACCAAAGTGTATAAGTACATACAGTGTCTCAACACTGTAAATCCAAAAATACAACATAAGAGCTACTTGTGTACCTCTCTACCACTGTGGTATATTTAGTATCTCAGTACTTATCTACTTAAATGTATCACATTTACATTTTGGGAAAGAGTGCATATACAAATCTGCAACTTAATCTCTATCAGAGTATATAGCTCACTAATTCTTCAGAGTACATGCAAAGAGTGTGTCACAGCTTGCATATATAATTCACCGGAGGGTTCTAAAAGACTACATATTACTCACTAAAACTTGTAAATACATGTGTTTGAATACATGAATGCTCCCTGGATGATTGAATGAGTGTATAGGTAATGCATACGTGATTCCCTGAGGATACAGGTAGTGTCTGGATGATTCCCTGAGTATATGACAACTCCATGGGTCATTCCATATCTGCAAAGTTACTGCCTGTATGTTTGCATGAGTATATCACTATTATGTGGGTGTTTGGATGAGTGCATGAGTAGTACCTGAATGATTAGATAAGTGCATGACTAATGCCTCAACAATTCAATACATGCATAGATAGTGGTTGGATGATTAAATGAGTGTAATTCTAGTGCCTGTATGGTTGCAGGAGTGCATAGATAGTGTATAGGTGATTTAAAGAGTACATGGATAGTGCATATATGATTGTTTAAGTACATGCAGAGCACCAAGCAGATTGAATGAGTGCATGGGTAGTGTTTCAGTGATTGGATGACTACATGGCTACTGCCCATGTGTTTTTGGTTCATTGAACAGGAAGGGCCTGGGTGTTTAGATAAGAACGTAGGTAGTGCCTGGATAATTGAGTGGGTGCATCAGTAGTGCCTGGCTGATTAGATGAGTGGATGACTTGTGTCTGAGTAATTGAATCAGTCCATTGTTAAAGCTTGAGTGATTGGATGAAAGCAAGTGTACTGCTGGGGTGATTGTATTATTGCAAGAATATTGTCTCAGTAATTGAATGAGTGCATAGGTACTGGATGAGTGATACGTTCACTGCAATGGTACTCCCTGCCTAATAAGATGAGTGTGTGAGTAGTGCCCGAGTGTTTGGATGAGTGCATGGGTTGTGCCTCAGTATTTCGATGAGCACATGGGTTGTAAGTGGATGTTTGGATGAGTGCATGGATTGTGCCCGGGTGTTTGAATGAATGCATAGGTGCAGCCTTGGTGATTGTATAAGTGAATGGTTAGTGCCTGTGTGATTGGATGAATGCATGGGTAGTGCCTGCATAGTTCAATGACTTCATAATTAGTGCCTGTGTGACTGCAAGAGTGCATGTGTAGTACCTGGGTGATTGAATAAGTGTGTGGATAGTGCATGAGTGATTCGATGACTGCCTTAATAGTGGCTGGGTGATTGGATGAGTGCCTGAGTAGTTCCTGGCTGACTATGAAAGTACCTCCATTTCTGTTAGATACATAACACTTGTGGCTATATCTGTGACTCATTGTTTAAGTCAATCTGTCAGTATCGAACTAACTATTTTAGTGTATCTATCCTGCTCTACTAAGCTATGCGTGAGTGAAGTCTACATATGGCACTTGATATATAATTGAATACAAGGCACTCTAGGAGCATACATTGCTTTGTTACTCAGCGTGCACATGCATTACTAAATTCTAAAACTGAAAACAACAATTCTCACTGTTTTAAAGCAGAACACCTTTTCTTAATAGCATACCTGCATAATTTCTCAAATATTTATTCTGTCTTTAAAACATATATTCAGCATTTCTAAAAGACAAGTTACACACCAAGTGAAGTTAGCACAAGAACTCTCAACAGACATTCTGCACTATTAACCCTCCTCAATTTTAAACACAGCAAGTTTAAAGAAATGCACCACCCTCACCATATACATGACATTTTCAACAGCCTTAAAGAGCACAGATCACCATATAAACATATGTGTGATTTCATAATAGATATACACCTTCAGGCCATCTTTCCAAAAATATATACTTCTCTATATTTTTTAGTAAACTCAAGAGTCTCATCGAACATATCTGCAACCAGAAAAACCATATCTCACCATCTAAACATATGCAAATTGGTCATATAAGTTACAACCCACATTGCAATCACTTCCTAATACATACCTAACAGGCAATACTACTTTATAATTCATATACAGACACAGCACATTTTCTTATCTTGTATTCATGACTACACAACGCCTGTTTAGTAATGTGACTAACAGTACTATAATTCCCAGAATGCAAATAACATAGATCTGTCTATTCCGGACATGATGCTTAGATATTTAAAACATTGGCATTTTAAAGGCATTGCTCATGGTAACTTTCAACATTACTAACATCTTAAACACATACCCCCGCCAGATACAGTTCATCTGATATATTTTTTTTCAAATTACTGTGATACTGTTTTTTCTCAAACTCCCATATATAAATCTTCATTTCTAATCTACATTTCTTATGTAATTAAAAAGTTATATACATACCAGTGAATTCAGCTTGTAGATTACATTGTTGTTTTAGCTCTTTCTGGATAGTTGTCACACTGTTAAGATTTGTAAAAACTAAGTACAAGAATTGTGCCCTACTCTCATACAAAGCAACTATAAAATGCCAACCTCTTCAACTTTCCACTCTATGATCATGAGGAAGGCAGCAAATTAAATCATGTCTTTCATTTTAGACTATACTCGCTCAACTTGTGAATGGTTAGCATCTGTTAACCCTTTCCCTCTCTTTCAAAAAAAGATTCTTGTCTCTGCATGTTTGTGATGTTTTTGTGATGATCACGGAGTAATCGCAAAAAGGAATGGGAGTCCAAACCTATATCTAGCTTCAGTTTTTTAAAATGTAAATACTGCACAACAGTTTATTACATAGTGCTCAATTGGAATTTAAAGTTTACCATTACTTAAATTGTGTCATAACTCCTCAAAATTTTAAAAAATGTTCTCTCTTTAACACCCTTCCCCCCAAGACACTCTTAGCTCAGTGTCTATAGCAACCCAGTAGAACCAGTAGGTCACAAGTTCACAGCACATTCTAGAAGGAATACGTTACTTCCAAATGAGATACAGCAGGTTTAGTTTATTCCACTGTTTCAAAAACATATCCATGTCTGTATTACATTTCTTTTTTTAAACAACAGCCAATAATAGGACTCCTTCCTAATGCATCCAACACACTTCCTAATTGTATTGACTTCCATACTGACAGCATCCAATGAAATATATATTTTTTTTAAAAAAGAAAACACCTACATTTTAACTTCTTTTCATTTGGAAAACTACCTCATTCAGCTCCAGCATTCTCCTGACTGCTATTTCTCCTTCACTTCGAAATGCTTAGAGTATGCATTCTTAGCCACAGCTATGTCTATTGGGCTAAAGAGGCTGAAAAAAGAGGTATTGACAGGGACTTGGGTTTGCAAAATGTGGAGATTACTTGGTTTGGCCGGAGAGGCTTAAAGTTTCATCAGTTGCTGTCCTTGGTTAAAACCATTGGGCCCGATTCACAAAAGTAATCTGAGACAAAATCCTAACTTTACGACTATCGGTATTCACAAAAGGCATTTAGGAGTAGTAAAGTTAGGATTTTGTCTTAAGTTTGTCTTAAGTTTTGGTCTTAAGACAAAATCCTATCTTAAGTTTAACTTAAGTTTAACTTAAGGCCAAAATTTAAGACAAACATAAGACAAAATCCTAAATTAAACTAAAGTTAGGATTTTGTCTTAAGACCAAAACTTAAGACAAATTTAAGACAAAATCCTAACTTTACTACTCCTAAATGCCTTTTGTGAATACCGAAAGTCGTAAAGTTAGGATTTTGTCTCAGATTACTTTTGTGAATCGGGCCCAGTGTGTATAGTTGAGCTACTCACCTGATGATTGTGCACTGTGGTGGCAATGACCTAGGTACATTGACTGGAGTAGGGCTGGAAATCCTAATGAAGGATACCTTTGCAGAACTGATGTCACTTTTTCTCACACTGTTTTGGTGTACTCTAATATATGCCAAAGACAGAAATGGAAATGGTCAAATCAATTCTGTCCACAGATTGACAAAGCCAGGAAACATGTTAATAAAATTGTTTCTACTTTTCTCAGAGACTATAACATGGGCTCTATCTACAATAATCTGCATGTTGACATGCATGGAATATATAGAGGTGATGGGGTTCTCTTAACAGATGAAGGGAACAGGGTGTTTCTAGGCAATCCGAAACTATGCATACAGTCTTATATGTAGCTGTCTTATACACACTCTCAACACACAGGCTTTTGTCAGAGCCACCCAAAAGCCCAAAATGTTTTTATTTTTCTTGTAAAATTATTATTTTTGTGAATTTGTGAAATTCGCGATGACAACGCGATCATCGTGATCACGTTGCGAAATCGCAAAACAAAAGCAGACATTCAACGACCACCACCACATTAAAAAATGTTAACTTGAAAAATTAATTCTATCTAGTACAATACACACATTACTAACTTAAAAAACATGTTTGTACACATTTTTGCAGTAACTTTTTTTAAAAACTGTTTGAACCCTAGTTCATGTTTTCATGATTACGCTGAGAGTTGCGATGACTTTGGTAACCGCGACGATCGTGCCTTTTTAACAGCTGTAAAACACATATATACACAAATTTTACAGTATTGTAGACACTAGGGATCTATTACTGCACTGTTTAAAGTCATATTTTTGAAGGGAGTTTGTATAAAAACAATCTTTTAAACCTATTTTCCATGTTCACGAGTACTCCGAGAATCGCGAAGACATCGGTAGCTGCGATGATCGCTTAAGTTTTTATAAAGTGTAAAACACGTATATGCACACATTTTACAGTATTTTAGACCTTAGGGGTTATTAGTGCACTGTTTAAAATCATATTTTTCTAGGTAGTTTGTATAAAATTAAACTTTAAAATCGATCTTCTGCTTTTGCAGTGATGCCGGGCGTCACGAATATGTCAATACGAGCAATAGTACATGGGGGGGCCGCTCTGGCGGTCACGGCGATGTCG
Source organism: Calotriton arnoldi (assembly GCA_963921515.1). Classification (NCBI taxonomy): domain Eukaryota; kingdom Metazoa; phylum Chordata; class Amphibia; order Caudata; family Salamandridae; genus Calotriton; species Calotriton arnoldi. Next base: position 441,962 of record CAWUFW010003915.1, on the reverse strand, counting down.
CAATTATCGCACGCAATTAAAAAAATCAATTTTGGACACATAACTTGTGTCACTAATACCCCCATTAGTCAAACATGAGGTCAGAGTACCTCTACCCTGACCCCTTATGTCACTTTGGAAAAAAAAAAAATCAGCCCCAGGAACCGTCCCTGATGCATAAAATGACAGGCACAACTTTCTGTTCAGGTTGCGACCAGCCAAGCAGAGCATTCCCGCTGGTGCGCACATTTGCAAGTTCCCACGAAAACATCGCAATTTAGCTGCGATCACCGTAAAACCGCTGCGAAATAGCTGCGGCCAGAGATATCACTATACGGTTCTGATTTAATTCACAAAAACTACTGAAGGGATTTTCATCAAATAACAAAAAGCACAATCTGCGTACAACATCTACCTTTCTGCCAAATTTGGTATAATTCCATCCAGTGGTTCCGGCTGTAGGTCCGAGAACGCATTCCTATGGTAATTAACATTACAAATACACATGGATCACCCCCAAACTTTCCATGATGCACAGAACCTACTTTGACACTTTTTGGGGAAAATTTCATAAAGATTGGTCAAACGACACCAAAGTTATAGGCAAGTCCAAAAATGCTTTTCCTAGGGAAACTAGGTCCTAACTAATACTAACTACTGGCAACCGCCAGTAGGTAATATATATATATATATATGTTGGTGCGGGGGAGGTTTCGCACAATAAAATCACTGCAAAGAATTCCTGTGAGTGCTGTCCTTCTTCTGCTTGACTGGGATTGTCTACCGTTGTGGCAACATATATATATATATATATATATATATATATATATATATATATATATATATATATATATATATATATATTATCTACTGGCGGTCGCCAGTAGATAGTTATAGTTAGGACCTATTTTCCATAGGAAATCCGCGACATTCTATTTTAAATAACTCTCTTGCCGGTTGACGTATCTTCGCGAAATTTTCAAACTTTGTGGGGCGCTCCGGTCCGCTCCTACCCTGAAAGTCTCGGGGTGATTCGTTAAGCGGTGGCTGAGAAAAAAGGGGGGTCCCAAAACGCGTTTTCCCCATTCATTTTTCCATAGGAAACTTTAGACACGGCTACAGCCCGAACTGCTGAACGGAATTACACCAAATTTGGCAAAGAGGTAGTTCTTGGTTCAGAAAGAACCCTTTTTGTTAAATGGTGTAAATCTGTTCAGTAGTTGCTGAGAAAATCAAAAGTAAAAGTACATATATATCTATGGGCACTGAGGATCCGCGCACCCTCCCGATCACGAGCTGTCTGCTAATTGGCTGTCAACACTCCAAACCAGGAAGTGTTGGCAGCCATCTTGTTCCTCGGTAGAACCGAGGAACAAGAAAGCAGTAAAAAAGTGCGCAAAACGCACAAAGGGGGCAGGGTAGAAACACCCTGACCCCCTAGGTCTGCTCAGGGGTCCCATAAGGACCCCCTGGGCAAAAAAAAGCATTTTTTTTTAAAAAAAAATCATCAGGATGCGCTCAGGGTGCGCGGATCCTGCCGATTAAAAAAAAAAATCGAAGCGCGGTCTCCCGCGCTTCGATGTTAATTTGCCCCCGGGTGGGCCAAGTCCCAGGGGCATGCTGGGGGGGGGTTTATTTTATGTATGGGGGGCCTCTAAGGGCCCCCCAAGCCCCGGGGACCGCCACCCCCGGGGCTTTATTTGAAAAGGTAGCGGGAGGGCTCTGAGTCCTCCCGCAGCCCCGGGGACCACCACCTCCCCGGGGCACTAACAGAATTGAAAATGGGGGTCCGTTAAGGACCCCGAGCCCCGGGGACCACCACCTCCCCGGGGCTGTGCATTTGGATGGGAGGGGGGCCGCGCGGCCCCCCTCCTGGAGCCTGTGGTGGCCCTGGGGACCGCCACCCCCGGGACACTGCTGTATGCAATGACAGGACGGAAGCCTCGCGGCTCCCGTCCTGTCATTGCAAACTGCTTTGGATATTGGAAGAGAGAGCAGGGAAACCTGCTCTCGCTTCCAATATCCAAAGACAATTGCTTTTCCACACGGGGAGCAGCATGTTAGCTGCTCCCCATGTGGGAAAAGCAATGCGGCTCGCGCAGGAGGCGGGGATCCGGCGGGACTGTGGGGGTTTGGGGAACCCCCACAGTCCCCAACCAGAGGCCAGGCCCCGGGGGATGGGGTCCCCGGGGCAAGTAGTGGCTCGGGAGGGGGGCCACGCGGCCCCCTCCCCAGAAATAATTTTTTAAAAAATAAATAAAGGCCTGCCCCGGGGGATGGGGTCCCCGGGGCAAAGGAGGCCTGAGGAGGGGGCCACGCAGCCCCCTCCTTAAAAATTAATGTAAAAGTGTGGCCATGCCCCGGGGGATGGGGTCCCCGGGGTAGGATTCGGCCAGGGAGGGGTCCACGCGGCCCCCTTCCCGTTTAATAAAAAAAAAAAAAAAGGGATAAGGCCCTGGGGGATGGGGTCCCCAGGGCCCAAAAATAGGAAAAGGAAGGGGGCCACACAGCCCCCTTCAGGGAAAAAAAAACGATCGGGCCGCAGGCCCCGCTTCCTTCCTTCACCACTCTGCAAACGCGCCCCTGGCGCGTTTGCAGATGGGAAGTAATTCCCCTTCAATACTGGGGTCCCTGGGGGCCAACTAGCCCACCAGGAACCTCCAGTATGCGCTAGGGGCTGCGTTGCAGAGAGGTGTACAGAGGCCACGCCCCTTTTTACACCTCTCTGCAACGCAGCTCTGTGGCGCTTTTTGGATATACCTGTTGGGCTAGTTGGCCCCCAGGGACCCTCAGGATTCAAGGGGAGTTAATCCCCCGACTTAAACGCGCCACGGGCGCGTTTGCACAGTGGTGAAGGGAGGGGGCGGGGTTTCAGGTGACATGTGTGCAAACAGGCCCCGTGGCGTGTTTTAAGATGGGGGATTAAGTCCCCTTGAATCCTGAGGGTCCCTGGAGTCCAACTAGCCCACCATGTACTTCCTAAAAGCGCCACAGAGCTGCCTTGCAGAGAGGTGTAAAAAGGGGTGTGGCCTCTGTACACATCTCTGCAACGCAGCCCACTGGCGCATACTGGAGGTTCCTGGTGGGCTAGTTGGCCCCCAGGGACCCTCATGATTAAAGGGGACTTAATCCCCCAACTTAAAACGCGCCACGGGGCGCATTTGCACAGATGTCACCTCAGGCCCCACCCTCTCCCTTCACCATTGTGCAAATATTCCTCTAAAATCAGCCGAAATACGAATTCCGATTTACTCACCTGTTATCAGGAGAGACCTCAGTGCTGCATCTTTCAGTCCAGTACTGATCCTGAAAAGTAATTTTAACCGTACTTACCAGTAACTTGAATTTCCTTCCATAGGATATCATTGCCTGCTTTTTGCTGAAAAAGTTTCTAAGTGTCGATTTTTGAAACATACAAATATTCCTCTAAAAGCAGCCGAAATACGAATTCCGATTTACTCACCTGTTATCAGGAGAGACCTCAGTGCTGCATCTTTCAGTCCAGTACTGATCCTGAAAAGTAATTTTAACCGTATTTACCAGTAACTTGAATTTCCTTCCATAGGATATCATTGCCTGCTTTTTGCTGAAAAAATTTCTAAGTGTCGATTTTTGAAACATACAAATATTCCTCTAAAATCAGCCGAAATACGAATTCCGATTTACTCACCTGTTATCAGGAGAGACCTCAGTGCTGCATCTTTCAGCCCAGTACTGATCCTGAAAAGTAATTTTAACCGTACTTACCAGTAACTTGAATTTCCTTCCATAGGATATCATTGCCTGCTTTTTGCTGAAAAAGTTTCTGTGTCGATTTTTGAAACATACAAATATTCCTCTAAAATCAGCCGAAATACGAATTCCGATTTACTCACCTGTTATCAGGAGAGAACCCAGTGCTGCATCTTTTAGCCCAGCACTGACCCTAAAAAGTAATTTTAACCGTACTTACCAGTAACTTGTATTTCCTTCCATAGGAATCCATTGTCTGGTTTTCAGCAGAAAAGTTTCAAAGTGTCGATTTTCACAAACTACAAATATTCCTTAAAAATCGCCTGTATGACTTAAACGCATTCTTTCAACTGTTTACAGGAGATGCACCAGTGCTGGATCCAGGATCCACCACTGAGTGAGAAAAAGTCACGATAACACTACTTACCTGCTAAGTGAATTTCCTCCCATAGGATAACATTGGTGATTCTATGTGAAAAAGTTTCCAAGTGTCAACTTTTAAAATACAATAATATTCCTTAAAAATCACTACTGTAACCAAAACGCTTTTACTCAACTGTTTACAGGAGATGTCCCAGGACTGAATCTAGGATTCAGTCCTCTGGTTAGAAAAGTAATCCATAAAGTAACTAATTGCATTTAGCTAGAAATTCACATTGAGCTCAATGTTGCATTGTGTTTGAAATTGTGTTGCCCATTGCAACAACTGTAACTACTGTACTTAAAAGTCTATTGCCTATTTGCAAAGTATTTAAAGTAAATTAATTCATTCTGAGAAAGTATATTTTGTAATGTAATGTATAATGTAATTACAATGTAATTTAAAAAATAAAATATCTAAAAATAAATAGTTTAAAAAAATGTAGTAAATCAGTATGAAAAAAATAAAAATAACAATTAATACATTTAAAAATTGGCATTTACAAAACCTTTGAAATTCACTGAAAAAAACCATAGGTTTCAGACATGTTATAGTTAGGTATTAGCATTTAAAAAACCTTTGAAATTCACTGAAAAAATCATAGGTTTCAGACTTGTTATAGTTAGAAATTAGCATTTAAAAAACCTTTGAAATTCACTGAAAAAACCATAGGTTTCAGGCACGTTATAGTTAGAAATTAGCATTTAAAAACCTTACAAATTCACTGAAAAAACCATAGGTTTTAGGGACAGTTATAGTTACTTGGACATTGCACTCGTACAAAACCCGTGAAATTCCCCCGTTATAGTTAGTTCAGCTAACTATAACTCGCGCCCCCACAATGCACTACTGATGACGTCACATATTACATCACTCATGACATGGTCAGTGACATCACTGATGACATCACTGATGACATCTCAAATGACATCACTGATGACATCATCCATGTGATAATTTCATGCATCTTCTCACACCCTAATATAACTTTTGATACACCCACTCTAAATTACAGACTGCCATTCTCAAAACCATAGACACTCCAATACCAATAACTACATACCAACTCACTGATTCTTAGGTCTACACACACATCCACTCACTCACCCGTACAGTCACTCATACTTACAGTCACTCAGTACAGGACTATCATATGCACTCATACACCTATATAAACACTGACACACCGCCACTCATCCATAGAGGTACTCACACACCTAGTCAGTCATGCAAAAAATTAATCACACACCCATTTACTCACCTATAGAGTTATACACACACCAGCTCAATAACTCATACCAATACTAGCACATTCTTACGCTCTTATACAATAACTGATACAAGCACACACGCATCCATACAGCCACTCTCACAATTACACACTCTCACGTATAGCCTTTTAAATACTCTAACACACATATATACTTCCTTTTACATATGTAGTTACTCGCACATGTACCACTGAGATATACATTCACTCACTAACACACCCATACACACACTCACCCACCCAAGCAGTCCATCACAGACGCACTCTTCAAATCATGCACCCAGTGAATCACCCACTCACACATCTATGTACAGAGTCGCACACACCCCACCCACACAAACACTCAGGCACCCATACAGATACTCAGACAACCAATCAATAACTCATATAGACACTCATGTAGCTATTCACAAACCCATGCAGCCACTTACACAGCAACAGATAGACGGATACAGACATTCACCCAGTTTAGTCACTAACCCATGCATTCAGTAAGATACGTTTAATCACTCACTTATACAGTTAGTCACGCACCTACTAAATCATCCATTCAGACACTTATACACCCACTCACTCTTCAATACGCCTTTCCCTATATATATTAAACATATTTAAACTTTACAGAATCACCCACTCACACATCTATGTACAGAGTCGCACACACCCCACCCACACAAACACTCAGGCACCCATACAGATACTCAGACAATCAATCAATAACCCATGTAGACACTCATGTAGCTATTCAGAAAGCCATGCAGCCGCTTTCAAACCAACAGACAGACGGATACAGACATTCACACAGTTTAGTCACTAACCCTTGCATTCAGTAAGATACATTTAATCACTCACTTATAGAGTCAGTCACGCACCTACTAAATCATCCATCCAGACACTTATACACCCACTCATTATTCAATACACTTTGGCATATATATTAAACATATTTAAACTTTATAGAAACACACAGTCACTGCATGATGTCATCAGTGATGTCATTTGAGATGTCATCAGTGATGTCATCAGTGATGTCACTGACCATGTCATGAGTGATGTAATATGTGATGTCATCAGCAGTGCATTGCGAGGCGCGAGTTATAGTTAGCTGAACTAACTATAACGGGCGAATTTCACGGGTTTTGTACGAGTGCAATGTCCAACTAACTATAACTGTCCCTAAAACCTATGGTTTTTTCAGTGAATTTCAAAGGTTTTTTAAATGCAAATTTCTAACTATAACGTGTCTGAAACCTATGGTTTTTTCAGTGAATATATATATATATATATATCTTGTATATCATTTATGTATTTGAGATGTCATCAGAAATGTCACTGACCATGTCATGAGTGATGTATTATGTGAGGTCATAATCAGTGCATTGCGGGGGCGTAAGTTATAATTAGCTCAGGTATACCATAAATTCCCTAACTATAACGTCCCTGTAACCTTTAGTTATTTTCAGTGAATTTCTACATATCCTAACTGTAACCTATCGCCTTTGAGAGTGGGTGTGTGAGTGGCTGTGCGGGTCTGTGACTGTGTCTGTGAGTGCCTGTGTGGGTCTGTGAGTGGGTGTGTGAGTGCCTGTCTATGTCTGTGAGTGGGTGTGTCAGTGGTGCTATACATTTTGGGCATTTGAATACTTAGGGTATATAAAAGGCAGAACCATGGACTCTGCTCTCACCAGGAGACGACAAGAAAGAAAACACACATTTGATTTTGCTCCAATAGATCAAGGATGAATTCACCTCCATTAAGGATTTCAGATTGTATTTCAATAGTGAATACGAGAGGTAACACATTTGCTTTGCCTTCCCCATGCCCAAGAAGTTAGGATCCTTTTGTTTTAAACAAGGGGAGGAAACCGCAGGGTTGTGGCCCTGGGAACCCCATCCTCCGGTGCCCAGTCAAAATTCAATGGTGGAATCCCTTCTTAGGCCGATTTGGCCCTGCCCCCATCCCCTAGGGCCTGGCCACTTCTGCCTGGGTGTCCTGGCCCCACCTAGGGCAACCAATGTGTATCTTTGGGCCCCTATGGTCCCAGCTGGCTCCCCGCCATCTACAGGAGCTGGCATTTCTCCCTCATGCAAGTATCTGCTAAAATGCAGCTCCCTGTGTGCAAGAGCAGTCTTTCATCTGTTTCCCTGCCTGCATGACAGCGGGCAGGGAAACAGATGAAAACTTCGCCCCCAGCAAGCGGGAGCAGTTTTCAGCTCCCACTTGCTCAGAAGCGGAGTTACTGTTTGTTCCATGCGCCCCCATTTGTATTTTTTAACCCTGGGGGAGGTGGCAGTCCCTGGGGCATGTTAAAGCCCCTGGAGGGGGGTCTGCGTGGCCTCCTCCATTATTGTTAAAACGTCCCGGGGAGGTGGTGGTCCCCGAGGCTCAATAAGCCCAATGGATGGGGATCCGTGCAGCCTCCCTCTCAAATTCAAATAAAGCCCCGGGGAGGTGGTGGTCCCTGGGGCTGAAAGAAGCCCTAGGAGGGGGGTCTTGTGCACCCTCCACCTTTATTTGTTCTAATGTTTCTACATGCCTCTAGGACCAGGCCCATCCGGTGGATTTTTTTAAAACAAGCACAGAAGACCGCTTTTGATTTTTTTAAATTGTTGCCTTGGATTCACAACTCCATCACAATTTTATAGCGAGCCCATGATGGTTACCAGCACTTCTTGGTTGAAGTGTTGCCAGCCAATCAGATATCAGCTCGGGGATTGTTGCATCCCTGGAGCATTCATGTCCATAGATATACAAATTTGGAATTCTTTTAATAAGTCTAAAACTACTGAACAAATTTACACCAAATAACAAAAAGCACTCTTTCTGAACCAAAAGCTAGCTTTCTGCCAAATGTGATGTAATTCCGTCCAGCAGTTCGGTCTGTAGTCGTTTATAAAACCCCTCTGGGAATTAACATGGCAAATGCACTATTATCACCCCCCCTGTTTTCTAGGCCCCCACTTGACGCAACACCCCTAAACTTTCCATGCACAATTAAAATCCCCTCACAACCTTTTAGAACATTTTCATGAAGATTCGTCAAATGGCACCACAGATATAGGCAGGCCAAAATACACGTTTCCTATGGAAACATTGTCCGAACTATAACTACCTACTGGTGACCGCACACATATATATCTGGGTTGGGGCAGTTTTAGGATTTAGGGTATAGGTGAGGGTATTGGGTGGCTAGGATATTGTTAGGGTTTATGATGGATATGGGTAGGGGTAATTGGGTGGCAAGAGCATTTTTATGGTATAGGGTGGGTAAGGGTATTTATTTGGGCAGCAATGGTCTTTTTTAGGATTTAGGATGGGTAGGGGTATTTGGGTGGCAAGGGTGTTTTTAGGATATTGGGCAGGTAAGGACATTTGGGTGGCAAAGGACATTTTAGGATTTAGTGTGGGCAAGGCTATTTGGATGGCAAGGGTTTTTTTTGCTGTTAGGGTGGGTAAGAGTATTTGAGTAGCAAGGGGATTTTTAGGGTTTAGGGTAACCCTGGGTGGAGTTCGCGGAGTTGCACTACGCAGAACACCGCGAAGTGCATAAAAAACTCCGTCGCACTACGCAGAGCTCCGCGAGCGGCGGAGTGTGATAGAAAAATGCCGTTCGCGGTGATTGCACAGTGCCGGATGCTTGTCCGCACTGTGCAATCATTGCGAACGGCACCATGCACAGCGCAAGCTTTCCTTTTCTGCCGCTCGAGTAGATTTTTACTCGAGCAGCAGCTTTCACAACGCGAACGGGCAGTTTCTCAACATGAGCGGTCGCGAGCATGCGCAACCACTCGCAATGAGAAACCTGACCCCCCGCATTGAGAAATCTCGCCGGGATGTTGATTTTCCATGCTCGCGCTCGCCAACTTGATGTTGACGATCGCGAACGAGGAAAAATATCGCCGGGAGGTTGATTTTCCTCGCTCGTGGTCACCAACTTGACGTTGACGAACGCGAGCGTGGAAAAAAACTCTGCGATCTCCGCGTAACGCGGAGTGCAGAACACTCCGCAAACTCCGCGAGCGGAGCGGAGTTCACCGCCCAGGCCTAGTTTAGGGCGGGAAAGGGTATTTGGGTGGCTAGGGGATATTTAGGGTTTAGGGTGGGTATGGGTATTTGGGTGGCAAGGGGATTTTAGAGTGGATAAGGGTATTTGGATGGCAAGGTGATTTTTAGAGTTTAGGGTGGGTAAGGGTATTTGGGTGGCTCGGGAATTTTTGGGGTTTTAGGTGGGTAACTGTATTTGGATGGCAAGGGGATTTTTAGGGTTTATGGTGGGTAGGGGTATTTGGGTGGCTAGGGCTAGGGCTCCAGGAGGGGGGGCCGTGCGGCCCCCCTCCCTTGAATTGCACAGCCCCCGGGAGGTGGTGGTCCCCGGGGCTCTGGGGGTCCGTAACGGACCCCCACATTAAAATATTTAGTGCCCCGGGAGGTGGCGGTCCTCGGAGCATGTGGGGGCTCAAGCCTCCCCACATAGGTAATTAAAAAAAAAGAAGCCCCGGGGTTGGCGGTCCCGGGCTGCGGGAGGGCCGAGAGCCCTCCCGCATCATTTTTTTATTAAAGCCCCGGGGGTGGCGGTCCCCGGGCTTGGGGGCCTTAGAGGCCCCCACACATAAAACTTAACCCCGCATGCCCCCGGGACTTGGTCCACCCGGGGCCAATTACCAAAGAAGCGCGGGAGCCCGCGCTTCGTTTTTTTTTTTTAATCGGCAGGATCCGCGCACCGTAAGCGCATCCTGCCGATTTTTTAAAAATTTTTTTTAAAAATTTGGGCCCGGGGGGTCCTTGTAGGACCCCCTGAGCAGGCCTAGGGGGTCAGGGTGTTTCTACCCTGCCCCCTTTTTGCGTATTGCGCACTTTTTTTTACTGCTTTCTTGTTCTTCGGTTCTACAGAGGAACAAGATGGCTGCCAACACTTCCTGATTTGGAGTGTTGACAGCCAATTAGCATGCAGCTCGAGGTCGGGAGGGTGCGCGGATCCACCGCAGCCATAAATATCGAAACATTTATTTTGGATTTTCTCAGCAACTACTGAATGGATTTACACCATTTTTAAAAAGGGTGCTTTTTTAACCAAGCACTACCTTTTTGCCAAATTTGGTGTAATTCCGTTCAGCAGTTTTTGCTGTAGCCTTGCATAAAGTTTCCTATGGGAAATCGATTTTTTCACTCTTATTTTTTGAATTTCTCCGCAACTACTGAACGGATTTACACCATTTAAAAAAAGGTCGCTTTCTGAACCAAGCGCTACCTTTTGCAAAATTAGGTGTAATTCCGTTCAGCAGTTCGGGCTGTAGCCGTGGCTAAAATTTCCTATGGGAATTAACATGGAGAAAACGCGTTTTTGGACCCCCCTTTTTTCTCGGCCGCCGCTTGATGAATCACCCCGAAACTTTCAAGACAGGAGCGGACCGGAGCGCCCCACTAGTTTTGAAAATTTCGCGATGATTCGTCAAACGACGCCAAACTTATTGGGAATAGAATGTTGCGGATTTCCTATGGATAAAGGTCCTAATTATAACTATCTACTGGCGACTGCCAGTAGATAATATATATATATATATATATATATATTCACTGAAAAAACCAGAGGTTTTAGGGACAGTTATAGTTAGTTGGACATTGCACTCGTACAAAACCCGTGAAATTCCCCCGTTATAGTTAGTTCAGCTAACTATAACTCGCGCCCCGCAATGCACTGCTGATGACGTCACATATTACATCACTCATGACATGGTCAGTGACATCACTGATGACATCACTGATGACATCTCAAATGACATCACTGATGACATCATCCAGTGACTGTGTGTTTCTGTAAAGTTTAAATATGTTTAATATATATAGGGAAAGGCGTATTGAAGAATGAGTGGGTGTATAAGTGTCTGAATGGATGATTTAGTACGTGCGTGACTGACTCTACAAGTGAGTGATTAAACGTATCTTACTGAATGCATGGGTTAGTGACTAAACTGTGTGAATGTCTGTATCCGTCTGTTGGTGTGTAAGTGGATGCATGGATTTGCGAATAGCTACATGAGTGTCTATATGGGTTATTTATTGGTTCTATGAGTATCTGTATGGGTGCCTGAGTGTTTGTGTGGATGGGGTGTGTGCGACTGTGCATAGATGTGTGAGTGGGTGATTCACTGGGTGGATGGTTTCAAGAGTGCATCTGTGATAGACTGTATGGGTGGGTAAGTGTGTGTAAGAGTGTGTTAGTGAGTGAATGTATGTCCCAGTGGTACATGTGTGAGTAACTAAATATGTGAAAGGCAGTATATATGTGTATTGGAGTATATAAATAGCTATAAGTGAGAGTGAGTGATTGTGATAGTGGCTGTATGGATGAGTGTGTGCTTGTATCAGTGATTGTATAAGAGCGTAACAATGTGCTAGTATTTGTATGATTAAGTGAGCTGGTGTGTGTATAACTGTATAGGTGAGTAAATGGCAGTGTGTTTAATTATTTGCATGACTGACTGTGGGGTGTGTGAGTACCTCTATGGATGAGTGGCGGTATTTGAGTGTCTATATAGGAGTAAGAGTGCATATGATAGTCCTGTACTGAGTGACCATAAGTATGAGTGACTGTAAGGGTGAGTGAGTGGATGTGTGTGTGTAGACCTAAGAATCAGTGAGTGGGTATGTAGTTATTGGTGTTGGAGTGTCTATGGTTTTGCGAATGGCACTCTGGAATTTAGATTGGGTGTATCAAAGGTTATATTAGGGTGTGAGGAGCTGCATCAGATTATCACGTGGATGATGTCATCAGTGATGTCATTTGAGATGTCATCAGTGATGTCATCAGTGATGTCACTGACCATGTCATGAGTGATGTAATATGTGACGTCATCAGCAGTGCATTAGTGGGCGCGAGTTATAGTTAGCTGAACTAACTATAACAGGGGAATTTTACGGGTTTTGTACGAGTGCAATGTCCAACTAACTATAACTGTCCCTAAAACCTCTGGTTTTTTCAGTGAATTTCAAAGGTTTTTTAAATGCTAATTTCTAACTATAACGTGTCTGAAACCTATGGTTTTTTCAGTGAATTTCAAAGGTTTTTAAAATGCTAATTTGTAACTATAACGTGCCTGAAACCTACGGTTTTTTCAGTGAATTTCAAAGGTTTTTTAAATGACAATTTTTAAATGTATTAATTTTTATATTAATTTTTTTCATACTGCTTTACTACATTTTTAGAAACAATTTCTTTTACATATTTTATTTTTAAATTACATTGTAATTACATTATACATTACATTACAAAAAATACTTTCTCAGAATGAATTACTTTAGTTTAAATACTTTGCACATAGGCAATAGACTTTTAAGTACAGTAGTTACAGTTGTTGCAATGGGCAACACATTTTCAAACACAATGCAACATTCAGCTCAATGTGAATTTCTAGTTAAATGCAATTAGTTACTTTATGGATTACTTTTCTAACCACAGGACTGGATCCTAGATTCAGTCCTGGTACATCTCCTGTAAACAGTTGAGTAAAAGCGTTTTGGTTACAGTCGTGATTTTTAAGGAATATTATTGTATTTTAAAAGTTGACACTTAGAAACTTTTTCTCATAGAATCACCAATGTTATCCTATGGAAGGAAATTCACTTAGCAGGTAAAAACTGTTATAGTTACTTTTTCTTACTCAGTGTTGGATCCTGGATCCAGCACAGGTGCATCTCCTGTAAACAGTTGAAAGAATGCGTTTAAGTCATACAGGCGATTTTTAAGGAATATTTGTAGTTTGTGAAAATCGACACTTTGAAACTTTTCTGCTGAAAACCAGACAATGGATTCCTATGGAAGAAAATATAAGTTACTGGTAAGTACGGTTAAAATTACTTTTCAGGACCAGTACTGGGCTGAAAGATACAGCACTGAGGTCTCTCCTTATAACAGGTGAGTAAATCGGAATTCGTATTTCGGCTGATTTTAGAGGAATATTTGTATGTTTCAAAAATCAACACTTAGAAACTTTTTCAGCAAAAAGCAGGCAATGATATCCTATGGAAGGAAATTCAAGTTACTGGTAAGTACGGTTAAAATTACTTTTGAGGATCAGTACTGGGCTGAAAGATGCAGCACTGAGGTCTCTCCTGATAACAGGTGAGTAAATCGGAATTCGTATTTCGGCTGATTTTAGAGGAATATTTTAAAGTACCAAAACTCCACACTTAGAAGAATTTCCAAGTGAAACCAGTCAATGTTAGCCTATGAAGGAAATTCAAGTTACCGGTAAGTACGGTTAAAATTACTTTTCAGGACCAGTACTGGGCTGAAAGATGCAGCACTGAGGTCTCTCCTGATAGCAGGTGAGTAAATCGGAATTCGTATTTCGGCTGATTTTAGAGGAATATTTTAAAGTTCCAAAACTCCACACTTAGAAGAATTTCCAAGTGAAACCAGTCAATGTTAGCCTATGAAGGAAATTCAAGCTACCGGTAAGTACGGTTAAAATTACTTTTGAGGATCAGTACTGGGCTGAAAGATGCAGCACTGAGGTCTCTCCTGATAACAGGTGAGTAAATCGGAATTCGTATTTCGGCTGATTTTAGAGGAATATTTTAAAGTTCCAAAACTCCACACTTAGAAGAATTTCCAAGTGAAACCAGTCAATGTTAGCCTATGAAGGAAATTCAAGTTACCGGTAAGTACGGTTAAAATTACTTTTGAGGATCAGTACTGGGCTGAAAGATTCAGCACTGAGGTCTCTCCTGATAACAGGTGAGTAAATCGGAAATCGGATTTCAGCTGATTTTAGAGGAATATTTGCACAATGGTGAAGGGAGGGGGCGGGGCCTGAGGTGACATCTGTGCAAACGCACCCCGTGGTGCGTTTTAAGTTGGGGGATTAAGTCCCCTTGAATCATGAGGGTCCCTACGGGCCAACTAGCCCACCAGGAACCTCCAGTATGCGTCAGGGGCTGCGTTGCAGAGACATGTACAGAGGCCACACCCCTTTTTACACCTCTCTGCAACGCAGCTCTGTGGCGCTTTCTGGACGTACCTGTTGGGCTAGTTGGCCCCCAGGGACCCTCAGGATTGAAGAGGATTTAATTCCCCATCTTAAAACGCGCCACGGGGCCTGTTTGCACACATGTCACCTGAAGCCCCGCCCCTCCCTTCACCACTGTGCAAACGCGCCCCGTGGCGCGTTTTAAGTCGGGGGATTAACTCCCTTGAATCCTGAGGGTCCCTGGGGTGCAACTAGCCCACCATATACCTCCAAAAGCGCCATAGAGCTGCGTTGCAGAGAGGTGTAAAAGGGGCGTGGCCTCTGTACACCTCTCTGCAAGGCAGCTCCCTGGCGCATACTGGAGGTTCCTGGTGGGCTAGTTGGCCCCCAGGGACCCCCAGTATTCAAGGGGAATTCGTTCTCTTCTGCAAACGCGCCAGGGGCGCGTTTGCAGAGTGGTGCAGGAAGGGGCGGGGCCTGCGGTCCCGATCGTTTTTTTTTTTTTTTTGGGGGAGGGGGCCGCGTGGCCCCCTCCCGGGCCACTACTTGCCCCGGGGACCCCATCCCCGGGGCTGGCTCTCTCGTTGGGGACTGTGGGGGTCCCCAATCCCCTCACAGTCCCGCCGGCTCCCCGTGTCCTACGGGAGCCGGCATAGCTGTAGCACATGGGGAGCAGCTAACATGCTGCTCCCCATGTGGAAAGCAATCGGCTTTGGATATTGGAAGAGAGAGCAGGTTTCCTGCTCTCTTCCAATATCCAAAGCAGTTTGTAATGACAGGACGGGAGCCGCGAGGCTCCCGTCCTGTCATTGCAAACAGCAGTGTCCCGGGGTAGGCACCCCAGGACACTGCAGGAGCCGGCCCTGGGGGTGGTGGTCCCCAGGGCCATCAAGGGCTTCCAGGAGGGGGGCCACGCGCCCCCTCCCATTCAGTGCACAGCCCCGGGAGGTGGTGGTCCCTCGGGCTCTGGGGTCCAAAACGGACCCCCATTGTAGCTTTTCTTAGTGCCCCGGGGAGGTGGTGGTCTCGGGCGTGTGGGGGCTGGAGCCCCCACACAGGTTTTTAATTAAAAAAGAAGCCCCGGGGAGGTGGTGGTCCTCGGGCTGCGGGAGGGCTCAGAGCCCTCCCGCACCATTCTACATAAAGCCCCGGGGGTGGTGGTCCCCGGGCTTGGGGGCCCTTAGAGGCCCCCACACATAAAATTAACCCCCCAGCATGCCCCCGGGACTTGGCCCACCCGGGGCCAATTAACATCGAAGCGCGGGAGACCGCGCTTCGATTTTTTTTTCGGCAGGGTTCGCGCTCCCTGAGCGCATCCTGCCCATTTTAAAAAAAAAAAATTTTTTTTTGCCCAGGGGGTCCTTGTGGGACCCCTGAGCAGACCTAGGGGTCAGGGTGTTTCTACCCTGCCCCCTTTGTGCGCTTTGCGCACTTGTTTCTGTCCCTCAGTTCTACCGAGGGACAAAATGGCTGCCAACACTTCCTGATTTGGAGCGTTGACAGCCAATTAACATAAAGCTCGTGCTCGGGAGGATCCGCGGCCCTAGATATATCTATCTTTTTTACTTTTCATTTTCTCAGCAACTACTGAACGGATTTACACCATTTAACAAAAAGGGTTCTTTCTAAACCAAGAACTACCTCTTTGCCAAATTTGGTGTAATTCCGTTCAGCAGTTCGGGCTGTAGCCGTGTCTAAAGTTTCCTATGGAAAATTGCATGGGGAAAACGCGTTTTGGGACCCCCTTTTTCTCGGCCCCCGCTTGATGAATCCCCCGAGACTTTCAGGGTAGGAGCGGACCGGAGCGCCCCACAAAGTTTGAAAATTTTGCGAAGATACGTCAACCGGCAAGAGAGTTATTTCAAATAGAATGTCGCGGATTTCCTATGGATAATAGGTTGTAACTATAACTATCTACTGGCGACCGCCAGTAGATTATATATATATATATATATATATATATATATATATATATATATATATATATATATATATATATATATATATATATATATATATATATATATATATATAAAATATAATATATATTCACTGAAAAAACCATAGGTTTCAGACACGTTATAGTTACAAATTAGCATTTAAAAAACCTTTGAAATTCACTGAAAAAACCATAGGTTTTAGGGACAGTTATAGTTACTTGGACATTGCACTCGTACAAAACCCGTGAAATTCCCCCGTTATAGTTAGTTCAGCTAACTATAACTCGCGCCCCGCAATGCACTGCTGATGACGTCACATATTACATCACTCATGACATGGTCAGTGACATCACTGATGACATCACTGATGACATCTCAAATGACATCACTGATGACATCATCCAGTGACTGTGTGTTTCTGTAAAGTTTAAATATTTTTAATATATATAGGAAAAGACGTATTGAAGAATGAGTAGGTGTGTAAGTGTCTGTATGGATGATTTAGTAGGTGCGTGACTGACTCTATAAGTGAGTGATTTAACGTATCTTACTGAATGCATGGGTTAGTGACTAATCTGGGTGAATGTCTGTATCCGTCTGTCTGTTGCTGTGTAAGTGGCTGCATGTATTTGTGAATAGCTAAATGAGTGTCTATATGAGTTATTGAATGCTTGTCTGAGTATCTGTATGGGTGCCTGAGTGTTTGTGTGGGAGGGGTGTGTGCAACTCTGTGCATAGATGTGTGAGTGGGTGATTCACTGGGTGGATGGTTTCAAGAGTGCATCTGTGATAGACTGTATGGGTGGGTAAGTGTGTGTAAGAGTGTGTTAGTGAGTGAATGTATGTCCCAGTGGTACATGTGTGAGTAACTACATATGTGAAAGGCAGTATATATGTGTGTTGGAGTATATAAATAGCTATAAGCAAGAGTGAGTGATTGTGATAGTGGCTGTATGGATGAGTGTGTGCTTGTATCAGTGATTGTATAAGAGCGTAACAATGTGCTACTATTTGTATGAGTAAGTGAGCTGGTGTGTGTATAACTGTATAGGTGAGTAAATGGCAGTGTGTTTAATTATTTGCATGACTGACTAGGTGTCTGAGTATCTCTATGGATGAGTGGCGTTGTTTGAGTGTCTATATAGGAGTAAGAGTGCATATGATAGTCCTGTACTGAGTGACCGTAAGTATGAGTGACTGTACGGGTGAGTGAGTGGATGTGTGTGTGTAGACCTAAGAATCAGTGAGTGGGTATGTAGTTATTGGTGTTGGTGTGTCTATGGTTTTGCGAATGGCAGTCTGTAATTTAGAGTGGGTGTATCAAAGATTATATTAGGGTGTGAGGAGGTGCATCAGATTATCACGTGGATGATGTCATCAGTGATGTCATTTGAGATGTCATCAGTGATGTCATCAGTGATGTCACTGACCATGTCATGAGTGATGTAATATGTGACGTCATCAGCAGTGCATTGCGGGGCGCGAGTTATAGTTAGCTGAACTAACTATAACGGGGAATTTCACGGGTTTTGTACGAGTGCAATGTCCAAGTAACTATAACTGTCCCTAAAACCTATGGTTTTTTCAGTGAATTTCAAAGGTTTTTTAAATGCTAATTTGTAACTATAACGTGTCTGAAACCTATGGTTTTTTCAGTGAATTTCAAAGGTTTTTTAAATGCTAATTTGTAACTATAACGTGTCTGAAACCTATGGTTTTTTCAGTGAATTTCAAAGGTTTTTTAAATGCTAATTTCTAACTATAACGTGCCTGATACCTACGGTTTTTTCAGTGAATTTCAAAGGTTTTGTAAATGACAATTTTTAAATGTATTAATTGTTATATTAATTTTTTTCATACTGATTTACTACATTTTTAGAAACAATTTTTTTTTACATATTTTATTTTTTAAATTACATTGTAATTACATTATACATTACATTACAAAAATACTTTCTCAGAATGAATTACTTTAGTTTAAATACTTTGCACATAGGCAATAGACTTTTAAGTACAGTAGTTACAGTTGTTGCAATGGGCAACACATTTTCAAACACAATGCAACATTCAGCTCAATGTGAATTTCTAGTTAAATGCAATTAGTTACTTTATGGATTACTTTTCTAACCACAGGACTGGATCCTAGATTCAGTCCTGGTACATCTCCTGTAAACAGTTGAGTAAAAGCGTTTTGGTTACAGTCGTGATTTTTAAGGAATATTATTGTATTTTAAAAGTTGACACTTAGAAACTTTTTCTCATAGAATCACCAATGTTATCCTATGGAAGGAAATTCACTTAGCAGGTAAAAACTGTTATCGTTACTTTTTCTTACTCAGTGTTGGATCCTGGATCCAGCACTGGTGCATCTCCTGTAAACAGTTGAAAGAATGCGTTTAAGTCATACAGGTGATTTTTAAGGAATATTTGTAGTTTGTAAAAATCAACACTTTGAAACTTTTTGCTGAAAACCAGACAATGGATTCCTATGGAAGAAAATATAAGTTACTGGTAAGTACGGTTAAAATTACTTTTCAGGGTCAGTGCTGGGCTAAAAGATGCAGCACTGGGTTCTCTCCTGATAACAGGTGAGTAAATTGGTATTCGTACTTTGGTTGATTTTAGAGGAATATTATAAAGTTCAAAAACTCCACACTTAGAAGAATTTCCAAGTGAAACCAGTCAATGTTAGCCTATGAAGGTAATTCAAGTTACCGGTAAGTACGGTTAAAATTACTTTTCAGGACCAGTACTGGGCCGAAAGATGCAGCACTGAGGTCTCTCCTGATAACAGGTGAGTAAATCAGAATTCGTATTTCGGCTGATTTTAGAGGAATATTTGTATGTTTCAAAAATCAACACTTAGAAACTTTTTCAGCAAAAAGCAGGCAATGATATCCTATGGAAGGAAATTCAAGTTACTGGTAAGTACGGTTAAAATTACTTTTGAGGATCAGTACTGGGCTGAAAGATGCAGCACTGAGGTCTCTCCTGATAACAGGTGAGTAAATCGGAATTCGTATTTCGGCTGATTTTAGAGGAATATTTTAAAGTTCCAAAACTCCACACTTAGAAGAATTTCCAAGTGAAACCAGTCAATGTTAGCCTATGGAAGGAAATTCAAGTTACTGGTAAGTACGGTTAAAATTACTTTTCAGGACCAGTACTGGGCTGAAAGATACAGCACTGAGGTCTCTCCTTATAACAGGTGAGTAAATCGGAATTCGTATTTCGGCTGATTTTAGAGGAATATTTTAAAGTTCCAAAACTCCACACTTAGAAGAATTTCCAAGTGAAACCAGTCAATGTTAGCCTATGAAGGAAATTCAAGTTACTGGTAAGTACGGTTAAAATTACTTTTCAGGATTAGTACTGGGCTGAAAGATGCAGCACTGAGGTCTCTCCTGATAACAGGTGAGTAAATCGGAATTCGAATTTCGGCTGATTTTAGAGGAATATTTTAAAGTTCCAAAACTCCACACTTAGAAGAATTTCCAAGTGAAACCAGTCAATGTTAGCCTATGGAAGGAAATTCAAGTTACTGGTAAGTACGGTTAAAATTACTTTTCAGGACCAGTACTGGGCTGAAAGATACAGCACTGAGGTCTCTCCTTATAACAGGTGAGTAAATCGGAATTCGTATTTCGGCTGATTTTAGAGGAATATTTGTATGTTTCAAAAATCAACACTTAGAAACTTTTTCAGCAAAAAGCAGGCAATGATATCCTATGGAAGGAAATTCAAGTTACTGGTAAGTACGGTTAAAATTACTTTTGAGGATCAGTACTGGGCTGAAAGATGCAGCACTGAGGTCTCTCCTGATAACAGGTGAGTAAATCGGAATTTGTATTTCGGCTGATTTTAGAGGAATATTTTAAAGTTCCAAAACTCCACACTTAGAAGAATTTCCAAGTGAAACCAGTCAATGTTAGCCTATGAAGGAAATTCAAGTTACCGGTAAGTACGGTTAAAATTACTTTTCAGTACCAGTACTGGGCTGAAAGATGCAGCACTGAGGTCTCTCCTGATAACAGGTGAGTAAATCGGAATTCGTATTTCGACTGATTTTTTTAGGAATATTTTAAAGTTCCAAAACTCCACACTTAAAAGAATTTCCAAGTGAAACCAGTCAATGTTAGCCTATGGAAGGAAATTTAAGTTACTGGTAAGTACGGTTAAAATTACTTTTCAGGACCAGTACTGGGCTGAAAGATACAGCACTGAGGTCTCTCCTGATAACAGGTGAGTAAATCGGAATTCGTATTTCGGATGATTTTAGAAGAATATTTGCACAATGGTGAAGGGAGGGGCGGGGCCTGAGGTGACATCTGTGCAAACGCGCCCCGTGGCGCGTTTTAAGTTGGGGGATTAAGTCCCCTTGAATCCTGAGGGTCCCTAGGGGCCAACTAGCCCACCAGGAACCTCCAATATGCGCTAGGGGCTGCGTTGCAGAGACGTGTAGAGAGGCCACACCCCTTTTTACACCTCTCTGCAACGCAGCTCTGTGGCGCTTTCTGGATGTACCTGTTGGGCTAGTTGGCCCCCAGGGACCCTCAGGATTGAAGGGGATTTAATTCCCCATCTTAAAACGCGCCACGGGGCCTGTTTGCACACATGTCACCTGAAGCCCCGCCCCTCCCTTCACCACTGTGCAAACGCGCCCCGTGGCGCGTTTTAAGTTGGGGGATTAAGTCCCTTGAATCCTGAGGGTCCCCGGAGTCCAACTAGCCCACCATATACCTCCAAAAAGCGCCACAGAGCTGCGTTGCAGAGAGGTGTAAAAGGGGTGTGGCCTCTCTACACGTCTCTGCAACGCAGCCCCTGGCGCATATTGGAGGTTCCTGGTGGGCTAGTTGGCCCCCAGGGACCCCCAGTATTCAAGGGGATCGTTCCCTCTCTGCAAACGCGCCAGGGGCGCGTTTGCAGAGTGGTGAAGGAAGGGGCGGGGCCTGCGGGCCCGATCGTTTTTTTTTTTTTGTCCCCTGAAGGGGGCTGTGTGGCCCCCTTCCTTTTTCCTGTTTTTGGGCCCTGGGGACCCCATCCCCCAGGGCCTTACCCCTTTTTTAAAATTTAATTTTATTAAAAAAACGGGAAGGGGGCCGCGTGGCATCCCTTCCCTGGGCCTGTATTGGCCCCGGGGACCCCATCCCCCGGGGCATGGCCTTTTAATTTTCTTGGGAGGGGGCTGCGTGGCCCCCTCCTCAGGCCATTTAAGGCCCCGGGGACCCCATCCCCCGGGGCCGGCCTTTCCATTTTTTTTTAATTTTTTTTTCTTTTTTGGGGAGGGGGCCGCGTGGCCCCCTCCTGGGCCACTACTTGCCCCGGGTACCCCATCCCCCGGGCTGGCCCTCTCCGTTGGGGACTGTGGGGGGTCCCCAATCCCCCACAGTCCCGCCGGCTCCCCACGTCCCTTGGGAGCCGGCATTGCTGTTCCACATGGGGAGCAGCTGACATGCTGCTCCCCATGTGGAAAGCAATCGGCTTTGGATATTGGAAGAGAGAGCAGGTTTCCTGCCTCTCTTCCAATATCCAAAGCAGTTTGCTATGGCAGGACGGGAGCCGCGAGGCTCCCGTCCTGCCATAGCAAACTACAGTGTCCCGGGGGTAGGCACCCCGGGACACTGCAGGAGCCGGCCCTGGGGGTGGCGGTCCCCAGGGCCATCAAGGGCTCCAGGAGGGGGCCGCGCGGCCCCCTCCCTACATCAGCACAGCCCCGGGAGGTGGTGGTCCCCGGGCTTCGGGGTCCAAAACGGACCCCCATTTTAATTTGTTAGTGCCCCGGGAGGTGGCGGTCCCCGGGGCGTGTGGGGGCTGGAGCCCCCCACACAGGTTGTTTAATTTAAAAAAAAAAGCCCCGGGGAGGTGGTGGTCCTCGGGGCTGCGGGAGGGCTCAGAGCCCTCCCGCACCATTTTTAAAAGAAAGCCCCGCGGGGTGGCGGTCCCCGGGCTTGGGGGCCCTTTGAGGCCCCCCACACATAAAATTAAACCCCCCACCATGCCCCCGGGACTTGGGCCACCCGGGGGCAAAATAGAATTTTTTTTTTTCGGCAGGATTCGCGCACCCTGAGCGCATCCTGCCAATTTTTAAAAAAAAAAAATTTTTTTTGCCCAGGGGGTCCTTGTGGGACCCCTGAGCAAACCTAGGGGTCAGGGTGTTTCTACCCTGCCCCCTTTGTGCGCTTTGCGCACTTGTTTCTGTCCCTCGGTTCTACCGAGGGACAAAATGGCTGCCAACGTTTCCTGAATCGGAATGTTGACAGCCAGCTGACAGCCAATTAACATGCAGCTCGTGATCGGGACGGTGCGCGCAGGGTGCGCTCAGGGTGCGCGAATCCTCCGTGCCCATAGATATATATGTACTTTTACTTTTGATTTTCTCAGCAACTACTGAACGGATTTACACCATTTAACAAAAGGGTTCTTTCTGAACCAAGAACTACCTCTTTGCCAAATTTGGTGTAATTCCGTTCAGCAGTTCGGGCTGTAGCCGTGTCTAAAGTTTCCTATGGAAAATTGCATGGGGAAAACACGTTTTGGGACCCCCTTTTTCTCGGCCCCCGCTTGACGAATCCCCCGAGACTTTCAGGGTAGGAGCGGACCGGAGCGCCCCACAAAGTTTGAAAATTTTGCGAAGATACGTCAACCGGCAAGAGAGTTATTTCAAATAGAATGTCGTGGATTTCCTATGGATAATAGGTTGTAACTATAACTATCTACTGGCGACCGCCAGTAGATAATATATATATAAAAAATATATTATACATATATATATATATATAATATATACATATATATATAATATTTTATACGAACCTGCGAAATACTTACATTTTTGTGGTCAAGGCATGCATGGTAAAGGTATACTCGTTGTAAACGTTTGCGTGGTAAAGGCATGCGTGGTAAAGATGCATGCATTGTAAAGCCTGTGTTTTTAAGGCATGTGTGGTTCAGACCACATTGTAAAGGCAGTTTCCCACCTTGAATCTGTCATGGGAACAGAAGCAGGCAATAAGATCTCTTGCCAAGGAGGGAAGTATTGTCCACTGATAAAGGTGGCAATATAGTAATACTACCCAAGGAAATGAAAATTGAGGAAGCCAACAGGCCGCTTAGCAGCATTGCATATTATGAGGTGATAGACGAACACATGTACAAGAAATCCATCATGGGATACAGTCACAAACTGGAGGATTGGAGAGACAAAGGCCTGATTGAGCATGAAGAATTTAATTGTCTCGAGACTGAGTTTTCCCATTTACCAGTACTATACCTGCTGCTTGAAATTTACAAGAACAAATCAAACCGCCCCAGGTAGGAAAACACCTTGAGATATGTTGAATTTTTTTCCCTATACCAATATTGGTCATAACACTGATATAAAGGCCTGTTGACACTTTTTGAGAGCCAGAACTTTGAACTTTATGACTCAGAATAATATGATCATAGAAATGATGAAGTATTGTTTGGAGAAATATATGTTTATGTTCAGTAGTACCCTGTATAGACGAATGCTGGGGATTGCGATGGGCACCGGCTTTGCTCCTAGCTTCATCAAACTTTTCATGAGTTGCTGGGAGAAGTAAGTAACCACCACAGCAGACACCGCCACACATAAGGAACAGGCTCTACTTTGGCCATGTTACATTAATGACCTGTTCATTATCTGGAAGGGAACAGAAAAGTCAGATAATGATTTAATAGATAAAGTTAGGAGGAATAACCTTAATCTTGATTTTAGATGTACCATCGGTAAGGATAAAACTATATTTTTGGATGCCACAAAGTCCAGGCCAGGTAGTTCAGGAATCCCACTTTATAGAATGGTCTCATGCAGGCCCTCAGCAGGCACTAAGAGACCCTTAAATGTAGAATCCCTATTGAGGAGTTGCTGAGGGCAAAAAGGAACTGTAATACAGGGGAGACTTGGCTCAATGAAAAAAACAACGTCAGAGAAATTCTGAAAAAGGGGATACCCACAGAGAATCTTAAATAAGGCAAACAAACATGTAAATAACATAGAGACAGAAGATTACTTTCTCGAACATTTCTACGAATGGCAGTGATAAAGCAGGGACAACTAGAATGACAACAACAGATAACAGTAACCCTAGGATTGTAAAGAAAGTGATTTAAAGATGTTGAAATATTTTCAAATGTGACCCCACACTAGGTGGCATATTAGGAGCAAACCCAATATTACATACAGACAGGGAAGCTCGCTCAGCGATATGTTAGTACACAGTGACATAACAGTTAAGAGCAATACAAAGTGTATATACAAAGTGTAGTGAACTAAACTGCATTTTTCCTTAATGGCAAGTGCAAAGCCTGTAAAAACAGTAAACATAGGAGGGAATATGAAGTCTCTTATGCAAAGGGCACTAAATGTTTTTATCATGCAGCTCCCATATATACATATACATTCTTGAGTGGGATTTATCACACACAGGGAGACAGAGGTACAACCATTGCTCACTCTCCAAAGCAAGCAATAGGTAAACACACACGTATTCTCCCAAATATTGAGGTCGGCTGGTATCATGGAGCTGTTTTTTCAGTAATGCCCACTGGTACGCTCCTAGAAAATGTATAACAATAGGGGGTACCCAACTCTGACCTGACCATGATGCCTTAAAAACCCAGGGTTAGGATTATGCAATTCCCATTAGTGTGGAGGTGTTGCAATTGGCATTAGTGTGGAGGTATGATTTTACTTTCATTTTGCCATGTATGTGTGTGTAACATATACACTAACCAAGTAATTGGGATCCTTGAAGCCTTGACAAATGCCTCTTACCATCTTTGGAACAAGAGAGGGCAGAAACATGTTGGCCTGTAGAGGATGGAACAGTCATTTTACTGGGATTGCATTCACTTATGATTTTTCACAATATCAAAGGTACTCACCAATAAAGGTAGTCCCTTGGGGTTACCTTGAGATTTTGTAGCTATTTTTATCCTGATCCCTCCTTTATCCAGTATATATTCTTAATAACTCCCTCAGACTGAGGCTGAGTCTAACCTGCTAGTACCATCTTACCAGGGTGGGATGAGGAAGCCGATGATGAAGCATGCCACAAGATGTGGGTGGGGTTTCCTCATCCAGCATAACTGATGCTTTCATTCATTATCCACAATCGGTCATCCCCTCCAGTGTACTCTAGGGGAAGAGCCTGATCACCATCGCTTTTTGTGTGCTTACCTATACGTTCTAGAATACCCTTATAACATGAGATGTGTGGGCAACACTATAAATGCTGTAAGAAAGAGAATTCTTGAACTTATGCAAGCAACAGACCATGGTGAC
The DNA here is from genome assembly GCA_963921515.1 of Calotriton arnoldi. NCBI lineage: Eukaryota > Metazoa > Chordata > Amphibia > Caudata > Salamandridae > Calotriton > Calotriton arnoldi. The sequence continues at coordinate 416,343 of CAWUFW010003915.1, read as the reverse complement.
CCATATTATGCCACGGTTAGACACTTCAGGGAGATGCATAACAGCGATAGAACTAAGCTCTCATATTTTTCAATAGAACAGATCCAAATCAACTACAGAGAGGGCAACAGAACTCAGTTATGTCGAAGATAATAATCTAAGTATATAATAGAACTTGAGACAAAGGGCCCACAAGGGTGGCATACTGAAGAAGAGTAAAGCATACGCATTGGGGATGGTTGATCTTTGCTTTGGAATCTAGAGTGACTGCTAGAACATATGTCAAGTAGTCTGTGGTTTGAGCGGGCTTGTTTGTAACCTGTACATATGTTCATTTTATTGCCGGAGGAAAGGAACGGAATCTTGTGTGAGATGTGGTGAAGCCTTATGGCTGAGCCCTCTGACCTATTCTTCCAGCGCACCCACCAAGGTGGTCAACACTCTTTCACAGATAAGATTGTCACATTTTGTCCCCTTTGGGTTTCTTTGGGCCTGACATTGTGAAATAATATGGTCTTCAAACAACTGGATGTTTTGGTTAACCATACAGATCCAGCTGCTACGAAGTCCATGTCTTTCCCCTAGGGATGTCACTGTCATGACTTGTTCGACACCGTCTGTCAGATTACCAATCACCTAAATTCCAGGTTCCACAGGAATTGTCACGTGGCCCATGGGGACATTGTCGTCTTCCCTAAGTTAGCATGAGCACGCTGCAGACTTTCCTCTGCTTTGCACACGTTACTACATGAGTTTATTTGCAAATGCCTCTTTTGATATTTTAACATGAGAAACTACTGTTGTGTTCACACTTTGCAGGTTTCTGGGATTTAGTTAGAACATTGTGAACAAGGTCGAACAACAATGCCCCTTGTTATTCTGTTATGGTGAGGCCCTAGCACCTAGACAAAACATACAGATGCAGCTGTTGTTTGGGAATACATACTTTTGTCTTAGTGGAATACACGGATAGGTAGCAAAGACTTGGAGAGGGACCTTTCCAGGGAGAAGAGCATGACAGCACCTATGATGTAGAACTACCATCTATAGACTGAGGTACGGGGTCTGCAGAAAACACCCAGAGATCTTCTGTTATGTAATCATCTTGCTTCTATACAAGGGGAGGGAGGTTAGGCTACGCTGTCTCTCATTATGACAGCTCCTTTTATGATTTACGGACTACTTGCTATGCTGACCGTATTTGTATTATGCATTTTTCTGCTTATCGTGGCACGTATACTGCATATTAGAGCATGTTAGTTAAAATAAATATTTTAAACTTGTTTGTGTCTCTGTCAGATCTTATTGTGGACAAGTTCAAGAGTGTGAGTGAAAGGGTGTGTCTTATAACCGCGATTCCTGAGAAAGTCAGGAGTGTTATGTTCTGGGGTGTCTAATCACTTGTTCCTCTGTGGGTGAGTAGGAGGGCAAGTGAGACACTATAGCTAGTCAGTCCTGGGCTCATGGGTACTAAGGTGGTTGGATGACTCAGTCCCTATATACTAAGGTCCCATAATCCTACGCAAAGTTCAGTGTTTGCACAGAATCCCTGAAACAGAATGAATATTATCCACCTTGTCACCTCTAGGCTAACCCTCAACACTTGAGTAGTGAGCAAGTGAGGGCAATTAACCTCCAGAGGAACAGGGGTTGGGAAAGTGAAAAAGGAAAAGGAGATAGTCTCTCTCTCTCTACTAGGTCAGCTCTGCTAGGTTCGTAACTTGGGAAAACAGGTTTTCTCATCACAGATCAGTTGCTCTCGGTCTCTCACTCAGGGCCCCTTTCAAAAGGAAAACACAGGAAGGACGTTACCTCTTGGTGAGCAAAGATAATGTGCAATGATCAACAGTTCAGCTATTCACACAGTGTAATTCTTCATACTGTAAGTTACTCACCAACAGCATTCGCTCCTTAAAAAATACAGCAGGTAAGGCTTCATTGTGTTCATTGTCCTCCTATTTCTCCATAGGAATACTGACAGTCAAGTTCTTTCCTATTTCTTTTATTAATATAAGAAGTTAACTCAGTCTTTCTCTTAAAAAGTTCAGGGATTTAAATCTTAGAGTGTTAAATATTTTGAGGCTTATTTATGAGAGCCTTGCGCCACTTTTGCACCACGTAAAGTGTTAGGTGTGACGCAGGGCTCTAATTTCGATTTATGAAGCCACGCAAAGCCACCTTGCATGGCTTTGAGTGGCCTCATAAATCATGAGTCAGGCGACGCAGCACAAATCGTTGCATCGCCTTACTCTGCGCCTGGCAGGCATTCCATGGATGTTGCAGTGGGTTCTTACATGCAACACCCATGGAATTTGACACTGCCCCAGATTTACAAAGAGCAAAGTGGGAAAATGGCAAATCCATATGCCTCCCAAGGTGATGCGTAACAAGGAGAAATATGTTTATTTCTCTTCGTTTATTTCTCTTTCCCTTTGTGCTGCATTTAAGAAATTGGCCTTGAGGATAGGCTCCACAGGGCCTTTTATTGACTTGGTGAGGGGGCCACATGTCCCCTTCTCTTTTAAATATTGATTTTGGCGCTGCCGGATGGGGGCCCTAGGGCCATTTAATGGCTAGGGAAAGAGAGCTGCACACCCCTCAACTTTTCAATTACTTTTCAGTAGCTCCCCGATCCCCGGCCTACCCATGGGGATTCAAAATTAAAATGGTAATGCAAATCCACAGAATCTCTATGGATCTGCAATACTATTTAAAAAAAATTGGTTTTGGCACCACCTGGGTCCCTGGACCCCACAAGAGGACTAGGCAGTCAGGATATCCCTACACCATTCTATAATTCTTTTACATTTCTTTCAGAACAGAGGGACTGACTTCCTAAAACAGCTACCGTAACATCTTTGTTGATGTTGGGGCAGCCAATTTTACCTTTTGATCTTTGATCTGTCATAGCTAGTGGTGTGACCAATACATACATTTTGAACCTTAACCTTTTGAAATCTTCTGAATGGATTTACACCAAATCACAAAAAGCAAGATTTTTGGTTAAAGATCTAGATTTCTGCCAAATGTAGTGTAATTCTGTGCAGCTGTTTTTTCTCTGGTGATGTTCAATTTCCTATGGAAAATTGCATGATAAAGACGTGTTTTGGAACCCCTTTACTCAGCCATCACTTGACAGGCACAACTTTTCAGGAAGGGCTGAGGTGGATCAGATAAATTTTTGGAAGGTTTTGTGAAGAAAAATCTATTTCCTATGGAAAAGTGGTCCTAACTATAATTGCCCAGTGGTGAATGCCACTGCGTGTGTATCTACATAAGTACACACACACACACACACACATATATATATATATGCATATATCTATATTCATATATATATAAATATATATATATATATATATATAAACTCCCAAAGTTCGCACCAAAGAACGCCACTCTCTTGCGGGGCGGGTGCTGCCAAGAAGCGGCGGTGCACCGTAACAATTTCTCCCAAATACTCTGTTTCCACAAAGTCCGTGGCGCACACACGAGTAGGTTCAATTCAACGATATTTTATTGTTCCACCATGGCTGACAAACGCGTTTCGGCCGTGACAGTCTTCGTCAATGTCAGCGTGCCACCCATTACACACACAATATATGCATTTCCCGTTATACGTGAAAGACGGACTAAAACAAATGGACATCCCTTTGGGAGAAGGAAACACCGCGTCCATCTTTGCCTGGTCATAATCGCGGTCCTGACTATCATTGTTGATACAACATTTGCAGTGATACCATTAATGCATTGATGATGCGTGGAAACATTCGAAAATTACCTCAGACAGATCCACTTATTTGGTGGATCACAAGACATTTTGTTCCATGGTCCGTATATCACAAATACTAGATACATTTCATATATTTAAGTTAATATCACGACAATTTTTAGGACATACAGAAGGCAATTCATGCTTACATCTCCTCAAGAATCTCTCTATTTGTCCTGTGTCAATAATTAATTGAAAATCCATATCCTGCCCTGAATGGGCCCATATTTTCAATTAATGGCCATTTGTATTAGAATCTAGGCGATCATATCTCTACCAATATATACCTAAATGCTTCCATCATTTTCATCATCTATTGCTAAATGTCACATTTCATAATATTACATATTAAAAAACCCCGCCAGCGTTCCTCTATTCTAGCATTGGGATAAAGGGGCCTGTGCCAGCAAAATTCATAATTCATTCATTACCTTAGCACTTATCAATATTTAAGACTTTACACAATCTCATCTTAGCACAGCAACGTCCGTCTTTTCTTATATTAAAAAAACATTAGTTACCCATCACTTCTTGACATGGGGGGGAGAGAAAAGAGGTAGCTAAAGGATATATCTTGTTTCATCTATATACATCTCTACAGTGGTTTATTAGCTTAGCCAATGTGAACCCATAGCTACTCTTCACTATTAAGGCCCGAGGGAGCCAATGTTCTTAACTCAATAATATACTTTGATTCCATCTTACGCAGGGTTGTCACCCTGTCACCTCCTCTTTCTGGGATTGGTACCTGGTCAATACAAAAAAACTTTAAGAGTTGACTATTGCTCTTATGATTTGCTGCAAAATGCCTCGCGACCGGATAACTATTATCATTTCTGGTTATCGCTCGCATATGTTCTAAGACTCTCTTTTTTGCTTGGTGCACCGTGCTGCCCACATATTGTAGGTTGCACGGACACACCAAGCAGTAGACAACAAAATCCGTATTACAATTCTATAGCTTTGTTATTGGTTTCATGGAGTCTCTACCCGGAATCCGAAACTCTTTTACTTTATTGCTTTTCTTACATGCCTTACACTTTAGACAGGGGTAGAAACCACTTACTTCTGAGATGCCCCTATCTTTACTTGCAAAATGGCTATCAACCAAAACATCTTTAAGAGAAGTGTTTCTCCTGTAGGTTATACTGGGGTATTGTGTGATGGTGTCCCCAATTGTGCCATCTGCCTGTAAAATATTCCAATGTTTTGTCAGAATCTGGTGAATTTCTCTTGAATGCATGGAGTACGTCAGATTCAGTCTAGTTGTTCCTTCTTGTGTCTCTCTCACTGTCTTATTCAGGAGCTCATCCCTATTACGTTGGCTGGCCCTATCTATTGCTGCCACTAAAGACTTGTTAGGATATCGTTGAATTGAATCTACTCATGTGTGCGCCACGGACTTTGTGGAAACAGAGTATTTGGGAGGAAATATATATATATATATATATATATATATATATATATATATATATATATATATCTACTGGCGGTCGCCAGTAGATAGTTATAGTTACAACCTATTATCCATAGGAAATCCACGACATTCTATTTGAAATAACTCTCTTGCCGGTTGACGTATCTTCGCAAAATTTTCAAACTTTGTGGGGTGCTCCGGTCCGCTCCTACCCTGAAAGTCTCGGGGGATTCGTCAAGCGGGGCCGAGAAAAAGGGGGGTCCCAAAACGTGTTTTCCCCATGCAATTTTCCATAGGAAACTTTAGACACGGCTACAGCCCGAACTGCTGAACGGAATTACACCAAATTTGGCAAAGAGGTAGTTCTTGGTTCAGAAAGAACCCTTTTGTTAAATGGTGTAAATCCGTTCAGTAGTTGCTGAGAAAATCAAAAGTAAAAGTACATATATATCTATGGGCACGTAGGATTCGCGCACCCTGAGCGTACCCTGCGCGCACCGTCCCGATCACGAGCTGCATGTTAATTGGCTGTCAGCTGGCTGTCAACATTCCGATTCAGGAAATGTTGGCAGCCATTTTGTCCCTCGGTAGAACCGAGGGACAGAAACAAGTGCGCAAAGTGCACAAAGGGGGCAGGGTAGAAACACCCTGACCCCCTAGGTTTGCTCAGGGGGTCCCACAAGGACCCCCTGGGCAAAAAAAAAAAAATTTTTTAAAAATCGGCAGGATGCGCTCAGGGTGCGCGAATCCTGCCGAAAAATCGAAGCGCGGTCTCCCGCGCTTCGATTGTATTTTGCCCCCGGGTGGCCCAAGTCCCGGGGGCATGGTGGGGGTTTAATTTTATGTGTGGGGGCCTCAAAGGCTCCCAAGCCCCGAGGACCGCCACCCCCGGGGCTTTCTTTTAAAAATGGTGCGGGAGGGCTCTGAGCCCTCCCGCAGCCCCGAGGACCACCACCTCCCGGGGCTTTTTAAAAAAATTAAACAACCTGTGTGGGGGCTCCAGCCCCCACACGCCCCTGGGACCGCCACCTCCCGGGGCACTAACAAATTAAAATGGGGGTCCGTTTTGGACCCCGAAGCCCCGGGACCACCACCTCCCCGGGGCTGTGCTGATGTAGGAGGGGGCCGCGCGGCCCCTCCTGGAGCCCTTGATGGCCCTGGGGACCGCCACCCCCAGGGCCGGCTCCTGCAGTGTCCCGGGTGCCTACCCCGGGACACTGTAGTTTGCTATGGCAGGACGGAGCCTCGCGGCTCCCGTCCTGCCATAGCAAACTGCTTTGGATATTGGAAGAGAGGCAGGGAAACCTGCTCTCTCTTCCAATATCCAAAGCCGATTGCTTTTCCACATGGGGAGCAGCATGTCAGCTGCTCCCCATGTGGAACAGCAATGCCGGCTCCCAAGGGACGTGGGGAGCCGGCGGGACTGTGGGGGATTGGGGACCCCCACAGTCCCCAACGGAGAGGGCCAGCCCGGGGGATGGGGTCCCCAGGGCAAGTAGTGGCCCAGGAGGGGGGCCACGCGGCCCCCTCCCCAAAAAAGAAAAAAAAAAAATGGAAAGGCCGGCCCCGGGGGATGGGGTCCCCGGGGCCTTAAATGGCCTGAGGAGGGGGCCACGCAGCCCCCTCCCAAGAAAATTAAAAAGGCCATGCCCCGGGGATGGGGTCCCCGGGGCCAATACAGGCCCAGGGAAGGGGGGCCACGCGGCCCCCTTCCCGTTTTTTAAATAAAATTAAATTTAAAAAGGGGTAAGGCCCTGGGGGATGGGGTCCCCAGGGCCCAAAAACAGGAAAAAGGAAGGGGGCCACACAGCCCCCTTCAGGAGACAAAAAACAAAAAAACAATCAGGCCCGCAGGCCCCGCCCCCTTCCTTCACCACTCTGCAAACGCGCCCCCTGGCACGTTTGCAGAGGGGGAACGAATTCCCCTTGAATACTGGGGGTCCCTGGGGGCCAACTAGCCCACCAGGAACCTCCAATATGCGCCAGGGGGCTGCGTTGCAGAGACGTGTAGAGAGGCCACACCCCTTTTACACCTCTCTGCAACGCAGCTCTGTGGCGCTTTTGGAGGTATATGGTGGGCTAGTTGGACTCCGGGGACCCTCAGGATTCAAGGGGACTTAATCCCCAACTTAAAACGCGCCACGGGGCGCGTTTGCACAGTGGTGAAGGGAGGGGCGGGGCTTCAGGTGACATGTGTGCAAACAGGCCCCGTGGCGCGTTTTAAGATGGGGAATTAAATCCCTTCAATCCTGAGGGTCCCTGGGGGCCAACTAGCCCAACAGGTACATCCAGAAAGCGCCACAGAGCTGCGTTGCAGAGAGGTGTAAAAGGGTGTGGCCTCTCTACACGTCTCTGCAACGCAGCCCCTGGCGCATATTGGAGGTTCCTGGTGGGCTAGTTGGCCCCTACGGACCCTCAGGATTCAAGGGGACTTAATCCCCCAACTTAAAATGCGCCACGGGGCGCGTTTGCACAGATGTCACCTCAGGCCCCGCCCCTCCCTTCACCATTGTGCAAATATTCTTCTAAAATCATCCGAAATACGAATTCCGATTTACTCACCTGTTATCAGGAGAGACCTCAGTGCTGTATCTTTCAGCCCAGTACTGGTCCTGAAAAGTAATTTTAACCGTACTTACCAGTAACTTGAATTTCCTTCCATAGGCTAACATTGACTGGTTTCACTTGGAAATTCTTTTAAGTGTGGAGTTTTGGAACTTTAAAATATTCCTCTAAAATCAGCCGAAATACGAATTCCGATTTACTCACCTGTTATCAGGAGAGACCTCAGTGCTGCATCTTTCAGCCCAGTACTGGTACTGAAAAGTAATATTAACCGTACTTACCGGTAACTTGAATTTCCTTCATAGGCTAACATTGACTGGTTTCACTTGGAAATTCTTCTAAGTGTGGAGTTTTGGAACTTTAAAATATTCCTCTAAATTCAGCCGAAATACGAATTCCGATTTACTCACCTGTTATCAGGAGAGACCTCAGTGCTGCATCTTTCAGCCCAGTACTGATCCTCAAAAGTAATTGTAACCGTACTTACCAGTAACTTGAATTTCCTTCCATAGGATATCATTGCCTGCTTTTTGCTGAAAAAGTTTCTAAGTGTTGATTTTTGAAACATACAAATATTCCTCTAAAATCAGCCGAAATACGAATTCTGATTTACTCACCTGTTATCAGGAGAGACCTCAGTGCTGCATCTTTCAGCCCAGTACTGGTCCTGAAAAGTAATTTTAACCGTACTTACCGGTAACTTGAATTACCTTCATAGGCTAACATTGACTGGTTTCACTTGGAAATTCTTCTAAGTGTGGAGTTTTTGAACTTTATAATATTCCTCTAAAATCAACCAAAGTACGAATACCAATTTACTCACCTGTTATCAGGAGAGAACCCAGTGCTGCATCTTTTAGCCCAGCACTGACCCTGAAAAGTAATTTTAACCGTACTTACCAGTAACTTATATTTTCTTCCATAGGAATCCATTGTCTGGTTTTCAGCAGAAAAGTTTCAAAGTGTCGATTTTTACAAACTACAAATATTCCTTAAAAATCACCTGTATGACTTAAACGCATTCTTTCAACTGTTTACAGGAGATGCACCAGTGCTGGATCCAGGATCCAACACTGAGTAAGAAAAAGTAACGATAACAGTTTTTACCTGCTAAGTGAATTTCCTTCCATAGGATAACATTGGTGATTCTATGAGAAAAAGTTTCTAAGTGTCAACTTTTAAAATACAATAATATTCCTTAAAAATCACGACTGTAACCAAAACGCTTTTACTCAACTGTTTACAGGAGATGTACCAGGACTGAATCTAGGATCCAGTCCTGTGGTTAGAAAAGTAATCCATAAAGTAACTAATTGCATTTAACTAGAAATTCACATTGAGCTGAATGTTGCATTGTGTTTGAAAATGTGTTGCCCATTGCAACAACTGTAACTACTGTACTTAAAAGTCTATTGCCTATGTGCAAAGTATTTAAACTAAAGTAATTCATTCTGAGAAAGTATTTTTGTAATGTAATGTATAATGTAATTACAATGTAATTTAAAAAATAAAATATGTAAAAAAAAATTGTTTCTAAAAATGTAGTAAATCAGTATGAAAAAAATTAATATAACAATTAATACATTTAAAAATTGTCATTTACAAAACCTTTGAAATTCACTGAAAAAACCGTAGGTATCAGGCACGTTATAGTTAGAAATTAGCATTTAAAAACCTTTGAAATTCACTGAAAAAACCATAGGTTTCAGACACGTTATAGTTACAAATTAGCATTTAAAAAACCTTTGAAATTCACTGAAAAAACCATAGGTTTCAGACACGTTATAGTTACAAATTAGCATTTAAAAAACCTTTGAAATTCACTGAAAAAACCATAGGTTTTAGGGACAGTTATAGTTACTTGGACATTGCACTCGTACAAAACCCGTGAAATTCCCCCGTTATAGTTAGTTCAGCTAACTATAACTCACGCCCCGCAATGCACTGCTGATGACGTCACATATTACATCACTCATGACATGGTCAGTGACATCACTGATGACATCACTGATGACATCTCAAATGACATCACTGATGACATCATCCACGTGATAATCTGATGCACCTCCTCACACCCTAATATAATCTTTGATACACCCACTCTAAATTAAAGACTGCCATTCGCAAAACCATAGACACACCAACACCAATAACTACATACCCACTCACTGATTCTTAGGTCTACACACACACATCCACTCACTCACCCGTACAGTCACTCATACTTACGGTCACTCAGTACAGGACTATCATATGCACTCTTACTCCTATATAGACACTCAAACAACGCCACTCATCCATAGAGATACTCAAACACCTAGTCAGTCATGCAAATAATTAAACACACTGCCATTTACTCACCTATACAGTTATACACACACCAGCTCACTTACTCATACAAATAGTAGCACATTGTTACGCTCTTATACAATCACTGATACAAGCACACACTCATCCATACAGCCACTATCACAATCACTCACTCTTGCTTATAGCTATTTATATACTCCAACACACATATATACTGCCTTTCACATATGTAGTTACTCACACATGTACCACTGGGACATACATTCACTCACTAACACACTCTTACACACACTTACCCACCCATACAGTCTATCACAGATGCACTCTTGAAACCATCCACCCAGTGAATCACCCACTCACACATCTATGCACAGAGTTGCACACACCCCTCCCACACAAACACTCAGGCACCCATACAGATACTCAGACAAGCATTCAATAACTCATATAGACACTCATTTAGCTATTCACAAACACATGCAGCCACTTACACAGCAACAGACAGACGGATACAGACATTCACCCAGATTAGTCACTAACCCATGCATTCAGTAAGATACGTTAAATCACTCACTTATAGAGTCAGTCACGCACCTACTAAATCATCCATACAGACACTTACACACCCACTCATTCTTCAATACGTCTTTTCCTATATATATTAAAAATATTTAAACTTTACAGAAACACACAGTCACTGGATGATGTCATCAGTGATGTCATTTGAGATGTCATCAGTGATGTCATCAGTGATGTCACTGACCATGTCATGAGTGATGTAATATGTGACGTCATCAGCAGTGCATTGCGGGGCGCGAGTTATAGTTAGCTGAACTAACTATAACGGGGGAATTTCACGGGTTTTGTACGAGTGCAATGTCCAAGTAACTATAACTGTCCCTAAAACCTATGGTTTTTTCAGTGAATTTCAAAGGTTTTTTAAATGCTAATTTGTAACTATAACGTGTCTGAAACCTATGGTTTTTTCAGTGAATTTCAAAGGTTTTTTAAATGCTAATTTGTAACTATAACGTGTCTGAAACCTATGGTTTTTTCAGTGAATATATATATTTATACACATATATATATGTTTTGTTTCTTTTTTACTGCAAAGAAACAAAGGTTGAAGTGTTGTTATAAAGGGCACTATAGTTAGGTAATAATGTCAGTTAAAACATTATGTTTTGAGCAACGAAAGCAACTGAAATTCACCAATTATAGCAATCTCAAGTAACTAGAACATGTAAAATAAGATATAATTACAAATCCTAACTATATTGTCACTTTAACCATTGTTTTTCAGTGAATATTAGTTCTTATTAACTTAAAGTCATATTTTATTAACATATGTAATTTCAACCCCACAGCATGTGGTTGGCAGCAAGGCCTGACTTACAGCCAGGCCCTGCTTCCTACCCTGCATGGGCAGCCAACACCCATTGTGCATAGCCTTCAGGTGTGTGTGGCGTGTAGTGTGCCGCAAGCCGTGTGCCCAACCCCCCACTGGTACCCAATCCCCTGCAGCAGGGGGTTGGACACAGGACCTGGCATCCAAACCCTCTGCGGGCCCGCACAGCTGACTATGTGATGTTACAATATAAATGGTGTCATTTTAAGTAAGTCAGACCTACTGACTTTGTCAAAGGGTCCGAACACCAACACATAAAAAATGGGCCTATTGACTTCATGAAGGTGTCAGCATATCTATATATAAAGCAGACCTATTGGCTTTGTCAAAAAATCATCAATGAGTATAATCAAATGTATATTTCATTAATTCACACTGTGCAATGCTTAATAAATGTGATAATTATTAAAAACAATAGTAATAATGTTTTATTAAAACAAAATTGAGATGTTTTTGGGTCTTTCTTTCAACATTAACATTTAACAAAATGCAGCTATAAAAATAGCCGCAAGAGGGACCTGCACTCCAGCTGAAGAGCATAGACCTCCAGCTAGGAGTGCTTTAAAAAAAATACAAAAAGCTCTCCTGAGGTCATGGATGTATTCACTCATGATACTCATTGTTCTTTTTAATGTTTCTGGGGGACTTCTGCACTCCCTGCAGCCCACCACAACATAAAACAATTATTTGCCGGTGCCTCTGCCCCTTCTAATGGCACCACCAGGCTAAAGAAAAACAGTAAAAAGACCTTCTTGATCATTATGGGATGCCCCTTGCTTGGGGCAGTTTATAATAAGTGTGTGGCTTCTGCCATTAATTTATTTTTCATTTTTCTTTGTTTTTTAATTTTGGGGTTCCCCAATGCCCACCAGAGACACCCATATTTTTAGTTTTTGTTGTTGAATGCAGGTCCCGCAGCTCACTACAAGCAACTCCATGTGCTGTGCAGGAACGGGCAATGGTTGCATTTTTTTAAATAGTGGGGTGCCCCGGTCCATCTCATCACATTTTTCATTTTGGGGGCTGCGTAGAGGAGCCCAAAGGCCTCCACAGCCCCTCCGGCTCTCCTGCTGCACCCATCCCGGGTGTGCAAGAAGCCAAAATTGCTCTCACACTGAGGGAGCAGTAATATTGAGGGTGACACAAATGTGCTACCCCCGGCTGGTTCCGATTTCTGCCCCAACTGTGTGAGAGCACAAAACAGATCGCTGTCAGGGTAATTACAGTGCTCCAGGGCTGGGGTCCATGGGATACCGCAATGGAGACAGACTGGGGGAATGGGATCTCCAGGACCATAAAATGGCTCAGAGAGGAAGCATCACACACACCGCCTAAATACACTTTAAATAGCCCCTAGGTGGGTTCCCTGGGGCCTCAAAGATACACAGGGTGGGGAGCTGCATTTCCCCCCAATTTATAGATTGGTCCAGGGTGGAGTCCATGGGCCTCAATGGGGCTTGGGGAGGGATTCCCTTCCCCTTTATTTAAACATATCTGCATACCCACTATCTTGCTCTCTGGCAAATCTGGTGTAATTCCATTCAGCTGCTTTGGCTGTAGCTGTGTCAATTTCCTTATGGAAAAATGAATGAGCAAAATGCGTTTTGGAAACCCCCTTTTTATCCTCCCCATTTGACAGATCACTTTGAAACCTTCCAGGAAGAAGCTGAGGTAGAAGAACATTTTTGGGGAAAATTTCATGAAGATTCATCAAACAGCGCTAAAGTTATGAAAATGATTTTCCTATGGAAACATGTTCCTAACTATAACTAACTACCCAGTGGCGACCACCACTACCTATAGTTCTTGCAGGGTAAATGCTATTTATTACAGTTTATGTAGACAGCAACTTTTTTCTAATCATGTTTGACAGAGTATGCCACAAGTTCAACAGTGCCAAATGGCTCATCAGAAAAAACAATTGTCTTCCTCTGAGCAGGTGGCCGCAATATGTGAAGGCCTGTGCAGGAGAACATACAATAGGGAGTCACATAGGGCCTAATTATGGTGGTCCAAGGATCTCTAAACTCACGGTAGCACAGCAGTGGCAGTCTGGCCACCACTGCACCAGTTGTCGGACCACCGGATTACAACTTGAGCAGTCGGACCACCATGGCACACCTCAACATCCCTGGCAGTGACGCGGACGTCAGAGGGCCAAAGGTCTCATGGAGGTTCTTACTTCATGAAACTGCTGGCAATGAGAAAGAAAGGGGGGCCCTACAGGCACCCCTTTTGACCCTGTGCATGGGGGTGCAGTCAGGGGGGCACATGTTGTGCCCCCCTGTGTGCATGCACCCCATTCCTGCATGGCATGGACTGCACAGTCCATGGCATGCAGGAACATGCACTGGCGGTCCTGCGGCGGTGCTATTTAAGGGTCACATATGAGCCTTTAAACTGCACTGCCATGGGGCCGCCATGCCGACCGGCCGCAAGGCCACAATAATACTCCTCATCTGACAGGCGGGCAGCAGCTCTGTTTGGTGGCTTGGGAGTGGGGCGGTGGCATGACTGCCCACACCGCCAAACCCATAATCGGACCCAAAGTGTGTACGTGTGTGTAAAGCCACCAGTTTTAGCATGTGTACATTTAGTTACCACAAAGGGCTTGCACAGCTACACACTAACCTCTCTCCGTTAGAGGTGTCTTGTGAGGCATACTAAATTTATGCCACCTTTCATCTGCAGATTTTTAGACAAACAAGGGAAACCAATAATGGTCAGGGACTTTGGGTCTGAACTGTTTCAAGGAACAATAGTCCCTAACACAAAGTTATTAGTTCGTAGTCTATACAAATAGCAATACAATGATAACAATTTTTTATATATGTACTATTGGACATGATATTTAATGTAAGATTCAACAGAAAAATGCAAGTGGGAACATAAGTAGGACAGAGATTTCTGGCAACCACGAGTTGTGGCCAAACAAATTCAACATTAAAACCACTAAAGAGTAAAACTGCACATCCTAGCACATATAGATACAAATATTCAGTTATGTCAAGGTGCGAGAAGTCGACAACATTTCGATCCCTCTACAAGAATGCAGGGATCATCTTCAGTACGAAGACATAGGTGCCTGAGGCAATTGCCTATGGGGGATAAGGAAAAAAGAAAAAGAAGGAAGAGAAGAGAGAATAAAAATGAGGGACAAAATTAGAGAATAGCACGGGATGTGTCCCTGGACCAACCCACTGTGCAAACATACCAATTGGAGTGATCATAACTGGTGATGGCCTGAGTGGCAGGGCATGCGGGCTAAAAATGAGGTCATGCTGTGCGGGGGTATTGGGGTGATTACAAGGTGATGCCTAATAACATGGGTACCGTGGAACCTCTCATAGGGTCAAAGAATCAAAGAATCAAGGTCCCGGCGTGAAGGCCCATTGAGGGTGGACAGTGGGCTGATGCACCAAGGCCATAGTAGGGCAATGGACCTAAAACAATAGGAAGCCAAGTTAGTGCGGCAAGGACGTGTGACTCCTTGCAGTGGAAGAGAAGTAGGGGTGAAGTTGCCTACCATGCAGGTTAATTGGTAATAGGCATGCAATGGTCCAAAATCACTGGAGGGCAGTTCGCAGGTCCTCAAGGGGGCAAGGAAGGTTTCCGGAACTGGTAGGACAGAAGGATGCCTCTGAGGAAGAGGAGAGAAAATTAGGAAAGGACCGGACTACAGACTATGTACTCCCAGCACTTTAACCAATTTTGCAGATGATCAGCACATTAATGTCAGCAGACAATAAGTATAATTGGGTTTATTGTGCACCTATGAAAATTATATTACCGTATGCGGTCATATCCCTGCCAACTATAGCAGTGTCTCATGCCTGATCTACACTTTATGCAGGTTCACACCACTGCTGTGGAATGTGTCTGCTGTCGAACCACACTGTGTTGATATCTTTGCCAAATAATTATGTCCTTTCACACTATTTTTGTATGTATTTGTTGTACCTATACAAAGTGCCCCCTTTGTCATTCTCTAAGTTCAAAGGCGTTCATAACTGTGTCCTTACAATATTGATGGGCGCATTATTGTTTCCTGTTCATTAACTTATATGATGTGTTCCCTTTTTATTATGTTCAAATAACAACGGACTCGCCTTCTCCCAATTTTTTAATTTATGGGTTGTTTCCCTCCGGTGTTATATGTAAATAATAGTGTACTCTAACCTCATCCAACACTTAAGTTTAGTATAACAAATTTATTTACAATTATTTGTTCATTTTTTGGGTTTTGTCTCTAAACTGCCTACTCCATTCTAAGATGGCCGCTGCCGTCTACCTTAACCGACACTGCCTCCCCTCACACCATGTCATTACGCTTCCACCCTCTGCATAGTTGCACACTCGCTCAGCCCTATTCCTCCTTGGCAGTGCCTCCCTGACGCTGCAATCTTTTCGAATGCCGGCCACGGATCAGATTTCAGTCACGCTTAGGCACTCATCCTACAGGTAAGCTCACCTCACGGAATAGGGACGTTGGCCTTGACCGCACGCAAAAACAACAGTTGATGGACAGAATGCAGAACAATGTCATACATTCACCCCAGTACAGAGATCTGGGCCTAAATCCATCGTTTTTTTGCTCACCATGCCATTCCAGTTTGAACCCAGCCATATGCAAATCAGTCTTGACCCTGTGCCTCATAGGAACAGTCCAGCCCGAACTGCCAAGCCAGGTCCTCCCTGGACTGGAAACAAGCATCCTAGTACCGGTTTCGGGGTTTCACCCCTCTTCAGCCAGGATAGCTTGATTCCAGTGGCATGGAGAGCACGGGACCCACATCTGGGCATACCCGTCCCACTCGGGGTGACAAATGCAAAAACAACAGTTGATGGACAGAATGCAGAACAATGTCATACATTCACCCCAGTACAGAGATCTGGGCCTAAATCCATCGTTTTTTTGTTCACCATGCCATTCCAGTTTGAACCCAGCCATATGCAAATCAGTCTTGACCCTGTGCCTCATAGGAACAGTCCAGCCCGAACTGCCAAGCCAGGTCCTCCCTGGACTGGAAACAAGCATCCTAGGACCGGTTTCGGGGTTTCACCCCTCTTCAGCCAGGATAGCTTGATTCCAGTTTGCATATGGCTGGGTCCAAACTGGGGTGGCGTAGTGAGCAAAAGAATGATGGATTTAACCCAGATCTTTTGACTGGGGGAGAATGTTTGCATTGTCAGCATTCCGTCCATCATTTGTTTGCTGTAACACTTTTCGCCCTAAGTGGGATGGGTATGCCCAGACGTGGGTCCCTTGCTCACTGTGCCACTGGATTCAAGCTAGCCTGGCTGAAGAAGGGTGACATACCCTGAAACCGGTCCCAGGATGCTTGTTTCCGGTCCAGGGAGGACCTGGCCTGACAGTTCGATCTGGACTGTTCCCATGGGGCACAGGGTCAAGACTGATTTGCATATGGCTGGGTCCAAACTGGGGTGCCGTAGTGAGCAAAAGAACGATGGATTTAACCCAGATCTTTTGACTGGGGGAGAATATTTGCATTGTCAGCATTCCGTCCATCATTTGTTTGCTGTAACACTTTTCGCCCTAAGTGGAATGGGTATGTCCAGACGTGGGTCCCTTGCTCACTGTGCCACTGGATTCAAGCTAGCCTGGCTGAAGAAGGGTGACATACCCTGAAACCGGTCCCAGGATGCTTGTTTCCGGTCCAGGGAGGACCAGGCCTGGCAGTTCGGTCTGGACTGTTCCCATGGGGCACAGGGCCAAGACTGATTTGCATATGGCTGGATCCAAACTGGGGTGGCGTAGTGAGCAAAAGAACGATGGATTTAAGCCAGATCTTTTGACTGGGGGAGAATGTTTGCATTGTCAGCATTCCGTCCATCATTTTTTTGCTGTAACACTTTTCGCCCTAAGTGGGCTGGGTATGCCCAGACGTGGGTCCCTTGCTCACTGTGCCACTGGATTCAAGCTAGCCTGGCTGAAGAAGGGTGACATACCCTGAAACCGGTCCCAGGATGCTTGTTTCCGGTCCAGGGAGGACCTGGCCTTGCAGTTCGGTCTGGACTGTTCCCATGGGGCACAGGGTCAAGACTGATTTGCATATGGCTGGGTCCAAACTGGGGTGGCGTAGTGAGCAAAAGAACGATGGATTTAACCCATATCTTTTGACTGGCGGAGAATGTTTGCATTGTCAGCATTCCGTCCATCATTTGTTTGCTGTAACACTTTTCGCCCTAAGTGGGATGGGTATGCCCAGACATGGGTCCCTTGCTCACTGTGCCACTGGGTTCAAGCTAGCCTTGCTGAAGAAGGGTGACATACCCTGAAACCGGTCCTAGGATGCTTGTTTCCGGTCCAGGGAGGACCTTGCCTGGCTGTTCGGTCTGGACTGTTCCCATGGGGCACAGTGTCAAGACTGATTTGCATATGGCTGAGTCCAAACTGGGGTGGCGGAGTGAGCAAAAGAACGATGGATTTAACCCAGATCTTTTGACTGAGGGAGAATGTTTGCATTGTCAGCATTCCGTCCATCATTTGTTTGCTGTAACACTTTTCGCCCTAAGTGGGATGGGTATGCCCAGACGTGGGTCCCTTGCTCACTGTGCCACTGGATTCAAGCTAGCCTGGCTGAAGAAGGGTGACATACCCTGAAACCGGTCCCAGGATGCTTGTTTCCGGTCCAGGGAGGACCTGGCCTGGCAGTTCGGTCTGGACTGTTCCCATGGGGCACAGGGTCAAGACTGATTTGCATATGGCTGGGTCCAAACTGGGGTGGCGTAGTGAGCAAAAGAACGATGGATTTAACCCAGATCTTTTGACTGGGGGAGAATGTTTGCATTGTCAGCATTCCGTCCATCATTTGTTTGCTGTAACACTTGACCGCACGCAACCCTGTCCTTCCCTAATTTTCTCTCCTCTTCCGCAGAGGCATCCTTCTGTCCTTCCAGTTCCGGAAACCTTCCTTGTCTCCCCGAGGGCCTGCAAATTACCCTCCAGTGATTTTAGACTATCGTGCGCCTATTACCAATTAACCTGCGTTGTAGGCAACTTCACCACTACTTATCTTCCATTGCAAGGAGTCACACGTCCTTGCCACACTAACTTGGCTTCCTATTGTTTTAGGTCCATTGCCCTACTATGGCCTTGGTGCATCAGCCCGCTGTCCACCCTCAAAGGGCCTTCACGCCGGGACCTTGATTCTTTGATTCCTTGATCCTACGAGAGGTTCCACGGTACCCATGTCATTAGGCATCACAACCTCATTTTTAGCCCACATTCCCCACCACTCAGGGCATCACCAGTTATCATCACTCCAATTGGTATGTTTGCACAATGGGTTGGACCCACGACACATTCCCTGTATTCTCTAATTTTGTCCCTCCTTTTTCTTCTCTCTTCCCTTCCTTCTTTTTCTTTTTTCCTTTTCCCCCCCATAGGCAATTGCATCAGGCACCTATTTCTTTGTCCTGAAGATGATTCCTGCATTCTTGTAGAGGGATCGAAACGTCGTTGACTTTTCGCACCTTGACATAACTGAATATTGGTATCTATATATCCTAGGATGCGCAAATTTACTCTTTTGTGGTTTTAATGTTGAATTTGTTTGGCCACAACTGGTGGTTGCCTGAAATCTCCGTCATACTTATGTTCCCAATTGTATTTTTCTGTTAAATCTTACATTAAATATCATGTCCACTAGTACATACATAAAACATAGTTATCATTGTATTGCTATTTGTATAGACTACGAATTAATAGCTTTGTGTTAGGGACCATTGTTCCTTGAAACAAACCTTTCATCTGCAGGACATTTATTACACTCCTCTTGGGGCATCTTTGTCTATGCACATGCTTCTGTAATAGAAGAACACATGCTGGTACAGGGGGCTCCCACACCAGCCTGAGGACATGTCCATGTACAAAAGGAAGTGTGCACATAGTCGAAATTATACCTGCTTCAAGAATAGTTAGGTATGCAGTATTACAAAAGGAGCCTATTGGCTGCTTCTCTGGTACCAAACTATTGTCTCTGCAGATCAAACCACAACATATGTTATTTCCGCAGTAGAGGCGCATTTGGTAATGCAGCCACTCGTGTGCAAAGGTATTACTTCAGTTAATCAACTGATACATAATAACCTGTCAAAAGATTTCATGATTTTATCTCAATAGTTTGCCCTATGGAATAGTGATGGTATTGAATATTTGCATATTAACACCCTTATTAAACAAACAATAAGAAAGCCAATAAGACTGGCCTTGGCAAGCTAGTGCAATTTTTTGCAACCATATGCCTCAAAAATAAAATAATTTTTTTTACATATTACATATTGCTGCCTAAAGTAAAGCTTTCAATAACATTTCTAATTAAAAGAATATAGATCATATATAATTTGAAGAGAACAGTAAATATGCTTATTAGCTGGCAGGTGCATTTACAACAGGGTAGAAACCACATTTGGTGTTTATGCACTTTACAGGAAAATGATTCTGTTGAAGCAAATAACTGCAAGTCTAGTTCTGCAGTCTGTATGTATAGTTTTAAAACTGCAAATTCGACCTATCAAAATAACCCATTTTGACAGACCTAAAACCTTTTTTAAATATGGATAAGCCTCCCCTAAGTTAACCTTAATGCCCAGTTAGGGAGGGTGCATGGAACTAAAAGCAGGACATTGAATCATTTAATGTAAAATATGTCCTTAAAGTTCCATTGTCCCAAAATCTATTTTCACTGCAGCAGGATTAGCCGTCCCATAGGAAAGCATTGCGATATAAAGTCGGTAGATTTACCAGTGGGAATATTTTACCTATTGGTTAGAGAGGGGCCAGGAGTCACCCCAAACCACAGGCTAGTGCCAGGCATAAACGTGGCACTGCTGGGCACCTCTTCAGATCACTACTGGAACTGTGGAAGACAGAAGATGAATTTCACCTGCTGTTGAGACCTGTGAGGAGGACCTTAAATGCTGGACCTGCTCCCACTTGTACCCAGGTGTCCCTTCCTGCACATAAACAATCATACATGGCGTTTCGCTATTTCTATGTGTGCTGCACAATGCAGCACACATAGAAAGAGCACATGTCATCATGTTAAGACCAGGATTTCCCTGGTCTTAATTTTGATGCTGCCCCATATTTATGCCACCCTTATAAATATGGGGCAGCATCAAAATCAATGGGTGTTGCAGCAGAACGCCCACCGCAACATCCATTGCCCACCCCTGTCACGCTAAGTATAGCATGAAAGGGGGCCTTATTTACAAGGTGACAATAAGCCACGTAAGTGGTTAAATGCCGCCTTGTAAATAAGGCGAAGCCACTGTTGCCACAGGCACGTCAACAAAAGTGATGTTCCTGTGGCGATAGGGGCTTGTAAATATGCCCCTATGTTTTTTTATGCTGATCATATCTACAGCTGTTATTCTAACCTCACCTGCGTAGACCGTTGCTACTATATGTGTCCAGGCTACTCGGCCGAGTCTCCAGAATTACCCTTTATGGGAAGCTCGATCTTATCCTTAGTTTTTGACCAACATCTACTTGCTCTTTTCCAGAAGCAACTCTTTATGGCTTCTTGTTAGGATAGGATAGGTCCTTTAGTTTAGAATAGGGACTATAATCTGAATGGAACACTCCATTATTTTCTATGCTTGTTCTAACCAATCTTATTTCTTTTTCTTTCTGTAATCGATTTGTCGTGTAGTTCCTATAAACCTATATAGGATCTGTGCGTTTAGACAACATAGACTGTAGGATTGGTGTTCAGACTCATTCTAGACACCCCTACTGAGTATGTTCGCCTGTATACCGGCTAGCTCACAGTGCCACTAGAAACCCCTCTTACTAAGGAGAGAATAGTTCTTGGCAACTATCGAACATGACAACTCTGTCCCACCAGGGATCGTGGAAACAGTACGATACTTTTCGCTCAGTCACTCGTGCTCACTTTGTCTCAGAGAGATACACAGAATAAACGATGGGGACATTTTCAATAAGCATTTATTGAACCAGCGTCATTCTAGTGTAAAATAGGTGTGTTGGAACAACCGTTAGACAGAAACAGATATAAATGATTATAAGCACCAAAGACTGTGAAAATAACTAAAATTTAACTGGGTTAGCAGAAAATTGACGCATGCGGAACAAAATCTAAACATTTTGTTGAATCGTGTTGTTTCCGAACTAAAGTGTCATCATGAAATGTTTTAAGGAGTTTGGTGAGAGGAGATGTTACCATTCCAGTACACAAAGGTGAAGAGGCGCCTCCTGAGGGTACACCTGAATACATTATGACTACTGAACATGGGTTAAAAACTTGTGCTTGGCTTCGCCAATGGAGTAGGATTACTGAGAAGGAGGGTGCTTTGAGTTTTCCTAGATATGGGACACTTAACACCAGAATTCTTGATCATTTGAAGGGAAAATTGCATGAGATTAAGCCACCACCTAGACCCCTTCAATATAAAGCATTGAATGCATGGGAAAGAGTGGCCAGGGAAAAGGAGAAGGAAAAATACCAGAGGAGGACTAATAGGGCAATGAAGAATTATGCAAATGCCAGCTGGGATGAAGAACAGGGTAGATGGAGGAAAGCATTCATAGAAGGGACTAGATTATATCCAGTTCTTACTTCAGAGACTGCTAAGAGAAGAAAGGGGAAATATTCCGGTACAAAGGAAGAGGATGAGTCAGATACTGGTTCAGGAGATGGAATATTGGAACAAAAGTTGACATCAATACCTGCACCACATATGACCCCAGCAGAGCAGAGTGGCTCAGGAGCTAGTACTAGTTTGTTAGTGCCAACCGCTCCAGTACAGCCAAGTGCATCCCAAATTGAACGACTCTTCTAGACATTGCAAATCTCCTCACCAGTAGTAGCTCGACCACAAGTTGCTATTCCAACAGTGACTTCTACAGCCATAGTGCCCAGTGTAGCCCCAGTACCTGTTATTAGTACTCCATCTGTAACTCCTCCACTTATAGAAATGAGACCTGAAATTCAAATAGTTACCAGAGAAGTATTCACTTCAGGATTTGCCCCAACTTCCTAGAACTCACAGATAGTTGCCTGGAAGCCACCATTAATAGTACAAGCCCTTATAGATGGAGGGATGCTAGTAATTACAGCCCCAATCTCAACAGAAAAAATAGTTGCGACTGAGGAGGGATATATACCAGTTTGGTTTGAGGAAACAGCAGGATCTAGTAAGGCAGAGAATGTGGGGACACCAGAGAGATCAGAGATTAAAAAGAAAAGCCTTTAAATATCTCACAACTGAAAGTTGAATTTAAAGAAATAATAAAGGGGTGTCTAGAGTTTGAACACTTAGAACAGTATCAAAGGAAATAATTATTATACCTGTGCAAGGACATTATGAGGAGAGATGCGTTAACTAATGATAAATTAACTTAACTCACTCAGAAATATGAGAAAGACCTTAAAATATTGTGCATCTACACAGAAGCTATAGGTCCAATTGGATGACCCGGCATTTGAGAATATGAGGAATACAAGACTGGGATTACATATTATGGAATTGGTTAAGCGCATTCGCAGGTGGGGTGAGATTGCAAAATTAGAAATCAAATAGGCCAAGAAACTTGAGAAGAAAAAGAGGGAAGCAGCTATTGCAGGGAAGCAAGATGAAGGAAGTGGGGGGAAAGGGACAGCTTAACCACTTAAAGAAATAGCAGGAGGAACATATGTCCATGTTCCTTGGAGTCGAGGTGATTTGGCTGCATTTTCAAACAATTTCCCCAAATTTTGAGACAAGCTGGTGCAGTGGTTTGCACAAGTGGAAAGGTTCATAAAGATCTCAAAAGTACTGTGGACGGATCTGAATACGTTTTTTGACATTGTGGTGCCTGCAGATTTATGGGATGAATGTAAAACTGCTGTGCAGAAGCCTAGAGAGCAACAAGTGAGAGTGGCTGGGACAAATGCGCCATCACCTATGATGATGAGAAGTATAAGCAGTTATTACCGTTTTGAACAGCAGAGAGCCTCCAAAAGAGCTGTATTGGCTCAAAATTAAAAGAACTACCCAGGAGTCAAAGGCGACTATACATGAATATTATGAGAGATTGTTACAGGTATTCCAGCTGCATAGTGGACATAAATATCCAGAGGAAAAAGATATGAGGATTGCTGTGTCCCAATTTGTATTAGGACTGAAGCCAAATCTGCTTGCACACAACCCAAAGCCTGATCTGCTGGGAAAATGAGTCATGCAGTGAAATCCTGAGATATGCTAAATATTGTAGCAATGAGTTAGAAATGAAGCAGAAAAGGATAAAAGAAATATTCATGTTGGCTCAGACGAAGCTGGCTCAGAAAGGTTTTCAGAACCCTTTTTTAATGGGGAACCAAGGAAAAATGCAGGGAGTTGTGATGCCACAATCAGGTTTTCAAGGAAGTCAAGGAGGATTGCCCATGTCACAGGGAAGAGGTAGAGGTGTTTCTGTAGTTACAGGAACTGGAACAGATATTTACACTATAAAAAAAGGGTACCTCTTGTCACATCTGTCATATAATTGGACATTGGAAGAGGGAATGTCGATATAATCCTAAAAATGCTGGAGAAAATATGCAAATGCCACAAGGTAGGCAAATGCAAAATGTGCCTGGTCAGAGAATGCAAATGTCAGCACAGAGAAAGGTCCCAATGATGCCAATTGCATCTGCACAGATGGGGAATCCGAAATTTTATTTGAATCAGATGCCAAAAATGAATACAAATCAATGTTAGAATGCCATGCCACAATTTCAGAAACCAAAAGAGAATACCTTGCAACAAGTCCTGTTATTCAAAACTGATGGTTCTGGTTCAGAGAATTCTCAAAGGTGATGCCTGAGAGAGGAAGGAGATTGCATATTTAGCGCAGACTTAGAGGTAGACTAGAGTGGCCCATGTGTAGATGCAGAGGTTTATGGCCTCCCTGTATCATTGCTCATTGATACCAGTGCTACCAGGTCAACAGTTAGACAATTGAACGCCCCAGACTTAGCTTTCGCTGGGAAAACTATCCAAGTTTTAGGATTAACTAATAAACAAATTCAAAATTCAGTGTCTGAAGGGTACCAGTAATAATAGGATCCTTTGGAGAGAAGTACCAATTTGTTGTTTGTGCTTCAAGTCCTGTGAACCTGTTAGGAAGAGATTTGTTGTGCAAATTAAATTGCACTATTTACTTTACACCTGATGGTGTAGCATTCCAAACACATGACGAGCATATGGATTTTAAATTGGTCAGACAGCAACCCGAGGCAGGAATATTCCCTTTATTAACTATTGATGAATTACCTGAAGATCTGAGAGAAACAATGAATGCCAAAGTTTGAGATTTGACAGGGAAAGACATCGGACACATTAAGGGTGTAGAACCGGTCTGAATTATGGCGAAACCAAATGTTACATATCCCAGAACACCACCAAACCATTGGACCCCAGAAACAATTGCAGGAATACAGATGACATGTTACAAAAAGGAATCCTGATAGAACTGATTTGAAGTCCATGTAACTCTCCAATAATGGGTTTACAGAAACCCAATGGTAAATATAGGTACCCCGTTGTCCTGTGGTACCGAATCCAGCCACCATACTGTTTCAAATTCCATGTACTGCAGAATATGTCAGGCTTTATTCTCAATGCCATTGCATGAAGAGAGACAATTTTTATTTTATTTTGTCTTCCAGCAGAAAACAATAACATGGTGTCACATCCCACAAGAGTATACCGAGTGTCCACCTATCTTTAACCATATTTTAAAATTGAATCTAGAGAACATGGTAATGCCACACAAATCCACTCTTATTCAATATATAAATGATTTGCTTGTGGCATCAGAAACACAAAATGCTCGTAAAAATGACACCATTGCACTCTTGAATCACCTGGCTGAGAACTGACACAAAAGGGCCGATTACGATGTCGGTCACACCGTCTCGCAAACGGGACCAACCAACCTCCGGTCGGTGCTCCTGACCGCCTGATTTGGATGTGACCGAACACTTTTTCTGTCGCGTTCTGACATATTCCTATTGGAGCATGTGTTGCGCCCATAAACCGGCTGTAGTACATGCTCTGATAGGGAAATGGGAGGTGGTGTTAATCCCTGTACCCCGTGGCAGGCACCTCAAGGTGCCCCCGCTGCCCCCAACCAGAGCCGTGCACACAAAGGGGCCCTACTAGGGGCCCCCAAAAATGCTTTCTGACAGGGTTTCCATGTTGGAAAGGCCGGCATGGAAACCCTGCCGGAAACCATGCATCGTAATTCCAAGGACGGGGAGACCACCCTTTGGGATTACAGGCCGGACTCCAACTGGCAGATGGGCTCCTTGAGCCCGTCGGAAGCCAGCCAGAATAACCGTCCGGTTTCAATTCCAACCATCTGATTCATAATCAGCCGGTCGAAATTGAAACCGACAATGGTGGTCGGAAAGTCAGAGGCTTTTCCACCACCATTGTAATAAGCCCCAAAGTGTCTCCAGGGTAACTGCAGTACCGTCAAAAAGAAGTTCAACATCTGGGGCACATCATGTGAAAGGAGCAAGAATAGTGTCACCAGAAAGAGTGGAAGCAATCTTGTAGATGAATCTATCACAAACTCAGAAAGAAATCAGGGTGCTTTTGGGAATGGTTGGCTACTGAAGGCAGTGGATGACAATCTTTTTCTTGGTGGCAAAGCCTCTACTGAGACCTACACACAGAGATGTGTCTGATACAATTCCATGGGACAATGAATGTGCGAAAGCATTCCTAGAGTTGAAGGAGAAATTGTGTCATGCACCGGCACTAGTAATACCAGGTTACACAAAAACATTCACACTATTTTGCAGTGAGAGACATGGGAGCGCTCTTTTGGTTTTGACACATGGTGGATCTCGAAAACATGTTGCATATTTTTCTACTACACTTGACCATGTAGCAGCAGGACTTCCCGGTTGCCTTAAAGCGGTGGCTGTGTTAAGTACTAGTCTAGAAAAGAGCGAGAATATGCTGATGGGATACCCATTATCTGTCATGGCCCCTCACTCCATGGAGCTGTTGCTAACCAGAACAAAGACTCAAAGCATGAACAGAATATTTTATCCTCTGAAAATGCTGTTTTAAAATGTAGCACAGTATTGAACCCTTCAACGTTATTGCCTGTAAATGATGAAAATTATGATGAAAGTGAACACGACTGTCTAGATGTCACGGAATTGTGAACCAAATCCCACCCTTACAATAAGGATGAACCCCTGATTGAGCCCGATCATGTGTTATTCGTAGATGGCTCATGCTTGAGAGGTACTGATGGCACACTCAAAGCAGCATATGCCATGTGCACCATAAATGATGTGGTTGAAGCTTCATGGCTTCAAAAAGTGTTCTCTGCCCAAGTGGCTGAATTGAGCACTCTTACAAGAGCCTACAGTTTAACTGCTCAAATTAGAGTCACCATATTTGCTGACAGCCAGCATGGGTTTGGTGCAATCCATGATTTTGGACAGTTGTGGTCACAGTGAGGTTTTCTTACATCCTCAGGAGCCCCCAGAAAATGGGATGAACATCAAGAACCTAGTAGATGGTTACAGTTGCCAGAAGAAATTGCTGTGGTAAAGTGTTTAGCACATCAAGCAGAAAGTGGATACGTTGATGTGGGCAATCGATACGCTGACTCAGTAGCCAGATACTGTGCTCTGTTAGTCTGTTCATTTTATGGAGTTTTCACATGTGACTCCAAAGAGGAGAGTTCTTTTGTCATGTTGATTAAAGTCACTGATACATGGGATGAGCTGAAGAGGGTGCAGGTAAAGGTGTCAGAAGTAGAACAGTTGGGTAAAAGCAGGATGTGAGAAAAATGCATATGATATCTGGATGTCAGCAGATGAAATACTGGTATTACAACACAGCTTGTTGTTTCCAATGACACAGTATTACCATGGATACACACATTTGGGGAGAGACACAATGGTGATACTTTTCAGACAGAATTGGTATAACCCCAGATAGCATAACTTGTCAACAGCTAAACGTAGGAAAATGGACACATGTTACACTAACACACCTAGGAAGAACAGGATGCAGATGGATTTTATTGAGATACCAGTCCATAATGGCTGAGACATATCCTGGTGACAGTGTGCATCTTCTCAAGATGGGTGGACTCCTACCCAACTAGAAGAAGTGACAACCTCACGGTAGCAAAATTGCTGTAATGTCAATTGATACCCAGCTTCAACATGCCAATTTCTCTTGAGTCAGATAAAGGGACACACTTCAATAGCGAAGTTATGAAGATGATTTGCACAGCCTTACAGATCGAACAAAGATTACACTGCAGTTCCAGGCCAGACGTGTCTAGTATTGTTGAACAGATGAATGGTACCATCAAGTCTAGATCGGCCAAAGTCTGTGCATCCACCTCTCTGAAATGGCCAGATGCTTTACCTTTGGTGCAGATGAGCGTTTGGAGTATAACTAACAGGAAGACAGGGTTATCTCCTCACAAAATTTTGATGGGCATGAAGGACGGGGCTCTCTAGGGTCCCGTGGGTTATATATATACAACCACCTGCTATGCCTTCCCGAATGAAGAGTCGGTCAGACAGTAGAGAATACAAACAAGCATTTATTTGCAATACTCTGCAGAGGAGTCCGTCATGACCTGCACCCTAAGATGGCTGGAGAGGGACTACTTCTCCCAGGCATAAGAATAGCAATTATACATTTCAGCAGGAGCACAAGACACACCCACCCAGTAACTTTCCACAGAAGGCAGCAAGAGACAAAGAGGGGCACACAAGGATGAGCCAAGAGCCTGAGGCCGGGTACACACTATCTCTCTCTGGCAAGGTCATTCTGCTTGCCTGCAGCTGAGCCAGTGGGAGCCGGCTCCGTCTCATGTGAAAGGTATGCAGGAGTATAAACAATATATCCAATAGTACAGCGAGGCCCAACCTTAGGAGAAAATGCACCCCAGTAGCTTTCTGCTGAAGCAAGCAATACATACACATTCAGTCACAGTCTAATATGGATTGCGAAATACAAAATGGATGCACACTGGCTAACTAAAGCTTACATGCTGCGAGGATAACACAGTGGGTTGCATAACGTGAATACAAATGCATGTATTTTAGCCACACACTGCTAACCTAAAACAGCACGGCAGGGGCATCATAGGAAAGGGAATTTTAAATCTAACAGGCAGGGCAATGAGATTACCTGTTGTTCCGGTAAATTCTCTCCTAAACATTAATGACAATATTATCTTCGATTATTGTAAGCAACTGGCTGATGTAGTCTGTTCTGACTCTCGTCAGGTCTCAGCTGCCACGCAAGATCTGCATCAACAAGAGCGCCACAACCTCAATCCTGGTGATTGGGTCATGATCAAGAAGCACGTTGGGAAGATTTGTCTTGAACCCAGGTGGAAAGGCCCCTTTCAGGTGATCCTTATTACACACACAGCTCTTAATTGTGCTGGAATCCTGAACTGGATTCATGCCTCACACACCAAAAGAGTGAGTAATCCAGAAGAAGTGTCTTTGAACCTGAGCGAAGAGCATTGGTGGTTGCACCACCACTTGAGACACCACCGAGACCAGCAGCACCATTGCCAGTTAACATAGGGTGAAGAACAGTGAAGAGAAAATTAAGTGCAAGTACGAGAAATAACCCAGAGTGGTGTGGACAACTCTAATGAAAGAGAAGAAGAGATCGCGTCACCAAAAGGAAGTGCTTTGAATGTGACTTTGAGAGACGAATATCCAGGGGAAGAAACTAGCACTGGAGTAAGGAGAATAAATCAATAAGCGGAATGGCCCACAAGGCTATGAAAACAAAAATCTGAGGAGAAATGCTTCAATAGCTAGTTTAGTGATGAGAGTAGCCTAGACCCAAATCAGCAAAGCCTAAGAAGATCAAAAAGAACACGAGTGACTTGTTGCAGGTATTCAGCACCTGAATGTTCGTACTTTATGAATACTGCCTTGATTGTTATATTGGGAGATTTGTGCAATGTGAATCCTGAACTATTTGAACCTCTCTGAAGGGTAAACAAAATAAAATAAAGAGGAAAAATTATTGAGATAAATCTGAGACAGAAAAAGAAAGAGATTTGAACTGTGTCTATTAGATATTTGTTATTTTAGTTTGTTATTTTACAGAACACTAACCTAGGTTCGAGTTGAAAGTTAAGGAAGCATAGGGATAGCGTTTTAGAAGAACACAGAGTAGGGCTAAGGATTGTCTGGTTAGGAGCTTAAATGAAGAAGAAAAAAAGAACGGTACTAAAGAAGCTATTTATTAAAATTCATCTCCAGCTATTGAACTAAGTGCTTTGAATTGACTCAGAGAATGTGTTGTATTAGAAATAAATGCACATATATTATGGGTTAAATTTTCATAATAGAAATAATAATGATCACTATAGATTTTACTTAGCACCTGAGTCAGAGTTTAAAGACAAGAACATTACTAATTTGCATATTTACAGCACTAGGGAAGATCCCTTTAGTTACTCGTTTGTGAGCTACAAGAAAAATGAATATTCCACTAATGTCTATTCTAGGTTAGTACAAGAATACACTAGTGCAATGAGTGCAAAAGATTGCTATGTTTGCATACCGTTACCTACATCGGTGTCAGAAGAGGTCAACTACTATAACATGCCAATATCCTATGCTATTTCTTGCAGTATCTTGTTATCATTAGTTTATAGGACAGGACATCTTGAGTACTTTAAATCTAATCATGATCTAGGAGCTGTCATTACACCAGTAGGAGTCATTTTATAGGGCAAAAAGATTACAAAAACGTTCAACTTTTGTCGACAAAATGGCAGCTAGTATATCCGGAGCATTGCTTGTAATAAATACAGAACTATAGCTATACAATCGATGGTATTACAAGACCGTCTTGCATTAGACATCTTACTTGCCGAAAAGGGTGCAGTTTGCCGAATGCTTAAATAAATTCGCAGTTGTACATACATACCTGACGAGAGTAGGGAAATAGAAAGCTTTGCAAAGAACATTTAAAGTTTGGAACCTCACTTGCATGATTTGGAAACCCCAAGTTTGTTTGAAAATTTTGAGAATGGGATTACCACAATTGGCAACTGGTTTTCAATGGCTGCAAAGGGTATTTTGAAGGCTATATCAATGCCAATAATAATAGGAGGGCCTTGACTAATATTTCTTCATGCACTATTCTTGGGCTGTAAATGCATGCTTTGCAAAAGAAAGGAAAAGACATGTTTGGTACGTATGCTGTTCTTTTTTCAAACAAAAGTATATTTTGAGGGAGCTAAGAAATATATGTCATACACAGTGAATGCAATTGTTTTTCTTTTTGGAGCACTCATATAGTGTTAGACCTGACATTCTAGGTGTGGTATTCCTCGAAACATTTTACCTCCAAACCTCTTATTTGCTATTTTTGTTTTTGTTGGCTTTAGGTCTCTGCACATGTTACCATTGTAACTAGTGCCAAAGTGTTTTGTGCTCTCTCCCTAAAACATGGGGAAATTGTCTTACACCTAATTGGCAAATTTAATTCACTTGTAAGTCCCAAGCAAATGGTACTACATGTACCCAGGGCCTGTAATTAAATGATGCTAGTGGGCCTGCAGCACTCATTGTACCACCCACTAAACTAGCCTTTTAAATCATGCCTCAGGCCTGCCACTGCAGTCTACTGTGCAGTTTTGATACTGGCATTTCAACCTGCCAAAATCAACCATTTGCCAGGCCTAAACCTTCCTGTTTCCTGCATATACGTCACCCCTAAGGTAAGCTCTAAAGACTCACAGGGCAGGGTGCCTTGTATTTAAAGAATAGGACATGTGGGTTTAAGTTTTACATGTCCTGGTAGTGAAAAACTCCTAAAGTTGTTTTCCACTACTACAAGGCCTATCTCTCACCTTGAACAATATGGTGTTACCTTATTACATTTAATAAGTGATCATTTTGATTGGGAGAAGATAGAAATATGCTGCATAGACTCAAAATAATTGGAATTTTAAAATCCCGTTTAATGGCAAAGTTGGATTTTATGTTACAATTCTGAAAATGTCACTTGTAGGAAATTAGCATTTTCTTGCCAGTATCCTGGGTCACATGACTGTGAATGGCTCTGCTGTTGGAGTTTGTGTATTTACGTCAGACAGTGAGAGAAAGGGGACTGGATGTAGGCAGAAATGGCCATTCTGCCAGGATTAGTGGGGCAGAGCACACACAGAGGAATCTGACATTAGTCTTTAGTCACCCCAGACTTATGCGAGCCTTGAAAGGAGAAGGGAAGAACTTTCCAGAACCAGATGCCGAGGTATATAGGGAAGCTCCAAACTGGCAATATGTATAAATATTGGACCCTCAGAATACCTCTTCAGTACACTCCTGAACCAACAGGCATTGCAAGAGGAAGGACTGCCTTGTTCTCCAGAGGACTGCCATGCTGCTTGAGTCCTGCCTTGTTTCCCAGAGGACTGTCCTGAAGCTTGTTGCCTGCCTTCTCCCCGAGAGGCCTGCCCTGCTCTCTGAGAAGGAAAACTGGACCTACTCCCTTCATCCCAGACTACTTGAGTGACTCCAAGGGTCAGTTGGCTGACGTCCTGTTCTGAGCAAGAGGGACATAGCAAGCTCCAGAGGCCTCCCTGCAACTGCCTAGATGACCTGCTGCAAATGGGCCTTCAAGGACCTCCAACTGGACCTGCCAAAGCCTAGCTGTCCTCTGCTAGAGTGAGTCCTTGTCCCCAAGACGTGCCTTCCCAGGTCAAGGCCCTTGGCTGGCATCAGAGTGCACTGCTCTTCAACAAACGTAGAAATTCAAATGTTTGCGGCCCATTTGCAACCACAAATGGGTCAGTTCGTGCCAAGACCCTGCTGCCCGCTATGACCGCCAATGTGAAGCTTCAGTGAATCTGACTCTTTCTGCTACAGTGACCACCAGCGACTACTCGAAACATGAGATCTGCACTGTGCAGTTCAGCAGCAACAGCCTGCAGTGGCTGCCAATGCGAAGCTCCAGCAACAACCATCCATGACGCATGACCGGATATTCTTGCTGCAGCAACAACCATCTGTGGTGTGAGACCTGCTCTTCGTGGTACAAAAAATTGTATACAGTAAAAGTACATAAAAAATGTGATGGATGGGATACTTGAATTAATCTCAGCCACTGGTAATTACTCAGGGCCGTAGCTTAGTCATAATTACTTAGCACATCCATGCACACTGTGTCACTGGAACCAAGCTATACCGGGCTGATGAGCCCATAACATGGGCGAGACCGGTCCTATGTTGCCTGTGTTCGACATCAGTGAGAACCTGGCTTGGCAGTTCTGACTGGTATGTTTCTATTGGAGCAGGGTTGAGACTGATTTGCATATGGCTGGGTCCAAACTGAGGTGGCACAGTGTGCAAAATAATGATGGATTGGGATGCGACTCGATTAATTACCAGTGGCTGAGATTAATTGAAGCATCCCATTCATCACTTTTTGTATACTTTAGTATGCTCTTCATGCACCTGCGCTGCTCTCCCTGCTCCTTGCGGCCTCTGCTACTGCAAACTGGGCTCTTCACTGTGAACCGTTGCAGTTGGCTTAAAATTGTGACGATTCATGCTTTTAGGTGCCATACTTACCTACAAGATTGAAATTCAATATGTCCAGTACTAGTGATTGTATTTTTGTCATTTTGGTATCATTTTATTTATTAAAATTTACTCTGTTTTCCTAAATTGGTATTTATTTTCAGTTGAATTTTCACTTTATTACTGTTTTAATGCTGCATAAATACTTTACATTTTGCCTGACTGCTTTGTGCCAAGCTACCAGAGGGTTAAGCACAATTTAAATTAGTGACATATGTGGTTCACCCCGACAAGGATTGCAGATGTTACTTGAGTAGGGCTTCCAACCTATCAACCAATAACTTGATTTCTTACAAATAGAAAGTAGTTTTTTTTTTTTTTTTTTAAACAGCTGCACTTTGGACACATAACGACATCATTGGCAATACTGCACCTGGAATTACTGATAAAGAGAGTATTGTAACTCTGATAAATGGGGTATTTCTTCCCGAATTGGAATTACCAAGGGCCTCGTAATAGCAGGGTAAATGTACTTCCTTAATTACCACAATGAAAAAATACATGTGCATGCTCTAATACAACTATTGGGTATCAGCCTGGCTCCTTTTTGATTTGTCTTTCTCTATTGTAAGCTTTATTGCTAATAAGTCAATAATATATATAGCAGATATCTCCATTAGCAAACACAGCTATTTGGTGTCCATTCTGGGTCGTGATTCATGGACGCCCAGTGCCAGATCTGAAAATATAATGACTACGCATTAACACACAATTCATAAAACAGCAATGCTAATGATCTAAGTAAATCAAACCCTATTAATAAGTGATGAAGTTTGGTTTTACATTGAATTTAGCATTCATTTTATACCGGCAATGCTGTTTCAGAACATGAAATATGTGCTTTCTCATTATTGATGCAGAGCTGTAGATCTTAAATTGTAACACGTTGGTAGTAATACATGAGGGAATTTTAGATTCAGTATTACTGTGCAAGCGCTCTAAATAATATTTTTACATAGACATCAATTCCATTATTTACCCTGAATACGTTTCCTGTTTTTGAGGTAATTATACATTCTTATTGGTATTCTTAGTCAACAGCACCCATGCACTTTATTTGATTCCAGCAGTAACATTTGGCTGCTCAATAGTCTTTAAAAGATTTGTTGAATGTATGCTTTTATTGTTCTATTTTTATTTTATTGCAAACTATATTTAAGAACTCAAAAATCATTCACATCAAGGAAACTTCATGAGAAATTTCCGACTAATTTTTATTAGGTACACAAAAATGCATCATTATCAAATGTTGGCACATACTATTTCTGCCGCACCTATCTACGGTTTAACATAGCCAAGGGCTTCTGCAATTGATTGCCATGATTTTAAGGCTAAAACGTTTGGGGAAATTATTCAGTAGCAGTGAGTTACGAAGAGCTAGACCTACGTGGGTGTGTATGGGTGAGGGAGTGGGAGAGAAAGCAAGAGAGAAAGAGTGGCGAGATAGAGAAAGAGTGGCTGAGAGAGAGCAAGGAAGACAGAAGGAGATTGACAAGCATCTGCACCTCGGGGAAAACCCCGTTCTGCCTCTGACTTCTGTTCCCGGGCCTGTTGTGAACAGTAGCGGTGGCTTAGCGCAGAGTGCATGTTTTTATGCACTTGTTGGGCTAAAGTGTGACAGTTAATTCCACATTTTCTGAATTAATGCATGAAATGACGAAAATACGTCATGTAAATAGTGACCAGTGGTTGTCTTTCTGTACTTTTGTGTTCTGTGCAACTCGGAGAAGCTTCAACTTATAAGTATGAGCTTTAGACACTGCAAACACATAAATACAGATGTTCTGCTCTGCGGCTCCCTAGTGGGACAGCGCACCTGCTCATGATACCCTCCTTGGTCTTTAAATAAACCCGAAGCGAAACATGGAGAGAGTTCTGTCCTACAACCTCTGCTGCATCCTCAACATGCTCTCTATATGGCGCACAAACCTGGTTAGACCCAAAGCCTTGGTCAGGCTCACACGAAGGGGGCCTCAACAGAGCTGATACCAGGCAGCAAGAAATCAGCCTAGGCCAAAATGTCTTGAAATAATTCACAGACAGTCCTTTGCAACAAACAACAGAGTAATAGAAGGAATGCTTGAATTATCCTCAGCCACTGGCGATCACTGGGGACTGCATTCCGGTCCACTGGTTTTTGTCCAATTGCCACACCAGAAAGATGCAAGTCATTTCCAAATGGTCCTGCTTCTATAGCCAGTCAGATCCCTCTTTAAGGAACCATAATCAAAACTATGAACTGGAATTCAGTCCAAATAATTATCAATGGCTGCAAATAACACAAGCATTCCATCCATCATTTTTTCTCTTTCCAATTTAGAGAGCCAGCCCCTCAGCATTGTCAGTTTCTTTCTTGAATGCTGATGCTCCCAATTTCTCAAAATCCCCGAGCTCCCATGGATAAGATGGAGTATACAATTGGCATTACCTTCAGTCTCCATTCCATAGTGTCTTCCTCCGGTGCTATGTGCTGCAGATCAAAGTATACTATGCATCATATGGATAGCAACCAAAAACCCAAAAAGTATATACGGTGTCACTAGAAATAGAAGATGCACTGGTTTATTTTTTTCTCCAGCTTTGCTGCATATCTCATCTTTGGAAGGGGTCCCTGCGATGGAAGTGACCAGGAGGTCGGAGAGTCCTAGAAATGTTCATGGTCTCTGAGCTCCCCGCGAGCTTTGCCCCCACCCTCCTGCCACTCACCACCTGTTCCTCCACTCTACCATACAATCTCCTGATCCTCCATCCTACCATACAGTCACCACACTCCCGACATGCCTGGCTCGTCTAAGAAGGCTCTCGTGGCTCATATAACTCTGCCATCATTTTTCACCCGACCCCACGACTTCAGCTGCTCTATCCTGAGGATGGCTCCCAAAGGAGGTACTCCTATCATGTTGAACTTGGTATCTTCGGGACACAACGCCTTCTCAATTAAGTACCCTCCCAACCTAACAAAAAACGCATCCCAAAACTTTAAACATAGACTCCTAAAAACGCATCCAGAAACCCTAATCTCAGATACCTACTTCTGCATAAAAAAAGGTGCCGTAGTAAGTGACCTTATATTCTTCACGAAAAGACGGGCTAAATGGGGACTGGCATTCTACTCAATGCTCAGAATTATCACCTCCAAGAAGACTCCTCATGGGCTCAGACTCTCAGTCGCCCCCTCCACCTCCTATAAAATCGAAGCCACCATCTCCCTTTACAACAATGGAACCATACTCATACAATCTTCTGACCACAACCTAGGCATCTTCAACTACATCTTTCCCATCATCAAAAACACATTATCTAAGGGCAATCCTTCATCCTCCCAAGATCCCCCTTCCCCCGCTGACAATCCCCTTAATCCTCTACCGACACTCTCTCACAGTCCGGATAACGACCCCACCCCTCCCCGACTTAGCACGGATATAGGGTCTGGCCTTCTAAATAGCAACTCTCCCAAGTCTATAGGCAGGCGAGGTCACACCTCACCCCCCCCCACCTGCCAACAGGCTTACCAATTGCCTAAGCGCATTGGGGCTGAAACTCAGAACCCAATTTTGCAAACCAATATCCCCCCCTCACTTCCCCACCCTCCTTACTCACTCCTATAGTCTATTCAAATCCCCCCCTCTCAGCACCTGGCCTCGAGGACCAAGAACCTGCCCTCATACTGGTCTGGAATCTAGGTTGGATGCTATATCACTTACACTCCAACAACTCAAGGCAGCTGTACATAGCCTCTTTCTCCTCACATCGGAGCAGTCGGTTAATAAAATGTCTAGGGGGTTCTCAGAGACTGTGCCACACATCTACAGTCATCCCTCGACGTCTGGGGCTAGACTGCCTGTATACACCACCACACCAACTATGTCCTCACCTCCAGGGGCTCATCCTCTCCAAAGCTGGGAAACACTACCCTTCCCTAATGACCCCTCTCGGCCTCTCAGAGCTTAAATCCCACTCCTAGACTCGGATATTAGAACCCTTCTGCTATCTTATGACGCATCACCTGCTTTGAACACTGATATGATGTACCAAATTGAAACTATCCACTCTGACCCGGCTAGAGAACCCACGGCTAACACTAGATCATGAAATAATAGCAATCTCACCATAGTCCCCACCACCTCCCTCTCCTCAGACGATCCCAAACCCCAGCTTAAATGCATACTCCTCAATTGCAGATCGGCAGTCTGCCACGCTGCAGACATAGCTGACCTCATCCTTGCAAATGATCCTGATATTGCAGTGCTGACGGAAACTTGGCTTAACGATTCTGCTGGTCCGATAATCGATATTTTAGTGCCCCCCAACTATAACATTATCAGGCTTGATAGACTGGGTGGGCTAGGTGGCGGCATCGCTTGCATTCATTGTATCAATTTATCAGTTAGACAACTGCACTCTGATTCCCTGGCTTCGTGCGAATACATGTGCTTCGAGGTCTCATGCAACAACAAGCAGGCCTGCAAATTCCTCACCCTCTACCACCCTCCAAGAGACAATCCCCCTTTTATAGAACAGGCCATGGAAATCATTTCAACAAATGTGATCAATCCCGGAACCCAGATCTTCCTGGGGGACTTTAACCTGCATTGGAATGACCTAAATGACGCGTCAGTCACTAGCCTTAAAACCTTCATATCAGACCTCAACCGTACTCAAATATGTGACAGCCCTACGCACAAGGGAAACAACCTTTACATCACGCTCATTAGACTGCGATGCCTTTACAACGCGGTCGTTGCAACGACCGCGTTGTTGCAACGCAATGCCATTATTGCGCAAGTCATTACATCGACTTGCAGTAGATGGAGCTCTAAGATAAGGAATAGTATAATTTACTATTCCAACACCTTTCCTACTGTTGTGTAGGCTGGAGTTGGAATAGTAAATTATACATTCCTAATGTTACATCGCCATCTACTGCAAGTCGATGTAATGACTTGCGTATTAATGGAATCGCGTTGTAAAAACGCGGTCGTTGTAACGACCACATTGTTACGGAACGCAATGTATTTGCAAGCATTGTAGCATGCTATATTCACGCACATCAAGGGAGCTACCTTAGATCTGGTTATTGGCAAGAGCAACTCCACTCAACTTATATCTATCCTCCCATGTGACTGGTCCGACCACAACTGCATCTCCTTCCTCGTCTCAGAACCGGCGAGAACCATTAAATCGCAAATGAAGAAACCTAGAATCTGGCAAAGAAACCTGAGAAATATTAACCTATATGATCTGTCCTGCCGCACAGATAACATCCTGCCTCCTCCCCCGGACATGTTGGTGGTCAATGACCTCACAAATCACTACAATCACTCGATGTCCAACATACTAGATGCTATGGCACCACTACAACTGAAAAGAATACCCTCCAAAATCTCCAAACCTTTGTACAACGGGAACCTAAATACTGATAGAAGAAATCTAAGACTAGCAGAGCGTATATGGAGATCCTCGCCCTCCGTGTACCACCTTTCGCAGCTAAGATCTCTCAGAAATGTATATAACAAACGCATCAGAAGCTCTAAAGCAAGCTACTTCAGAAAACAACTAGACCAGGCAAGAAATCGTCCAAAAAAGCTATTTCAGCTCATCAAGCTTCAATCTAACAACACACCTATTCCGACTTCCACAGGACCTGACCAGCAGCCAGACTGTGAGGAGTTTGCTTCCTTCTTCCGGGATAAAACAACAAAGATTGAACAGGATCTACAGGCAGCCCGTGAGAATCTACCTGCCACCTTTCTATCCCCTGGGCTGGTTATGCCCCCTCAAAGTTTGGTTCCTCCGCCCAAAAATAATGCCTCTTGGAACATATTCCAAACCGTTGATGAGAGCACCATGCGAAAAACCCTTGCTACTCTGAAACCTTCCAACCACTTCAATAACCCCGTACCTCCAAACTTCTTCAAGGAGATCAGATCATCCATACTCCCTCTATGGACGAAGATAGTTAATGCCTCTCTGCTCCAAGGGTCTATCCCGGAGTGCCTAAAGTCCGGGCATGTCACCCCCATACTAAAAAAAACAACGGCTGACCAGACCGATATTCACAACTTTCGTCAAATCTCCACCATTCCCACACCTGCAAAACTCCTGGAGAAATGCGTTCACACCCAAATTTGTAGTCATATTGAAAAATTCCAATCCGGCTTCAGACAAGGTCATAGCACGGAATCTGCTCTTATTCACATTGTGGATAATGCACTACGAATGCTGGACCAAAATGAATCATGCCTTCTGATCCTACTTGACCTTTCATCAGCGTTTGACACAGTCAAAAATGATACCCTCATCGGTCTACTGGAGCACAGGATGGGGCTATCTGGGACGGTGCTTAACTGGTTTTCTTCTTTTCTACACATTAGATCCCAAAGGCTGAAGGTTAATCAGTACCTCTCCGAACCCTCTCCGCTCACTCTGGGAGTACCACAGGGGTCCACGCTCTCTCTTCAACCTGTTCATGCAACCTCTAACAGAAATCCTGAAAGTGTCCAACATCCACTATCACATGTATGCTGACGACACACAACAGTACCTGAAAATATCCTCCCCAGAGGACATCAGATCTCTCAACTCAGTGCTTCCAGAAACACAAAGGTGGCTGACACTCAATCATCTGAAACTGAATGCTCTCAAAACTGAATTCCTCCTCATCGCCCCTGACAAACAGTCCCCAGTCATTGCAAAATGGGTGCACCAACTGACAGCCCTCAACTGCTCACCAAATATCATTGACTCTACGAGCTCACTCGGATTAATACTTGACAGACACTTGAACATGCAGAATCACATCAGTTCTCTCACCAAAGGAGCAAAATTCCATTTAAGCATCCTAAGGAAAATAAAACCGTTCCTCCCCCACAACGACCTCAAAACTGCGGTGCAAGCATTAGTGATCTCTGAGCTGGATTATGGCAGTGCAACCCTATGTGGTCTTCCGAGAGCGAAGATTGCCCCACTCAAGGCCTCACTCAATTCTGCTGCAAGGCTCACCACAGGCACCAAACGTTATCATCACATCTCGCCTGAGCTTAAAGCTCTTAATTGGCTCCCGTATGAGGCAAGGATACATCTAAAAATTGCCTGCATTACTCACAAAGCTCTACACTTCAACACCCCTCTATATCTTGCACAAAAACTTGAGCTCTCAGGAGGTTCCAGATCCTCTAGAGGCTCCAGCACCTTACTACTTAAACCACAGAAATTCCATAAAATGAAAACATACAATTGAGTATTCTCAGGTATTGCACCTAAAATTTGGAACTCCTTACTACCAGAATTAAGACTGAAGAATTCCACAGCTTCGTTCAAAAGGGAAGTCAAACTGATTCTGATGAAAATATTTCTGGCCTAGTCCCACAGCCCACTTGAGAAGGCGATGCTTATACCTTATATCAAGTGTACTACAAGGATTGCTATTGTCATTTAGTTCTGCCCTCTCCTGTTCAGCTGTGACATTAACTCTTGCCCCTCTATTAAGAAAGCCATAGGGGTACACTGAAAGAACTTGGGCTCGCTGTCTTACTCTCCCCCCTGTTGAAATGTGCTACGGTTGTGCCCGATGGTGTCCCTTTCTGGGCCTCCCTGTTCTAATGTCGTTTTTATTGCTTGTACCCTGTAATGTCGTTTTTATTGCTTGTACCCTTGTAACTATACAACTACCTTTCTGTGAAGCGCTCTGATACCCCCTGTGGTCTTGTCCGCGCTATATAAAACTCCTTAAATAAAATAAAATAAAATAAATAAAATACTAGATACAAGACATGAGCTTTTCTGGGGCAGGGTATGTAGGATCAGCGTAATGCTGGCACAGAACAACACCCAGTCGGAAAATGTCACAAAAATATCACTAGGACATAGTACAAGTAAACAAGATGAACAGAATGAGAAGGGGATAGATCTGTCTCAGTTACATGACGACAGGGTACAAGTGGTTAGGATGACACAAACTCTATCAGAACCAAGCTGAAGAATGAACATATCAATCAGAATGGACATGAATACCATATTGCAAGCCATTGATGACTTGAGTTAGGTAGTGATCAGCAAGTTGCAAGCCTCGTAAACAGAGCACTCCCTAAGATATCAATGCATACAATATTTATATACAAAAATATCGGAAATGGAATATTGTTAACAAACATATCACATTTTACATATACAATTATTGTATATTTACAATTAAAACCAAAAGTAACTACAACCAAGAAAGTACATCAATGAAAACTGTGAATTGGAAATGTACTAAGTATTACGCTATTGAATGCTTTGGGAGGGCCAATACAAAAGATATTTTGTAATTAATGTAAGGGAATAGAACCACCTCTTAAAAGTGAAAAAAAAGTAAGGGGTGCAGTGCAGGATATAAGAGAGGCAAGCACTAGTACTAGAGGCCCACAACCAAAATCCTTTAAGATGTACTCCCTAAAGTCCCTGAACACATCACAGGCCAACTAATATCTGTACCAACTTTAAAACATTTAATTGCACAAACTAAAAAAGCAACCAGTGATACAGGTGTGGCCCCTAAAAGATACAAAGATATGCCTCCTGCTTCCTGTTACAGTCTGGAGGAGTGACATGATGTGTGTGTGAGTGATAGGGCAGGCAGTCTCCATCCAGGCGGGCCCTGGCCTGGTCTCTAATCGCCTGAGGCTTCTTGCACCTGCAGCCAGTGACCGGCAGCCAGCAACCATCGTACCGGACCCCCTCGCTGAGAGAAGAGGGTAAGGGAGGGCAGCCGGCCCTGCAGTGTCAGCCACCCCATGGTACATCGGGCGATGGAGTGGCAGGCATGAGGCAGCAAGTGCACTAGGCTACAGCACCACATGCTGCATGGAAGAGGCCAGCATTAGGCTGGTGTGGCTTGTGCTTGTTGCAGTGTCCACCTGCCAACCACTCCCACTGCTTCCACCCCATATCTCGCAGCGACAGTGACAAACTTTCCTAGTGGCCTCTCATGGTGTCCTGTCAGACCGATGGTTCCCTGCTCGGCCTCTACTCTCCCTACAACCACTGGCCAGAGAGGGGGTCCTCCTTGGAGGTAAAGGAGCAGAGCGAATTATGGCCAGCCCCTACTGCAGTTGACTTGTTCTGCCAAACAACTCACCCAAAGCCTACAGGCAGAGAAGAGAGAGGAGGGGGGACCCCTGCAGCAGCATAGGGTTGTTGTGCAGCAAGAGGACTGAATCCCTTAACATCTCTGGGAAGAGCAACAAGGTAGCAGCTTTGTATTACAGCCTGTGAGTGCTGCCCTCAGGCTAATTGAACTGACATTATGTTTGCCTTGCTTATGTGGCCTTCATTCTGCCAGTCATGGCCTTTTCTACAGCAGCTGTTCTGCCGTATAGCAGCACTGTCATCATCTGTGCTAAGTCTCGAAAGTTAGGAGCCTGGCCCAGCTGGGGGGAGAGGTCAGCCGGTGCGAGGAGAGAGGTTAATCAAATATCCAAGTTGAGAGGCTGGAAAATAATCAACAAGGCGGGTGTGCATATGTATGCTGTCTACAAGCGGCTATACATGCTCATAAGTGGTTATAAGTGGTGTGGTGGCAGTCTTTAGGGGTTGCCGCAGGAGTGTGTAGCCGGGGGGAAGGAGAGACGTTCTGGCTAGGCTCAGGTGCGGGCTGCAAGCCCGCTGTGAGTTCCCTTCACTTGATTCAAATTAGAGCCAGAACTAAAAGTTGACCAAAATATTGACTCCAAAATCATTTCAAAACACAGAGGGACTGATCATGATGGCAGTCAGACCGCCACTGACAGGCTGTCATTGGCGGTCCGACTGCTGACAGCCCCCGGGACTGACTTCAGGATTCCAATACCTGCCATTGAACCCACGGCTGTCGGGGGGAAGACTGCTGCCTCCACTAGGATCAGTGATCCCGACCGGGCAGCGGTGGGATTGGTAATTCCGAATGGTGGCAGTGCCAAGGCAAGCACCGCCACCGGGATTACAATATCTCTTTATGACAGCCTTTACATGACGGGAAGACCGCCATGAAAAGGCTGTCAGAAACAGGATATGGGGGTCCAAAACAGGGCCCCTATCTGTTGTGAGGTCCTGGGGACACATGTAGTGCCCCCGCACAATGCTGTGCACTGTGTGCCATGCACCACGTAGCCTACATGGCCCTCATTATGATAGCGGGCAGTCAGATTGCCGCCTGCTAACGCAGCAGTCAGGAGACAGCCCGACAAGCAGGTGGTGGTCCAACTTCCGCATTATGATGCGACCGCCATGCTGGTGGTCACAAAGTGCTCCTTTGCACCGCGGCTTGTGCTGTATCCCTTTTCCTGGGCCGCAGAACAAGCTGCCGTGAAAAGGAGCAGTTCCTCCACGGACAATGTGATGCATGGCACACAGTGCACGGAGGTGTGTGGGGGCACTATATATGCCCCCGGGCCACTTAACAGTAGCCCATGATGGACGAGGGCCCCCATATTCTGTTTCCGAATGCTTTTTCATGGCAGTCTTCTTGCCATGAAAAGGCTGTCAGAAAGGGATACTGTAATCCCAATGGCAGTGCCTGCCTCGACACCACCGTCATTCAGGACTAAGAATCTCACCACCACCCAGTCGGGATCACCGATCCTGGCAGAGATGGCGGTCTTTCCCCTGATCGCTGTGGGTCCGACCGCTGGCATTGTAATCCGGTGGTCAGACCGAGGGGCCACTATTGCGGCAGTCAGGAAACCCCCCGATAAGCAGGCGGCAGTCCGACAGCCGCATTACGATGCGACCACTGGGCTGGCAGTCGCAAAAGTGCTCTTTTTCACGGGCCCAGGAAAAGGGCCGCAGCACAAGCCACCGTGAAAAGGAACACTTCCTGCATGTCCATGTACCATGATTCATGCACTATGTGGTGCATGGTACTTAGTGCATTGAGGTGCATGGGGGCATTACATGTGCAATGACGGACGGGCCCTGTTTGGAGCCCACATATTCCATTTCCGACAGCCTTTTCATGGTGGTCTTCCTACCATAAAATGGCTGTCAAAAAGGGATATTTTAATCCTGACGGCGGTGCCTGCCTCAGCACTGCCACCATTCGGGACTACAAATCTGACTGCCGCTCCATCAGGATGATTGATCCTGGCAGAGGTGTCGGTCTTCCCCCCGACCGCTGTGGGCCTGACTGCCGGTATTGATCCGGCGGTCAGACCTAGGGACTGTAGGTGGTCAGACTTCTACCTCAGCCTGTCAGCGGTGCTGCGCCCACCATCATAATAATTCCCATAGCTCTACATCAAATAAACTGTATTTTGTCCTTAAGTGGATCAGTTGCTATTATGAGGTCTGGTCATTCTCGAGAGGCTCCTCAGCCAATGAAAAAATGTAAGAGATCGAAGACCATAAATCACCTAGTTGTTCTCCAGTGAGTCATAAATCCCTGTTGTGTCCGAGCCCCGTTATTCCACCACCAGAATTAGCCATTCCTTAAAGTTCAAGTTTCCAGTCTACTGCTAATAGTTTATTCTGAAAAATCAACTAAAACACCTTAAGGGGATCAAACTAATGTAACTTCTTCCTGTTTAGAGCTGACCAAACATTTACATTTAACTTTGCAGTCACTAAGGGGCACTACAACCCAACAGCCTATCGATGGGCCAACAATTGATAACACCACAGCAAAAAATATGTGTATGGTGCCCTTGCAAATGAAGATTGGCAT
This sequence comes from Calotriton arnoldi, assembly GCA_963921515.1. NCBI lineage: Eukaryota > Metazoa > Chordata > Amphibia > Caudata > Salamandridae > Calotriton > Calotriton arnoldi. The sequence continues at coordinate 371,589 of CAWUFW010003915.1, read as the reverse complement.
CCCCTTACCATCTATATCAATCCTTCTAGGTTTGTGGTGGAGGCACAAGTTCATTGCACAGATCAGGAAATCTGACAGCTGATCTTTCCCTTAGAGACCCTAATACCTGGGGTTAAACAGAACCAGCAATAACGTTTTGCTAATACAGGCCTGCAAGTAACGCAGCTCCAGACTAAACTGATGAACATGCCAAATCTGAACCTTACTCAGAAACTATCCAGACTAGAATTGAGCAGTGACCTGGTAGGTCTTGATCCCTTTAGTCCCTTTAGTCCAGACTTGTCTACAGGTCCACGGATAACTGATCCTAAACTGACCTCAACTCCTCTTATAATCAGTGCCAATTCCATTGTAAATAATGACACTAGTATCCAGGGATAAATGTACCCCCCTTTTACGCATAATTTGATTAAATCTGCAGATCTGTAATTAATGGCAAAATATGATACCATCACCCCTGTTTCTTTGAAATCCCCAATTCATTCTCACCATGGCTTTCTCAGTCCTTGGAAAAATATGCTTAACCCTATGGACACAACTGCAGCTCTCAATTTTCACTCAGATAAATAAAATGTCCAGGTGGATCTTCTCAACCAGCTTGCCCTTTTTGTTGCTGGAATAGAGACAAAATTGTAAAACTTAAATTAATTAATTATAAGAGCCAAATCTGATACCAACAGTCAATTGGCTACGTGTACCTGTGCCCACATGTTAGACATCGCTTAAAATCTCCCAGCTATAGTGGGACCACTGGTGGATGAAGTAAAAAAACATAGCGAATCTACAGCGGCTAAGGGCCACTACAAACTCCCCTTCCGACATCCCAGTTGGAAAGGAGAGCCTCAATTGCAGGGCTTGCTACCCACCATTGTAGACCAGCCTTTGACAATAGCAGGATCATTAGCTAAGCATGATGAGTACATGGTCAATTCCCAATGGCTAAAGGCGGCTGAGAATCCACTTCTTGACACCCAGTGTGAGCTTCGATGTCTTGATGTGCTTCAAAACCATGGTTTATCTGTACTTGCAGAAAAGAATTGTCAACTAATGCCAGATTAGCCTATGCCATGTAGTGTACCGGAGGGTCCTGGTATATCCCCTTCTTCTAATTCACAAACAGAACGAACAAAAAGAGCAAGGAAAAGATTAAGAAAGTGACGAAATAAATCCAAGAAGCTGAAAACAGCTACAAATGTTACTTAAACGTTAGAGGAATGTTACCCAATATTTATTCTCAAATCTAATAACATTGGTCAACATGGAGTTGAGTTTGCTGATACAGAGGTAGCCCATGGTGCCAAGCAATTGGATGCTGGCATGGAACCCAAAAATCAATCAGCAAGGAGGATCAACCAATCCTTAACCAAGATATGTTTATCACATAATGAAAACCAAGAGGTAGGTCACTTAAAGATAAACAAAGACAAAGATCCTTGCCAACGCATTGAAACAATGCGCCTGCAGAAAGAGGGCTCCATGTCATAGTAGCGTAGTAGCGCTACGTAGCGCTACGTGTAGCTACGCGAAGTGCACTTCGCACTACGCACGCTACGCGTAGCTACGCGAACTGCGTAGTGCGGTAGGGAAATGCTGTTCGCACTGATTGCACAGTGCCGGATGCTTGTCCGCACTTTGCAATCATTGCAAACGGCATCTTGCACAGTGCAAGCGGTTGTTTTCTGCCGCTCGAGTAGATTTGTACTCGAGCGGCAGCTTTCTCAACGCGGACTGGTAGTTTCTCAACGCGAGCGGTTGCGAGCATACGCGACCACTCGCAATGAGAAACCTGACCTCCCCGCGTTGAGAATCTCGCCGGGAGGTTTATTTTCCACGCTCGCGATCGGCAACTTAATGTTGCTGATCGCGAATGAGGAAAAAGTCTCGCCGGGATGTTGATTTTGCTCGCTCGCGTTCGCCAACTTGACGTTGAGGACCGCGAGCAAGCAAAAAATGCCCGCTACGCGTTTTTGCACTGTGCTACGTGCAATTCGCGTAGCGCGTAGTAGCGCAAACTCCGCGAGCGTAGCGTAGTTTTCCGCCCAGGCCTAATGTCATGTACAGTCCAAAATGCCACCAAACATCAAGTGATGAAAGTATCACAAGAGTTAGTTGCTGTGGTGTCTAATCTAATGACGCCTCACCCGAAGTGATCGCCTTGATCAGACCCACCTTAGAAGATGGGTATATAGCACTGGTTAAAGGTCGTGAGACACAAACAGTAAACCCTCCACCAAACCTTCATCCTAACTCTACTAAACTTACTGTTACACCCAAATATCAATCCAGAGGGTCATCTGACATTCTTAACAGTAGTACAATTTTAAAACTAGTAAAGGCGATTCCATCATTATCTGGTCTCAAGTGTGCAGATATTGAGGCCATTCAATTTAATCTGGATCCCTGCAACCCATCTAGTGAAACTACTTTAGTCACATACTTCTCTCCAGTAATAGCGAGTAGAGTGTTTTCTTGTAGGGTGCAATTTGCTGAGTAGGATATTGAAATTAAGAAGGAAGTGCCCTTGAAATATCCATCAATATTAATTCCACCATCACCCTTAATGAAGAGAGGGCATGCAATCCCCACTCTCAGGCCTCAACAACAGTTCTCGTTGATGCTACGAGGTGCTATTGGCCCTCTCTCCAAACCAGACAGCATGAGAAACTAAAACATTACAAGATCAGCCACAAAACAATGCATATGTAAGGCAGTTACAAGTTACACTACTCAATAGAAGACTGGTCATGGCTTCCGTCACTTATTATGAGCCATAGAATTATCTGTAAAGACTGAACAGCCAAATTGATTGATCCGATTATTCAAAAACAATTGCCAATGAGACTCTGTTCCTAGAATGTCCATGGTCTCACAAGGCTCTTGGGGACCCAGAGGCCTTCCTGTTCTTGCAAGGATTTGGGATCTTGATATTCCAAGAAACAAAAGAGAACAGAGTACACTGATTATCGGATACCAGTAAATCTTTATTAAGGCCAAGAGATCTTCTCCTAAAGGGAGGGCAAAGGGCAGGTTAGCCATTTACATAACAACTGAAATTGATGTAAAATTTTAATCACTCTCTCGTGGCCTGAATTGGCTGCAATGTGTAAAAATCCAATCTGCATTTCCGTTATTTTTGATAAATGTATACTTGAGTATGAGACGGGTCAAGAAAATTGCTCAACTAACCACTCTGTGGAAAATTCTAACACAAATGTTATTATTTCTGGAGACCTAAATATACAACTCAATTGTGTCAATATGAAAAAAAATCTTATAGAAAGACTAGTAATGGCATAGTTCAGCCTTGTTTCAATCAGCTACAACAATGTGGGTTGCATTTACTTACTGATTGTTCTACCAACAATTAACTACGGAGGGAGCGAACTTTCACTCCAGTCCGGTGCACAGCTTACTTAACGATATCCAATAATATATGTTGGTAATCCGTATTTACAAGAATTATGAATCCAAAGTACTCCAAGTAAATTTCATCAATTGTTTTTATTCTCCATAATCACACGTAAGATGCAGTGGCATTTTACAAAGCTTCTTTGCTTCAGATATGCCTATCCAGGCCTTTTACTGAGCACGCAGAAAATGCAACGACATCCTGAGCTTACAGCTTCTATTACCCAATGCATTTCGGGCCATAATAGGCCCTTCGTCAGGGGTTAACTGCAAGTAAAAGAACATTAATATAAGATTCATGATTTTACTATTATGACAGTGTTTAAATATGTGACATGTTCACTTCAATATCCCAGTGCAGCGTTTTCCCTCTAACATGATAGAATACAAACAACAATATTACCTGAACCAACCCCTACGATGTTAAACAACCAAACCTCATAACGTTACTTAGTAACAGGTTACCACCCCAGCATCAAAAACCCTAATTTCTCATACCACCTTCCTCTCAAGTCTCAAAATCATCTCCCTCTAGAAACCCAACATGAGCGCAAGGCACCTTAATCCACCCACGTACCTTAAAATTGATTAACGATTAAATCTGTTTCATAACAGTTCTTCTCTGAAATAAACGGCGCGTGATCGATTAACTCTAACATCACCCTCTTTAAATTTCAAATTCGTAACTCCACCCCTTGCTCTCAGCCAATAGCATCGGCCCCTCAATTATGATATTCGTCCTGGAAAACTACCAAACCCATCATGCACTGCTGGAACTATGCAACAATGTAGATATAATAAAATATACACCCACAACATCTACCTAAACTGGTGTGTATACTGCCTATAACATCCAACAAAGCTCCCGTCAGGTAATACCATCTATGTCCCCCGCCCTCCCTCTTGGTGTTCAACACGCTGGTACTGTTAAGTGACAGTTCTAATGATAATGACACGTCAAAAAATAGTCCTTCGAACATTTCTCAAAGTTCATAATTCAAAAGGAATCATCCGAAGAAAACACGAACTCCATTCTTTAATCTTCTTCCTCAGGATGAAACATCCTACGTGTGTGCTTTAAGTTTATTATCCTTTTAACACCGGGTGCAACATGTAAGTAGGGCAGAGTTGCTTAATAAGAAAAAGAGTGTTACAGTGCACACCGTTTTTATTTACACTTTGCCTAGGTGATCATCTTCTCTACGTTCTCAAAATATAGCGTGCAACCTGGACAGCGAGATCCACCCTGGTTTCCGCATTTGAAACAACTACGGAGGGAGCGAACTTTCACTCCAGTCCGGTGCACAGCTTACTATCGATATCCAATAATATATGTTGGTAATCCGTATTTACAAGAATTATGAATCCAAAGTACTCCAAGTAAATTTCATCAATTGTTTTATTCTCCATAATCACACGTAAGATGCAGTGGCATTTTACAAAGCTTCTTTGCTTCAGATATGCCTATCCAGGCCTTTTACTGAGCACGCAGAAAATGCAACGACATCCTGAGCTTAAAGCTTCTATTACCCAATGCATTTCGGGCCGTAATAGGCCCTTCGTCAGGGGTTAACTGCAAGTAAAGAACATTAATATAAGATTCATGATTTTACTATTATAACAGTGTTTAAATATGTGACATGTTCACTTCAATATCCCAGTGCAGCATTTTCCCTCTAACATGATAGAATACAAACAACAATATTACCTGAACCAACCCCTACGATGTTAAACAACCAAACCTCATAACGTTACTTAGTAACAGGTTACCACCCCAGCATCAAAAACCCTCATTTCTCATACCACCTTCCTCTCAAGTCTCAAAATCATCTCCTTCTAGAAACCCAACATGAGCGCAAGGCACCTTAATCCACCCACGTACCTTAAAATTGATTAACGATTAAATCTGTTTCATAACAGTTCTTCTCTGAAATAAACGGCGCGTGATCAATTAACTCTAACATCACCCTCTTTAAATTTCAAATTCGTAACTCCACCCCTTGCTCTCAGCCATGCATCGCCCCTCAATTATGATGTTCGTCTGGAAAACTACCAAACCCATCATGCACTGCTGGAACTATGCAACAATGTAGATATAATAAAATATACACCCACAACATCTACCTAAACTGGTGTGTATACTGCCTATAACATCCAACATAGCTCCCGTCAGGTAATACCATCTATGTCCCCGCCCTCCCTCTTCGTGTTCAACACGCTGCTACTGTTAAGTGACAGTTCTAATGATAATGACACATCAAAAATAGTCCTTCGAACATTTCTCAAAGTTCATAATTCAAAGGAATCATCCGAAGAAAACACGAACTCCATTCTTTAATCTTCTTCCTCAGGATGAAACATCCTACGTATGTGCTTTAAGTTTATTATCCTTTTAACACGGGTGCAACATGTAAGTAGGGCAGAGTTGCTTAACAAGAAAAAGAGTGTTACAGTGCACACCGTTTTTATTTACACTTTGCCTAGGTGATCATCTTCTCTACGTTCTCAAAATATAGCGTGCAACCTGGACAGCGAGATCCCGCAAACAACTACGGAGGGAGCGAACTTTCACTCCAGTCCGGTGCACAGCTTACTAACTGTATCAATAATATATGTTGGTAATCCGTATTTACAAGAATTATGAATCCAAAGAAGCTTTGTAAAATGCCACTGCATCTTACGTGATTATGGAGAATAAAAACAATTGATGAAATTTACTTGGAGTACTTTGGATTCATAATTCTTGTAAATACGGATTACCAACATATATTATTGGATATCGTTAAGTAAGCTGTGCACCAGACTGGAGTAAAGCTCGCTCCCTCCGTAGTTGTTTCAAATGCGGGAAACCAGGGTGGATCTCGCTGTCCAGGTTGCACGCTATATTTTGAGAACGTAGAGAAGATGATCACCTAGGCAAAGTGTAAATAAAAACGGTGTGCACTGTAACACTCTTATTCTTGTTAAGCAACTCTGCCCTACTTACATGTTGCACCCGGTGTTAAAAGGATAATAAACTTAAAGCACACACGTAGGATGTTTCATCCTGAGGAAGAAGATTAAAGAATGGAGTTCGTGTTTTCTTCGGATGATTCCTTTTGAATTATGAACTTTGAGAAATGTTCGAAGGACTATTTTTTGACGTGTCATTATCATTAGAACTGTCACTTAACAGTAGCAGCGTGTTGAACACCAAGAGGGAGGGCGGGGGACATAGATGGTATTACCTGACGGGAGCTTTGTTGGATGTTATAGGCAGTATACACACCAGTTTAGGTAGATGTTGTGGGTGTATATTTTATTATATCTACATTGTTGCATAGTTCCAGCAGTGCATGATGGGTTTGGTAGTTTTCCAGGACGAACATCATAATTGAGGGGCCGATGCTATTGGCTGAGAGCAAGGGGTGGAGTTACAAATTTGAAATTTAAAGAGGGTGATGTTAGAGTTAATCGATCACGCGCCGTTTATTTCAGAGAAGAACTGTTATGAAACAGATTTAATCGTTAATCAATTTTAAGGTACGTGGGTGGATTAAGGTGCCTTGCGCTCATGTTGGGTTTCTAGAGGGAGATGATTTTGAGACTTGAGAGGAAGGTGGTATGAGAAATGAGGGTTTTCGATGCTGGGGTGGTAACCTGTTTCTAAGTAACGTTATGAGGTTTGGTTGTTTAACATCGTAGGGGTTGGTTCAGGTAATATTGTTGTTTGTATTCTATCATGTTAGAGGGAAAACGCTGCACTGGGATATTGAAGTGAACATGTCACATATTTAAACACTGTCATAATAGTAAAATCATGAATCTTATATTAATGTTCTTTACTTGCAGTCAACTCCTGACGAAGGGCCTATTACGGCCCGAAATGTATTGGGTAATAGAAGCTTTAAGCTCAGGATGTCGTTGCATTTTCTGCGTGCTCAGTAAAGGCCTGGATAGGCATATCTGAAGCTAAAGAAGCTTTGTAAAATGCCACTGCATCTTACGTGTGATTATGGAGAATAAAACAATTGATGAAATTTACTTGAGTACTTTGGATTCATAATTCTTGTAAATACGGATTACCAACATATATTATTGGATATCGTTAGTAAGCTGTGCAACCGGACTGGAGTGAAAGTTCGCTCCCTCCGTAGTTGTTTCAAATGCGGGAAACCAGGGTGGATCTCGCTGTCCAGGTTGCACGCTATATTTTGAGAACGTAGAAGATGATCACCTAGGCAAAGTGTAAATAAAAACGGTGTGCACTGTAACACTCTTTTTCTTGTCTACCAACAATTAAGCCATGGTTCCAACTTTTAGATCTGTGAGATATAGTTCCTTCATAGATTATACCATCATTTTGAGTGGTTTATCAACATACGTTCTTGGTTTTTCCATGATACCAAGAATGGAAAGTGATCATAATCCACAAGCATTGTTATCTGATTTCCTATTTTGCAGTATGCAGAAGTCCGACATTCCCCTCCAAGCCATTTCTACTTACAATTTAAAGTGGTTATATGCAAAATCACTAATGAAACCAGCAACTCACCAATTGCAAATATAATACCACTAGTGGAAAAATTTAATAATATAATACACTATTAAGAATAAAGTTTGCGTCTAAACCCTTGTTAAAGGCAAATCCACTTGTGAAGCCCACCACAAAGTGGTATACAGCAACCTTGTATCAACAAAGGAGGCCCTAAACAGGGCTACCAGAACCGCCTTTCGCTTCAAGAGCAACTCCCTTCGAATGAAAGCAAAATTTCTACCACGCAAGTTAAGGAGGGCCTACAAACAAGATCTATGGAATGCTAAGCACTCCTACCATGAGGAGATATGGAACAAACTTCGAGTTGTGAGTAAATCTAAAAACAGCAGGACTTTCTGGTCTATTTTAAACAATATTGAACACAATGGAAATAGGGCCCATAGTGCTAATATCTTGGAGGCCAGTTGGACCAAACATATAACAGACCTGTATGGCTCCTGGTAAAATTCACCCGATGTAAGAAAATTGGATATGATTCGATCCACAGTGAAAGTTGAGGGTGAATTTGGAGGTAGACCTGATGAAACCTATCAAAGCCTCTCTGTGGTACCTATATCGTTTGTTTCTACTGTGTCGCCATTCGAATTAGGAGACCCAACAGCTCATCTCAAATGAATTAGGAGCAATTGGCACCAGGTCCAAATGGCATGGCAAATGCCACTTATAGGGCCAACCCAGATTTGAGGTCACGGGTATTGGCTCCACTCTATAATGAAGCAATTCTAACTGAGTCGATCCCAGAATCATGTCAAGAATGTATCTTGCAACCTGTCAATAAGGATGGTCTCCCTGAATCACCAGCAAATTATTGTTTAATTGCCCTAACAGATGTAGAGGCCAAAGTATTTCTAGAGGAATTGGAAGACTGGGCTACTGCATAACATCTTATGCCATTGAATCAAACTGGTTTTCGTAAGGGCATGTCGACCTCCATCAATTTGCTCACCTTGACAGTCCTGATTGAGTCTGCCTTATCAACGAAACGCAAGCTGTATATTTGTTTCATAAACTTAAAGGCAGCCTTTGATACCGTTCCTAGAAAATTGTTATGGAACAAATTATGCACATGGGGAGCTCCGCCGAAACTTCTGGATCTCATGGTAAGTTTTGACACAAAAACATGGGTCCAGATTAAACTGGAGATGGAACTTTCCTTACTTGAAGAATTGAGACAGCAAACAGATTAAAAACGGGTGCATTCTTGCCCCCCTGTTTGTTTGATCTTTTTATGGCAGATCTTAAACGACATTTGGAACTCTCAAATTCACATCTACCTACACTGTGTAATATTCCCTTAAATTTCTTCAGTATGCTGATGACACAGTACTTTTTAGCCAAACACCGATAGGTCTTCAGAATCTAATGAATTACTTTGAAGAATATGTCAATAAATCATCTAGAGCTCAACATTAAAAGAAACTAGGATTATGTAGATTGGAGATTCATCACTCAAATTATGGTCCTGGTACTCAATATGAAAACAAATAGTCAAAAGCTATAAGTACCTTGGCATCCTGCTTGACAAAATTTTTTCCTTCAGAAGCCATTTTGATTTTCTTAATGCTAAAGTGACCACTAACATCTTAGCCTTCAAGGCCCTCCGGGATAAACTGACATGTCCAACATATGGTCACCTTTTGAATATTATGCCAGCCAAACTAATCGCTGCCTTAACTTATGCTTCATTTATTTTTCGAAGGAAAGATGCACAGCTGCTGTATATACTGCAGGTCAAGGCTGTTAAATCGGTCTTTAAAATTGGCCAGGTACAAATTCAGCAAGAGTTTGGCCTTTAGAGACAGGATTTAAATTGCCAAGCCGCATACTTGAAATATTCCCATTCTTTGGCTTCATCTGAATCTGAATCTCTTGCAAACTTGGGCTGGCTAACAATTGCTAAATCCGCCTATACTGGCCAATGGCAGATCTACATGTAGGATTCACTCCAAGCTCTATGTTTGCTGGATCAGTGGCCTGCCCAAGAGTCTGCAGCCTGCTTTATAAATACTGTGAATTGAACAATGACATTTTTTTGGGTTCAACTGGACAAAGAAGCATGCTTGGTCAGTGATAAACCCGAATGAAGTTCTGGGAACTCAATCATCCTTTAACTTACGCTTTCCTTCTTACATATGAGACTGATTTATGAAATTGGGACTTGGGGCCTGATTTCGATGTCGGTCAGACCGCCGGCTTACAATATCGGTGGTCAGACCACATTCTGTCAGGGAAGACCGCCACATCAGGTGCCGACATCGGGATTAGCATACTCCTTTCTGACAGCCATTTCATGTCAGATAGACTGCTGTTAAAGTTAAAAGGCTGTCAGAAACAGGTTTTGAGGGCCCCATCCCTTGTGGGCCACAGAAAAGTGGTCCTGGGGGCACATGTGGTGCCCCCACACACCTCCATGCACTGTGTGCCATGCACCATGTGCTGCATGGTATGTGGTGCATGGAGGTACAGGAGGTGCTCCATACCACTGCGGCTTGTGCTTCAGCCCTTTTCAAGTGGCGCAGCACAAACCACTGTGGTATGGAGCAGTTTCCGACCACCATCACGGTGGTTGAATCGTAATGTGGCGGTCAGATCACTGACTGATTGTAGGGCGGTCTCCTGACAGCCACAATTTCAGTCAGCGGTCTGACCACACAGCATCATAATGATGCCCTTGGTGCCTATACAACTAAAGAGGGTACACTATTATGGATGAAAGAATGGTTGAACAGGAATTGCAGGCTCTGTGGTCATATTGATGAAATGTTACTTCACCTAGTCTGTATTTGTCCAGCTCTATTGAACTCTTGAAGCAGGGGTAAAAACATGCCACCAATCATTGATTGTATGTTTAACTGGCAGCTCCATTGTGCTTATTTGCAAATTTGTAAAGTTTTCATCTGTGGCCGAGAAAACAACTGATGGCTTTAAGGGCATGGCAGTAAAAGTTCTACTTGCTAATTAGTATGCTTCGTGAAGTATTTTCACATTTGCATTTGTTTTCACTGCTATATAATGTCTAGTTAAATATTTAATGGTTATGAAATAGTGGACTCTGATGAAATTAATCTTTTCCTACAAATGTATATGTTATTGAAATTTTGCTGATGAATTATGTCCCGGTATACTCAACCATTTACAAGCCTGCTACGTTTTCTCTCCAGCTGACTGTCTGAGATAGGAATCTATTTCTAAATAACATGCACGTTAGTGTATTCGCACATTGGAACAGATCACTTATTTTCGCTGCTAAGTAATGCCCAGGTAATTATCCAATGGGATTGGTACTGTGGATTATAAATTAGTTGATTGTATGAATTTTAACGTAAATTATATGGTATTATTATAGAATCTGGCTGCTAAGATATGTCCAGTGAAACTAGTTCTTACATAAGCATTTGCACTTTGCAGTTTATAATTATTTTACTTAGGTGTAGGGATGAAGTATTGGTAAACAAACTTTGTATTTTAAAATTGTTCACTGCAATTGTATCGTTTTATCCTTTAAATTGCCTTTACCTGTGATTTCGATGTTTAGTTGATGACAGTATGCACTGTTGTGTAACTGTATAAGGATTTGTTTATGCTGCCACCTATTGCACCTTATTACTGATTTATTGTGATTATGGAAGTCATAGCAGCATGTAGGTAATATTTTAAATTATATTTTCTCATTTATGTGATTGCAATGATTTTAACTAATCAAACAATAAAGGGCCTCATTACGATGCCAGTCGGACGAGCATCCACCAGCATTGTGTCCAAAACTGGACCGCCTGACAAGGAGGTGGCAGTTCTGCTTCCCAATTTATGATGCGACCGCCTTCACGGCAGTCGGAAACTGTATTTTTTTATTGTGGCTTGTGCTGCGTTCAGCAGCACAAGCCGCAAAAGGAAAAATACACTTTTTAAACATCCATGCACTGAGTGGCAGGCACCAAACAATGTAAGGATGTTTTGGGGGGGCACCACAGGACCCATAGCTCAGGGCCACAGGGGACAGAGGCCCTGCTAGGGCACCCGAAAGACCCTTTCCACCAGCCTTTTCATGGCGGAAGAACCAACATGAAAAGGCTGTCAGAAAGGTGCATCGTAATCCCCATGGTGTTGCCTGAGCAAGCACCACCTCCATTTAGGGATTACGATCCACTCGCCACCCCAATGGGCTCCTTAAGCCTGTCAGAGGCAGAGTGCATTCCCCCAGCAGGCATCAATCGGACTGCCTGTATCATAATACGATGGATCGACTGATGCCTCAGACATTGTAATAAGGCCCATAGTATTATCAGCATCATCATCATCAGTACCATGATATCAAGATTTCAGAATACCCGAACATTTGAAAATCACACATACCGAGGAACCCTTCCTTTTACATGACAACTTAAACAGCGATAGATTAATACTTATATTTTTTAAAACAGACAACTTACTAAAACTAAGCCATTGTTTAACGTGAATGATGGAAGGATTGCTTAAAAGGTGCCTCAAAACATTCACTCAGATATACACCATAAATGGCTAACATAACAACTCAAATATCGCTTTCATATATATCCTAATACCAAATAAACAAAGTAGCACTTACTACAATCTTCTAAAACACATTAAGCATAAAACAAAAAACTACTACCCACAAAAAAGTTATCATAAACTTTGAATAACTCATGATTCAAACAATTTTAAAAGTTTACCCACACACAGCCATACAAGGCTGTTACTACCCTTTCAATCAAAGCATATGGAGACATGTCCAATAATCTACACTAAGGGCCTGATTATGACCTTGGCGGATATTCCGTCCGTGGGATTACCAGTTCCATTATATCCTATGGAACTTGAAATAAAGCGTACAGGATATCCGTCATGTGTGTGACGGAGTATCCCATTCGTAGATCGTAATCAGGCCCTATGTGTGGAACACGCAACAAACAGACAATTTGCCTTTGAAATAAAAACAAACAAATGATAGCACTAGCCTATGTCACTGTCACAGAGGTAGCTAAACACTACAATTTACTAAATAGAAAGTCCTTTCTACCAAAAAAACAAATACAAACTGAGCCCCCTAATGGAATATTTTGAAGACATTTAGGTTGGCAGACTACATCGCTCCAGGCACAGATGCCAACCCAAATTCCTAATGCCATGGTGGAATCTCTATGACAGCAAGTTGACACAGGAAGCCAAAACAAACAACGCAGTGGAAGGATGGCACAATACCTTCCAATCCAGAATAGGCAGAACCCAACCTATCTCTACATTTATAGAAGCCCTACAAAAAGAGCAAAGCTGCCTACAACTATGAATGGAGCAATCCGTAACTCAAATTGCACCTAACATTAGCAAACAAACCAAAAGAATGTGCAAAATGCTACAATTTAAAGTAAAATTCTTCATAAACAACAAAGGAGTAGGTTACTAAAAAAATAATAGCCAAAAGCATATTTTAAAATAAATACTAACATAGAAAACTCCCCAAAAAGTATAGCATTATTCTAAAATTACAATTCGTTTTTTATATAAATAATAACCATAATATTTTATTACCTCAGTCAAAACATTACACAAAACCCCCATTTTAAATAAAACTGTTAAAATAAAATAGTATGTATATTATTTAAATAAAAAACCTAAACCTCACCAACGAAAGACCTCAAACAACAAACTCTATCCATTTTGAAAAATATTGATATACAATACCAAATAACAATCACATAACACTTACATAAATGATAACATTTTACCCACTCAAAATATATAATGTAAATATGACTGTTCTGTAGCTGCAGATCATCCTCTGTATTTATGTAGTTGTAAAGTATAATCTACCAAAAACTGGACAAATATTTTCCAAAAAGCCCCCCAAAAAATGCAAAAAATAAACCCAACTGATAGAGATCCAACAAAGTAATACAAAGTATCCAGGAGCCATAAACAAATCCCAAAAAGTGTTTAAAAAATAAATACTACTGGGAAACTGAAAAAAAGGAAATCAAATTCAATAATATTGGTTCATTAGAAACCTAAACAGGTGTCCTTTAAAAAATGGTGCATTGAAATATCCATAGAACATGAACATAAAGAAAAACTTGCAAACCAAAACAGAACACCCACCCGCAAAACCAGTACAATAAAAAATTACATATATATTACGCTTAATCACCAACAGCAAGTAGCATAACACAATATAATAGAACATATTGCTACATTACTAAAGCATGTATGAAAGCCTAAACCAACACACTAGTGAAAAACACCACAATTATTACTACTACATGTACTTAAAAACACAAGCAATTATAACTAACCTCTTGAACTCCCCCTTGCATCCTCCCTACCCTCAAAACCCCCACAAAAACTTTCTCGTTCTGGACGAAAAGGACCCCTTCTTGCAACCTGGATCCCAAAAAATAGATTAAAGATAAGACATCTAGACTAAAGAAGGTTGTAGTAAAACAAAATGGCAGCTAATGAAACTAAAAAAAAAAGACTATCTTTGAAATCAATGAGAATATAAGTTAAAAATGTTTTTAAAATGGTGCAAAAATTTAAAAACATTATTAAACATTTATGGTAAGTATAAATTAAATAATAGTATACATTAATTCAATATATGTTAAAAAAACATATGTAAAAATTATGTTGCGAATATGTATATGGAACAACTGAATTAATGTTAAAAATGTTAAAAATGTTAAGCAATTGAAAAAACCTGAAAATGTACAACATATAATGCTATTTAAATATGATTTACATTGTTTATTTAATAATAATTCCTTTTATCAATAAATAAATGTTTTATAGCGATAACTATATATGTAAAAATGTGAAATTATACATTAAAGAAACTAAGAAAAATTAAAAAAATTTACATATCTTATTTTAATGAAAATATGAAATAATTAACCCTGGGCGTAAAACTCCGCTCCGCTCGCGGTGTTTGCAGATTTTTGGCATGTGAAAACTCCGAACTCTGCACTCCGCAACGTAGTTTTTTTTGTGTTCTCCTGTCCAAAATGCATTTTTGCGAGTGTGGGAGCGACTTACAGGGTGCCTGCGATCGCCGATGAGATTTCCCATCCGTTCGCGAGCGCCACGAGATTTGCTCGGTGGCCGCATGGCCCCGCAAGAGTTTGCGATCGCGAACACGTCATTCGGACTTCCGGCAGAAGTTTTGTGAAGATCGCGAACCCAAACATGCAGAATTTGCAATCTGGAGATGGTTCTCTCCCGAGCAGCATCAAAACCTTCTCAAAATGATGATTTGGATAAAAAAAAAAATCCTCAGATTGACATTTGGCTGTACTTTTTTGTGCAAGGAGTTCTTTTTTTTTTTAATTTTTTTTTTAAGAGGAAGGAAGCGCTCCAGAGTCTCCAACTTCCTGTTCCTGTCCAGCAAGCTCCCCCCAGTGCTTTGTCCATCTTCTGTTCACTTTTCATTTGTATTTGGAGCTGGAAGGATCCCTCTTTGTGTCTGCTGCATCATATATCATTGGATTTGAGGACTTTTGAATTTGAGATTTCACAAGCAAGTTTGAAAATTGGTGTTGTTTGTTTGATTGGGGCGTTGCACCTACACTTTTTTGTACTTTTCATCGTTTTTTTAACATTTCTTGTGGTGGGTGCTTGTAGTACCACTAGGGGCCTAGTTGTTTCATTGTAAGTAATTTTTCTTCTTTTATAAAGGAAGGATGTTGCACAGTTCACTACATTTTCTACAACTTTTGAAATAAATTTGCAAAATGTATTTAATTCACTAGCCCAGTAGTCTGCCAATAGGCCTTTCAGCCAGTAGGTCCAGATCTACTCATGGGTGCATGAAACAACTGTTTCTGTGGTGTCTGTTGAATTTAAAAATCATTTAGGGCATGGATGGCATTAGATTGAAATGCAAAATGTTTTTTTTGGGGTATTTCACTTTTCTCATGTGTGTTAAATAAATGCATTTGTTGGATGTGTGTGGTTGTTGTGTAACTTGCAAACCTTTTTTAGCCCTGTGGATTTTCATTTTTGGCATTGTTGCGTTAAAGCTGTGTTGTTTAGCATGCTTCCTTTGTCTGGCCAGTGTGTGAGTGTGTTTGTAATAGTGGGCCAGCATTTGCCTTGGCTGAGCCTCCCCGTGGCCGTGTGGCCAGGGCCATTTTGTGAAGTCTGTGTCCATATAGGCCTGCTTGAGTTCATTGTTTTCCAGGTCTCCTGCTTGTTGTGAGTGACCATGTGGCTGGTGGCCATTTTGTGGCGGTGGTAGTTACTGTGCTTTTGTCATAGACCTGCATGTCTTCTTTCCTTTGTTCCTCTTGGCTTATTGCTTCTTGTTGTGGTAGCCTGGCCATGTGGCTGGTGGCCATTTTGTGAAAGCAGCCAGTGTGCTTTTGCCATAGGCCTGCATTGTCTGTCTTCCCTTTCTTGTTGTTGTGGCCTGGCCATGTGGCTGGCGGCCATTTTTTGAAGGGGCAGCCAGTGTGCTTCTGAATTAGGCCTGCAAGCCTTCTTTGTGGTGGCCATGCCTTCTTGCTGGTTGTTGTTTTGCATGCAATTTTTTCTTCCTTTATCCAGCAAAAAATGTAGCACAGTTCACTACATTTTCTAATAAATTTGCAATATTATTGATTTGAATTGATTCACTATGTGGCCTAGTCTGCCAATGGGTTTTCAAACCAATAGGCCCAGAGCAACTCATGGGTGCATGAAACAACTGTTTCTGTGGCGTCTGTTGAATTTAAATATCATTTAGGGCATGGATGGCATTGAATTGAAATGCAAAATGTGTTTTTTTTGGTATTTCCCTTTTTTCATGTCTGTTAAATAAATACCTTTGTTGGATGTGTGTGGTTGTTGTAACTTGCAAACCTTTATTAGCCCTGTGGATTTCGTTTTTGGCATTGTTGCATTAAAGCTGTGTTGTTTAGCATGCCTCCTTTGTCTGGCCAGTGTGTGAGTGTGCTTGTAATAGTGGGCCAGCATTTGCCTTGGCTGAGCCTCCCCGTGTGGCCAGGGGCCATTTTGTTAAATCTGTGTCCATATAGGCCTGCTTGAGTTCATTGTTTTCCAGGCCTCCTGCTTGTTGTTGTTGTTGTGAGTGACCATGTGGCTGGTGGCCATTTTGTGGTGGTGGTAGTTAGTGTGCTTTTGCCATAGACCTGCATGTCTTCTTTCCTTTGTTCCTTTTGGCTTATTGCTTCATGTTGTGGGCTGTCAGGCCATGTGGCTGGAGGCCATTTTGTGAAGGCAGCCCTGTGCTTTTGCCATAGGCCTGCATTGTCTGTCTTCCCTTTCTTGTTGTTGTGATCTGGCCATGTGGCTGGCGGCCATTTTGTGAAGGGGCAGCCAGCGTGCTTCTGCATTAGGCCTGCATGCCTTTCCTTTGTTCCTCTTGGCTTATTGCTTCTATCCATTGTCAGCTGCAGCTCCCTGAATTTGACCTCCCCCGTTTGGGACTTCTTTTCGGTTAGCAGGAAGGAGGTGAACATTGCTATATGCTCCATTTGTGGACAAGGTGTTAGTCGGGGTAAGCTTGGTACAAACTATGGTACCGGAGGCCAAACAACCCATCTGAGAAAACACCACTTGATCCAGTCGGAAGCGCACCTTAGCGGCCAAAAAACTGCACGTGTTGTTGGTGGAGGGGATGAAGAAGAAGATCTGATCACGGTGGAAGGTGAACAAGAGGGAGACATTTTCTCTGTTACACAAAGCAGGCCTGTCCCCAACAGTGCAGTGGTACCGCCCACATCATCATCAGTAACATCGCAATGGCACAAGAGTCAGGCTGAGACACCAAGGGGTCCCAGGCAAGAGAGTACAGCAACGAAAAAACGTGTGTTGAGCCTAACAACATCTGGTGTCAAGACGTCACCTGTATCGGTGGCACCAGAAAAGAAAAAAATCCAGGCTACCATTCTCAGCATGTTTAGGTTGGAGGGGCAGTACGAACACAACCACCCAACGGCACGTTTGTACAACGTGAAGCTGGCTAAAATGTTAGCACTGGACCTCCTCCCTTTTTCTTTTGTGGAAGGGGTGGGTTTTCTTGAATTTGTGGCAGCCATCTGCCCAAAATAGAAGGTTCCCAGCCGGTCCTATTTCACCAGAGTTGCTGTTCCAGCACTACATCACAACGTGTTGGAATTGCTTGGACAAGCTTTGCAGCAGAGTGCTGTTCACACTATCCACCTGACAACAGACATGGACAGGACGTGGAAACTGCAGAGAAATGGAACAAAACCAAACGTTAGCAATGCCACCTAAAGTAAATGTAACCGTACATAGCGCTTGTAACAGTCCGAAGACCAACGCCCTATTCTTTGAGCTGTGGCTTCAGTGGCTGCCCCGATCCTGAAAGAATGGGTACCAAATTTGGTTGCATCCAGGCCTGCTGCCCCTAGTGCCAATGCCAAAACCCTCCCAAACTGAAACCTCGTGAGGGGGTCCCGTCCTGGTGGTTCAATAATGGCCCCCGTGTGCCCCGTGGCCTGCAGGCCATGTATGTCTCCAGGTTGCCCAGCGGACAGCATGAGCTCCCCAGAGCTCTTTGCAAGATAGCGTGATCCCCCGCCCGCTCTGATCCATTTTTGATCTGGGGATTGATAAGGATACTGATCCTGCCTGTAGTTGAACATGGGCAAATTGCATCCCACCCTGCCAGTCGTGTTTATTACGTGCCACCAATTCCCCAACCCTGAAGGCGCCATACAAGGCGAGGGAAAAAGCACACCTGAATAATTGGACCTCACTGGTGGAACTACATACTTTCCCCAGTGCCTCCATGATGGATGAGAGCCCTTCAATGCTAATCGGATGTCTAATGTCTGGCTGGGCCCCTTGCAGGCGTTGCAACCCCTTCAGAGCCCTTTGAACCAAAAATGAGCCCATGGGATCCCTATGGCCCATCATCTTCGCAAAAAAGGCTATTGCAGTCATGTGGCGCCTTGCGCATGCCACAGAACGCCCTCCATCCCTCAATTCCTTTATGAATGAAATAACGGATGCTGGGTCATGCCATGTCCCTTCCCAGCCTTGGCCCAGGGATGCGCAGTATGCAGTAAATGCCCCCTCATAGGCCCGCCTAGTCCTGGGTGCTAGGCTAGCTGCCACGAGGTCTGGTAGGTTGGGGCACCAACCTGCCACAGATGCTCCGGAAAAGGTGTGGGACAGGCCGCTGCTTCCGGATGATGGGACCTGAAAACCTGCATCTTAAAATGAGACAATGCATCAGCGGTGTGGTTGAGAATCCCCGGGACATGCCTAGCTCTAAACATCACATTTAATTTCATACATTGCAGCACAATTTCTTTAAGTACGCGAAGCATCATCTTACACTTGGCAGACTGCTGGTTGATGCACTCCACCACCGCCATATTGTCTGATCAAAAAACCACAGACTGATTGCGAAACTGGTGTGGCCTTTTTGGCCCTCTACTGGTGGCGGCACCACCTGATTAGCTTTCTCCACTTGCGCTACTAAGCTCTTAGCTCTCTCTACTGCATCCCCTTCAACTAGCAGGACCCCGCTGCCTGCAGATGGGATTACTGTCCCTGCCTTAGCTAGCCATGGAAGCACCGCTGCTAAACTTGCCACTAAATCAGGCTGGCCTGGGACCAAATTAGGGGTACTGCCGGAGGGTACTACTGGCTGAGCCCGGGCCTCATTTAACGCAGGACCCCCTGGTGCGCTCGGCTGTCCTGGGCCTCCCATGCCCGCTGGTGGAATCGCTCCCCCTGGCGCTGCCCCCCGCTGGGACCACAGGTACCGGAACTACAGGCACCGGGAGGGGTGGGACTACTGGGACCGATGGTCCTGGGAGGGCTGGGACTACCGGCTCTGGGAGTGCTGGGAGGGTGGGACTACAGGCCCTGGGAATACCGGTACTGGAAAAGCTGGGATTGGTAACCCTGCAGGGGCCGGCCCCCCTCCCCCAGTTTATTCCTAGATCTACGGGATACCGGAGGGAATGCTGCCCTGGGTGCAACCCCTGAACGCCTGGGCCTGTCCCCATCATCCTCCTGCCCAACCACTCTCCTGCGCAGTTCTGCCACGGTCTGACCTAGGTCGCTCATAGTGCGCATCATTGTAGCCATCCTGTAGTCCAGATGAAGTTGACATACTTTTGGCACAGATGCAGACATAAGCATGACCTGGGCAAAAGAGACCAGAAAGCTAGATTTATGTCGGTAGGAATATAGGGTGGATATATAATGGGGGGAAAAAAAATGATATAATGGTTTTTTTTCTTCAACTTTTCTTTGGTGTTGATGCCTCCCGTAGCAATGGGAGGAGCCTGAATGGCGGCTTTGAACCGCCATAGAGAAATAGGAGGGTTTCCTGGGGGGGGGGGGGTTGGGAGCACAGGGTGTGGGGAGCAAGGGGGAAAAAAGAAAAAATTAGCCCTCATACATGCTGTAGATTCATGTTGGAAGAAGTTAGGAGGTCATAGGGACAACAGTTTTAAAAATGAACAAATCAAATAAACTTAAACTATTAACTTGGAACGTGAATGGGCTGAGGAGGAAGAGTAAGCTGTCTAGGGTTATAGAATTCTTAAGGAATACCGAAGCACACATTATCTTTTTACAAGAAACCCACTTAGAAGTACAAGAGTGCAAAGAGAGCTTTAGCAAAGTAAGATGGGAGCAGGAGGTCCTCTGTTCAGAGGAAGTTCAAGGGGAGTAGCATTACTTATAAGATGCAATTCAGGTATAAAAATAGTCAAGCATGAGACAGACCAGTCAGGGAGATGGTTGGTGGCCATCATAACGATGCAGGACAGGCCCCTGGTCTGCAGTATATTATGGACCAAACGAAGATAACCCCGGTGCGCTCTCCAAACTTGAAGTTAGTATGCTAGATACTAGTGAAAAACAAAATTCCCTTCTGTGTCGTAGAATATTTCTAATGCGGAAGTCTAAATTAGTTTGCACTGAACCAACAGTTATAGAATTTTAATTCTTATTTATTATCACACAACGTAATTCTTTTTGCCCACTATTGACTTTATTCATCACTTTATCAGTCAGAGCATAGCGTTTAGAGACCATTCAGTTAAAAACACATTATAAAAACATTCAATAAAAATCATTTATACACATAGATCTGTGGTTGCAAAAAACCAACTGATGTCAAAGCAAATATTAACTTGATATTATCTTGTATCACATCCAGGTTTTTCTATTTTGACAAATTCCTGCCTATATCCATTCTACATCAAAGGTATTATCATACTTTACAGATTCAGAAACCTATCAGGTTCTATACTCGACTCCAATATACACTTCTTTGCAGGATGTGCAGTACTATCATGTGTAAATTACATATATTCTATTAAAAACAATACTTTATTGTTGTCCAAATGTCGACGCGTTTCGGTGTGTCTGAGAGTTCTTAAACACCTTCCTCAGGACTCAGATTAAAAACATGAACTTTTTTCAAACCAGATCAAGTATCTAAAGAATAAATAATAAATACAATTAAATTCAAAATATACGTGTGTGAAACTAGTACAATTATTATATTGGTTCAGTGCCTTCCTCAATGTATTACACATACGACCTGCTCCTTAAACAGGTTACAAACTAGAGGAACAAAAATTGGATGATTCCTACGTCCATTTGTAACCAAAGTTTACTATAGTTTCTTATTTTGACTATGGTAAGTAAGATCTCTCACCCTCAGTATTCTTTATAAGGGGATCTCGATAGAACGGATGGACTTGTATCAGTACTCCATCTTCTCTCCTCAAATGTCTTTAGTTAGTGAGGAACACCCACCTAAAAAAATATTTTATTTTATTATTTGCACTTGGTGTCCTCTGTGAAACATATCTAGTGGGTGGCAATTGTATCCTTATACTTACTCAGTAAGCACTTTAATGATTGCATGTACCCTGAAGTATCGGCAAATTCTGTGTAATTCCTTATTCCTGTGTGCTAGATACGACAGCTCCAATCATAATGGGGGTGATTTCAACCTGGTCTTAAATAAGGAAATAGATCGCACCTCGAAAGCAAAATATAATAGTCCCCAAAAACGTTTTCCAGTTTAAAAATATGTTGAGAGAGTTTAATTTGGTGGATATCTGGCGTAAGCTTGAACGGAAAAACTAGAGATTTTACTTTTACAGTAAGAAATATAGGCATCATTCTCGAATTGATTATTTTCTTATAGACCAAGAGTTGTTTGCGGAGGTCGAGATGATAAAACATATTCCTGCTATATTATGAGACCATTCTGCAGTTGTTATGAATTTGATACTGCAGCAAAAAGAGGTGCAGAGAAGGCAGACAGTAGACAGGACGATGTTATTAAACGAAGAAGTGATTAGAGATTTAGGGGAAAAGACGGATGAGTATCTCAAATCCAATATGGGAACAGTTAAGGTCCAGACAGTATGGGAGGCTTTTAAGGCGTACTTAAGAGGGATAATGAAGGCTATAACAGCGGGAAGAAGGAAAGCCTTGAAGCAAGAGGAGGCAAGGAAAATAGATGAGATTAAGGAAAAAGAAAGAGAATTACAGGCTGCATCAATGGAAGGCTTAAGAACATTCCCAATTTTAGTGAAAGAGCTGGAAAGCCTGCAGGCCGAGTTCCAGGCAAAAATAGATAAGAAGCTCCTAGATAAGTGGAAGGCAAGCAAGCTCCAACATTTTGAATATGGGGAGAAGTGCAGCTCTTTGTTGGCGTGGAAGGCCAAATCAGATAGGGCAAGGAACACGATTAAGAACTTAGTAAAAAGAGGGTCAGGAGTAACTATACAAGCGGACCAAGAGATCCGCGATGAAGCTCGAAGTTTTATGAGTGAATTATATAGAGAGGACATAAAGCCAGGACAAGGAAATATTCAGAAGTGGTTAAAACAGATAGCACTTCCCCCAATTGATAGAGGAACAAAAGGCATTTTTGGTACAAAGCATCACTGAGGATGAAATACTGACACAATGCAAAAAAATGGCAAGAGGAAAAGCCGCAGGCCCAGATGGGCTGCCAGTAGAGTTATACTTGAGTATCTTGGATAAAGTGGTGCCAATCTTAAAATCTTTGTTTAATAAAATCTATATAGACGGGGGAAATCCACCTAGTTCATGGGCAGAAGCCACAGTTACGCTGATTTTAAAGCCAAACAAAGACCCCCAGAAGATTGAGTCCTATAGACCTATATCCTTATTAAACACAGATTATAAGATCTTCTCTGGAATAGTTGCATCACGGGTCTCAAAGGTAATAAAGGGGGTAGTCCATCCAGATCAAAGAGGCTTCATACCAGGGAGGCAGTTAAATGAACTAACCTTCCAGGTAATGGGGGCCATAGACTCGGCTGAAGAAAGAAATGTCCCTTTAACTGTAGTGGCAATAGATGCTGCTAAAGCATTTGACCAGGTAAATTGGGCATACTTGTGGGAGACACTGAAAAGGTTTGGTTTTCCAAATAATCTAGTTAGGACGGTGAAAAACCTATACCTTAGCCCTAAAGCAAAAGTGCTGGTGAATGGGGAATTGACAGATTGGTTTGGTATCACAAGGGGCACTAGGCAGGGGTGTCCCATGTCCCCACTCCTGTTCAACCTATATATTGAGCCGTTTGCTTGTTGGCTTAGAGCAGACACTCTCAATTTTGCCTTTCAGGCTCGGTGGGTTAGAAATTAAAATTGCATTATATGCAGATGATTTGCTTCTGTATATGACAAATCCCCAAGAAGCAATTCCAAGGCTGATGGAGAAGGCGGAGAGATTTGGCGAGGTTTCGGGGTATAAAATTAATAGGGAAAAAACAGAAATTATGGAATGGAATCAGAAGGTGAGAAGTCCGGGGGTCCAAAATCAAATGAGATATTTAGGGATACAGCTCACTAAGAAATTGGAGGAAATCCCTATAGTTAACTGGAAGAGAGTAAGCAAGGAGGTAATGGGTCTGCTATCACGATGGGCAAACCTCCCTTTAAATATCTATGGGAGGGTTAACCTCGTGAAAATGATTATCCTATCAAAATTCACCTTCCTATATAACTCTATTCCACTTTCTTTCAGAAAGGCAGAGATAGCTAAGGTACAAGGCAAAATAGGAAGCTTTATTTGGGCGATGAAAGGTTCAAGGATAGCCTGGAAAAAACTTAGAAAAGGGCTTACCATGGGCGGGCTGGCACTACCTGACCTACTAACCTACTGTTATGCGTTCCACTTCAAAAATTTCCGAATGCTATCTAGCAAGACAGATAGCTCATCAGTAGGTCAACTGTAGATTCTCCACCTTACTTCTCGCACAGAGCGGTCCGAGTAGCCGGCAGCGCGGGGACACACTAGTTAGTGTAACCAGGCGCTATACAAGCTCATTTATTATTATTATTATTATTATTTGAGGCCATGTTAAAAGATGTGGTGCAAGGTCAGAATCACTTTCTCTACAAGTATGGAGATCCGAAGTTCTACAAGAAAGTAAGGCTAAAGATTTTAAGAGCTGCCTTAGAGTCTTGGGTCTATATGAGGAAGAAAATGAAGATACCATACTACGCAGCACAAGCCCCAATTTGGGACTCCCCGGGTACACCTGAATGTTTGAGGGATCAACTCAGTCAGCCGTTAAGAACAGGACGTCTAAATAAATGGGGAGACTTAAAAAAGGAATCTAATATAGTCAGCTGGGAAGTGCTTAATAATCTCACAAGAGGAACTTTGACGAGATTTAAATATTATCAGATATCCTCTTGGTGGGCATCACAGAGCTGGCCCCAGGAAGAGGAAAATCCGAAATGGGATCAAGTAACTAGAACAGACAAGTGGAAAAAAGAAATCTCTTTTTGGTATTGGGCCCTAGTGGATGCGGAGGACAATTCGGAAAGTGAAATTTTGAATCTTTGGGGAAAAGAATATAACAGTGAAGACATTAATAAATTCTGGTCTGATTCGGTTTTTATGTTACAGGCTGTGGTAAAACCAGCATCACTCAAGAGGAACCATCTATACACCGCCTATAGGGTATATTGGTCTGCACAAAAGTTATAGAAAGTTACAGGTAACGTGTTTAACTGTTTAAGATGTAAATACCCCGCAGCAGACGATATGCACATGTTTATGGAAGGCCCGGAAATCAAACTCTACTGGCTGGGGGTGTGTAACTTTCTGGAAGAAGTACTGGGGATACCAATAGAAGTAAGTACCAATCTGATTTTTTTTGGCCTTATAAAGGACTACCACTTGAATGCTCTTAGCGCAAAGTTTACGTTTTATGTGGTCATCTTAGCAAGACGAGAGATATGTAGGAAATGGAAGTCAGAATTTCCGCCAACGTTTGCAGAATGCTTAAAGAACATCATTTGCACTAGTGAATCTGACATGGCGTGTGACAAAAGAAGCAAAGTCAGGATTTGGTCTGCATTGACAGACTGGAGGGAGAAGGCAAGAGAATCTTATGATTAAGCCAAGCTTACTGTTGGTCCTGACCTCCTTAGTAACATTCCGGAGCCCCCAAAGTGAACAGGAGTTGGAAATGGAAACAGTAATATCTTTGCGGGAAAGCTCTGTTCTCTCTCTGTCCCCTCCAAGGGGTGGTACAGGTTGATGGGGAGAGACAGGAGGAATCCCAATAAGAGTGTTGGAAGTATGAGGAAAAAAAAAGAAAAAAAAACATTGTAGCCATCCATTCCTCCATACTAGTTGGGACCTGTCCCCTCTTCGCCTTGGGTACCATTGCTAAAAACTCAGTTTTTTAAATCAAAATTGAGCCTTAAATCTTAAACAATTGCAGCTGGCCCTACTGGCCTGAATTGCAACCTTACAATGCCCACTAATACGAGAGAGCAATCCTGCACCAAAATTCCGGGTACCCTTAAAAACTAGCACAACCCCTTGCTGCCTTGTTCTGGGACAATGCCCAAACCCTTACCTCTTAGCAATCCCCTGGTCTACCACAAGCACCCGCACAGCCAGAGCCACTCCCTCAGGCTAGTCCTGAGGGTCGGGTGAGTAATGCTCTAACCTGAGTGGCTCCTGACTGCGGTGAAAGTGCTGGTTTACCAGGGGTGCAAGAAGCTTGAATTCTGGTCCCAGCAGGCTTCTCCACGATCAGAAAAAACGGCCCCCAGATGCTCCTGCAGACAAAAAACGACCGATCTTTGGCCCCCAGCTGTTCCTGCCGAAAGCTGCCTCTGCTCACTGCCCTGTTGTGTTGGTAACCTGCAGAGGATTACAGGAGAAAGGAACAATGGAGGCTTCGCGTGCCCTCCCCGATCTCTGTTCACTGGCTGCAGCCCGATCTGTGGGGAAACCTGCTGTGAAGAAAAAAGGGACAAATGCAGACTTCCAGGCGTCCTCCCCGGCGTCTGTTTCCACCGAAAAATGCTCGATCTCAGCCCCCAGCTGCTCCCGCCGAAACGAAGAAGAAATATCCCCGGTCGTATTCCTCTGCAAAGAAAGGAAACAAAGAAACAAAACGGAGGCTTCAAGGAGCCCTCTGCATGTGGCTGGCGAGGTGCTGCGATCGTGGGGGTAGAGCGGCAAAGAAGAGGAAACAAAACGGAGGCTTCAAGGCAGTGGCGTAGCTAGGCACTCTGCCGCCCGTGGCGGTCCCTGCCTTTTGCCGCCGAGCACCTAAGAGCCGGGGGGGGGGGGGGAGGGTGCTGGCGATACATTTACCTGCCGCCCCGAATTCTCGTGCCGCCCGGGGCGTACCGCCCCCTCCGCCCCCCCCTTGCTACGCCAGTGCTTCAAGGAGCCCTCCGCATGTGGCTGGCGAGGTGCTGCAATTGTGGGGGCAGATCAGCAAAGAAGAGACTCTCCCGCCGCTCTGCTGCTCTTTTTAAAGAGCGCTTCCCTCTAAGAACAGGTTCAAACAGGTCCTGGCGAGATCCTGGACCCGTTTCCATTGCGTTGCCCCGGAAGCACTTGAAACTGCTTCCGGGGCACGCCGGTATTGGCAAATGGGTGAGTGCTTGGAGGACGGGCCCCAAGCGCGTCTCCAGCGCTGGCCCCGCCCCTCCCCGCCGTGAGAGTGCACCGGGGACCAACACAACCGCCATATTGGCGGCGTGACCGAGTTCCCGGTTGAGCCTTCATAGAACTTGTTGTCCCCAGCCCTTGTCTGCACCATCTTTTGGGATGATTCATGTTACATACAGTTGTATGAATGACAAGACAGACCCATCAGTGTCTGTTCAAAATTTCGGGGCATCTTTCACCCATATCACCATGTGAATATGTAGAGCACTTCTAGCTTGGTACTCTTTGCGTCAAAATAAATCAGTTACTTGGCCAAGCGGAGGAATAGTTTTGCTTGAAACCTGAGGTCAAAATATCTGTAAACGTTTGCAGGGCCCAGTGAGCAATGTTCTCCTGGTGTCTTCGGATTGATGTCATTTATGTTTGTTCGTCTCTCGTAGGAATTCAAGGAGGTCATCCCATGCATACTCAGCACAACTGAGTGTAAGAAATCAAGTCAGTGCTCCTAGGTTTGTCAACATGCATTTCAACTCACCATGACGATGATACCAATATTCAATAGAGCCATGTTGGCACGCCATCAAATTAATCAAGTTGTTTTCCAGGTTCTCACCTTTTCCTTGAATTTAGTCCATGAATTCCCTTGCAGTGATGTCACTCACAAATAAAAGGTGTAATATATAGGGAATACACGGCCCAAATCTAGGATCCTTGGAGTATAGTCTAGTTGATCTTTACTCAGCAGCTAAGAAAATTAAAATAGGAGACAAGGGCAAGGGCACACCTTGGTTCACGGAAGAGCTAAGGGCTCTGAAACGTACGCTTCGCCACCACAAAAGACTGTGGCGCAAAGCCTATGAGCCGCAAGCTCTCGTAGATTACAGGGCAAAAGTCGCCACCTATAAAAAAGCGCTTCTTAGTAGGAAAGCTAAATACTATGAACATAGGATCTTGGAGGCAACAAACAAACAAAAAGAAACATTTAAAATCCTCAAGGAACTGAGTCAAAAGCAGACGCAGGATGCACCGTCAAGCCAGGAACAATGGAATAAATTCTTATCCTACTTTTCTGACAAAGTACAAGATATCCTGGCTGACATTGAGAAATCCCCCTTTAAACAACTTATAAAAGAAGAGGCAGAGACACGTGGCAATAGGGTAGAGTTGATCTCTTCCTTTCAAACTCTTGACCTAGAGACCCTGCGATGCATTGCGACCAGAATAAAATCTGGCTCACCCGCAGACCCATGTCCACCTAGGATCTTTAAACTTGCACTTCCAGTAATTGAGGAAGAAATCCTCGCCATGATGAACCTCTTGCTGGAAACAGGGAAGGTTCCCAGGAAATTTAACGAAGCAAGAGTAATCCCCCTACTCAAGAAGACAGGAGATGACACCTCTAACATGAAAAATTACAGACCTATATCCCAACTCCCTTTCTTGGCCAAAATCATGGAACAACATGTCCTGCAAACTCTATCCAGGTTCATGGAGGACCACCAACTCCTTGGAGACAGGCAGGCAGGTTTCAGAGCTCACCACAGCAACGAGCTGGTGATGTTGTCAGTACTTGATGAAATTAGGATCACAGCAGACAACAAAAAGCCATGTGTCCTAGTCCTCCTTGACCTGTCGGCAGCGTTCGACATGGTCAATCACTCCCAACTCCTGGAAATAATCCAGGACATTGGTATTGGAGGGCCAATCCTACAATGGTTTACATCATTCCTGACTGACCGCACCCAAAAAATTCAGATGGGCGATTGGGTGTCAGAGAGGGGGTCCATTACCTGTGGAGTCCTACAAGGGTCGGCGCTGTCCCCACTCCTGTTCAACATATACCTCAGACCTCTAGTGAGGGACCTGGCCCTGATGGACTGCCAGGTATTTAACTATGCGGACAACACACAAATCATCCTTCAAATCGAAAACACCCCACTAGCCCACACTCGGGTGAAAGACTTACTGCGATTTGTGGTAAACTGGATGACAGCCAATTCTCTTAAGATCAATCCGGATAAAACGGAGGTTTTGGCTGTCACCAATGATAGCAGCCCTTGGAACCCCCAGTACTGGCCACATGAGCTGGGAGACACTCCGTCTCCAGCTCCGGTGGTAAAAAGTCTGGGCATTAAAATTGATGCCAAACTCTCATTGGCCAATCAAGTCTCCACTGTGTTCGGGACTTGTGTGGGCTTACTCAGACAGTTGAGGAAACTCTCCCCCATCCTCTCCTTCTCAACCATGCGGACAGTGGTGGCCGTCCTGATCCTGGCACATCTTGACTATGGGAATTCACTTTACATTGGACTCCCCGACTCTTCGCTGGGCAAACTTCAGGTGGTGATGAACGATGCTGCCAGGCTAATCTTCAAGTTGCCAAGACGCACTCGGGCCTCACCCCTACTGCAACAACTGCACTGGCTTCCCATCAAGCAGAGGGTTAAATTCAAAGGCCTCTGCATTACACATAAGGCCCTTTATGGACCGGCACCCAAATATATCAAGGAACGTCTGGTGAAATACGCCCCTGGCCGCACCCTAAGATCCTCCACGGAGGGCCTTCTAAAATGCCCACGGTTCAACTACACCACTAAAGGTGGCCGAGCCTTCTCGGTCCTCATCCCGCAATTATGGAACAGGCTGCCTGGTCAGCTTCGCTCCGAAAGCAGCCTCCTTCCGTTAAGGAAGAAACTGAAGACTCTATTATTCACAGAAGCCCGGGCATAGCACTCTCTTCTGAGAGACATCTCCCTCCCTGGGACTATCGCTGATCTTCTCGCTGCGCTTAGAGACCTGCAGGTATTAAGCACTCTACAAGTCAAAATTAACAATAACAATAACAATCTGTACAGATCAGTCATCATACCTACCCCCATTCCTGTGGGGAAGAGGTGCAGAAAACATTAAGCTTCAAAACGTTTCTCCCACACACTCAAGGGAGCTCCTCTTGCTTCTTTCATTTGAAAGAGATTCATTGCATCAACAATAATCCCTCTAGAATGCAGAGGGTGGCTACTGTAGTGTTCATAACTTTCTTCTGTTTGGGATCGATCCACCTTTTCAATCTGACCCCTTGATGTTGATTTGTCATCCTCCATATATCCTAGATTTTGAAGAACATACACATCTTTATAATAAAAATAATTTTTGCACCTGATATAATATTATTTTTTTACATTGCTAATATCTTACTAACTCTTGCCATATTTTTTTTACTCTTTATAGGGACACCAATAACATGAATAATAAGTCCTTCTTCAAAATCTTTCTGTACCCCTACAGTTTCAATTTCAATACACAACTCTACTTTTAAGACCTTTCTGTAACTCTGTTAGAGGTAACTTCTCTGTCTTAGTCTCCATACGGACTATAGCTTGGAATGGATTATACACTGTATTAACATTGATTTATAAACATTTAAATCTTGTAGTTCTTAAGGGATTGGAACCAATTCTAACGTGTTGTGGACTGCTCTAGCTGGCATTTTATTGGCCTCCAACTTTTTATAACAGTACTTATATTTATTTTTGTCATGTGGAACAATCAAAGAGCTCCTCTACAAATAAATAAGCCACAAATTCTTGCCAGTTATCTCTGTTCTCTCATTCAGTTTTTGAAGACACGTCCACATAACAAGTTTGACTTTTGTAGGGAGTGCATCAACAACATATACAAACACAATTCAGTTTCTCTGAACACACTGTGTTAAATTTGGTAATCTCTTCTTGAAAGTTATCAACAGTAACACCTGTCTCCTGTTCTGGTACACCTGCAGACAGCAAGTCTTCATTTTCCCTACACTCCTCTTCAGGCCCAAAGAAACTAAATTGGACATCATCACAAACCTTTTGTACCTCTGCCGCTGTTTCATGTAAAATAACTTTATTCATTTCTCCTAAACATACGGCAGGTGTTTTGACAAAGTAAAGCCTCCTAACTCATGTTTGCATTCCCGAATGGTGTACAGCTAACAATCTGAAATTATGAAAGTTGCTCTGGCAGACTTTCTTTGATAGGCATGCTAGTGAGTGTCCCTGTAAATTAGTATGCTTCCTTACTTTGCATGGTTCTAACCCTTGCACAGTCGCTTCAGACTTCGGCACAGAAGCATACGTAGGAAATTTCTCATTATACCAATAGATTCCTGTCGAGCACTTCACATACTGCTACAGTTCTATTTATATACATGGGCCTGTCTACGCCTTTGCTGTACCTGTTCAGCTATCGCGTCCTCTACATTTCTAGGTACTATCACTTCTTTAGGAATACAACTACCATCCTTCCTTTCATAAGATCGTCCAGATTCCTCAACTGCATGCACTAATATGTTCTCTTAGAAATAGCTTTCTTCATTAAAGAAAGGTTCAGAATGAGAAGTTATTTCTATTAACAAGTCTTCTCTTTTGGCTTCTTTTCCTGATAGTCAATACTATTTTATCGCGTCTCCTCATTCTCTTTAGAATCAAAATAAATAGCTTACTCTTGAGAGCAAAGGCCTTATCAACTCCAGCTCAACATGTATCTTTTGTCTGAGTGCTTCTCGCCTTCTTTTATAGTACTCTACTACAGAACATTCTAACTGATTTCCTTAAACTGTATCTGCCCCCTGGTTAAAGTGTCTCCTTTTTTTGTTTGATTTTTACTCTTCATATCACGTAGTTTTTGTCCTTTCTCAGTTGCTCTCAAACTTTGTATACTTGATTTAGCTGTAGTTCCAGATGTCTACAAACTATTTTAAGAAATGTCTGTGTTCTCTTATCAGCAGCTCTTTTCTCTTTCTCCGCATTTTCCATATTTTGCCCCTTTTGTTTCTCAGTTGTGAGGAGATAGTATATATGCTTCCATTTTTTTCTTGTCTCATTTTTTGATGGCTTTGTAACTGTCAAGTAGAAATAGATGACTGTGGGGCGTGACCAAGAAGGCAACCATGCAGGCTGCTCAAACGGGATCTCTGCAGCCCTCAGCCTGTCATAAACATCCTGAGACAACACCGCCACCTCCCTTGCCACCTGCGGAGCATCTGATCTCCCTTGCGGTGTGCTGGTACACTCGGCAAGGAGGTGCTGCACTGGGTGTGCTTTCCCGGACTGCCAGACCTCAGCGGGTGGAGGACATGGCCTCTGGCCCGCAGCACACAGTAGGGTACAAAGCAGGTGTGCCCTGCCTTCACATCAGGAAGCAGAGTAGCGACCACCCGACTGCACCCCTCCATACCACCGCACTACTGCATCAGCTGACTCCCCTCGAATTGGGAGAGCTGTGACCGATGTGACGTTCAGCTGTGTTGGCTGCCTGGAACTGGAGGCAGCCACGCACTGTGAGGGACTCCACGTGCCGGCTCCCTGGGATATGTTGCCCACTTAGCTGGTTCTGGACTGGGTGAGTGACCACAGAGAGAGGCTCACTCCCACAGTTTTGGGCATTATTCCTCCCTCCATATTGACTGTAATGTGAGGTCTCTTCTGCTGTGTAGCTTTTCCCTTCGCCCCAGCAGTAGCCATTTCCTGCCCTACCCAATCTCGCACAAGTATACATATTAGCTACCGCTCGGCATACAGGACCCTGGGTCGGAATACCGTGACTACTATACAGCGACTCTTGGCTGTTATGGAAGCTGACGACTATAACTGAGATGAAACAACAGTCTTTGCTGTCGATAATGAAAAAGCTTTTGACAGCCTTGAATGGAATTACCTCTATGAGGTCACTACCTCTATGAGGTCACTAGGCGGTCCTCATGGCATGCTGACAGTTGGTCTCTGAAACACTGTTTTAAGCACTTTTAATTGGTTTTAGCGTTACCCTGCTGCTAGAAACCTGTACTGATTTTGAAATTGCTTTTTTAAAATTGCTTTTAAAATTGATTTGCACTTGTTTTTACATTTGAATTGCACTTGTGTAAAAATTGAATCTGACCTGTTCCTCGCCGATAGCGCCTTCCCAGTTCTCAGCACTTCCGCTCTGCTAACGCGGTCTAGTGCTCAGGGGGAGAACAGCTGCTGCAACTCAGAGCTGATTGGTTGGTGGGCGGAAGGGAATAGCTAAATAGACACGCTGGAGCGGACACTCGCAGCGGGCGCGCCTAAGGCAAGCCCCTCTGCGCCCGTCCACGTCCGACCGGGGCCAGGGGCCAGAACCCCATGTCAATCTCGGATTTACTCAGCGGCAGAACTACAGACCCTAGCCACAGGGAGTTATGCTCTAGGCGGAAATGTAGTAGATAAGCTGAGAGCCGAAAAAATTATGAGAAACAATGGAGTGGGCAGACTTATGACCCCGCGTCCAGCACCCCATAAAAACACCGCACCCAACAATCCACCAGGACTGAAGGTGGCAGTTCTTAACACGCGCTCTTTACAGAAGCACCGCCTTGAAGTCTTTTCACTCCTCCAAGACGGAGACATAGACATCTTGGCGCTTACAGAAACCTGGCTAGGCGACACCTCAGTCCCAGACATCATTGCAGCCCTCCCGGGGGACTTTGACGCCCTCTGGCATAACAGACAAGAAAAGACGAGAGGAGGGGGTGTGACCATTTTCTTTAATAGTCGGATAATGGTTGCCAAGATAGTGGCAGAGAGCATTGAAAATGCAGACATACTAGGGGTCAAAATCTAATTTAAATACTCCTGCCTCCTACTCCTGGCAGCGAACCGTCCCCCGCGGTCAACCCCTATATTCAATGATCTTTTCTCGGAGATTATTACTGACCTCTGCTCACGGTACCAATGACTCCTAGTGGTTGGCGACTTCAACTATCACTGGGATAAAGTACAGAGAGAGTCGCTTGTCAGCCAACTTGAGACAGCGATGAGCTCGATGGGGCTCCATCAATTGGTTGACAGCCCCAACCACACTAAAGGTCACATCCTGGACCTCATCTGGACCTCGCAACCATGGGCCAGCATAATAGATATTAGCCCCTGTGCCTGGTCTGACCACTCGCTAATTAGCTGCTGGGTCCTGATGGACAGCCAACAGTCGCAACCACCCCCAGAGTGGAGAAAGGTGCAAAGCTGGAACAAAATTGAGGCAGATAACCTAGTGGATACCCTACTCAGGGTCCCCCCCTCAAAATTTAAGAAAGGGAATCTCGACCAGGAGAGTGAAGCCCTCACCGACACTCTGCGCGGAGCCATAGATCAAGTAGCACCGGAGCAGAGGGACAGAGTTAGAGACAAGGGCAAGGGGGCCCCCTGGTTTAATGAGACTTTGAGGGAAAGGAAGCAAAGTCTCCGCCAAGCCGAGAGGCGGTGGCGTAAAGCATATGACCCAGCTGAGCTGGCAACCTACAAAACCTTACTTACCTCGTATAAAAAAATCCATCACGACCAGGAAAGCCGAGTATTACGAGGCAAGAATTACAGACGCTGCAAACAAACAGAAAGAGACTTTCAGAATATTGAAAGAACTCAGCGAAAAGTCTGAGCTGAAATCTGCAGCCGCACCCGTAGACTGCGACGTATTTCAGACCTTCTTTCTCCATAAGGTCATGGACATCCTCTCTGAGATTGATAACACCCCTATCAATCAGGGCTCCCTGGTCCAGAACCAGGTCCCTCCCCTCCCCTGCAAGCAACTTACCATCTTCCCTAATTTAGATTCAGCCTCCCTGACTCTACTGATGAATTGTACCAAATCGGGCTCTCCTGCAGACCCCTGCCCCCGAGGATCTTCTGAATGGCCCTTCCCGGGCTGGAAAGGCAGATCCTCGCTTTACTGAACAACTCCTTGGAGGCTGGCTACTTACCCTCCAATCTGAAGGAGGCCAGAGTCACCCCCCTGTTAAAGAAATCAGGAGCAGACGCTGCTAATCTCAAGAATTATAGGCCCATCTCCCAGCTCCCCTTCCTGGCGAAAGTTGTGGAATAACATGTCCTTAAGACACTTTCGTCCTTCTTGGAGGAACACCAGCTACTCCAAGCTCGACAGGCGGGTTTTAGAGCCCATCACAGTACTGAGCTGGTGATGCTGCCTGTACTCGATGAGCTCAGAATCATGGCTGACAATAAAAAATCGAGCGCCCTGATTTTATTAGATCTATCAGCGGCGTTCGATACGGTCAGCCATATAAAACTGCTAACCCGAATCACTGACTTGGGCATCTGCGGGTTGGCACACCGGTGGCTAGAATCCTTCCTGTCAGGTCGGTCCCAGAGGATCCAGTTGGGTGAGCAGGTATCGGACAGGGGCACCCTCACCTGCGGCGTCCCCCAGGGCTCCGCACTATCCCCGCTCCTCTTCAACATGTACCTACAGCCTCTGGTGGTGGCTCTAGCCCGCATGGACTGCCGAGTTTTCAACTACGCGGACGATACTCAACTCATCCTCCTGATTGACAACTCCGCCCATGCCCATGTTCTGGCACAAAACATCCTCAGATTCACAGTGAATTGGATGACAGCCAATTCACTGAAAATTAACCCTGACAAAACAAAAGTCCTTGTCATTCCCACGAAAAACAATCCCTGGAGTGACCTTTTCTGGCCCCAAGAGCTGGGTGCCACCCCCACACCAGTACCCGTCGTGAAAAGCCTGGGCATAAAGATCGACTCCGAGCTTTCCATGGCCAACCAAGTCACCACAGTGGTTGGAACTTGTATAGGTCTCATGAGACAGTTGCGGAAACTTGACCCCCTCCTTTCAACCGCCTCACTACAGATGATTGCGTCAGCCACAATTGTCTCTAGACTAGACTACGGTAATGCCTTATACATCGGCCTCCCCCAGAAACTTATCAATATATTGCAGGTGGTATTGAACGACGCAGCCAGGCTGATTTTTAGGTTCCCTAGAAGGACTCAAGCCACCCCTTTGCTGTGCAACTGCACTGGCTCCCCATTAAGCAGAGAGCAAAATTTAAGGGTCTCTGCTTTGCCCATAAAGCAATTTATGGCAAGCCCCAGTCTATATTTAAGAACGCCTTGAGAACTATGTTCCGGGTCGTATACTGCGGTCATCCGAGGCCTGCCGCTTGGCCCTTCCACCGTGCAATACCGCATCTAAAGGGGGCAGAGCGTTCTCTGTCCTACTCCCACAACTATGGAACCAACTGCCTGATCACCTTCGCAAGGAACCTGCACTCTTCCCCTTCAGGAAACAGCTCAAAACAGTCCTGTTTAGGGAGGCTTTGGACACAGTCTAATCCCCCTTCCTTGCGCTGTTATGTAACCGCTAGTGGTCTTTGGCCACTCTCTCCAAAGCGCTAAGAGACCTGCCGGTGATTATGCGCTATATAAAAATCAATTAACATAACATAACATAACAACTATGAGGTGATGTTGTGCATAGGACTGGGAGAGCGGTTTGTAGCTTGGACGCGATTGATGTATACCAGCCCAACTGCCAGGGTGCGCACAGGCCGGACTATATTGGCGTGTTGCTTGGTGGAGTAGGGGACACAGCAAGGATGCCCCCTGTCTCCTCTACTCTTTGCCATTGCTATGGAACCCCATGGCAGCATGCGTGAGGACTGGAGGGGCGTTCAGGGATCTGATGTAAAGGGGACACCATCACAGAATAGCGCTATATGCTGAAGACCTGCTGCTCTTCCTGCGCAATATGGACGGTCATCTGAGGGGGCCCAGAGCTATGCTAGAGGACTTTGCCAATTATCTGGATTGTGCATTAACTGGCAGAAGTCTAAGCTCCTTCCAATGGTGTGCCGAGACGAAGCCCCAGAGCATCTGATGGCTGAGCAGTGGGAGCCCAGGTGTCTCACTTACCTGGGGTCAGGATCTACCGAGCCAGAGTTGACCTACTAGAGGGCAATGTGGGCAGTGCGGTTACTTCCCTGAGGGCCTACATGACCTTTTGGAAGACACTTCCACTTCCTTCTTTTTTTTATAATTAATCTTTATTAAGCTTTTGTCCAGTTCCTCCTGTCCACCCCTCAATAAATTTGGCAAGTCTTTAGCAGCAAGATTACATAAATACATTAAATAGTAATACATCCGCAAGTTGGATCATTATAGAAATTCATCACAAAGTCAACGCAAAAAAAATACATTGCAAACAGCATGACAAACAGCTTGACCAAAAATTGATAAAAAAAAATTCAACTTTCAGTGATGGGGAGAATAGCCCTCTTAAAGATGGTGGCCCTACCCCGTCTCCTCTATTTTTTCACTACACCTCCCATGTGGACACAGGGGACGCAGTTTAGAGAGCTCCAAACCCTGACTACGGAGTTTATTTGGGGGTCGGTATGCCAGAGAGTGAAGTTGGCCACAATGCAATGCTCCACCACGGAAGGAGGGCTTGTAGGCCCAGATTTTGAGCTGCATCATATAGCGGCTCAACTGCAGTGGGCTGGTCCAGGGTATTGCGCATAGCCGCAATCCAGACCAGATCCCCGGGCCCTTTGTGCCGTCACTCCGTGACCTCCTTCGAGTTTTCCTTCGAGTGCGCTGCTCTGGCAATGATAACTCCACTGAACTCAGCACTCTGACAAGGTGCTGGAATAGGGGATTACAAAGTATGCGCACTAAGATCCCATACTCCACTGAGATGCCCCTAGATTTCCTACATGCACTTCCACATGGGAACAACTAGCGTGGGCTAGATCTGTGGATGGAGGCAGGGGTGACGAAGGTGGGGACCTGTATAGGGACGAGCTTCTCCCGTTTGATGACTTCAGGGCAGAGTTTGACTTAGCCCAAGGGAATTCCCTCCTTCATAGGGTGCTCACGTCGGTGATTCTGAATCATTGGGGAGGGGGAACCATACAACCCACATCATCTCAGAGCTGCTGATACATAGCACTTTCAGCGGGTACCATTAGAATAGATTCATGTCTCTATAGAGTGCTACGGATGGACCAACAGCTCCCCCTACATAGGCTGAGAACTAGGTGGGAGGAGGACCTGGGCATCCCCATTGAGCGGAAGGGGATAAGATAATGGAACAGATGCCAAAGGTCTCTAGAAATGTGCGTTTTAAACTGATAAATTACTATGTGTACATAGATCATCTATGACACCTGAACGGATAGGCAGACGCTTCCTGTTGCCAGACGCGGCCTGTCCCAGATGTGGGGAAGTAAGGGTTCACATTCTCCATGGGCCTGATTCACAGAACTAACTTACGTCAAAAACGTAAAGTTAGTACTTTTTGTATTCACAGAATACACTTACTCATTTTGGTATTCACAGAATGAACTTACTCATTTCGGTATTCACAGAAGTTAGGACTCCTAACTTTAGGACTCCTAAATGCCTTCTGTGAATACCGAAAGTCTTAAAGTTAGGATTTTCTCAGTTTAGGAGTAGTAAAGTTAGGACTCCTAACTTTACTACTCCTAAACTGAGAAAAATCCTAACTTTAAGACTTTCGGTATTCACAGAAGGCATTTAGGAGTCCTAAAGTTAGGACTACTAACTTCTGTGAATACCGAAATGAGTAAGTTCATTCTGTGAATACCAAAATGAGTAAGTGTATTCTGGGAATACCAAAAAGTACTAACTTTACGTTTTTGACGTAAATTAGTTCTGTGAATCAGGCCCACATGTTCTGGGAATGTCCCGCAATTCTCACTTTTTGGGAGGGAGTCATACAAACGACTGAGTTGTGCATTGGGAGGGAAGTTCTGCGCAGCCCAGGACACTGCCTACTGGGCTGATTCCCCCACTGAACCAAGACAAATGTAGCATGGAGATTTTAGGACTTAGCATATATTCTCACCAAATGCGAGATAGCTCGAAACTGGAAGGCAGCAAGGGGCCAGCGACTGGGAGTGTGGAGAAGAGAGCTAATCAAGTGGGAGGAGTGCGAAGGGAGAATCTTTCTACGGGACGCACAGAGGGACATGGACAAAATAGAGGGCACCCAAGCTTGGGAAGCATTGGTGGACTGCCTGACTAACCCAGAGCTGGACACACCGGCGAGCTCTCCCGCGAGTTCCCCACAACAACCTGAGCAATTAGAACTAGGGCCCACCCAGATTCTGACCCTTCATGAAACAAGACCAGGGCCGACTCTGGGCACGGAAGTGAGTGCCCCCCGGGACCCGAGGCCTAAAGATACCAACTCACTCACTGCTAGCACAGCTAAATGTTACATAGTAGGTAATGCACCGACTTACAGGGGAGTGGAAATGTTATGCTAATGAAGATGGGCAGTATTGCCCTGATTATCTATGGTTATTGTGGCTCATGATATACGAGGGCGGCATCTGTATACCAAGTTTATATCTGAAAACCTCAATAAAATCTGTTAAAAAAAAAAAAAGTATACATATTGGCTGCCTTCCTCTTCCCAGTGCTGGCTACATTTTATCAGCAAGTGGCTGCTTCGGCCTTGGTGGAACTTGAGGTGGCCAATCCGTTTCCCCTGCAAAATCCCAGCCCATGTGACCAGAGCTTTGAACCATCGGGTGCTGTCACTGCGCACTCGCCCCTTCACATTCAGCAACTCTAGGGGGCCATATGGACCAGTGGCATACTGGCAGAACTAGAGACAGGGGTGTCCCACATGAAGGTCATCCCTAATTGCACACTGGGACATGGTATACCTGGCGCATAGCACCTGCAGTGCACTGCCCCTCAGGGGTTACCCAAACGACATCGCTCATAGTTGTGGCGCACTGCCAACATTGTATGTCCTAAGGTAGATAAAACATCAGTGGTACCCCCTGACACTCAGGGAGGCGACTATGAGAGCTAACGACCAGGCACGCCGGATGATACATTAGGAACCACTTTAGCGGCATACTGTCGTAGATTCAATGAGATCCTTGCATCTGTGCTGGATATTAAAACCAGCCTGAAACCAAAAATAGATGCTCTGCAGATTGGCTTGAATCTTATAAGGGATCACCATAAGAAGCTCAAAGAACGTGTTGTATCTACAGAATCAACCCTAGGCCACTCAGTCACTGAATCTAGCACACATATCAAAGTCCTGCAGAACAAGGTGGTGTCCCAGCGCAATAATTTTCGTATTGTGAGCTTACCAGAGTGCGCAGAGGGTCACAGCATGGAGCTGTACCTTGGGCCTGGTTCTCCATGTCCATTCTGCAGGGTAAGCACTCTAACTACTTCGAGCGTTGAGCGTTTCCACATAGTGTCAGGTAGACCACCCCCTGGGGGCTCCTCCATGTCCAGTGGTCACCTGCATATTCAATTATAGGGACAGGGATCATCGTACCCTGCAGGTCACCAGAGCCAGGGCTCCTGGCTGGTGGAGAATGCCCCAATCAATATTTTTCCAGAATACACCCTTGAGGTGCAACAATGGAGGACTTCCTTCATTGCAGTGAAGCGCTGTCTGCGGGAACATGATATCAAGTATGCCCTTCAGTTTCCTGTGACACTGCAGATCATGCAGGGAGACAGTTCCACTGTCTGCACCACCCCAGAGGTCACATGGTCCTGGCTCGAGCGAAGGGGCAACACAGCCCCACCGGGAGACTCTTCCTCTTCCCCTCTATAGTAGAAGGTGCAGGGTTGCCACAGGGCCCGCAGCAGGCCCAGTAGGCCCTATGAAGGAGCAGGACACCAAGGAGAGAGCACAAGTGGTTGCGGAGGTGGAACAATGGTTGGTAGCTCCCTCCCAGGCTGACTCGGATGCAGACAATCATGATGATGCCCCACCTGACATTGGCTTATACTTGATGGTTGAATTACTTGGGGGCCCCTTCTGTGACTCCCCAAACCACTGGGGATGTGAAATAAGAGTACGTACATTCATGGTGATTGTCCTGCCTGATGTCCTGTTTCTCTGTGCTGTAGACAAGAAGGCGGGATAAGATGTTGGTGTACTGGCTGAGGGCCGCCTGCTCTGCTCACACAGAAACTGTTACTTCTACTTTTTCTCACAGTCAACGACCTGACAAGTGAATTGCTTTTCAGCTTTGTTTATTTCAGCATGTGATTTCAAGGGTAGATCCTCTTGATGCCCCCCCTTCACATTGAATGGAATCCAGGTTTGTTTTGTTGCCCGATCATGGATGCCGATAATTGGCCATGACCAGTTGATGGTATGGCCTGAGTCAGAGGGTTTGTTGGGCGTTATACACAGAAATGTTTTCCTTACTGTTTCCTTTTTACCTTATTTGTCGTATTCTTTGCTCAGTCATGTATATGTTGTGCTATCACTCCCCTCCCATGCATACTGTGAATGATGTTTTTCATTATGTATCTATTTCATGACTACTTAAGATTATAATGAATTGAACGTGAGGGTTATGGGCAATGATTTACTCCTATCTCAGGATGCATCACATTCACTTCATTTGCCTACTGGAGACAAATTTAACGGCAGGGGAAATCCAGAGGTTGCGCAAACGTTGGCGTGGTCTTGTGGTGGGTACCACTTACTCTGCTTATGCCAGGGAGTTATTTTGTGGGTCACTCCTTGAGTGCCGTTTCAGCCAGAAAATACTGTAATTGACCCTGAAGGCAGGTATGTCATTGTGGAGGGCACGTTGGATGGGGAACCTCTTACTTTGGTGGTGCTGTATGCCCCTAATGTGGGTCACTCTCTCTTCTTGACCTCGTTGTCCCCGGCCGTAGTTCATTCACCACATTTGGCCACATTCTGGTGCAGAGATTTCAGTTGTGTTTCAGATTTAGAGCTTGACAGGTCCTCTCCTCCACTACTGCGGGCAAATCTCGCACTACCTCCCAGCACCTACAGTGTCGGTCGCAGAACATACAGGGTTTGGACATCTGGCACACTCTGAACCCGCTTCAACAGGAGTACTCCCATTATTCAGCACTACATGCT
Source organism: Calotriton arnoldi (assembly GCA_963921515.1). Taxonomy (NCBI): domain Eukaryota; kingdom Metazoa; phylum Chordata; class Amphibia; order Caudata; family Salamandridae; genus Calotriton; species Calotriton arnoldi. The sequence continues at coordinate 329,992 of CAWUFW010003915.1, read as the reverse complement.
CTCCCCACCAGGATAGCTTTTAATATTTGGCTCAGGGACACTTGCGACTAAATGCAGGCAAGCAGAATATGTGGGGCAGACATTATCAGATCACTGTCCATTGTAGGTGTCTTTCAAGTGGGGGAGCCGCGTCCAACCATTACCACCTGGCATTTGTAGTAACAGGCATTGGCAGACACTGTATTTAGGACTCCTATTAAGGAACATGTTGCTAGACACTTTGTGAAAAATGACGGCTTCAGATGAAGGGGTGGAGTGGGATGCCTTCAAGGTGGTGATCAGGGGGGTATGTCTCTCGACACAGTTCGGAGTACGCCGGGCCTTTCAGGGAGAACTGCTGGCTCTGGAAGTGATCCGACCTCATTTCCAGTACTAGCTGACCTTATGACTGATAATAGAGCCCTATCTGGATGACGAGCCAATTTTGATTTTAGGGAATACACCAAGCGACAACACGAACTGGGTGATAAAGCCAGCAGGTTATTGGCCTGGTTATTGAAATCCGAACTTCCCCATACCATAGTCTGCTGTGCTATACGCACTTACGTTGGCTATATAGTGAATTCTCAATTAAACATCAACAAAGAGTTCTAACTTTATTATAGGAACCTGTATCAGGCCCCACCGAATGTGACTCCTGATGCAGTTCTAGCCTATTTGCAACCTATAGAAACTTCCTTCTTACTTCCTTATTGGCACAAGAGTTAGATGACGAGCTATTTCTCAAGGAGATCATGTTGGCCACCAAACACACATCACACAGGGCAAAACACCTGGCACTGATGGGCTACCTATTGAATTTTACGCCACGTACAGGGCTCTCCTGGCACCACATTTATTAGCGCTGTACAAGACGCAGGGTAGTCTGCCAGAGAGCATGCGGGTAGCCCTGATCACTGTGCTCCCGAAGTCTGAGAAAGAACTTCTGGAGGTAACATTTGATCGTCCACTGTCTCTCCTTAATCTAGATTATAAGGTGCTAGGGAAGGTTTTAGTGAACCTGCTGATCCCGATGGTGCACACGGTGATTCACACTGACCAAAACTGATTCTTTTCGGGCCACAAAACATTCCTTAATATACATCAATTATTCAATGTAATGGACTGGGCGCACAGGACATCCACACAGGGGTGGGTGGCCTCTTTAGACATAGAGAAGGCATTGGAAACCCTGGGTTGGGCCTATCTACAGGGTGTCCTGCAGAAACAGGGTATTGGCCAGGATTTCTGTATGTGGATATGGATACTATATACTGCTCCAATGGTCAGGGTACGCACTGGCAATATTGTGTCAGATAGTTTTCCGATTGGGCGCGGGACCAGGCAGGGATGTCCCCTCTCCCCCATATTGTTCGCTCTGGCTATGGAGCCATTAGCCTGTATGCTCAGGGAATGAGCGATCGAATGGGGATATAGGATGGTGGATTTATCCCAGATGGTCTCTAAGTACGCCAATGATACCCTGATTTATTTGAAGGCGGATCCATTGCTTTTACGGGCAGTCATGTTAGCTTTGGATGATTTTGGCCGAGTATCTGGACTGAGAATCAATTGGGGGAAGTCATGCCTCTTTCCCTTACCCTTTGGTCAGCAGGAACTGGAGATATGCTCCGCTCTACAGTGGGCCCCAACACATTTAAGTACTTGGGAGTACATATTTACCATACGGAAAGGGACTTGGTGGATGGTAACCTAGGCAAGGCACTCACGTCCATCCGTCAATCATTGCCATTCTGATCATAGCTACCACTTTCACCAATGGGCCGAATATCCATTACTAAAATGTTAATACTCCAACACCTTCTTTACTTTTTTGCTGCACTTCCGGTGATGTTTAAGAAACCCTTTTTTCAGGAGCTGTGACGTTTGCTTGCCTCCCTAATCTGGGGCCCTAAGAGCATTAGAGTCAGGATCGAAGCAATGACCCCAGCATTTGAGATGGGATGCCTGGGTGTTCCAGATTATGAGTTATACTACGCTGCTGCTTAACTACAATGGCCACTACACTGTATTCATGATGTGTGATGACCTGAAAGGGAAACACTAGGCCTGGAACTCGGTGGCTGTTCCATGCTTGGATCGTTATTGACGTGCCACTCCCAACAAGAGACACCCAATGTTTGACACAAGCAGCTGCATGAAGCTGGAGAAAATATATTCATAATGGCCGGAGGGATGTCCCGTATGCCCATAGCTTGCCCCTTTGGGACATACCACTCTATAAACCTTGACGGACCCTATACTGTATAGATGACTGGACGACAGCTGGTTACAAGACATGGCAGAACTTGATAGTGGAAGGAACTATGCACACGTTTGAGGACTTAGTGGAGGGTAGTGGCCTTTCTCCTAGGACAGTTTATGGTGTATTTGGCCCCTCAAGATGTGGCCGGCAAAATGGGGAATGCCGACAGTGATTTAACCCAAACAGATGCCATCCTGGAATTGATGCTGACTACCACGACTTCTCACTGAACAATATCTGTCCTATAAGACAGTCTGAATCATGGCCTGGTAGGTGCATGTTCCCTTGCTGTCAGGGAATGGTGGGCTGCCCAGTTTCCCATGGAGTTAACGGACCCTTTTTGGCAAAGATGTCTTGGTTCCCTTAGACTGATATTGCTGAATGCCCAATTCTGGTACACACAGTTCAATAATCTGCACCACATACACCTTTCCCTAGACAGAATAGCCAAAATGGACCCAGGGTTAGCACACACTTTCCTAGATGCAATCATGATACAGCTGACTTTTTTCATATGGTCTGGACGTGCCCAGTGATCTCGGATTACTGGCAAGCAGTGACCTCTTGTATTTCAGCCGTTACGAACACCATCCTGCCTTGCGAACCCGCTTGCTGTCTCCTTCATACAGGGGTGATAATCAAAAAGACTAAACAGCTACTGGGCTTCCAGAACCTGGTGCTGCTCTTGGCAAAGTAATGCATTGCTATGTCCTGGAAAGAGATAACCGTCCCTGCCATTTAAATTGGCAGACTGATGTGGTACGCCGATTGGCAGCAGAACTTTCTATTAGAACTGATAGTGGAGATAGGGAAGGAAAGTGCAACCTTATGGAACAATTGGTGGAATACATTGCCAAATTGAAAACATTATTGTCCCCTTGTGATTGAGGTCCTGGGACTTGTGGTAGGGCCTTTACAATGTTTCGATCTTCTTTAATGCTGTTATGTCTCATTAAATGTAAATGGGTGGGGAGGGGTGGAAGAAGTTGTCGGACGAGGATAGCAAGCATGGGCTTGTTTTTTTGTGTTTTTTTTGCATGATTCGATGTGAAGTTTTTCTCCCATTATTTCCTTAGACAGATGTGACAATGTTATTACTTTGATATAGTATATGCACATTTCTGTCAGTGAGTTATTGGATATGCGTGTACTTTTGGGCACCAGAATATGACCCGTGTTATTGCCTTGCATACAATGGTTACTATCACATTGACTTATTGTCCACTGATCTTTGGTTTGTATTAAATCAATGAACAGATTCTTTTTTAAAACAGTAGAAATTGTTTCTTGAGAAGGGTGAAAAATATGTACCTTTAGCTTTTCATTATATACTATCTGAATCCGTTGTTTAAATATATAACTACCAACATAAACAGTTGTGCAATCATGTTATAGATAACATTAGTCTCTGCAGTAGCAGTCCTGACCTAAAAATACACAGATACCCCCTACACTAGTTGGTAAGTAAGAAATACGCTCTATGTTTTGGAAACATATATGTCAGTTGCATGATGTATGGTATCCTCTAAGTACTATTTGGCATAGGGATAGGGATCTACACTTGCATGAGTACGTTTCTTTTTTTTTTTAAACTCTTTATTAAAGACATTTACACCCCGCAAGTAGCCCACCCTCCACCCCAAGCTCAGACCTGCCCTATATTACCAAGTTCAAACAATGTTTCATTTCATTACATGTTTCATCGTTAGTATTATAGAATATCATTCACTACATTTGTTAATACTGTACAGCAGTGGTTCCCAAACTTTTGACTCCTGAGGACCCCCATTGAGTCACCACTGGAAGCCGGGGACCCCCAAGCAATTTGTATGATTTAAATTTCAAACATTAAAACAGTAATTCAGAAAAATAAACACACGTGCACACAAAACAAGTACTCGAATTACTAAGTATTTTAGGGGCATATTTAGAAGCCCCTATCGCCATGGGAACGTCACTTTTGCAACGTTCCCGTGGCGATAGAGGCTTCGCCTTATTTACAAGGCAGCGTTAAGCCACTTAACATGGCTTAACGCTGCCTTGAAAAATAAGGCCCCCTGTCACACAATGCCTAGCGTGAAAGGGATGGGCAGTGGGTGTTGCGGTGGGCGTTCCACCGCAACACCCATTGATTTTGACGATGCCCCCTATTTACAAGGGCAGCGTAAATAGGAGGTAGCACCAAAATTAAGCCAGGGAAAACCAGGTCTTAACTTGGCAAAACGAGGAGAAATCCTTTATTTCTCCTCGTTTTTGCTTTTTCAATGTGTGCTGCTTTGTGCAGCACACATGGAAAAAGCAAAACGCCTTGGATTGTTTATGTTCAGGAAGGTGACCCTTCCTGCACATAAACAATCTTTTAAAAAAATGCCATTTTGTAACTTCCATGTGTGCTGCATTAAGCAGCACACATAGAAGTGACAAAACGGAATTTCAAGATTGAAGGGGGACCTTCCTGCACATAAACAATCTTCCACTGCATCTACACACCCTTGCACTATGGTGCAAGGGTGCCCGATGGCGCTACACTGCTAAGTGTAGCGCCAGCACAGGGAAAACGCAGGGCTGCACCATATTCTTGTAAATATGGTGCAGCCCTGTGTTTCCGAAGTGGCGGAGCGTGTTGTTAAGCCAAGGAGGCTAACGACACGCTCCGCCACTTCTGTTGTAAATATCCCCTTAGTATTTTATATTCAAAGAATTTTCAAAAAACAAAACATTTTAATGGGAAAGTTGGTGCTGCATCTCCGTGACTAACTTTTAAATGGTTGGTTTTATTTCGCAGTACGAGGCTCCTGCTCCTGCTAGGGCCAGACTGGAAACCCAAAGCAGCCCTGGCAAATGTTTTCAGACCAGTCACCATACGGTGCACACCAAGTGCGGTGTGTGAGTCTGACCACTACAAAGGGGGCCTTGTGAGGCTCTCCCCCAAGAAATTTAGGAAACATTGGTGCAGTTTAAATTAAACACATTTATCATTATATATTAAATTGTATTGGCTTTTAACGAATAGTAAATGAAGACCTTACTATGCACCAGGATATGACAATCTTTGTTGGGGTTCTTCAATGATTCCCTTATTATCACCCTTCAACAATGCCTCTCATCTCGCCATAGCCTCTCTGTCACATGTATTTCATTTGTTTTATTGTATCTCTCATACCATTGTAGGATGTCAGAGCACTTTACATCACACACATATAGCGACAATGAATCATACGTGTAAATCAGTGTATAGAAAATGTTACATAAGGCAAAGGGTACTACAATGTGTAGGATTCACATGTCATTCATACTGGTAGGCATTTTTAAAGAGTGCTTGATCCGGAGAAGCGCAAACTTGGGATTCAGAACATCAGCCAGTGGTTAGCATTGACTTTAAAAAATAAAAATGTATTTCCGCCCAAATAAACCTTTTTAGCAGCATCAGGATAATGAAAGACTGGAAAAAACATAAGTTACTAACTTGTACCATGCAGTTTGCAAGCAGCTCTTTGATGACAGTTTATAGGTCACTGTGCTAGATTACGATTGTCACTTATAAACTGCAGAGTAACAAAAAAATCTCTGTGACAAAAGCAGTAACCCACTGACCAATGCACATAAAACACTGGGGCATATTAGCAAGACCCACGTTAAAATTATCGCCGTTTTAGCGGCAGGAAACTGCCGCTAAAACGGCCATAATGGGCTTGCTAATATGCGTTATAGAATTCAATAGAAGCCCAGGTTAGATGTCCTGCACATCTAACCTGGGCTTCTATTGAAATTCTATAACGCATATTAGCAAGCCCATTATCGCCGTTTTAGCGGCAGTTTCCTGCCGCTAAAACGGCGATAATTTTAACGTGGGTCTTGCTAATATGCCCCACTGTTTTTTAAAATGCATGGTACACGTTCTTTGCAGTAGGCATATTAACCCTCTGTGCTACGTTAGATTACTCAAAGCTGCAACTGGACAAAATTCTCATCTCTCCAGCAGGTGCATTAATCACTGGCGTTATTTTGACACTTTTATTGTTGCTCGAAAACTGCTAATTAGACAAGGAACTTTGCAGTGCTTTTAAAACTGCCTCCTGGGGACCCCCTGGGAATGTGTCCCGGACCCCTGGGGGTCCTCGGACCACAGTTTGGGAAACACTGCTGTACAGGAAGCAAATAAACGTATGCTGTCAGCTTCGGCTAATGCACATCTAGGACATGTTAGGATTATCCCTAACAGCAAAATTGAGATGACTGATATTCGGGTAACAGGGAAAGCTATATATCTCGGCGTTAGTATAACCGCCAAAATAGGGAATTTAGTTAATGATAATATTGTTCCACTAATGCAACGTACAAAAAAAGATATGATTCGGTGCAATAATCTCCATCTATCTATCGGGAGTCGGTGCAACTTGATTAAAATGCTTTTTTTGCCCAGATTTTTATATTTTTTTAGATCAATTTGTCTGGAATTTCCACCGCAATTATTCAAAGACATGGATAGTATGTTTTCTAGGTTTTTATGGGGGTATAGGAAACCACGTAGAGCACTACGAACCATTACTTTACCTAAAGATAGAGGGGGAATGGCATTGCCTAATTTCAAATTATATTATTGGGCCACCATACTAAAATACTGTATTAATTTACTATTTAAGACAGATGCCAGCAGTGAAGGGAATATTCTAACACCACAAGAGCTGTTATTAGGAAATGAATCTAGAGAATGTTTATGGCGTCATGTGAACGACAGCTACTTTAAAAAAGTTACATTTATGTCTATATTCGGTATCTATAAGGCTTGGAATTTTGTGCGTAAATTAGTGGGTATCGGACGATTATCTTATTATACCCCAATTTATAACAATAGCAATCTTCCCGGGATCTTTAACGACACATGTATGGAAAGATGGGTATCGAACGGGATTACACAACTCGGATGTTTTTATACGATTTCAGTACTGAAATCTTTTGGGGAATTACAGTTGGAGTACAATCTAGATCATCGGGATTTCTTCAAATTCCTGCAAATTCGGGATTTTCTTTTGAAGAAAGGTGGGGGGGGACTAAAATGTCAAATGGTTCAGATAATGGAGAACTTGTCTAATAAGACTGATATAAAAATTGGAGAAATTTATGAATTATTGAACATCTGTAACCCAGATGATTTGGATAAATATATAATGAAATGGCAGGCTAAACTTGGGGTCTCGGCTGAAACTGTCCACCACTCCTTCGCAAAATATCAGTCCTGTTTAATGTCTATTAAGTTACAGGCTCAATATTATAAAACCTTTTTTTTTCTATACTATACTCCCAAAAAAATTGCTAAATGGGGGACGGGGAAAGGAACTGCATGAGTATGTTTCTAAAACTCAAGAGGACATCTCTCATATTTTAAATACAAAGCACTATGGTTCATAGCTTACTTACACTGCACTTGTAGGCATCACCCTTGTTTGAAGAACTATTTCGCTGGATGGATGAAACAGTTGTGTCAGTACTTCCCTACATACCTGAGTGAATGTAGGAGTACACTTGTAGCAATGACATGAGATGTTTACGTAAATGTGCTGGTAAGTGACTGTCTGTTTTAGTACCTCTATAACTCTCTAAATGTGTATCTAACTGGATGAACAAATACCTCAGTTCCTGTTTTGAGGAATAGAGAGCTATGCAAGTGTGACTGCAAGCATGTTAGAGTCTGTTGCATGCATTAGTAGTGTCTGGTAAGTATTGGAATGTATATTTTCTTCTGTAGGTGTCTCAGTAGGTGAGAGAGAGGCTCTATACCTTTGAGCACAAGCATGTTAGTTGTTTTAGGGGCGGCATACCCTATGTAGTACTTTACATAGAGGCCTGCAAGTGTATAAGTAACTTCTTGAACTCAAAAGAACGTCTGTCAATCTTTTAAGAACACACCACCATGCTTTATGGCATACCTACAGCTTATCTTAGAACTGTGTTATGTGTACTAAAATGTGGGTTTGACACTTAAGAAAGACCTATTACATGCTTAGTGAAGCTGGCAGTGACAGTGCACAGAGAGGGTCTGCATTAGTAGGTATCACCCATGTTTGAAGGATGGATGAGAAAGTTGTGTCAGTACTTACCCACATACCTGAGGGAGTGTAGCACTACACTTGCAGCAATGCCATGACATGTTTAAGTTAATGTGTCGGTGTGTGATTGTCTCTTTTAGCACCTCTCTGGCTCTCTAAATGTGTATGTAAGTGGCTAAACAAATAACTTACTGGCTACTGTTAGGGAGTAGAGAGCTATGTAGGTGTGACTGCAACTACATTTGAGTCTGCTGCATGCATAACTACTTTCTGGTAAGTGACTGAGTATATAAGTGCTTCAATAGTTGTCTCAGTAGGCGAAACAGAGGCTCTATGCATTTGTGAACATATATGTCAGTTTCTTTATAGGTGGCATACTCTAAGTATAACTTGGCATAGGGGCCTGCAAGTGCACAAGTAACTAATTGAACTAAAAGGGACATCTCTCAATCTTTTAATCTCAAAACACCATGTTTCATGACATACCTACAACATATCTTAGAAGTGTGTTATGTGTACTGAAACGTGGGTTTCACACTTGAGAAACACCTATTACATGCCCAGTGAAGCTTGCAGTAACAGTGCACAAGGGTGGTACTATGAGTAACTTTATGTTACTTTGTGTATGTATATGTGTGTATGTTACCAGCTCTGAACTTATATTTCAGTCCATGGACAAATCCCAGAATTCAAAGAAAAACATTTCTTGTGAACAGCACATCATATATAGACATTTAATTCTTTCCACAACTTCTAATACATTGTTAATTATATGTTTAACCCTTAACAAAACAGTTTTTTTTATATCAATTAGAGCATGTAGTTTAACAGCACATGTGAAATATACAATTCCAGGGCAACACATTGTGAGGCAACTTGTCACACACCTACTCTGCACCTCAGACATACTGTTACATACTCATACACTCATAAAGCTCCTTACTCCCCTTTCTAAAAAATATATTAAACCACTTACACTACCACTCATGAATCATCTCATGTAGTTTGACATTTTTTTCAAAAATATTTCAACATTCTCTCATACACATATAACAATTAAATGTTATTCACATACCTGAAAATTGAGTTCGATCAAATATTGGTTTTTTTCTTATCAGATAAATACAATACTCTCAGGAAATGTAAAACCTAAGCATAAGAATGGAAACACCACTGTCATACAAAGCAACCATTAATGGCAACCTTTTTAACTTTGCACTCTCTGATAGTGCGGAAGGCTGCAAATAAAAACATATCTTTCATTTTTTTATTTTGTAACTTCACTTCTGAATGGTTAGTATGTGTTAACCCTTTCATACCCTTTTATAAATAAGGCCAAAATGGTAGGGTGTCTGTGCCGAATCGCAAATTATATGTGAGCGCCGCAATGTACAGTACACTTTATTCGCACTAAGTCAAAAAAGCTCTAAGTTCTTAAAACAGACAACTCTCTCTTTAAAACCATTCCCCAATACACTCTTAGCACAGTCTGCAAAGCAACCCACTAGTACCAGTAGGTCACAAATTTGCAGCACATTCTAGAAGGGCCAGACTAGTTACAAAATGAGCTGCAGCAGGTGTGGTTCACAGACCAGAAGTAAAATCATATCCAAGTCTGCATTACACTTTTTTATTTTTCCTGCAGCCAATCATAGATCTAGTTACTCATACTTTCAAGGCACTATCTAATTTTATTCATCTCTATATTCACAGCATCCAATCAAGTATGTTGTTTATTTAAAATCAGCAGAACACTTTTATTTTAGCTGTCTTTCATTTTGAAAACTCTCATTCAGCTCCAGCCTTCTGATGTCTGCTACTGCTGCTTCACTTCAAAATGGTAACAGTGTGGATTGTGGGCAACAGCTACGTCTTTTGGGCTAGACAAGCTGCCAGAAAATGTGCTATTGACAGGGACTTGGGATTGCCTAATCTGGACCTTACTTGGGTTGGCCAGAGAGGTTGAAGTGACATCAATTGCTGCCTTTGGTTAAAAGCATTGCAGATTCCCAACTCCCTGGCCTCACGATTATGCACTGTGGCGGCAATGACCTAGGCGCCTTAATTGGGGTAGGACTGGAAATCCTAATGAAGGATGCCTTTGCACATTGAATGACACTTTCCCCTCACACTGCATTGGTGTTCTCCAACTTATGCCAAAGGCAGGAATGGAAGTGGTCAAATCAATTCTGTCCACAGATTGACAAAGCCAGGAAACATGTTAATAAAACTGTTTCTGCATTTCTCAGAGATCATAACGTGCTCTAAATACAATAACAATCTGAGTTTTGGCATGCATGGAATCTATAGAAGTGATGGAGTTCACGTCACAAATGAAGGCAACAGAGTGTTTCTCATCCAGTCTTACATGTAGCTGTTGCATACTCACAATGAACACAAAGGCTCTTCTCAGAGCCATCCTCGTGCCCAAAATATTATTCATTTTTTTAATAATTATCTTTGCTTTCCATTTAAAAAAAAATATTCATGATGATGTCATGATATTCACTAATACGTCGCAAAATCACAAAACAAAAGCAGATATTCAATAGCCACAAGCACAATTGAAACTTAGGACTATATAATTGATTCTCACCATCACACTAGATATCATCACTATCTACATAACTCTATAAAAACATGTATGAGTGTTTGAGTGGAATCTGTGACTGGGTGCATGAGTATGTCAGTGTGACTCTGAGTGGGAGTATGTGTGTCTGAGTGGGTCTATGAGTGGGTGCATGAGTGTCTGAGTGGGTCTGTGAATGGGTGCGTAAATATCTGAGTGGGTCGGTGAGTGGGTGTATCAGTCTCTGAGTGTGTCTGTGAGTGGGTGCATGAGTGTGTGAGTGGGGTCTATGAGTGGGTAAATGAGTGTTTGACTGGGTCTGTTAGAGGGTATATGAGTCTCTGAATGGGTCTGTGAGTGGCTACAGGAGTCTCTGAGTGGGCCTGTCAGTGGACATGTGCATCTCTGAGTAGGTGTGCGACAGGATTCATGAGTCTCTGAGTAGGCCTGTGAGTGGGTTAGTCCGTGTCTGAGTGGGTCTGTGAGCTGATGTCTCAGTCTCTGACAGGGTCTGTGAGGAGATACATGTGTCTCTCAGTGGGTCTCTGAGTGGGTGTATGAGTGTCTGAGTGGGTCTGTGAATGATTGTGTCAGAATATCAATGGGTGTGTGAGTGACTGCTTGAGTGTCTGTATGGGTCTTTCAGTGAGTGTATGAGAATATGAGTGGGTCTCTGAGTGAGTGCATGACTGTCTGAATAGATCTGTGAGTAGATGCATCAGTCTCTCAGTAGATCTGTGAGTGAGTGTGTGATTCTCTAAGTGGGTATGAGAGTGGGTACATGAGTGTGTGACTGGGTCTGTGAGTGGGTACATGAGTTTCTGAGTGGGTCTTTGAGAGGATGCATGAGTCTCTGAGTGGGTCTCCGAGTGGGTGTATGAGTGTCTGGGTGGGTCTGTGAGTGACTGCAACAGAATATCAATGGTTCTGTGAGTAACTGCTTGAGTGTCTGCATGGGTCTCGGAGTAAGTGCATGAGTGTCTTAGTAGATCTGTGAGTGCATACATCAGTCTCTCAGTGGGTCTATCAGTGGATGTGTAAATCTCTGTGTGGGTCTGTTAGTGGGTACATCAGTGTCTCAGTGGGTCTGACAGTGGATCCATATGTCTCTGTTTGGGTCTTTGTGTAGGAGTCTCTGAGTGAGTCTGTGAGTGGGTGCAAGAAAGTCAGAGTGGGTCTGTGGGATGTGAGTCTGTTATATTTCCTATAGGTACCCCGATATAGGTCTACGTATCATCATAACCCTTCATCTACATTCTCCCCTATACTACATACATAACGGATTTGGAGGACTGACCTTTTACCCAGTTACAATACTACACATAAGTACGTCGGGTTTTTCCCTGGACACTGGCCTCATAAATTATGCATGAGGATTCTTAGTTTCTTGGAATCACAGCAGGACCATCATCTCCTGCATATTAACTGTGTATAAAGTTCATTCCCGACGTCATCCTAAGTCCGACACTGGCACAGCAAGGTAGAACCCCTGGGGATACCTTAGGGTATATAAACACCACATCTTGCTGAGATAGAGAGAGGAGATCATGACTTCCATGCCGACACACTGACACGAGAAGCTGAGGTTCCTGCATGCAGATACTCCAGCTCGCAGTGGTCTGACATCCCTTGCGGGAGACCAGAATGGGGTCCCGCAGGCTAACATCAGGTAATGGGGTTGGCTTTATCCTAGAGGGATTCTTGGCTTTACCCCTACTCACATGCTAGTTACACTTAGGTACATCTAGTTAGGGTGCATCGTAGGAGTACAAATTTTATTGCCATGTATTTATATACTTGCCTATATTTATGATTTTAGCAAAATGGTAGAAACCCACCATCTGTTTACTTTCTTAGTGCTGCTACTCATTTATATATGATACTGTCTACTGGTGATTTCAGTGCACTTATTTTACGCTAGAATAACGACCGTTCAATAAATACTTATTGAAAATGTCCCAACCATTTATTCTGTGTATATCTCTGAGAACAAAAGAGCACGAGTGACTGGGCGAAAAGTAAGTTACTGTTTCCACGGTCCTGAGGGATCAGAGTTGTCATGTTCGATAGTTGCCAAGAACTATTCTCTCCTTGGTAAGAGGAGGTTATAGTGGCATTGCGAGCTAGCTGGCTCACAAGCCAAAAAACCCAGTGGGGGTATTTGGAATCAGTCTGGACACCAGTCCCGCAGTGTATGTTGTCTAAACGAGCAGATCCTATATAGGTCTTATAGGAACTACACGACAAGTCTCTGAGTGAGTCTTTGAGGGGGTGCATCAGTTTCTGAGTGGGTCTGTGAGTGGATGTGTGAGTGTATGACTGGGTCTGTGAGTAGGTGCATCATTGTCTGAGTGGGTCTTTCAGTGGGCACGTCCATCTCTGAGTGGCTGTGTGACTGTGTGCATCCATTTGTGAGGGGGCCTGTGAGTAGCTGAGTCAGTGTTAGAGTGGAGCTGTGAGTGGGTTTCTGAGTCTTTGTCAGGGTCTGTGAGTGGACACATAAGTCTCTCAGTAGGTCTCAAAGTGTCTGAGTGGGACTGTGAGTGACTGCATCAGAATATCAATGGGTGTTTGCATGACTGCATGAGTGTCTGTATGGGTCTCTTAGTGGGTGCATGAGTCTCTGAGAGGGTCTGTGAGTAGTTGCATGAATGCCTGAGAGGGTCTTTGAGTAGGTGCAGGAGTCTCTGAGTAGGTCAGTGAGTCAGTGCTTGAGTCTGAGGGTGTCTGTGAGTGGTTGTGTGAATCTCTGAGTAGTTTTGTGCATAGACACATGAATCTCTCAGTAGGTCTCTAAGTGGGTGTATGCGTGGGTTTGTGAGTGACTGAATCAGAATATCAATGGGTCTCTGAGTGGCTGCATGAGTGTCTGTATGGATCACTGAGTGAGTGCATGACAACATGAGTGGGTCTCTGATTGAGTACATAAGTGTCTGAGTGCATCTGTGAGTGAATGCATCAGTCTCTGAGTGGGTCTGTGAGTGGGTATGTGCATCTCTGAGTGGGTCTGTGAGTGAGTGTATGAGTCTCTGAGAAGGCCTGTGAGTGGGTGTATGAGTGTCTGACTGGGTCTCTAAGTGGCTACATGAGTCTCTTTGTAGGTCTCGGAGTGGGTGCATGAGTCTCTGACTGGGTCTGTCAGTGGGCAAGTCCATCTCTGAGTCAGTGGCTGAGTGGGTGTCTGAGTGCCTGAGTGAAACTGAGGGTAGGTGTATAAACATATTTATTTATTCATTTACCTTTTTCAGTGAATTTTGTGAATTCATCGCAACATATATTCACAAATTTGCTGCAACATTGGAGGGGACCTCACTGACGGTCCTGATGAATTCACAAATATTGCGAGTGGAAGAAAAAAACATTCTTTCAACATATCATAATCATAGGGGGTTCCTCGAACACCCCTAATTACCTCTCATGGGGTCGGAGCACATGCATTCTGACCCCTTTTCCACTTTCTACCATTTGGTTTGAGCGCTTGGGACTGCTCCGATGAGATAAAGTGGTGACCGCAACTCTCTGCTCAGGTTGCGACCAGTCAATCACAGCATTCCTGTTGACGCATGCATTCATGATTAATTGCAAAATTATTGCAAATTATCCACAATCACAAATATCCTTATTTTATTTGTTTTTATTTCTCAACAACTACTTAACGGATGTACATTGCAAGATCTGGGAACCAAAATCTACCTTCCTGCCAGATTTTGTGTAGTTCCGTCCAGTGGTTCGTGCTGCAGGGGTGTCTAAAGCTTCTATGGGAGTTAAGATGGAAACACACTTTTTTACCCCCCCATTTTCTTGGTCCCCGCTTGACAGATCACCTTAAAACTTTTCATGCACAACAAGACACTATGAAAAATGTTTTGGAAAATATTGTGAAGATTCGTCAAACTATGTCAAAGATATAGGCAAGTCAGGATGCCCTTGTTCCCTGCTGTTTTTTGCAATATATATTGATCCATTTATTTGTAGGTTGGAAAATAATTTGCATTCCTGCCAATACAGGCACAAGGTTGGGATACTAAAACACTGGTGTATGCCGACTATATCGCTCTTGTGACCCTGTAGTGACACTTAAAGTGGTTGAAGAAGAGGCTCTAAGGTATGGGAGGCAGTCTGGATATGGGCTAAAAAGGGACAAGACTCAAATAGTCATTAATGATAAAATATAATTTGTGAACAAACATGTAGTTAAAAACTTAATATATTTTGGGGTTAGTATTACGTCAAATTTAGATGATATAGTTAATTTTTGTATAGGTTTTTATATATGTTTCATTTTATGTGAAATAATAGGAATTGTCTGAATTTTTATGAATGTGATATGCTTTTATGATTGTACAATTACAGTCGAATAAAGCTCTTTTTTGTTTGATTGATTGATTGATTGATTGAGATGATATAGTCAATGAAAATCTCGACCCTATTGTTAAGACTAAAAAGGATCTCTGCAGATTAAACAATCTCCATCTGTCAATGGTTGGTAGATTGAATATTGTGAAGATGATTTTTTTTTCCGGGCTACTCCATTGGAGTTCTTGAATCAATGGCTTAAGAAACTAGAGGATACGTTCTCACGGTTTATATGGGTCTACTCTAAACCTAGAAGATCACTTAAATTCCTTCTGCTTCCACGGGCGAGGGGAGGGTGGGCCTTACCAAATCTCAAGTTATATTATTGGGCTATTTTATTGAGCTACCACATTGCTACACAGTGATGTTTGTCTACTAAGTGTCTGCACTGCACCGGCATGCAGCAGACCGATGTCGGCAGCTTAAGCATCAATTGAAGTGGCTTATAGGTCCTACTGGTCCTTTTTTCATTCCCTCAGACATTCAGCCTAGTTGTGGGTGATATTATTTGAATTACTGTTGAGTGACCTACATTGTGAATACTTATAAACTATAACACTGCAGGGACCCGATATGAATCCACATTGCGATGTCTCCGATAGGCTGAGATCCATCTAAGTTTATATTTGTCCTGAAGAAGTCCATCTAATGGACGAAACATGTTAGCTGTCATCTCTGCTTATACTTGAAACTTTATTATAAAAAGAAATGGAAAAAAAAAAGAAACTAAAGACAAGAATCATAATTCTGACTGTTGATTATTTTTGTGGTGCATCTCTAGTTTCTTATTGCAATTTGTAACCATTCCTTTGGTTTATGCACCCAGGCAGCGAGTGCTTTGAGTGTGTGCACACATTTATGCTTATGCATTCTTAAAGATACTAGTTGGAACAACGGGTCAGGTGCAGTTTGTTTTTGGTCTGCTGCATTTGCTTTATTTTGCTACACAGTGATGTCTGGCTTTGGGAGCAGCCTAGTAGAGGAATGGGAGACTGTGTTCCCACCCCTTTTGAACTTTAATAGGCATAGAGACATGGCGTTGCTTATGGCGACAGCTCAAATCCAACTATTACAAGAGAGTATATTTTAAGACCCTTCAAGGGGTTTTTAAATTGTGGACTGCTGTTCATATACAGATTGGGATTGGTAGTCTGAATTTTTATATGCCCTTGCTGAATAATAAGAATTTACCTGAGATGTGTAGGGGCCAATATGTATTTAATTGGATTAGCGCTAGGTTATGCAGGGTGGGGTATTTTTTCTCCCCTATGGGAATAATTTAATTTGCTGAACTTAAAACTAAGTTTAAAGTTGGTCAGAGGGACTTCTTCAAATACCTCCACGCGAGAGTTTTTTTGCTAAGAAAAGCAGACGCACCAGCAGGTTTTTTAAGAGCTGATTTAATAGGGAGACTGATGGGGCAAAGGGAATGCCCAATAGCAGTAATCTATAGCTTACTCAACATGTCAATTAAAGATGACTTAGATAAGTATTCCCGGAAGTGGAAAGAAAAGGTGGGGATGAATGACACAGCATTTCTCAAATCTTTCTCATCTGCACAATTTGTGTTAATGTCAGCAAATTTACAAGCTCAGTATTATAAGACCTGTTTTTTTCTCTATTATACTCCATATAGGATCGCTACATGGGGAGAGGGTAAAGGAACTTGTCGGGCTCGTTGTTCATTACATGGAACAGATATTGTACATATGCTTGCACAGTGTAGAGAGATATCGAGTTTGAAAAATGAAATTCCTAGATTCTTTTTTGATAAGCTCAAATTGAAAGTGTCCTTAACCCCTGCGCTGATTTTATTAGGGGTACTAGGAGGTGAGGCAGCAGAAGCTGGTGAAGCCCTAATTTTCATTTCTATGGCATTCCTGAGGTTGTGCATTGCTTCAGCCTTGCTGGATCCTAACCTACCTGTGTTCCAACATTGGCTGGCCTAGCGTTTAGTGGTACATAACTTGGAGAAGGCTGTGTATTCAAGAAAAGGTAGTAGATCACGGAGGAAAGCATTGAGAATTTGGGTGCCCTTGCCTGAATGGGTGGATATGCTTTCTGGTGAAAGGGGCTTTTAGACCTGCTGATTTAGAGTAGTATTAGGCTGCCAATGCACCTGGCATTTTGGGCGCAAAGGGGTCTGCTATGCTGTCAATTAATTATAATAAATTTATTTTTTTGCAATGTTTATGGGATCTTGTTTAATTTATAAAATGTTTACATATTTATACGACATTGCAACCTATCGTGTGGGGTGGGGCGGGGAGTCGTGTGGGGTTATGTATTGTGTATTTATGAAAAAATTGCAATAAACATACTTTTAAAAAAGTGAAATTTAATGAAAAAACTAAGGTTACAGGGACATTATAGTTTGGCTCTCATTTCCCTCATAGAAAACCAAAGAAATTCAGCAGTTATAGTTCCCTGAGCTGACGATGACTTACGTCCCCGCAATGCACTGCTTATGACCTCACATATTACATCACTTATGACATGGTCAGTGACATCACCGATGACATCACTGATAACATCTCAAATGGCCCGTGTGCCCCCTCCTTTTCAAAATCCATATGCACTTGTTTATTTCTTTTTAGCGATTCGGGCTGTAGGCGTGTTCAAAGGTCCTATTGGAATTAATATGTGGGAAACACGTTTTGAGCCCCCACATTTTTCTCTGCCCTTGCTTGATGCATCACCCTGAAACTTGAAGCACAGCAGTCGAACTGACAAAAGTATATGTTTCTAAAATTTCATGAAGATTCGTCAAGCCACGCCAAAGTTATTGGCAAAAATAAAACGATCTTCCTATGCTCTGCTCATGACCTCACATATTACATAGCTCATGACATGGTCAATGACATCACTGTTGACATCACTGATTACATCATCCAGTGATTGTGAGTGTATTCTACAGGTTTTTGTGTGTTAAATGTATATACTAAGGTACCACAAAAGTTACATTAGTATACTTTGTATACTACTAATGAGTGATTCCTTGTTTTACATAGTTTATGTGAGTTGCTGTGTGACTGTGTGTATCTGTGTGTGAGTAGGTGTCTAAGTGACTGCACAGGTGTGTGAGTGGGTGTGTGTGTGTCTGTATGGGTATATACGTGGGTACTTAGTGGCTGTGTGAGAGGCTGTATTGGTGAGTGAGTGTATCAGCTGCTGTATGGTTGGGTGAGTGAGTGGCTGTATGAGTGTCTGTATTGTACAGTAAGTGTCAGTGTGAATGGATGTGTGGGAGATGTATGGGGTGTGCATGCTTGTATAGATGTTTCAATGGGTATGTATGTGGTTGTGTGGGTGTGTGTGGGAATGTGTGAGTGCTTGTATAGGTGAATACGTGGCTGTGTGAGTAGCTGTTTGGGTGAGTGTGTGACTCTGTGAGTGACTGTATGGGTAAGTGACTGGTTGTATGAGTTGCTCTACGGATGAATGAGTGGTTGTTTGAGAACTTGTATGGGTCTGTGAAGGGGTATGCGAGTAGTTGTGTGGGTGTATGAGATGTTGTATAGAGGCGTGAGTGGTTCTGTGGATGATGTCATTAGTGATGTCATCAGTGATGTCATATCAGATGTCACTGACCATGTCATGATTAAGTAATATGTAAGGTCATAAGCAGTGCATATCTGGGGCATAAGTTATAGTTAGCTCGGTGAAATGAGAACCTAACTATAACGTCCCTGTAACCTTTGTTTTTTCAATGAATTCCCAAGGTTTTTTAAATGTTGTTTCCTAACTATAACATCCCTTTAACCTTTGTTTTTTACAGTGAACGTCTAAGGTTTTTTGTATTTTATTTTCTAACAATAACCACTAACCTTCGACAGTGAGTGTGTGAGTGATTGCATGAGTGTCTCAGTAGGTCTGTGAGTATGTGGGAGAGTGTCTGAGGTGGTCTGTCAAAAGGTGTGTGACTGTCTGAGCAGGTCTGTGAGTGGGTGCTTGAGTCTCTGAGTGGGTCTGTGAGTCAGTGTGTGAGTGTCTGAGTGGGTCTGTGAGTGGGTCCATGGATATATGAGTGGGTATGTAAGTGCTTGTGTGAGTCAGCAAGTGGGTGTGGGAGTGCCTTTGTGAGACTGTGAGTACCTGTGTGGGTCTGTGAGTGGTTGTGTGAGTTCCTGTCTGGGTCTGTGAATGGTCCTGTGAATGGTGCTATGGTCTGTGAATAGGCATGTGAGTGGCTCTGTGGCTCTGTGAGTGGGTGTGTCAGTGCCTGCGTGTCTGTGAGTGGTGCTATGGATTTTGGCCATTATTTAAGGCATTTAAGAGGGAGAACCATGGACTTTGCGCTCAGCAGCAGATGACAAGTAGGAACCCCCTCATCACAGTCACTACATGAGATATTGTGATTGAAAAATCAAGGATGCAAACACCTCCATCTCAGATTACAGATAACATTTCACAGTGGAAAAGCAGAGAAAACACACTTGCTTTGCCTTGGACACTTGAAGTTAGGATGATTAGTACTTTACAGAAGTGCAGCTTTAACTTGGGCACCTGCTTTGTTTATATCTGTAAGGACTTCCCATTAAAGGTTTTATTTCTGTGGAATGAGCATCAAGAAGAATCAATCCTGTCCTGCATATTTATTCAAGAAGAGCTCACCATTTTGTGCAACACCTCTACCCAAGTGGAATACTTTCTACTGGGTAATTAGTAAGTGCTACCTGGTTGGGTAAATGTCTAGTGCATCTCCTACACTACAGCTGCATAAAGGATGCAGAGGAAATGTCTGCAGCGACCTTCTGTGTCTGTAACTTTGCCAATGTGATTGCTCAACGAGCGTCTTCACCAGATAACTTTACAAAGAGAAAATACACTTGGATGATTTGTACTTTGCAGAAGTAACTGCTTTTTTGTTTGGTGGAGATGCAATCGTATTCCTAGGCATGAGAAACGTGTCTCCAAAATTGATGGGAAACGCACCAGTGGGGATTTTTAGTAAGCTGTCCATCATGCTGGGAAAAGGATGGGAAGACATTGAATACAGCTACTGTATATGGGGTGGGGCCAAATGAGCAGGGCTTCTAGACAATTTACATATTTCTAGTTTTCCAAGGTTTAGAACACGATCTCTTGTCTTAGCAGCAGATGACAAAAAAGAACCCCCTCGGGCCGGGCCTTGTTTTTCTTCTTATTTTTAATAGGGGTAGAGACCATGTGGCCCACCTCCCAAGATAGATTTTGGCCCTGGGGACCCCATCTCCAGGGGCCCGACCTTAAACATTTTTTTTAAAGAAGAGGGGGGCCACGCGCGCCCTCTCCCTGGGTCGATTTTAGTCCCAGGGACCTCATCCCCCAGGGCCTAGCCATCTTTCTGTGGGTGCCTCCAGGGTACCCACGCTCCACTGGGACCGTGAGCAGAGCCTCAAGGCCCATGCGCTCCCTGCTGGCTCCCACCTCCCACGGGAGCTAGCATTGCTTTCACACATAGGGAGCTGCTGGAAATGCAGCACCTGTGTTTGAAAGTAATGTGTCTGTTTCCCTACTCGCTTCTCAGCAGGTAGGGAAACAGACGAATGCTCCACTTCCAGCAGGCAAGAGCATTTCTCCACTTTCGCTTGCTGGAAGCGAAGTGTTTGCTGTGGCTTGGCGAGAGCGGTAAAGCTCCCACCAAGCCACAGCAAACAGCTATGTCCAGGTGTTGGGCACCCCGGGTCATAGCAGGAGCCAGCCCTGGGGGGTAGCAGGCCCCCTCCCTTTACTCAGTAGGGCCTGCCCTGGGGAGATGACGGTCCCCAGGGCAGAGAACAAACCAGGAGGAGGGCCGCATGGCCCCCCTCCTATTTTATATATGCATTTGGTCCCGGGGAGGTAGTGGTCCCCGGGGCCTGGGGGTGTAGCAAAAGCCCCAGGGAGGTGGTGGTCTGTAGGGAAAAGGTGGGGTCTGAGAGACCCCCCACTATTTATTTTTCTATTTGCCCGCATAAACCCGGCCCACCCAGGGGCTAAATATTAGAGAAAAGTGGGAGCCCGCAATTCTCGTTTTTTTATTTTTGTCAGGATCTGCGGCTTCTGGGACCCCCAAGAGGCCTAGTGTGTCAGGTCATTCTTGCCTTGCCACCTTCTCTTTTTTTAATGTTTTTTGTGGAACTTGGCCGAGTCCCAAGATGGCTGCCAACACTTCTAGGTTTGAAGTGTTGGCAGCCAATCAGGTTTGAGCACGGGGACTGTCGGATCCTCAGAGGATCTGTGTCCCTATGCATACAAATTTGGATTTTCCTTACTATTTCATACACTTCTGAACGGATGTATGCCAATTTATGAAAAGATCGCTTTCTTGACTAGCTGCTACCTTTCTGCCAAATTTGGTGTAATTCCTTTCAGCAGTTGGGGCTGTAGTCGTGTCTAAAATCTCTATGGGAATTAATATGAGGAAAACACGTTTCTGGATCCTCTCCTTTTTCTCAGGCCCCGCTTGATGGATCACCACTCTGCAAATGCGCCTCCTGGTGCAGTGGTGTTGGAGGGAGGAAGTCCCCTTAGATGTTGAGGGTCCTTGGGGTCCAGGATCCCCTTCTGTTACCTCCAGTAAGTCCCAGACAGTGGAGTTGCTGAGAGGACTTGAAGGCCATGCACCCTTTCTCCACCACTCTGCAAATGCGCCTCCTGTTGCACTCCTGGTTGGAGAATGAATTTCTCTTTACTCCTGAGGGCCTCAGGACTAAAGTAGACTCATTGCTCCAACCAGTAGCCCGCCAGGAGGCGGGTTTGCAGAGTGGTGGAGAAAGGGGGCATGGCCTCTGACAACCTCTCAGCAATCCAGCTTTGTGGGTCTTACTGGAGGTGACAGATCCACCACCTTAAATACTGTAAATTATTCATGGCAAATCTAGGACACATGTGAAGGGTAACAGGGCTAGTTCAATTCTGAACCATTGTAATAGAGCATAATCTAATCCTCTGTCGGAAATTGCCTTAACAATTGGGAAGCGTGATACTTCCACCAATTTACCAAAACAGATCTGGTCAGCTCACAACATAGTTCATTGGGAATCTCTGCTGAACCCTTCTAGCTAAAACACAAGCAACAGGTCATGCTTTTTGAAATCAACATGATGTTTGAGTCAGCCAGCACCACACAACATTAACGTTTAGGAATAACACACAATAATATTCCCAAACCAATTAGGACATGTAAAAAATGGAAGAGAATGGGGGTCAGGTTAACATAAAGCATCTCAAAGGTTAAGTTTTTACCTTGGGACTTATTTGTTTTTGCTGGTTCTCCAAATCCTTCAATGGGGGAAAGGAGGATGCTGCAGCAGGTGAGGGTCCCCCTAAGACAGATAAATGGTCATTGAGCTCCTGCTGCAGCCATTAGTTTTGGCATCAAAAACTCTGAGTGAGACAATGCTGGTAATATATATCTGAAGAAAGTGGGCTGCTATTGGGGCGAATGTGCCACCGCACCCTGTTCTCAAGTTTTATCTTTGAACTTAGCAATTTTTTAGTTCTCAACATTCTCCAGTGGGGCAGTGTCGAATGCAGTAGCTGGCCTGAGTTCCATGAGGCTGGATGCCTATGCCGCAAAGTCCAACTGAAATCTTTCTCTTCACAGGAAAAAGCCGAGAGCAAGTTGAACCTGGAAATCTGAGTTGTTTATGTACCCCCCCTCCCTGGGGTTACTTCGGCACCTTGATTAGAAACATTAGATGTCAATAAAGTCACTACATTTCAATATTTCTGGATGCTAAAAAGGTCGCTTGTGGTCTCCCCTACATCTGCAGGACCTCCTGGCAGGGGTCTAAGCAAATATCAGTTTTTGCACTTTTTACATCATGGCTGTTTGCATTGTGATTTTTACCATGTATGCTAATAGATCATGATGTGATGTACTCCTATGTATTTCATTTTTACCACACATATATTTACTTTGCAGTAATATTTTTACCTCATTCATTTTTATATAGTTAAATATATGTTTTCTTAAACAAATAATACTAAATTGCAATTTTAGCTTATTTTATTCTTTTCCATCTTTAAAGTTAATTTAAAAATTCTAACAAAGTATAGAAATTGCATTGACATTAAACATTAAAGCCCCAACCAAAATAGTGACTATTTTGTTCCATTTCTAACATAAACATTTCCCTTTACTTTCAATTATATGATTTGATGATATATTTTAACACATTTTTCAGTGATTCCAAAACATATTTTCAAATGAATAGCTTTTACAAAACATCAATAAAATACTGACCACCTTCTTGTGATCACTTGTGAGGAGACCTCAATCCTACATAGACATGGCTTAACGCGGGAGAGAGGGACTTCAACACAACAGTGCCTCCTACTTTGGAAAATAGTTAAACATGTGGTGTATTGAGTTGTATTTCTTTCCTTTCATTGTTCATGATGTAGTGGGTAAATATTTTCTTACTGGTTATCATAATGTTCGATAGTGGATGTTTAATGTGTATATTTGAATGTTGAAACTTCACATATTTGATTACATTTGAATAGAATCTACTTATTTTGTTGGCACATAAGTAAAATTTTAGAAATTGCCCTGCAATTGCACAATAATGTTGGATACGTAGGAAAGTGGGGCAATTTGACAAAGTCTGTAGAGGGGATAAACATGTAGGTGTTAGGAGTGTCCAAGAACAGTTTGCAAGTGATAATAGGAGCGATATAGACAAAAAAGTGGGAGAACTGATGCTTTCAGTGGAATATGTGGAGTTAAGTAGTGTGAGAAATAAAAAAAGTACAGTGACCCCTATATACCTATACAAATTGATGGTATTTCCATTCCACTTATACTTGATTGTGGGGCAAAATTTACTATAATTTCTATTGAAAAATACAAAGAGTGTTGGTCTAATAAGGGGTTATTACCTGCTGATGTCATGCCCACTCCATTTGAGGGTAGTAGAATAGATCTGGGTTGGAACTTATGGGTGGATATTTGTTTTAAGAATAAAACAATAAAGGAAATGTGTATGTGGCCCACAAATGTATAAATGTATTAGGATGGTGGCACTAATCTGATCTCAATATGATTTTAGACCAGTGTCTGTTTTCTCTAGTTCATTCAGTCACAGATCACATGTAGAAAGAAAATTTTAAAATGGTATTTTAAAATAAAGTGGGTCAGATTAATAAACTTGTGTGCACCATCAAGGCTAAGGTAAGCATTCTTCCCATTACACATAGTCTCCGAAATGTGCCACATAGTATAATAAGGGAATTGACACCATTTTACAGAAAATGCAAGATGTTGGCATTATTGAACCCGTAAATGCCACTTTGTGGCTTTCATCAGTTGTTTTAGCTAAATTGAAATCTGGAGAATTGTGCTTATCCATTGATCTTAGGTCTCTTAACAATGCAATATGGGTGGGAAATATTTTTATCCCATATTGAGGATTTGATTACGAACATAGGTCAGTTCAAATGCTTCTCGAAATTGGATCTTCGGGCAGCTTACCTTCAGGTGACTTTAGATACGCAGTCTCGTCATCTAACAGCCTTTGTTACACCTGTGTGTACATTTTAGTTTTGCTGCATGCCATTTGGTCTGGCTTCCACTGCATTTGTTTTTCAGAAATTCATGACTAAGATATTTGAACTGTGTCTAACGTCATATTTCAAGATGATATTTTGTTTTTTGCCAACACAGAAGATGTTCATGGTAGTACTGTGGAGACAGCATTGGCTATATTACAAGACAATGGAGTTACCATCAGGGAGGACAAATGTATATTTTGTGCGAATGAGATTGAGAATATGTGTCATCTTCTCTCAGGGGAAGGAGTCAAGCCTAAACCAAGTACTTTGGAGGGTATTGTCATTGTCCTGTGGATAAGGATCAGTTGTGTTTGCTTATTGGTCTTTGTGAATTTTACTCAAAGTTCATAAGGAATTTCACTAATCTTACCAAATGTTTCAGGGGATTGTTGAAGAAGGGGCAAGATTGTGTGTGGACGTCAATTGTTAAGAAAACTTTGAATTGATTAAGCAGAGTATTACAGCAGCTCCTGAGGTTCAAGCATATGTTGAGGGTCGTCAGACATTCATAAAAGTTGATTCCAGTGCCTATGCTATGGTGGTAAGGATGTTGCAATTAGCTTTGCATCTAGGAGAATGAAGGAAGTGGAGACCAGGTATTCTGTCATAGAAAAGGAAATGTTGGCTTGTGTACGGGGCATTGAGAAATTCAAGCCATACTTGTGTGGTAGAAAGTTCTGCTTGAGGCCGGACCACAGACCTTTGGCGGATATTCTTTTTGGTGACAAGATAAATAAGGCAACAGCCAGGTTAGCCAAGTTTGCAACTAAGTTAATTGAGTTCAATTTCACAGTGGTACACATTGCAGGTGGGAAGAATGTAAGAGCGGATTTCTTGTCTAGATTGCCTGTTGAAGAGGGCTGATATGGAGAGAATGCGCAAGAAGAACTAGAAGAGTGTATTATTGCTAGGGCTGAAGATCATGTGATTTGTTCTGACATGGACTCGTGGTGCAACATGCTCTAGGAGGATTTTGAATTGAAAAAGTCATGAGGTTTGTTATTGTGAGTTGGCCAAGAGAAAAATCAATGAATACAGTTTTACAGAAAAGTTGCAAATGAATAGTCTTTAGAGAATGGTTTGTTGGTAAGAGATGACAAATTAGTTTCACCAGAAAGTTTTAGACAGAGAATATTAGAGAGGGTGCATTCAGGTCACTTACATATGACTGCGACTGAGTGTAGGTTCAGATATGATTTCTGGTGACTGGATATGGATGGAGAAGTGGAGAGTTTGGTGAGAGAGTGTGTGCAATATTTTTACAGCGACACACAATTGTTCACTTCTGCACCACCTCCTATGCTGTGATGTGTCCTTGTAAGGTGTAGCAGAGAGTAGCTGTTGATTTTTTTGGGGGCCTTTCACGTATTAACTGGAAATATGAAGTATTTTATTGTGTTGGTGGATCATCATTCCAGATGGGTTAAAGTGAAAGGTGTGTCTGATCCCAACACTAAAATGGTTATTCGTTTTTTTCAAGACATTTTTAGTAAGGAAGGTGCTCTTCTAAGAAATGTTAATGGACATGGGTGTACAATTTACTAGGGGTGGGCTGAACTCACAGAGTTTTACTTCGCAGAATTCCAGGGAGTTACATAAAAACTCTGTGAGATTCTGCGGAGTTCTACCCACCCCTTGATTGGAGTGCAGCAGAGAACTCAGAGCCAAGGAGGGGAGATCAGCCAGAGAGGATCAGCAATAAGAAGTGGAGATCAGACAGCAACAACGGAGAACTCCAGGGCACAGCATTAGAGAGCTACGGAGGACAGGGACCCACAGAAGGGAGATCAGGGAGTATGTTTCAACTGAGGAGCCGCAGGAAGCAGGTTCAATTATAGTGAGACCCAGAGAAGGGAGAGGGCACTGGTATTCTCAGGCACGGATGGGCGCGAGCGGCATCTGTAAAAAGAGGGTAAACTGCACTACAACATGTTGTAAATACAACAAATGGGCATGTGCATCACCTTTCAAATACATCATGGTGTGGATATGTATCACTGTGACAATACAGCATGAACTGCACTTTATTAACACAGCAGACAGCATGCACAGCTACATTTCCAAAAATATAGTGCATGTTATTAACACAGCACAATGCATGTGCACAAGTTCCTGCAATGCATTAGTGATGTAATGCAGAGCACATGTACAGCGCTATAATGATAAGGCTCAGAGTGCATGTACAGCATTACAATAGCCCTCAGAGTGCATGTACAGCACTACATCGACAGAGCTCAAGAGTGCAAGTAGAACTCTGTATACACAATAGGCCATCATTAAGCGGGCATGTAAAAATGACTGACTTTGGACAGAAATAACACTTCCGTCAGCCTAGCCGAACCTGGTCAATGCTACATTTGTGAGGTGCTGCAGCTCTTACCTCACACCCGGGGCTACTCTTCTGCCCTGCATGTCTCTGCCCTCTCTGGGGGCCAGTCTGGTTTAAGTGCTGTGGTGGTAGGAGTGCAGGTATCCTGACATGTGCTGCTGATGTAGGGATTTAGTAGAGTTTCAACCTTACACTAAAGAGAGCTAATGTTGATGCTGATATGTAAAGAAGAATACACACAGCCCACTTTATACAAAAATGTCTAACTAGACAACATGTTCTACTCTCGTCCACTAGTATTGAGATGGGGAAATAAATAAGATGAGAAAAAAGCAGAGTAAAAAACAGTACCAGTGTACTTGAAAATATAGCATCCACTTACTTACAAATCCGAGAGACACAGAAAAAGTGGGCGGAATGCATGATGGGCTGGCCGTGTGACAGGCTCACACAGGCAGTAACACACAAGTCCATTTGTTCCATGTCTGTTTGCCCTGTGTGCTTCATGTGCAGGGTCTGGTTCTCTGTGTGGTTGGCAATGTTACAGCACAAAAGGGCTTATTAGCTGTCACATGGACCCCAAACGTCAGGATTTTGACCTCTGCGTCCAGTCAAGAGGTGCCTCCCCAGGACCAGGACCTGGGGAGTTACCTCTTGGAGATCAAGGACTGATTCCAGCATTAGCCAGTTGCAGGCCCAGACAAGTCCTGCTGCTGCAGGTCAGCTGGGCAGATGAAGAGAAGCATCTGAAGCTTGTTATGTCCCTGTAGCTTTCACAGGAGGTCAGCCAACTTACACTTGGAGTCACTCTGATTATACTGGGATGAAGGCAAACAGGTCAAATCTTCTTTCTCAGATAAAAATGCAGTCCTTCAAGCAGCAAAGGAGTCCTCTAGGAGCAGGGCAGTCCTTCTTCTGTGACTTCCACAGGTCCAGGAATGTTGTGAAGAGTGGCTCTGGAGGTCTAATATTTATAACTGGTGCCAGCCTTTGTATGGGGAGACTCCCTGTCCTACCTCCACATATAGTTCTGGAAAGTTTTTACCCTTCCCCTGTCAAGGCTCCACACTACCTGGAGGTAACAAAAGGCAGGTCAGGACTGGTGTTAGGTTATTTTATGTATGCAGGAGCAAACCCCTTTGAACTGTAAATGGGGCTAGGTTCAGCCCCTTCCCAGACATCTTGTCAGGATGGTTCATCCTGTCCACACCTAGGCCTCCTTTGTGTGGCTGTCTATAAGCAATACAAAAGCCCAAAAGCAGAGCCATTCACAGTCAAGTCACAGTCAAGTGACCCAGGATTAGCAAAAGGCACAAATGGTTGAGAAAAGGAAGATGCTAACTTTCTAATAGTGGCATTTTCAGAATTGTAACTCAACATTTGCTGTCATTATTAAAGAGGATTTTAAATCACAATTCATTTGAGTGCAAACGGCATACTCTATCTGCTCCCATTCCAAAGTTAGCACTTATTAAATGTAATATGGTAACCTAGTGTTAATCAATGGGAGAGACAGGTCTAACAACAGTGAAAATAAACTTTAGGAGCTTCTTCACTGCCAGAACATGTACAAATTAAGTACACATGTCCTACTTTTTAAATATAATGCCTTGCCATATGAGCCTTTAGGACTTATCTTAAGGGTGGCTTACAAGTAATAAAAAGGAAGATTTAGTTCTGGCAAAAGGTTTAGTTTGCCAGGTCGAAATGGTAGTTTAAAACTGCACTATAGGCTGCAATGGCAGTTCTAAGACATGTTTTAAAAGGCTACTTTAGTGGACAGCACAATGAGTGCTGCATACCCACTAGCAGCATTTAATTTACAGGCCGGGCTACATGTAGTACCATTTATTAGGGACTTACAAGTAAATTAAAAGTACCAATGAGGTAGATGCCAATTGTACCATAGTTGAGGTAGAGAGCAAAATCACTTTATCACTGGTTGGCAGGGAAAATGAGTCCTAATACCAACAAAAACGGGTTCAGCAGCATTAGGCAAACAGTATCTGGGGTGACCCTGCAAAAAGGGCTGGGTCCAACTGTCAAAATGTATTAATCATGAAGAAAAAATAGTCAAACTACTAAATTACTTTGAGGAAATAAGGACTTGATGTGCAAGCAGATCAGGTTGTAGAAGACATCCACATATTAAGATTGAAATGATGAATCTGCTACATGGCCTGCTTACATGGGGGTGCAAAGAATAACAATGCCTTGAAGGATTGGAATAACTCCTTTGCTTCTTCAAGTGGGAAATCATATACTATCTTCTATCTCTTCTTGGAAAGAATCCTAATCATTTTCATGTAGTCTACAGTCTAGAATTTCCAAAAAAAGAAAGAAATTAATGCACATCTTCTTTAAATGCTGCAATAAGTTGGGGTGCTGTCATGTGCAGACTGCCAAGAAAATATAGCATTCATACTTCACAACTAATGATATATTAATAAAATCCCAACTCACTTGCCTTAAGAAACCCCCAATAAATTAAGTCAATAATATTACCAGACCCCCGACTTTATGTTTTAAATGTACCTACAGAAAAATATACAAATCAAAATTCCAATGCTCTAGGTCATTTTTAAGCCTGCCTTCTTCAAAAAGAGACACATTTTTCTCAAATCCTATCTCAAGTTCATGAAAATCCAAGTATCTTTGAGGCATAGGATTCGCAAATCACAGTGCCATACCATACAAAACACAAAAACATCCCTTAGATATAGAAATACCACACCTGGAAATAACAAAAACAAACTACAGGAATAAAAATAAGTATGTTGACACTGACACCTGAAAGCACTGTGATGACATCCATATTCAATCCAAAACTGAAACCCATAGGGATTTTTCCTAAAACAAACTCCATTATAAATAGACAAAAGAAGATAGGGAGGTAAATACCAGGCACCCCTACATTCAAAATCCAAGTTCTTACAAGCTCTCAGAATTCAAATGTAAACCTTTGAATTCTTATAAATAAAAAGACAATTTGTGTTGAAGCCAACAGCAAATGTGTGATTAATCATGTGAGTACAGCATCGTGAGAGACTTATGGACTTTATATGGTTACTGAACTCTGCACCTATTTTTTAAATATTTTTTATTAATTTTCAATTGTTATAACTTTCCTCCAACAGAGCCACACAAAACGACTCTGCACAGTGTCCCAGTACATGTTGCATGCAATACAAGACGCCACTTTCATGTCAATTCAGTTTGCATATAACCGTGACATTTAACCCTTCTGTCATCTTCACTCCTTTCTATCTGTGATATCTAATCTGACCATCAGCAGTTCGGACTCTGTTGGTTAGCATAACCCGGCTCCCGCAGACTTCTCTGAGGGGGGCGTGCCTGGGCTTGGTGTGATCGTCCCGTCTGTGTCAGCCCTCCTGAGATAAGCCACAAAAGGTTCCCAGATATCTTTAGGTCGTGTAGCTAGGGGCATCATTTCCCAATATGCTGTCAGCAGCTCCTGGCACTGTGAAATGTCTGCAATCCAGGCCTGCATTGTGGGGACTGGCTGTGTCCCCCAGTGCATTGCCACCCTACGTTTAGCTAGCAGCAGCAGCATCGCAGTGAGCCATAGACATTCCACTGGGACCTCCCCCACAAAGCCCAGCAGGCAAACAATAGGGTCTGGCAAAAGAACAACTCTGGTGACATTGCTCACCATATCACACACGGCCACCCAGAAGGCTGCTACCCTGGGGCAGGACCACTCTAGATGCAAGAAAGTGGCCTCCGGTCCATGGCAGTGCAAGTATCACAAGTCTGTTGTTAGTCCTATTCTGTGAAGTTGTGCAGTATTTTCTGTGCAAGTAGTTAAAGTGCATCAGTCGCAATCTGTAATTGGGAGACAGTTTCTAAATTTGGGCACAGCGATACTGCCATTGTGTCACCGATATTTTAGAACACAGGTCTCTTTCCAAGGCTATTCGAGCCCCGAGGTGTCAATCGCAGATGCTATCTGCATCAATATATATAGCTGGGTTATAAGTTTGCTTGGAGAAGCAGTTGTGTGTATATTTTCTAATGCTGCAAACACGGGAGGGGGAGAGGGGAATGAGTTGTATACCTCATAATAGTGTGCTCTGATTTGGTAGTATAACAGTGTGTCTGAGAATGACAGCGTTCCCGCGCCCAATCCGGCAAAGCTGGGTGCAAACTCACCCTCTGGGTATAAGTCTTCAAATTTGTTAATGCCGTGCGCCTCCGCTCACCTGGCTGCTCCTTTGTCCTGCAATGGCAGGAGTAAAGGCTTGTCTATTACAGAGGCAGTAGGTGCGTATAGCACCGGTAGACCGGCCCGTTTGCAGAGACCGTCCCATGCCCAACGCACACACTCCATGATGCTAATCTCATCTTTGGGGGCTATATAACGTTGAAGCACCGCGGTTTTCAGTGGCAGCAGCAGTGTTTGACCGTGTTCGATCTCTAGGTGTGGCCTGAACGAGGTAAGGTGGAGTAAGTGTATAGTGCGTATAACTGCATGTCTGGTGCTCCAAGACCACCACGCCTGGGCGGCAGTGTCAACCTTTCAGAGGATACTCTCGGCTGGTTGCCCGCCCATGTGAGCGTAATCAGGTTGGATCACAATCGTTTAAAAAATTGCCCGTAAGGGGGATTGGTATCTTTACAAAGAGGTACAAGAACTTCAGCAGAATGACCATCTTAGTGAGGGCTATGCGCCTGCCAGTGACAGTGGAAGTTTGATCCACAGTTGAATTTGGGTTTCCAACCAGTCCATAGCACAGCCATAGTTCACATTCCAGACTTCTTCTGGGTCTCTGCTTACCCATACACCCAGATACTTGACTGGTTCTGTTGCCCATTTCAGGGGATGTTCATTTGCTTAGGGTTTCGTGGCATCTGTCAATGGAAAGAGGATCGACTTTGACCAGTTGATCTGGATGCCCGAGTATCTGCCGTAGCGGATCACATCACGTATCACTGGTTCCAAGTTCTTTTTTGTGTCACGTACATATAGTGCCATATAATCGGTGTACATGGATACAATGAGGCCATGGGTTGTGAAGCCGATGCCCCGATCTTTGTGACGCTGACTCAGTCTGGCCGCCAGCGGCTCCATAGCTATAGCAAATAGGAGCGGGGATACAGGGCATCCCTGTCTGTTGGCACGAGTAATGTTTATCGGTTCAGAGACACCGCCGTTTAGCTTAATTTATGCCGTATGGAGGGTATATAAAAGTTGAATTTTCTAGGTAAATTCGTAGCTTAGCCGAAACAGGCCAAGCAGCGAAAAGAGAAAGGACCACTCCAGAGTGTCAATAGCTTTGGTGGCAACCAATAATGCAGACACCGCCGGTATAACGGGGTGTATGTGATGCATAGTCGCAAAAATAGTTCGGAGGTTGTACGATGTGGCACTCCCGGGGATGAAGCCCGACTGGTCCGAGCGGACAATCAATGGCAAAAGGGGCAGTAGGAGGTTCGCCCCTGCACTTTCGCATAAATCTTATTGTCGATATTGATTAATGACTGGGGGCAGTATGATTTGCATAGTTCAGGAGGTTTGTCTGGCTTTAGGATGGTCACATTCACCGCTACCCTTATCGAGGATGGAAGTTGTCCCACCGTCATTGACTTATGGTACATTTCTATAAGGTGCAGGATGAGTAAGGAGGCATATTCCTTATAGAAAGCCAGTGTTAATCCATCTAGTCCGGAGCCTTGTCTGCCAGCAGACCGGCAATGACCTGGAAAATCTCTTCTGGTGTGATCAGAGCGTATAGGTAATCTCTATGCCCTTGGTCTAGCCACAATAGCTGAATAGCATCGAAAAAACTCCCACAGTGACATCAGTTCATCTTCTATTCCAGCAGTATACAATTTGGCATAGAAAGAGGACATTACCTCCGGTAGTTTCGATGGAGAGGTGATCAGCTGGGAGGCATCCCCCCTTAGTTCAGCAACATATGTTTAAGCATGGAGTTTGCGCAGCATACCAGCTAGCATCCTCCCCGGGGGGGTCCCCCTATCCATATAGTCATGCTCAAGCCTCTCTGCCCTGGTAGTGCATTTCCCTATCGGCCTCCTCCCCGTAGATTGGGAGTTTCTCTCTAATGTCGGATAATATGGTGGGATCAGGGATTCTGAAATAGCCCTGTTCTAAATTTCAGATTTCCATTTCCAGCCTGCGCAGAGTGCCTTGCAACGACCGTAACACTCCGGATTGCTGTGTGATGCAGACGCCGCGTGTGACCGCCTTGAATGCCTCCCACAACGTGGAGGGTGACTCAACTGACCAAGTCTTCCAAGCAAAATAGTCAGGGATTGCTGCGCGAATATGCTCCTTGAAGGCTGCATCGTGCAATGTGTTCATGGGGAGCTGCCAGGTAAAGGCGAGTGGGGTGGTCGGTGGGATTTGAAGTGTTAGCAGCACCAGTGCATGATCTGAGAGTGTGTGTGGGAGGTGTGTGATCTCTGTAGTCCCTGTGAGGGCATCTCTAGAAGCCAGTAGTCAACACGTGACCACGAGCAATAGTAAGAGGAGAAACATGTTTTCTCCTGGGCAGTCGGATGAGTAGGCTGCCACGCATCAGTAAGTAAGTTATCCGATAATAATGCGTTGAGTGCTCCGGCTACCAGCTGGTTTAATCGCCGCACTCCGGACTGGTCCAGTGCCTCTCCAGCACTATGTTAAAGTCTCCCCCCCACAGCACCGTCCACGGGCCATAGTTTGCTGTCTGTCAACATACTTCCAGAAAAAACTCCAGGTCCTCTATATTTGGCCAGTATACTGCTATCAATGCCATTGGTTGTTTGTATAATGTGCCGGTCACAATTATATATCTGCCTTCCTAGTCAGTATGAGAGTGTGTCGTGTGCCATGATATCCCTTTCCTGATCAGCAGCGAGACTCCCCAGCTATAATTTGAATATACTCAGGAGTGTGTCTCGCCCCACCAATGAGCTTGCAGTCAAGTGAGGGTGCCAGCAGTCAGATGCGTCTCCTGCAGAAGACATATATCAACTTTCTGCCTTGCCAGGTAGGCGTGTACTAGTCAGCATTTGCAGTAATCATTTAAGACTCTTATATTCCAGGCCAGACAATTAACACTAACCATCGCGGCAAGGTGCAGATATACTCGTTAATGTCAGTCTGATCATGTGTCCAGGAGCTTTTGGAATCAGTGTCTTATATGCATCCAGTGAATGTACAGAAGGAATGGACAATGTCGGGGTAAATCTCATAATCTGTTCGTCGTCCGATATAGTCAACCTTGTGTGACCCATCCCCCCACTCCTCCTCCCTCCCCAACATCTCACAACATTAGAAACTGCACAGTGGTCAAACTCCTGCCCACCCACTCCAACCCCCCAATCAGGTTGAGATAACATCCCCCCATGCTTCTCAAATCCCAAGCACCCAATCATCACAGTGAAATATGGAATTATCCCATGAGGCCATGGGTTCTCCGTGGACAACCCTTTCACAAGGACCAGGGTGGCCGAATGAAGGATAAAGAGGAATAAGATGTCATGTGTTTGTTTACAATCCCCTGATACTGTCCATTTCTTGTCGTTCATTGTATCACAAGCATAGCTGCCTCAACACTTTAGTCTCTTTCCCCGCAGTCTAAGGGCAATCTCTTAAGGTATAGTGTCAGACGCAATCAGTCATTATCACTAGTGCGGCCTTCCTCAGACAAGCGGGGGTATTAAGATGAGGCACGCCTGTTTTTGCCAATTTGCTTAGCTAGTTTCAACACAGCCGCCGGGTCTGTGAATATTTGCGTTTTGCCTTGATGTCAGATTCTAAGCTTGGCCAGATACAGCAAGGCATATTTCACTTCGAGTTGCTGGAGCGCTCGTTTTGCTGGCAGGAACTCCCGCCTTGCAGCTTGCACCGCCAAAGCAAAATCTGGGTTAAATAAAGGATATTTCCCTGGTGGTGCACCTCTCCTCATTCCCTTGTGCGGCTGAGGATTATGTCTTGGTATCGACAGTTCAAGAGGCGGGCTATTATAGGGTGGGCCGGGGCACCAGGCGGTGGTCCGAGCCCAAGGGTTCGGTGCGGCTGATAAATCGCTACCGAACAGCTCGCGCCACAGGTCCTCAATGTAGTCTTCCATCTTAGAGATAGCCGTAGATTCTGGAATTCCAGTAATACAGAGATTATTCCTGCGAGAGAGTGATTCCAAGTCCTCATGTTTAGCCTTTATTATCTCAAGTACTTTGTTCATTTTTAGCAGCTTCTGTTTATCCTCTGCTTGTTGATCCTCGGTGTCTGATATTCTTGTTTCCATTCGCGTTATGCGCTTGTCTTGTGTATTCACCCGTTGCTTAGCCTGGTCTAGCCGGGCTGTGAGGAGGTCTAGCTTGTTATCAATGGTTTTTAGGCTGTAGTGAGCGGATGTCTTTGTCTGGGGTTGCTGTGTCTGCTGTTTGCGTGGTCTGCCCCTCTCTGTCTTGGGAGGCCTCACCCAGCCATATGTGGTGACATCTGTCAAATGTGAGCTTGGGCTGCTTAGCATCAGGCTTGTCTATTTTCCCCCCTTTCGAGTTCCTCTCCTGCTGGGGACCCCCTTAGTTACTGACAGTGTCTGTGCAGGTACTGAGCAGGGGGCATCGCTGCGTCCCTAGTAGTGCCAGAGGACAATCTCCACTTCCGGCTTTATTTGGGGGGCCAGCTACTCGTGGGCTATGGAGCCTTCCCTCCGAGTTGTTGCCGCCCATCGGGATAATTTTAAGGTAGGCCCGTTATATTGCGAGGGGGGGCACCGGCCCGAGAGTTGCTGCTCGCCGTGCTGTAGTGGGCTTTTGCAGGGCACCAAGCACTCACAAGGGCCCTCTCATCTCGTTGTGTCATGGGTGAGGGTGGGAGGGCAGCAAGAAGGGTGCTGTGGCATGGATCTTCCACTCACCACTGTGGTAACTCATTTGCCCTACCCCCAGTGCCCCAGTAGCAGCTGCTCCTACCTCCGTGCAGATCTTTTTGTCAGCCGTTTCTGGCCTCCTCTGTGTCTCACTGCGCTGCCGCCTCTAGATTTGTGATCTCAGTGGCAGCAGCATCTCTGTCGCTCCGGGCCTCAGCTTCTCAGGTGCGTCTCTCTCCCAAGCCGATCTGCGTCCGCTCGTCCCTCTGATCCCTCTGCAGGCTTCTTTCTGTGAGAGCAGAGGGAGCACCTGCCCAAGTTTTATTCCCCGCTGCTCTGTAGCGGGCCTTCACAGGGCTCCAAGTGCTCACGGGGGCCCTCGCATCTTGTTGTGTGTTGGGTGAGGGTGGGGGGGTACCGGCACGGCATGGATCTTCCACGCGCCGCTGTACTATCTCACTTGCCCGGCCCCCTGCACCCGCACAGCAGCTGCTCCTACCTCCGTGCAGATCCTTCTGTCAGCCATTGCTAGACTCATCTGTGTCTCACTGCGATGTCGCCCCTAGGATGCATGACCTCGATGGTAGCAGCACCTCCGTCGCTCTGGGCCTCTGCTTCTCAGGCGTGCCTCCCGCCCAAGCCAGTCTGCGTCCGCTCACCCCTCGGATCACTCTGGGGCCTTCTCTCGGGTGTCTTGTGGCCTTCTCTCACCTGGCGCGGTTTAGGAGCCTGCCTGGCTGCTTCATTGCCGAGGGGAAATCATCTCACCGGTTTGCCCCAGTTGGGCCCCTTCTTCCCAGTCGCCCTCTCGCCCCTCGTTCGCTCGTCTCTCAGGCAGGCCGCTTGTTAGGCTGCTTCCTCCCGTTGGCTTCAAATGGTGCAACAGCGTTTGTTGGGTCGATGTTGGGTGCCGGATGAAACCAGCAGCCCTGGACTACACAGAGATTACCAATCTCCTTTGTCAGCATGTTTTTGTGCCCTCAGATCGCCGGATTATGTCGGATTTCATCACTCGCCTGGCATTGCCCACTCAAGGTGCGGCCATCTTGCAGCCAGGTGAAGCCACGCCCCCGAACTCTACATCTATACATATGATATATGGCTCTGGTTGGTATCCAGAGAATGAGAGTGTGCTGGGTGTGAAACCTTACTACAGTGTTTCTATATTACAATAGTATCTGTATTTGTAGAAAGAAATGCACAGATCTAAATAAATACATATAATCAATATATACATGTTTACATACACAAGCATATGCTGTACATTTGTGTCTTGAATATGGTTGTGTTATGCGGTTCCTCCGGATCAAGTAGGCCTGTGTATCTGGGCAATTTAACCATCAGAATATGGGGGCTGAGTCCACACATATCATCAGAGTATGTTGGCCTAACTCTTTGTTAGCTCACAGTGCGCCATCTGTGCCACCTGGATCTCTAAGCAAGCTTACAGGGTACCAGATGGTATCTGCATCCTCAGAACATGACCACTCTAATTCCCCAAGAAAGTGGTAGAAGCAGATCAACCCTTTCATTGTTACGCAGGCATGCCCAGAGGGAGGCACAAGAAAGATACAAATTGGCTTTTCAAACATTTATTGAAGCAATTATATTCTTGTGTAGAAAGCGTGAGCTGCAATTATTAGTAGGATGAAAAAGGCATTGTAACCAGCACTACAAGAATGGTGAAAAAGATAAACAGTTCACCATTATAACAATATTGTGTGATTACATGAATTTATGATGCTATATTAGACATACCTAATACTACCTACATTATCAAGAACATAGTGGGAGTACCCTCTGTCAGATCCTGTGGGACAACCCAACCCCCATACCTGTATGTGATGTAGCAGGAAGCCGATCTGGTATAGAGCCACTGTCCTGGTCCTGTCCTGGTCATTGTCCTTTGCAAGATTGAGATTAGAGTCATCAGGGCTGCATCTCAGGCACAGCATTCCAGAATAATTTCAGCCAAGGTACTCCTCTGCCAAGTTTGGCTCAGATGTGATTTATATAATAAAAGCACTGTTCCAATTGCACTGTGTCAGAGGTGCAGCGCTGACATGATTGTTTGTCTGTCAACTCAGTGCTTTCTCCAATTGGACAACCAAATGCAATATTATCACGTTCCAGTGTTCCTTATCCTTGGACAGAGTGTACGAACTACATGATGAATGCTTACTAAGAAATATGCTGCAAGCAGAAACATTTCAATGTATGTTATCATGTAAGTGCAAGGCATGTAAAAGTCACATTTTGGAAAAAGATGTCAACTTTAGACGTGTGACTAAAATAGAGACTTGTGCACGGGCCCTGTTGAACCTTACAACAGTAGTCATATAGGAAAGAGTCAACTTTTGACTAGTCTACTGAAGATAAGATAGTTATCAGTAGATTTTATGTTTGGAGGTAATGAATTCCATAGTTTGCCTGCTTCAACAGAGAAAGATGTACCACCCATTTTTTTTTCTCGTAAGCTGTTATTTTGAGGGGGGGTGCCTATCTGGAGCAGAGGTTCCTTTTTTGTATGTATTTCGTGATTTTATTCCTGATAAAAAGTGGTCCTGTTCCAATTATTGCTTGTGGGTGATACAAACCAGCTTGAAGGTGAATCTTCTGGCAACCATTAACCAATGTAGGGACCTCAAGGAAGGGGACATGTAGACTTGTGGCTTTACATGTAGGAGTAGCCTGACAGCAGAGTTCTGAATTTGTTGTAGTCTTTTCATAGTTAATAAAGATGATCCATGCTGGAGGCCATTGGGGTAATCAAGTTTAAACAGTACAAGAGAGATAGTAGCTTGGACCTTGTGTGGAAATCCTAGGTGGGGAAGATCCGTCACATAGTTTTTATACTAATTAAGCTTGATCTTGCTAACTTATCCACTTGGGCATTCATTGATAGTTTAGAGTCTATGGTAATTCCAAGGTTTTCTACTTCCATGAATACTTTAAGAGATGATCCCAGATCGTCAGGCCAGGCACAGAGTTGGTCATAATGTTTCCAATCACCACATTTGAGCATTTCAGTTCTGGACAAATTCAGTTTGAGCTGGCTCAATATCATCAACTGATCAATGGCTCAGAGGTACCTAAAGATTTTTAAGTTTTCAATGTCTTTGGGGCTTTCCAGTTTAAGAAGTATTTGTATGTCATGTGCGTAGCTATAGCATGTGAGCTGAAATTCATTGATCATCGCCAGTAATGACTTCACGTAATCTTTGCGTAGATGTTGGAAAGCATGTGTGAGATGCTAAAAAATGTATAGTATATGCTTATATATACATACACACAGTGGTCTACCCACCAAATTTAATTGCAGGCAGGCCTTAAGCATGGCCACGACGGAGACTACTTTGTCTCCACCATAGACAAACTTTTTCAAAGGACCTATTTAGTAAGGGTCGTTGGAAAAATGGCTACATTTCTGTCAAACCAATTTTGATGGCAGACAGGTTTTACCTTGCGGTAAGGGACAGTAAAACCATTCTAATGCAACCTCGCCATAGAGAGAAGCTTCCAATGGCGACAGAAGCATTACTTTTTTTCTTTTCAAAAAGAAAATCCCATTTTTGGATTCTCTATTTGAAAAGAAAAAAGAATACTGTTTGCTGCAGGGCTGCGTCCTTCCGACACAGCTCTGCTGTCATGTGTCCCGGTTAGGTCTAGAATAAAACATTGCCATTTTACATGAGCACAGGGCTTTCCCAAAGTTGCCTTCACTTGTCAGATTGACTTTTGACACACATTTGCATTTGTGACACTTTGGGTTAGTTTCTTGGAAACACCGACCTTGGTTACACGAGTCAACTTTGCAAGAACGCTACCCTATTGGCCTGACACTATGTACAAGAGCTGTACAAGAGCTACACGTACGTTGTGCCCAGGTTTATTAATCTCCTCTTTTGAGAGGAATTCACTCAAGGGTGCAATATTCTTCTGCCCGAAAAGTATTGGCTATCTGATTTCGTAATGGATTGCCCAATGTGGAAACAGTAAATTTCCTAGCTTTCTCAGACATCGTTCCAGAATCAATTAAACATTCATATGCCAAGGAGTGGGCTCTAGCACTAGCTGCTGTGTTATACAGCCACAACTTGGGGTGGGATGAAGGTTCACCTTATCATGACATTCCATTGAGGATGACCCCATAACGTCAAAGACAATATGCAATAAAAAATTAAGGCAAACAACAAGGTAGGGAAATCCTAGAACTACTTTAATATGAAGGTGCAATAGAAAGATGCACCTCGTCAATGAATAATCCTTTGTTTCCAGTCATGAAACCAGATCATTCATATCGTCTAGAATTAGATTACTGACATTTAAATTCAGCTACTTGCACATTTGTAATACAAAACGCACACAGGGCAGCACTAATGAATAACATCGTGCGGAAGAAATACAAAATAACA
Source organism: Calotriton arnoldi (assembly GCA_963921515.1). Classification (NCBI taxonomy): domain Eukaryota; kingdom Metazoa; phylum Chordata; class Amphibia; order Caudata; family Salamandridae; genus Calotriton; species Calotriton arnoldi. The sequence goes on along the minus strand of CAWUFW010003915.1, from coordinate 289,666 downwards.
ATAGATATCTCAAATGGATTTTACTGCCAAAATATAGCACCTGGAAGCAGATATTTGACAGCATTCAGTGTGCTAGGTTCTCAAAAACAATTCTGTGGTTTGCCCCAAGGTTATCAAAATAGCCCTGGGCTGTTTTCAGCCAGAGTTACAGAACTACTTGAAAAGTTTGATGATCAGGTATTGTCCTATGTCGATAACATATATTATAGATAATGACCTTATGGAACATTTGTCCAGAGTAGACCGCATAATCCTGGGGTTTGCTCACATGGGCTATAAATTTAATTTAAAAAGATCTACAATCACCCACCTCAGTGTCCTATTTCTGGGACATGAGTTGTCAAGGGGGACAAAAATGTGTGTTGCTTCAGCCTCCAATTACTTTAAACAGATTACAATTCATTGAAACAAAGGGTCTACCCCGAGCACACAATAGTTCGATGTTTTTAAATTCAATATAAATGAAAAAGTCCTTATGTTCTAATCCAAGTTCCAATTCTTTTATTCAAGTATCCAATGTTCGAAATTCAGTCAGGTAATATTTCCAAGACACAGCTTGATGCAATGGTACAATCTCATAAAACAGCCAACACGTGTTTCGTCATGTGTCGTAACACACATATGACTTCTTCAGGGCTGTAATCCCAAGAAAACAAATAATTACTTCACCATTCTGACACAGAAAAACTTTATCCAGCACCCGTGAGTAATACTTGAGGAGTGTCCATCACCAAGGGTAAGGAAAGTAAATCCAGAAGAGAGCGGAACCAACATCGCACCGAGTTTGTGATGAATGAAGAAAGAAAGTCCAAAGAGGAAAATCAAAAGCTATAAAGTAACCAAGTCTCAGAACCCATAAGCAGTCTGTAAATCTTCACCTGATATATGCTCACCTTTAGCATGCATTTGAAATAGCTGACACACGTTGTGCTGAACATATGATAATTTGTTTTAAGTCCCCAGAACTATGAGTGAATTACATCACTCTAAGATGGCGGATGCGCATTTGTTGGTTAACGTGTGATGTTCCATCACATGACTTAGTAGTGTGTATAAAATACCACTCTAAGATGGCGCCCATGTAGTAATTATTTGTTTTCTTGGGTTTACAGCCCTGAAGAAGTCATATGTGTGTTACGACACATGACGAAACACGTGTTGGCTGCTTTATGAGATTGTACCATTGCATCAAGCTGTGTCTTGGAAATATTACCTGATTGATTTTCAAACATTGGATACTTGAATAAAAGAATTGGAACTTGGATCAGAACATAAGGACTTTTTCATTTATATTGGATTGAAAAACATCAAACTATTGTGTGCTCGGGGTAGACCCTTTGTTTCAGTTTTATCCCCTCTGCTGTGGGGATTTATGAGGTTGAATTGGTAGCGAACCCCTCTCCCCTTGGAGCACCAACCTTTACTAATTCTTGTACCTTTACACTGCCCGATACTATAGTTGAGCGCCCGGTCCCTTGGTTTATTGCCTGGTTACCAATCAGTATAATCAATCAGATTACAATTCATATTTGGATTTCTAAATTTTGGCAGAACATATATTTCAGATTACGCAGAACAGGTTAAACCATTCTAGGACTTGATATATTCTGATTTCTCACGCACTCACTGGACACAGGAACATACAGAAGTTCTACGTTACGTGCAAGCTGACATGATAGCTTCCAAACACCTACATATACATGTTAACACAACAAACTTGGTGGTCCGTGTAATTGTGAGTACATCAGGGTACACATGAAGGTGACACAGTACCAATAGCATATTAATTGCTTTTATATACCAATGCGAAAATGCATTTTGCCCCTACTGAAAAAATACTGACAGCAGTACAGACTGCTGTAGTGAGAGAGCGGACCCTGGCTCAAGGGGAAACGCATTATCGTCGTGACCCTGGTACCGACCCTAGAGGAGGTCACCAGAGCAAGCATTCCACATGCTAAAGCTCTAAATCCATGATGGATTCGATGGGCTAACTCACTCACTGCAACAGATATAGATTAAAGATTTGATTCTACGCTACAAACAAGCCTTTCTGTAGTACGAACAAGAATATCTTCTGCCTAATTCAAATAATGCCTCTAGATCGCTATGACTACATCATTTACACTGACAGTTCTGCTCAGCCTGCCGTAGGGACGAAGCACCAATACTCAGCGGCATACGCAATAGTGAAAGGGCATATGCATGATTTAGAATTCCATCCTGAGAAAACCTGCACACAGTCAATAGGTGATTGCACAGCATAGCTGGCAAAATTATAGGTTTTAGTACTTCCCCACATTTATATTGTGTGATTAGTATTTTTGTGTGCAATCATATAATGAATATCTACATTATTAGAGCCAGAATGCTATCCCTGGGCTCATGTCATTCACACACTGAGTAATCAACGTGTTGGCATTCATTTTGAAGGGAATTCCATGGCTGATGATGCCGCAAAAAGCGACAGTTCACACTGCAGCGGTTGCTGCAATCACACGTTCTAGTACGAGGAAAGACAGAGACATCATGGTGGCCATCAATGCTGCTCGCAATGAAACACATCTGCCGAAAGGCTTTCCACTCAATTACTCCTACAAGTTAGATGCACAAAACACACTTCATGCTCAGCTTTCAGGAGTGGGAGATAGATTATTACCAAACAGTGACCGCAGACTGGGGTTAATTCTAGCTGCACATGAGGGTCTGGCTTCTGCACATGCAGCAGTGACTGTAATTTCATTATTGCAGCAACGCTATTGGTGGCCAAGTCTTTACAAACAGACCAAGGACTTTGTCCTTAGATGTTGTGACATCAGCCAGAAGATGAAGGGTTCCATCGTGGGGCGTCCACCACAGACACCTCTACTGATTTCAAAGAAGCCATTGGCTTTCATGTACTTGGACCACTGCGTCCCCCTATCATCAGACAGGGCTTACAAGTATATATTGGTTGCAATGGATTCCTGCTCTTGATTCCTTTGGGTCTGGCCACAGCGATTGGCTGATACCCAAACTGTTATAAAGGATCTGCTAGTCTTTGTCGGGAAACATGCAGTTGGCTCGTTACATTCCATAAGGGTCCAGTGTTTAGCTCTAGGGCTTACAAAGAGGCCATGGGAATTTTGGCTGTGACCCTGCGCTTCTCGTCTCCCTACCATCCCGAGGGAAACGTGATAGTGGAGAGGAAAAATTGTGACTTAACGCAATATTTAGCAGCAAGGGTCCTAGGCTCAGGTCGCAGTTGAGTCCATCACCTATATGGGGTCAAATGGCTTTAAATAACATGCCAAGAAAATCCCCGGTTGGTTGGACTCCCTATGAAATCCTGTTTGGGGATAAGATGTGGGTCCTGACCTTGACATTGCCAGTGCAGTGGTTGTGGAAACACCATTTGACATCAATGAATGTTTGGCTGTTTTACAGGAACTGAATGATTTGTGGGATGAACACAGCAACATTTAAGTAAAATGCACCACCACTGGAGAAGTGAAGGTATTTCTGGCAAGGCCTGGCTGGATCCGAAAGGTTGGAGATCTGGTCAGAGAAAAGATTGTGGACAAGAAAGATTTCAGGCCATCATACAGAGCGCCTGTGCCTGTCCTGGCTGTTGAAGGCACAAGAACTCTACTACATTTGCCCCTTGCTGGCCGTCGAGACAAGAGGTTTGTCTCTATTGACCTGATCAAACCACACAATGTGACCAATTTTCAACAGTAAGCCATGTGGACTCCTTGTTGGCTACCACTGTATGGCTTAACTGCGTGCAGCCCGTGTTCCGCTGTGTCCTGTGCACTTACGAGTGTGCCCTGGACTTGTGCTTGGGGTTGCAATTGGTTGAACCTTCAGACATACACATGCTAATAGTCCCACTAAAGGCCCATTTCTATAACTGTCCCTTGTGGATTCCATTGCTCCTGAACCCATTCTGCGAGCCTCCCTGAGTTGCTTTTGCACCTGGTGGATTGAACCTTGGCTCTGGCTCAACGGAACACAACTGGCTGATTCTGCTCCAGCAGCGGCTGCTGTGGGGGTGGATGGGAACATACTTGCTCTATCAATCTGCTCCGAGGAGTTCCTCCGGGATCAGCATCTGCGGACACTGGGAACAGAAATGCTTTGTCTACCACTCGGAACACATAAACATCTGGCCCTTCCTTTTGGTGGGAACTTTTTATTTCAGCTTGATTTTAATATACAAAATTGATTTTAAATTGACCATTTTTTTTTATAGCTTTTATAATTTTTAATTTTGGCTTTCTGTTTGCTTTTGGTCTCCAAATAGCATGAATGCCTGTTTTACGTGCTTTTTATCAACATTTTAATGTATAATTTTTAGCATTTACCTTTACATATGCTGTTGCATTTTTAGGATCAGGTTTTTGCTTTAGACAGCTTCTTAGTTGACTTATGTCCTAGGAGTGGGTGTCATGTGTCCCGGTTAGGCCTAGAAGGAAACGTTACCATTTTAAATGAACACAGGGCTTTCCTAAAGTTGCCTTCACTTGTCCCATCAACTGTTGACACACATTTGCATTCGTGACACTTTGAGTTAGTTTCTTGGAAACACCGACATTGCGTACACGAGTCAACTTCACAAGAACACTTTTATATTGCCCTGATATTATGCACAAGGCCAACACATATGTTGTGCAAATGTGTTTATTATTTTCATCCATATGGTGACACAGCTATCTGTAGCACACAAACTATGGCAGCCTGATCACAGTCTCAGCCCAAGGCAAGGATGCCTTTATCTATAAATTAACATCTGTTTCTGGGTATAGTCAGAGGAGGCACTTCTGCTGACATTGAGAAGTCTCTACAGGCTGATGCTTTTACCCATCAGCTGACTAACATCTCTATAAGGGGTGTCCAGTTCGTGACCAAGACAGGGTCCTACATTTGTCCCCACTAGGTAGTGGGGTTGGATCATCCAGTAAGGGGATCCTTGGCAGAGCATATGCATATACCCTAGACATGCAGGTTAGGGTTCGCATAGTAGAAGTACACCAGATTGTTCTATTATTTCATATGCTTGCATATATACGTTGGTTCAACACAACGGTGGAACTTTTTGTATTGTTTACTGCCTTGATACTTCTTATAACTTTCATCTGATTCTGTCTACTGATCATTGCAGCACATATATTCTATACAAGAATCATGTTGGTTCAATAAACATTGAAAACATCCCTTTGTGCAGTCTTTGTATCTTTCTCTAAGCAAAAGAGAACACGAGTGTATGAGCATACGGTTCTAGATCTGTCACCTATATTCCTGATGGAACAGGGTTGTCATGTTCAGTGGTTGCCAGAACTATTCACTCCATGTCTAGGTTAGGGGAGGCTTTACTGGTACTGTGAGCTAGATGGTCTATAGGACAACATATCCTGCAGGGGTGAATGGAATTAGTCTGGCAGCATCCCAAAGTCTATGTCGTCCACAAGCATGGAGTTCCTACTCATTAGTGGAAACTACAGAAAACTGCAGCATACAGTAAAATGCATTGACAGTAACCGCCGTGACAGCGGTTCCTGCCGATGACTTTATAAATGAGCACCTCCTTGGCGGTCATTTATAAATTAGGTGGGCGGCCTCTCCACCATGGGTATGGTGAAACTTACTCCGTCCCTATGGCAGAATGTCAGGCCACCCAACTAATTATAAATCAGGCCCCAAGTCCAGATATAGAAATCTTCAGTGAGACTTTGCCCAACATCTTCCTGACAATGATGATCTGTGACTGGGGGTGGAGTGTCTGAAAAGTTTCAGTGCTCCGTCCATCATCTCCTTGTGTTTGCTTTGTTCTCCCTAAGTTGACAGGGTATGCCCAGATGCGGGTCCCTTGCTCACTTTGCCACTGGATTCAAGCTAGCCTGGCTGATGAGGGGTGTTACCCCAAAACCGGTCCCAGGATGCTTGTTTCTGGTCCAGGGAAGACCTGGCTTTGCAGTTCGGGCTGGACTGTTCCAATGAGGCACAGGGTCAAGACTGATTTGCATATGGCTGGGCCTGAACTGGGGTGGCGAAGTGAGCTAAAGAACGATGATGGATTCAGCCCAGATCTGTGACTGGGGGTGATTGTCTGAAAAGTTTCAGCGCTTCGTCCATCATCTTCTTGTATTTGCTTTGTAAATTACTCCGTCCCCATAGTGGAATGTCAGGCCACCCAACTAATTATGAAACAGGCCCCAAGTCCAGACATAGAAATCTTCACTGAGACTTTGCCCAACAGCTTCCTGACGATGACGCTCCCTCCTTGGCCATCGCTTGCAGCCTTCCCCCATTGCACTTTACCCTCTCAGATGTACCAGTGATGGCACTTTGATCTTTTCCGAGCTTGTTTTTACTAAAAACTTAAAAAATGTATAACTTAATTTCTACTAATTGGATTTTTGCTGTTTTTGTGTCAAATACTTTATAAAAATGTACTCTATATTTCTGAATTGGTATAAAGTTTTTCTTGTGTTGTGTTTTTACATTATTACTGTTTTTGTGCTGCATAAATAATTTACACATTGCCACTAAGTTAAGCCTGACTGTTTCTTGTGCTAAGCTACCCCAGGTTAAACACAGGCAAACTTTGTGTCTTTTTGTGGTTCACCCTGCCGGGGATTGTGGCTGTTGCTTCACCCGGATTCACATCCCATGTCACCCAACATCCCAATTTCTCACAACTCTAATCCCTTTTCTGGAAACAGCTTCCCCTCCTGCTGTGGGCTGAAATAATTGTGAGACCCTCCAGGATGAAAATATTTCTATTGCTGGTGACCCCATTTGGAATGTTGTAATGAAAGAGGAGGCTGTTGCTAAAGTCTGTATGATACCATCTGTTCCAGCTCCTCTCAAATGGCTCCTTCCAGCAAAGTGGTCAATATTTGCACTACAAAAAAGCCTTCCTGACATCAGGCATGACTGAATAGTTCTACATGTGCTAGAGCTTCACACCAAATTGGGATGCTATTTACAGTCACTATGGGAAAGGTAGTCAATAGACCTATTTCCTTTCGATTTTTACTTCAAGCAACACAAAGTGCTCTTTTTAAATGTTACTTGTTGATTACAGATGCCAAAATCCTACTTTCACCATTGAAATAGACTTTTGCTAAACATGGAAAGTGTCTTTCAAGCAAGTCTCTATAATATCGCAGGTTGAATTGTCAAAATAGAAATGTTCTCAATTATACCTACTCAGGCAAAATGTAAATTGGCTTAAAGAGTGAGAAACAGCTGTGGGAACACACTTTAATCACTAATTAGTTTGTCACACTATTACACATTAAGCCCTCATTCCCGTAGACTAAAAGGGCACACTTAGGGTATGTACATTTGCTGGTGTATGCAGACCATTCTTCTTGAAGCTGGCATTGTGGCTTCAATGCTCAACAATGTCTCTTTTTATAGATTAAACACCAGCATACTACTTTGTTTGCTGTTACTCATGATTTGTATTTGGTTAGTGATTCTCTTCCATTTAAAGGGTTTTGGCAAGTCACCTGGATTTAGGGATGCCAACTAGACCCAAACTTCGGGTGGCTAACACTCCTAGCCAGGACCGACTTTAGCCCTGATGGCGCCCAGTGCAACAATCTTTTTTGGCACCCTCCCTAATGCCCTCCTTATCCATGGATTCCCTCACTACCACCCTCCAACAGTGCCCCTCATTTCTCCATAGTCCGTCTTTAACATACATTTCATTTTTTTTAAGCGCTACTCATAGTCCATTCACACTCAAGTCTGTGATCTACATGGTACACATTCTTTGCAGCAGGCACATTAACCCTCTGCGCTACTTCATAATGAGTCTACACTGCCACTAGACAAAAGTCCGCTCTCTCACAAGTAGAAACATTAATCACCAAAGTTATATTGACATTTTTATGATCGTAAGACAGGTTAGTGGGATATGTAAATGTTGATTCTTGAACCGGACACCACTAAACGCCTCTGGGAGATACATATCCCACTTTCCTGTCTTACGATTATTTTGCTTGCTTACATAAGGATTAACCTCAAAGAACATATGGTCTATGTCTTTCACTTATCAAGCCCTGAAAAAGTCCCAAGAGGGACGAAACGCGTCGGCTGTCTTGTCAAAAGCGTGCTGTGATTTTAAAAGAATTTCTATGGATTAAAAGAATATAAGGAACCGTTTTCTACAGCAAAAACGCTGACTAACGTTTTTCATTTGGGAAGATATTTCTTCATTGCTTTGTGATGGACTATGGACACTAACATCCTTTCACTAATCAATTATTTGTTCTTTTAAGCACAGGGCCATTTCTGTTCAAATATATTATTAGTGCCCTTGTCCATAAGGCAAGAATAACCTCCAGTATACCAGACCAACAGCACACTTGCAAACATAACATACACTTGCATGCATAACATACAAAACTCACACGCAAACACATATTCTCTCTCTCTCACAAACATACACACATTCTCTCACACACTCATTCTCAACATATATCTTGCATTCTTTTGTACATGTGTACTCTGTGACACTCACACTCAGACACACTGCCACTCACATTTCCATTAGTCAATCTGCTATTATTTTATTAGAAAAACTTGCCTTGCTGCTTCTGCTATACCTGCCTTGCCTCTTAGTGAAGCATAAAAAAACCATATACTCTATATGCTGTTCAAAAGCAATAATATATTGCCTTGTCGATGTTTGTTACAAGTACGATGTGAATGAAAAGTGCACTTCCTTAAAATGTATATATTGGGGATATACTTGGTTTCACATGTGGATCAAGCAGTTACAGGTTTGGAAATTAACTAATCCACTTTCTAACATATAATATCACAGCATCCAACTGATCTTATGAAATGCTTTACCTCTTCAGCAACCATGGATTTTATTCCGTAACACTTTGCATTTTGGGATTTTCAGACCCAACTTACAATGTTAAAAATAAACTACATTTCCAGGAATTAAGTATTGTGGTGAATGAAAAGCCAGGACTGGCTGAAGGTGTCACACAATCCTGAATTCAGCACGATACCTCAAAGCCTCAGCCCAATTCTTTCGCCTTGTGTCATCCCATATTCTCAGTCCACTCTCCCCTCTTGTACCAGCCCTGTTGTAGCAGATGGAATTAAGTAGGCATCTAGTACTATGGAAAGAGCAGGTATTCTGTAAGTGCCTTTGTAGAAATATGTGTATATTCATGAGAGTTGTGTAGTTTTTATATGTGCACACTAAGAGATGTGCTCATGCAAGTGCTGGATGATGGTGAATAGTATGGGTGAGTGCAGGCTGAGAGGTGTGTCCTTGTGAGTGTAGGGTGACAGGAGAGAGTGCAGGGTCAGTGGTGTGACTCCAGGGTAAGTGGTGTGCTTTTTTGCATGGTGTGAGTGCAGGGTGTGTGCTGTGCCTATGTTATTGTAGGATAAATTGTGTGAGTGACAGGAGTGCCTATGTGAGTGCACAGTGAGCGATGCAACAGTGTGAGAGTAGGGTGAGAATGGTGACTGCAGGGTGAGTGATGTGGCCATATGAGTTTGGGAACAGGTGAAAGTGCAGAGCGTAACAAATGAATGCATAGTTAGTGATGTGCTTGTTTGAGTGAGATTGCAGAGTGAGCAGTGAGAGTGACATGTGAGTGAAGTGTCACATGAGTGCTGGGTGAGTAGTGTGCTTTTGTAACTGCAGGTTGAATACAGGGTGACATCAAAAAATAAAATGATGGACGGAGTGTTGAAACTTTTCAAACACTCACCACCAGTCACAGATATGGGTTTAATCCATCGTTATTTTGCTTGCCATGTCATCCCAGTTTAAACCCAGCCATATGTAAATCGGTCTTGACCCTGCTCCCCATGGGAACAGTCCTGCCCGAACTGTCAGCCATGTCCTCCCTGGACCAGAAACAAGCATCCTGGGAACTTAGCCACTTAGGGTGCACATAGCAACATCACAAAATAAAGTACAAGGTACATGCAGAGTACAGGGTGAACAGCACGAGTGCATGGTGAGTGGTGTGAGTGCAGTGTGATTGCTGTGAGTGCAGGGTGACCGATGTGCTCATGTGACCGCAGGGTAGTGGAGGGAGAACGTTGTGAGTTCATGTCAAGTGGCATGAGCGCAATGTGGTCGCTGTCAGTGCAGGGTGAGTGGTGTGCTAGTGTGAGTGCAGGGTAAGAGGAGGATGAACAGTGTGAGTGCAGGGTAACAATGAGTGCATGGTGAGCAGTGTGATTGCTGTGAGTGAAGGGTGAGCGGTGATAGTTACAGGTGAGTGGAGTGTCATGTGCATGAAGGGTGATCGGTGTGCTTGTGTGAGTGCAGGGTAGGAGGAGGGTGAATGGCTTGAGTGCATGGTGAGTAGTGTGAGTGCAAGGTGAGCATGAAACCGAAGGATGAGCGGTGAGAATGAGGAGTGAGTTGTCTGAATGCAGGATGCATTCACAGATACTTGGAGTAACTCAGCATGTTATTGTCAGCTGGTGTAGGGTTTCCTATATAAGTTCAATTATTGCTAATATGGCATCAATCAGGGATGGAGGTTGGAGGAAATAAATAATGTGCTGATCCTGCAACAAACTTTCCGTCTTGTGATTAGGGTTGCCAGCTCAGTATTTTGATGTCTCAGCCGGTACAAAAATAAGCAAAATCACCTAAAGCCATTAGTTTTAGCACTTATCTGTGCATACTTTAAACAGCAAATATAAATAGAGATAATTATAGGAAACAAAGACAGAAATGTCCCCCGACAAATGAATACATACAATTTTATTTACAGCCCTATTTAGTGGCAAGGCAAGGCCTTTGCAGGCTCTTTAAATGACAAATGGCCTGTGTTTTTCTTGTGGCATCCCTACTGGTGATATGCCTTTTCATGAAATGCATTCTCTCACTGTGGCAGAAAAAGTAACATTTAAAGGTAATGAATGAGGCAGAGTGGGGACCCAGGGAGTATGGGAACCAGTGAAACCAAACAAAGCCTTGTTAACCAGTTCACAAAAACATGTAAATGGTCTTTTAAAGACCTGTGAAAAACTCGGGTGTGGCGGAGATAAGACTCCAGACAATGCCCAGTCGATGCCACAGCAGCTCAAGCTCCAGCAGCCTGGGCTGTGACACATGACGGGGGAGCTCAACCCCCTTAAACTCTATGGGCATTGCACGACTTCCTGGATTGCTATTTTAGAAGAAAGTCAGGAGTGGCAGGTATATGATACTGAAATAACCACTTGTGCTTCATTATTACTGACCCAAACCCAATTGAGATAGTGGTGATATAGTGTTAATAATTTAAATATCTACAAATTGAGGTGTGGCTTTTCAACAAGAGTCATCCATTTCTTCCTTTTGTGTTGCCACCAAGCCACTGGCGGAGAAGAGGCAGCCCTGGCTGTTGTCTCATACTTCATATATTACTTCTGGAATATTTTCTGGTTTGGAGGAGCCAGGATCTACTTGGAGTGACTTCATCAAGTGTGGGCACTCTGAAAAGAATCTCAGTTTCAGAGGTCCAGTTTAAAAGGATGGAGCTGACGATAGAGGAGCTTGTTACTATTTCTGTCAATATTACTGTGGAAAGATGTCATTGTTTCCCCATCACCAATAAATCGTCTAGCTCAAGGAATTTTCAGGAGTAAAAAAAAAAACATGAAATGCGGTGATGCCTGCTCCAAAAAGTGTGCCTTGTTGCTGTAGTAATGTGTTGTTTCAACAATATATATATTTATTTTAGTTGATCTATACTATTCATCATATTCTCTTTGCTGAGTGTAAAAAGTATGGGCTGTGCAATAATGTGTAGTTGCTTTAGTCTTTGTGAAGCAATGTGGCAATAGACTGGTGCATTTGAAGAGCAGAGCATGGAACAGGAAGTGACACCAGACCTTCCTGTTTTGATAAATGACGTTCCTCTATAGCAGGTATTAATGTTTCAATCTGTAAACCACAAGGTGTTCTGTTCCTCACAGAGGAAAAAAGGGGGGGGGCTTAGCATAAACATCAAAACTGGGGGGATAGCTCCTATAAGGAGCAAGGGCCCTCACTCACCCCAAGGGTTATCATGCTTCATCATAAGGCAGCTACTCGTTAGGCCAGCGCTGCAATGCCCAACGGGCCCCGCAGGGTGGCTCTTTGCCGTAGATCTTTTACCTGTGATCTTGGCCGTTGATGAAGCGGGTGTGTGTGGGATGTGTGGTGTATATACAGAGGTGAGTAGAGTGTGGGGAATGTATACATTTAAAGATAACTATGGGAACCAGCTGAACCAACTTTATTTAGTGGGTTCCATGTCATGATTAAAAACCTATAGTACTTGCACAAAGAGATTCTAATAGTAATAATGTTTATTGCCCTTTTGTGTCTTAGAGATCCTAGCATTTCTTCAGAACCTAGAAACCCTACTAACTACTCATAGGGGGGTGGTTCACATCTATGTGTAAGAATAGATAACCAGACCCTCACCAAATACACCAACTGCAACAATGTTCCTCTTGAGTAGAGAACTAAACAGAGAATGGGGACAAAAAAAGGGGGGGGGGGTGCAGTACAATTAAATAGGGGATAGAAGATATTAAAATACCAACATCGTTCCTTATCAGTGGTGAAGGATTTAAAGGTGGAACAACTCACAATCCTCTCAATCAAGCTGTATACAAAGTACATAGGTCAAAGGTGTCCAGATACTGATAAGAATTTACCCAGACATAGACTTGCATGTTAATCAGTCATTCCTCATAAGGGGTAGGTGGATCACAGGTCTAACAGCGCAGAGTCACCCCAGAGAGAGGTACAATGTACAAAGGGATGCCCTAAAACCCCACCTGGTATCATAACAGCAGCTCGCCCTCTAAATCAAGCTGTTCTCGCAGTCCTTGGTATATAGTCACCTGGGTGAGATACGTCCTTCTGCCAGTAAGGAGAACCGCCAGACTTAGGGGTCGATTCCGATTCGGGCCGGAAAAAGCACCGACCGACTCGGAGCCGGAAATTATACCGACCGACACGCCAAGTACGATGCAAGGCGTGCAAAATCCGACCGACACGTACCGAACCCAAGCCGAACGACCGAGCCGCACGGAAAACAGCAATCCGGTCGGAAAAACACGCGAATCCAACCGACCGACACGCACCCGGAACAAATCCGACCGAAGCGTACACGCGAACTCCAAACCGCAAAGTACGATGCAAGGCGCGAAAACCACGAGCGAAGTCGGACGTTGGAACAAGCCGAACGACCGACACGCATACAAAACCGAGCCGAAGCAACACAAAACACCGCGACCGACGCGTACGCAGCATAGAAAACTGCACAAACACAGCGTGAACGAAACGGAGAACACCGTACGAGACAAATGCAGGGTCCGACTCGGTCACAAGAACGTTTCCAACATGCACAGACAGTACAAAGGAAAAATCACACAAAAAAGGCCAAACAAGCAATTACAAAGCCAATAAATACTGGGGGGTGGGGACAGAGAACAAAGACACACCCACAACTCCACCCATATAAAGGACACAAATCACAACCATGATCCTTTGCAAATGCCATTCCACTGCCAGCACCCAAGAGACAGCAACCACACACCCACAGCTCATCCCTCACACAGCCACACACCATCAGCACACCAACAAATACCTACCTCACATACACCCAGCAAAACACACACTAACACACCCTCACCTGCACACCAACACACACATCACTCACCATCACCATGCCCCCCAAGAAGAATCACAAGTTCCTAGATTGTGAATTGGAAGTCAAGGTAGACGAGATCCTCAGGGTAGAGCCACAGCTGTTTGGCACACTGGTCCAACAGACCCCCATCTCCCAGAAAACCAAGATGTGGGAGAGGATCATCAACAGGGTGAACGCACAATCACCATGTCTGCGCACAAAGAGCGACATCCAGAACAGGTGGTATGACGTGCGCAGGAGGGTACGGGACCTGCTTAAGAAAGACTACATCATCAGCCAATACACCGGCAGTGGCCCTCCTGCCAAGCCAATATACCTCAGGCCCTGGGAGGAGAAGGTGCGGGCCATCCTTCCGCCAGTGAGCGTATATGGACTAGAGAACATCCCAGAGCCTGGTGAGTACACAACAAATGTACACAATATTCTGCCACAAAACACACACACATCACTGTCAAGGAGAGAGTCAAACCATGCACTCATAGCAATTACACAGCAACCAGAACAGAATAATCCCAAAATGTGTATGTCAGTCAGATAAAGACAACACATGCCATCAAAAAAGTTACATCCAACTGTGCCATCACATGTACAAACACAACTACAACTACAGCTACGCAGTGGCACAAATAGAACTAACAAACACATCCAGACATGTAGCTACCACAACAACACCAACACACAGTAAAGACCACTCAAAGGAAGGAATTCTGTGTATGCTGGCCAAGTCAGTGTAGCCAATAGCATCATGGGAGTCGCAGTCACACATATTGCCCCCCCACAACTGTCCCATCAACACCACCATGAACCATGCGCACATCACAGGGAGTGGAGAAGGACTAACAAGATGGCTGACACTGGCAACTGCTGAGGGGAGCACAAGGCCCTGCTGGGAACTGTGCACCAACAAACAGCAGGACACCACTGACTGACATCCTGAGAGACAACTTCCACTCCCTGCAATGCAAGCACGTTCCATGGTGGGATATCTGGCTGGCTGGGTGGGAAGGAGGACTTGCAGCACTGACCATAGTCACAAGCACCTCCCCTCACACCCCCTCAACACAAACTCCACAGAACCCACCTGGTAGAATGCAATGCCTCACATCCTAACTCAAGATCCACAAAGAACCACCACCCTGGGTTATGTTGTGTGAAGCACAGGGACACTCTTGGGACTTTTAGCCAAACAACTGCCAGGACAACACTCCAAGCCATCCTGTCGGCACAGCCAGCCCACCCCACAGGGAAACAGAGTCAAAAAGAAGGAAGCATGGGCATGCTGGGAAGGGGGGTGGAGGCAATAGCATGATGGGAGTGGTAGTCACAGACATTGCTCAGCCTCACAACTGGCCCATCAACACCACCCTGAACCATGCTCACATCACAGGGAGTGGATAAGGACACACAAGATGGCTGACACTGGCTACTGCTGTGGGGAGCACAAGGCCCTGCTGGCAACTGTGCACCAACAAACAGCAGGACACCACTGACTGACATCCTGAGAGACAACTTCCACTCCCTGCAATGCAAGCACGTTCCATGGTGGGATATCTGGCTGGCTGGGTGGGAAGGAGGACTTGCAGCACTGACCATAGTCACAAGCACCTCCCCTCACACCCCCCTCAACACAAACTCCACAGAACCCACCTGGTAGAATGCAATGCCTCCCATCCTAACTCAAGATCCCACAAAGAACCACCACCCTGGGTTATGTTGTGTGAAGCACAGGGACACTCTTGGGACTTTTAGCCAAACAACTGCCAGGACAACACTCCCAGCCATCCTGTCAGCACAGCCAGCCCACCCCACAGGGAAGCAGAGTCAAAAGGAAGGAAGCATGGGCATGCTGGGAAGGGGGTGGAGGCAATAGCATGATGGGAGTCGTAGTCACAGCTCTACATCCCCCACCACATGGCCCAGCAAGCTCACACTCACGCATGCACATCCCACAGAGAGTGGAAAGGCCCATCAAAGATGTCTGACACTGTTGCTGTGTCGTGGGGAGCACAAGGCCCTGCTGGGAACTGCACACCAACCAACAGCAGGACACCACTGTCAGCCATCTTGCCATTGCTCACACACCCACACATACTGAACTCCCCACAAAAGCAAGTAAGTTTGGGAATGCTGGCAAGTGGGGTGGAGGCAATAGCATGAAGGGAGTGGCAGTCACAGATATTGGTCACCCTCACAACTGGCCCATCAACACCACCCTGAACCATGCTCACATCACAGGGAGTGGAGAAGGACTCACAAGATGGCTGACACTGGCTACTGCTGTGGGGAGCACAAGGCCCTGCTGGCAACTGTGCACCAACAAACAGCAGGACACCACTGACTGACATCCTGAGAGACAACTTCCACTCCCTGCAATGCAAGCACGTTCCATGGAGGGATATCTGGCTGGCTGGGTGGGAAGGAGGACTTGCAGCACTGACCATAGTCACAAGCACCTCCCCTCACACACCCCTCAACACAAACTCCACAGAACCCACCTGGTAGAATGCAATGCCTCCCATCCTAACTCAAGATCCCACAAAGAACCACCACCCTGGGTTATGTTGTGTGAAGCACAGGGACACTCTTGGGACTTTTAGCCAAACAACTGCCAGGACAACACTCCCAGCCATCCTGTCAGCACAGCCAGCCCACCCCACAGGGAAGCAGAGTCAAAAGGAAGGAAGCATGGGCATGCTGGGAAGGGGGGTGGAGGCAATAGCATGATGGGAGTCGTAGTCACAGCTCTACATCCCCCACCACATGGCCCAGCAAGCTCACACTCACGCATGCACATCCCACAGAGAGTGGAAAGGCCCATCAAAGATGTCTGACACTGTTGCTGTGTCGTGGGGAGCACAAGGGCATGCTGGGAACTGCACACCAACCAACAGCAGGACACCACTGTCAGCCATCTTGCCATTGCTCACACACCCACACATACTGAACTCCCCACAAAAGCAAGTAAGTTTGGGAATGCTGGCAAGTGGGGTGGAGGCAATAGCATGAAGGGAGTGGCAGTCACAGATATTGGTCACCCTCACAACTGGCCCATCAACACCACCCTGAACCATGCTCACATCACAGGGAGTGGAGAAGGACTCACAAGATGGCTGACACTGGCTACTGCTGTGGGGAGCACAATGCCCTGCTGGCAACTGTGCACCAACAAACAGCAGGACACCACTGACTGACATCCTGAGAGACAACTTCCACTCCCTGCAATGCAAGCACGTTCCATGGAGGGATATCTGGCTGGGTGGGTGGGAAGGAGGGCCGGCTGTCAACCAAACACAACCAATGCAGACCATGTTCACACCCCAACAAATACATAGAAATGCCCAAATAATGCAGGACAATGTGCCACACCAATATCAACCCCTGACTGTGACGACTTAGGACAATGCAATGTACAGGCCCGCACCCAGAGGCACAGTCACAACTGTCATGTGTGTCAACCATTGATGCCTGCAGAAACATAACATACATTGTGTGTGTCTCCCAAAAACAGGTGATGATGGGGACACAGCAGCAGACGCTGAGGAGTCCCAGTCCCAGGCTCAAGAGGATGCGGAGCTCACTGGTGTCGTACAGCCTCTGCCCTCCTCGGACGAAGAAGACCAACCTGGCACATCCGGTGCAAGTCTACATGCAGCACCAGCAGGACCACCAGCTGCAGCACCAGCAGGACCACCAGCTGCACCCCTGCACCCACCCCTCCAACGACTGTCAACACAAATACCATCCCTGCCGACATGGACAGAAAAAAGGAGCAACACCAGCACAGGGACCCTGGACCAACCTGGGGCCATGGACACCACCACCAACCTCCAAGGTGGACCAGGGTCATCTGTGCATGCCACTGCACGCACTGCACATGTCAGCAGGGGTGGTGGGAGGGGTGGGAGACAGAGGTCGCTGCTTGCAGAGGTTGCTGGTGTGCATGATGACCCACAACTGGTACGCATAGCTGATGCGTACCAGTCCAGCACCGGGAGACCTCAGCCAGGTAGTGGGGCTCCTCAGAGACATGAAACAGCAGCAGGCTGCCCATCATGCCCGCTTGGACTCTCACATGTCCCACGTTGAGTCACACATGTCCCGCGTGGACTCACACATGTCCCGCGTGGAGTCCAAGTGGGATGCACTGCATGAGATGACGGCGGTACACAGGGACATTTTACAATGCCTCCGCCAGATGAACAGCAACGAGTCCACACCTCCCTGTGTGCCAACAACATCTGGTGCTGCCCAAACTGCAAACGCCACAGGGAGGGAGGATGACTCTGGCGGAGAGTCCCCTGCACCGCAGCAGCCTGTACTTGAGGGGGCCCCCCCAAGAAGAGGGGTCGTCCGAAGAGGGGCAAGTGAGAGGCCGATGGCCAAGCGCAGCTCCCAGGAAGCCTGAACCTGTTCTGGATGTTCACCTTTGTGCACAGACTGTTCACCCTGTTGACGGCAACACTACTCCCACACATTGCATGGGGAGTACAAGTTGGACCAATGTGTCAGACAACTGTGGCCCCGATACTGGGGATTCTGTCTACCAGGACTTTCAATTCACCTAGGAACTTCTGATTGCAAGATTTATGTACAGCACTACCCATCCTATGCACTATTCACACAAATGTATCACAATAAACACACTAATACACCATACTTGCCTCTGTTGTAATTCCAACGTGGGTGCTGTTATGGGGATGATGAACTGCAAAATTACACTGTGTATGCGAACTGCAACAGCAAGTACAACACAGGCATGTGAGTAAAGGCAACGTGACACATATGAGGGAGACACACCACCAGGGCTACACAACACATACACACCTAGGCCATCTGACTCATTGCCTACACTGATGTTGCCAGGGAAGACGGTGCAATGCACAGACACCACACCCATTCCCAGTTGTAGTCAAGTAGCCCACAGGTGCAGTAAGCAAATGGCAGTCAAATGTGTGACCACAGACAACGCACATCACAAAGTGAAGCACAGGTTTATTACACAGTTGCAACATGTTGTAACCACTACAGATGCAAGGTAATCCCACCTGGCAGCGGGCACACAGTCAACAACTGTAGACGGAAGGAAGTCCATGGGTGTGGCGCACATCACCTGTAGGGACACAACAGCTACCACCCTGGAAGTGCAATCACGTCGTCGGTGGACACAGTTGACCAAACGAATCTGAAAGTACCCTGTGAAGGACAGAAATGACACACAGTCAAAAGCAATGGAGTACAGGACAGAACAGCAAAACTCATGCACAATACATGTTACAAGATACCCACCCAGAACCAAGTTAGCATGTCAACACTGTTGGGGAGTACAGCCCACCTGTAAGCACACATCGCAACACACATCCAGTCAAGTAGCCCATGGACACACTCCAACAGCACCAGAGCACCACCTACACATATCATGCCAACTCACATCATTGACATGACACCTCAGGATACTCACATTCAGCTAAAGAAGTTGGTGATGAGCTGTGTGCGGACATCACCCTCATCATCATCATCGTCACTGGCATCGTGGTCCAGGCCAGGATCCTCCACAGGTGGCGGATGTTGGTCATTGTCATCCTGGATGAGAGGCAACTCCTTCCGCACTGCCAGGTTGTGGAGCATGCAGCAGACGATGATAATCTTGCACACTTTCGCAGGGGGCATATGGGAGGGACCCTCCGGTCTTGTCCAGGCAGCGGAAGCGGCTCTTCAGGAGACCAAATGTCCGCTCAATAACTCTCCTGGTCCGACCATGTGCCTCATTGTAGCGCATCTGGGCTGGTGTCACAGGGTTCCTGAGGGATGTCAGCAACCACGGCATGTTGGGGTATCCCGAGTCACCTACGGACAGACAAGTGCACATTAGCTGACTTGGAAAAGTGGGCGGAATACTACAGATCAGATCACACACAATGGCACAAAGTCAGTACACACCGACAAGCCAGGCACGCTGGTTCTGCATCTGTGCCATCATCCTGGGGATGCGACTACTCCTCATCACAAAGGCATTGTGTGCTGAACCAGGGAAACGGGCACACGTGTGTGATGGTCATGTATGCAAGACACACCACCAGTGCATTGACCGAGTGGTAGTGCTTGCGGTTCCTGTAGGCCTGCTCCTGGGCCTGTGGTGGTACCAAAGCCACATGTGTCCCATCAATGGAGCCAATGACATGCGGCATCCTCCCCAGGGCATAAAAGTCACTCTTCACGTCAGTGAGTCGTCGCAGTCTAGGGAAATAGATATACCGGTTCAGGAATAGCAACATTGCCGCCAAAACATTCCGGAGCACACGGCTCAACATGGTCTGTGACATCCCACCAGCAGTCGCCACAGTATGTTGGAAGGTACCGGTGGCAAAGAAGTGTAGGGCTGCCATCACCTTCACCTTGGGGGTCAGCGCTGTAGGATACGGCCGGCCAGGCTGCAAATGTGGGGACAACTGCACTGCCAAATCCTCAATCAGCTGCCTGGTGAAGCGGTACCGTCGGATGCTGTCCCGTTCCACCATCGTTGCCAGGTCTGGGAATGGTCGATGGACAGCAGGAGCCCTGCAGTGCAGAGGAGAAGTAAGCAAGATTGTCAGTCACCCCACATATGCGGCATTGAACACACTCAATATCACATCATACATCATTATGAGGCACAACTACATGAAGTGTGCAGTTCCGTAAGGACATGTATGGTACATACATGGCCAACATCTGTCAACACGGGCCAACAAGTGGCATCAATTAGTCCCAGGTTGGCCCATTGGATATCATGAGGCCGTGTCACAGTTCCCATCTCCTGCTGCCGTGTCACAATCACCCCCACAGTGACATGTGAGGACAGATGTGCCCCAGGCACCACAGCTCAACGACAGGTACATTCCCAGGGACCCTGTATTGCCACATGGACACTGGCATTACATGGAGTATCATGTATACACCACAGCAAAACAACCATGACCCCCACAGGTAGTGGTCCCACTTGCCACGGCAGGACAGACATGGACGTCTGTGACACATAGCAAAACCAAAGGGATGATGGACGGAGTGTTGAACATTGCAAGCACTCACCCCCAGTCAACTGATCTGGGTTTAATCCATCATCATTCTTTAGCTCACTCCGCCACCCCAGTTCAGACATGGCCATATGCAAATCAGTCTGACCCTGTGCCTCATGGGAACAGTCCAGCCCGAACTGCCAAGCCATGTCTTCCCTGGACCGGAAACAAGCATCCTGGGACCGGTTTCTGGCTTACAGCCGTCATCAGCCAGGCTATCTTGAATCCAGTGGCAAAGTGAGCAAGGGACCCACGTCTGGGCATACCCTGCCAACTTAGGGCGAACATAGCAAAACCAAAGGGGATGATGGACGGAGTGTTGAACATTGCAAGCACTCACCCCCAGTCAACTGATCTGGGTTTAATCCATCATCATTCTTTAGCTCACTCCGCCACCCCAGTTCAGACATGGCCATATGCAAATCAGTCTGACCCTGTGCCTCATGGGAACAGTCCAGCCCGAACTGCCAAGCCATGTCTTCCCTGGACCGGAAACAAGCATCCTGGGACCGGTTTCTGGCTTACAGCCGTCATCAGCCAGGCTATCTTGAATCCAGTGGCAAAGTGAGCAAGGGACCCACGTCTGGGCATACCCTGCCAACTTAGGGCGAACATAGCAAAACCAAAGGGGATGATGGATGGAGTGTTGAACATTGCAAGCACTCACCCCCAGTCAACTGATCTGGGTTTAATCCATCATCATTCTTTAGCTCACTCCGCCACCCCAGTTCAGACATGGCCATATGCAAATCAGTCTGACCCTGTGCCTCATGGGAACAGTCCAGCCCGAACTGCCAAGCCATGTCTTCCCTGGACCGGAAACAAGCATCCTGGGACCGGTTTCTGGCTTACAGCCGTCATCAGCCAGGCTATCTTGAATCCAGTGGCAAAGTGAGCAAGGGACCCACGTCTGGGCATACCCTGCCAACTTAGGGCGAACATAGCAAAACCAAAGGGGATGATGGACGGAGTGTTGAACATTGCAAGCACTCACCCCCAGTCAACTGATCTGGGTTTAATCCATCATCATTCTTTAGCTCACTCCGCCACCCCAGTTCAGACATGGCCATATGCAAATCAGTCTGACCCTGTGCCTCATGGGAACAGTCCAGCCCGAACTGCCAAGCCATGTCTTCCCTGGACCGGAAACAAGCATCCTGGGACCGGTTTCTGGCTTACAGCCGTCATCAGCCAGGCTATCTTGAATCCAGTGGCAAAGTGAGCAAGGGACCCACGTCTGGGCATACCCTGCCAACTTAGGGCGAACATAGCAAAACCAAAGGGGATGATGGACGGAGTGTTGAACATTGCAAGCACTCACCCCCAGTCAACTGATCTGGGTTTAATCCATCATCATTCTTTAGTTCACTCCGCCACCCCAGTTCAGACATGGCCATATGCAAATCAGTCTGACCCTGTGCCTCATGGGAACAGTCCAGCCCGAACTGCCAAGCCATGTCTTCCCTGGACCAGAAACAAGCATCCTGGGACCGGTTTCTGGCTTACAGCCGTCAACACATGCACAACATCAAAGTCCATGCACACACAACGTGGATGTGGAGACTGTCTCCCATTGTGCACATGAAATCAGAGACATTGTAAACACTACATGCACACAGACTGTGGAGGACCATCACTATTGTGCCACTGGGACACCCTGGCTCAAACATACCGTCCCACATGGGACTCACGGGGTATGTGACATGACATACACATACACCACCGTGAAATGTGACCATGGCACATGCACAGATATGAACAGTTGCACATCACAGTGGTCATGTACACGTAACACCCAGGATCCTGTCCCCATGAACACGTGCACAGCCTGGGGGTGGCTGCCCACAGGTGACACCCACAGGACAACATGTACACCAACATACACACAATAGGAAATGCAGCCTTACATGCCTTATGATAAAGTTTGGACAGGCTGTCGTGATGTAGGTGTGCCCCTCACTCCCTGGGAGCTATCTGTGGCTGGCATATGTCCATCTGAGACAGGCATGCTGACATATGCCAGTCACATGTACAGTGATGCGTTGAACAGCAATGGACCGATCGGTGCCCCGGCCGGCCCATTGCATTCAATGTGTGCGGGTGCAGCGTTGTACCCCTGTACGCGTTGTACTGCAATGGACCGATCGGTGCCCCGGCCGGCCCATTGCATTCAATGTGTGTGGGTGCACGCGTTGTACCCCTGTGCGCGTTGTACTGCAATGGACCGATCGGTGCCCCGGCCGGCCCATTGCATTCAATGTGTGCGGGTACGCGTTGTACCCCTGTACGCGTTGTACTGCAATGGACCGATCGGTGCCCCGGCCGGCCCATTGCATTCAATGTGTGCGGGTATGCGTTGTACCCCTGTACGCGTTGTACCGCAATGGACCGATCGGTGCGCACCCATTGACAATGGCCTTGCCTGGCAACGGACGCGTTTTCGAATTTCGAGCGAGTCGGTTGCTGGAAATTCAGTTGGTCACCCACAACAATGTTGCAAAATCATGTATGTCATGAAGTTGAAGATTTGAAGGATGCTGTGGGCGTGTATTGGTGCTGCTATTCCATGGATTGGCCAGATTCAGAAGATGCAAACGACTTGGACCTATCACTTTGGACACAAGGGACAGTATCTGCCTCTCCAGCACATATATATTGCTGGCTGTTCCCCTGAGAGCTCACTTGCCTGCACTACATGCTCCAGGACGACATCTGCCACTGCACTGCTGCTGTCTCTGCCCCTCTGGACCCTGCAATGGCACGTACTGTGGAGAGAGCCCCAGCCTTCAGCCTTGAGGAGAACCAGGCCCTGCTGGACAGCCTACTTCCACAGTACAGCAAGCTGTATGGGACACCAGGGGAGCAGGTGAGTGTTCTGTGCACTGCCTTTCTGAATGTGCATATTGTCTGACTAGCAAGGCTGAAAGTCTGCACGCCACTGGCTAGCAGGCTCACTGAGTAGTTGTCACCCCCCATAGTGTGTAGTGACATGCACTGGACAGGTATGGTGCAGTGACAGTGCATTTGAACAAGGTTTTACTTCCCATGCAATGATACCATGTAGTGACGTCTGGCAAACTGTCCATGGGCAGCTTTGCACTGCCTGTGTACATCATGTGCCCCTGTGATTGAGACATGTATATACAACTGTGTCATGCACGGATATGTTGCATGTGTAGTAATGGCCTTTTCACTTTGTCATCCTGACAGGTTAATGCCCATCGGAAGCAGGAGATCTGGAAGGACATCGTCCGGGCTGTCCGGTCCGTGGGGGTCTACAAGCGCCGGATCTGCAACTGCCAGAAGAGGTGGCAGGACCTTCGGGGCTGGACCCGGAGGACTGCACGGGTCCAGCTGAAGCTGTCGCCTCCTCGCAGGAGGGGCGGAACACGGACCCTGACCCCCACATGCTCCAGATCCTGGCGGTGGTGTTTCCAGACCTGGATGGGCAGCTGAAGGCCAGACAGCAGCAAGGAGGGGGTGAGTCAAAGACTGCACTGTGAACTCTGTGTTACATGCTTTGTGCCCTCCTCTGGCCTGGTTCAACTGCCACAGTGCAGCAGTCATGTTGTCCAGGAGCCATGTCCCTCTATTGTGCACTGCCCACTGCTCATCTGATACCCAGGTGTGGCCCTTACATTCAGGGAATTGTGTCACTTGGGACTGTGTCCTTGCAGTTTGCTTCACTAAAGGTGGGGACAGCATCTGTTTCCCTAACTCTGTTGTGGGCATCATGGGTGGGTCCATTGTTCACACAACGCCTGTGTTCGGACATGTAATCTGCGTGTTGCTTTGATATGCGGTCCACTTGCTGAGCTGAGCCACCACATGTGCCTGGGGTATGTGGCACACGCCCATGCAGCGGGTGGGAACAATGTTTGGGCCCCAGGAGTGTGCAGATTACATGTGTCACACATACATAGCCAGCTATCCACTGTCCAGGGCTCATCCCTCATTCATGTGGGGCAGGACAGTCATGCCTACTCCAGGCCATGCAATGCACTCTGTACTCCCACTCCCGTGTATCAGCTGACACATTGTGCGCAGTGATTTGACCCCTCAGGTGTCTGCCTCTGTGTCAGTGTGCTGTGGATTAGTTGCCAGGACTGCTGGGGTGTTTCTTGGTAGGGGCTCAGCATGCCCCTGGAGATGTGACCATAGGAGACGATACTTGTGTGTCACATAGGTGTTTGATCAGCTGCCCGTGCAGACTGGGGTATGCAAATGTGAAGTTCAGGCAGCTGTTCCCCATTCACAGCAGATTGTGAGGGCTCAGGTTCAGAGGGAAGTGTCACAGGTCTCCCATATGTCCAATAGGTATGACCTGGAGAGATGAGGGTTAAGATGATGTGTTGTGGGGGGATGTACATGTGCACTTGTGCAGCTCCAGGACTTGCATTCCCCATGACCTACTATTGTGACACAGTGCAGAGTGTTGTTGTCTGGCTGCCAAGTCATACATCACTGAGACAGTGATGTATGACTTAGCAGTCATGCCTCCGCCATGGCATGTGTCTACTTATTGGTGATCCTGCAGGGAGTGACATGTGCTACATGCACACCATTGTGGCGATGGCTATCAGGACATGGGTGCATCATGGTGTCTGTCGCTGGTATGCATCACATGCATTTCCTATTTGACTCTGGGCATCCCTTTCATCCGGAAACCTGTACTGACTCAGTGGCAAGAGCTGTGATGTGTGCATGTCCACATGCCACGCCGTGTCCTCTGCACTGTCCAACTACTGTGTAGTTGGTGCATGTGTCCACACTGGGGTGTTGCAATCCAACAGACACCAGACAGATGGGTGCAAGGCCATGTGGGATGTGAGTGCCATGGTTGGCATCAGACTGACAATTGGCTGCTCCTGTTCAGTTAGGGCACTTTTAGCAATGTACAACTAATGATGCCAGGGCTTGCTCTGTAATGTGCTGTGCTCACAGTGGTGTGTGCGTTTGGTGCAGGTGACTGATGTCTGTCTGTTTCCCCATTGTTTGCAGATACATCCACGGCCACGGAAGGGGACAGCTCCACGGACCAGGAGGAGCCGGAGAGCCAGACTGGGTCATCAGCCGAGGAGTGGTCGGAGGGACCCAGTGGCACGGAGGGCGAGGGAGCCACACCGAGGAGTCCTCAGCACCATCCACCTCAGCTGAGGACCAGAGCAACTCGGAGGATGACTCCCTTATGGAGGCGGGTGTCAGCAGCCACCACACCCCAGCTAGTGTTGCTGTCCCCGCCACCACCAGCACCACCACCGCCCTCCCATCGGCTCCCATTCCCCAGGTCCGTGGAGGCTCCCATGTTTGGGAGCGTGTCTCCTTTGGGGCAGGCACCGCACCCCCTGCCCCTGTGTCCCCTGCTGCCCTGAGTGAGGAGTCTGTGTACCTCCTTCGCCAGCTCCATGTAGGGCAGACAGCCATGCTGAGTGTCCTCCATGCGCACACCGCTCTGTTGACTCAGCTGGTGTCGTTCATGGAGGGCATCTCATCGGGCATGTCTGACCTACTGATGGCAGCAGTGTCCCTCCTCAGACAGTCCCTCACCCCTCCTGCCTCTGCTCCATCCACACTCCCCAGCACCTTACCCGTCCCAAGCACACACACACCGGCACAGGCACACACCAGCACACACACATCCAGCACACAGACACACTCGCCACAAACAAAACGCACACGCACGCACAGTCAGGGGACTGAAACCAGACTCACAGGGGATGGGGCCCTGGTACACACACACGCATCCACGAGCACTGCGCAGTCCTCAGTTGCCTCTCCCTCCAAAACACCCTCCCTTGCCTCACCTGCAACCCCAAAGACCCAGCGCCTCTTCCTCAGTGACCTCGGCCTCTTCCCCTCCCGATCCAGCTGCTCCAGCATCCAGGGGAAGAGGAAGCCCACCCACACGGAGCAGAGTGCCCCTCGCCCCCGGACACCCTCCCCCAGGCGCAGACAGACTGAGGCCCCCACCCACAAGTCCCCGGAGTCGTAAGAGCAAGACCCCGCCGCCGCCCTGCAGCTCAGGCACCAGGTCTCCTTCCTCCATCCCTCAGGCCCCCACTCCACAGGTGCCCCACCACACCCTGCCCCAGGTTCCCCCACCCACAGATATACCATCCCCAAGAGGATCCGGCCTTCTCCCCCTGGCACTTGCTCTCCCGGCACCACACCCCCGCTGCGCTTGTCTGTGCCACTGATGTGGTGAGGGTGTCCTCCCCTCTGTCCAGCCCACCTTGCCTGTTCCCCATTCTCCTCCCCTGGTGGTAGGCACTGCAGTGGAGTCCACTACCACCCTGTCTGACTTGGGCACTGCAGTGGCGGACCTGTCCACTCCATCTGCAGGGTCCACTGCAGTCGTGCCGGCACCCACAACATCTGAGTCATGCCCCCAGTTGTGCCGGCACACACCATGTCAGACACCTCCACTGCAGTTGTCAGTGGCTCTCCAGCACCCACCACCCCTTCCCTGCTTCCTCCTGGTGAGCCCTGATCCTGTCCCTGCGGTGCCTGGCCTGCTTCCCCGGTTGCCCCTCCTAGTGGATTGTCCCTGGTTTTGTGCAGGCATGCGTAGGGTGACATCTGCCACTGTCACCCTGTTTGGACTTTTACAATGGACTGGCCATTGGCCTTTGTGTTTTTTCTGGACTTTGTTTTCATTCCACACATATGCTGAATAAAGCAACTTTCTGTTCTCTAGTGCTTATGCTTCTGATGTACATGTTGTTGATGATGCTAACCATGCCCTTGCTGCAGTGATGGTGATATTTGGTCTCATGATAATGAAGTGTTACTGTGCAGGAACCCATGTGGTCCAGGGGAATGTGTCCTATCCTGTGGTGTATCCATGTCATCCATAGCAGCATCTGAGGGTGTCATGTGTTCAGTATTTGGCAATGGGATTCCCTACTTAGATTAGCTATTTCACATCTGTGGCTTCCACCCCTGCACATCTGTTGTGCCTGCCATTGTTCAATTCGTCTACTTCCCTGACCGTGTGGCCATCTCCACTGGACATGCAGGTTTGGGCATCAATGGGGAAGGACTCATCTGTGTTGTCAGTGCAACATTGCTATACAAGTGTGTTGGATCTGTGCTGCTGATTCCGTTGGCACTTCCATGACCAGGCTGATGTGACGGGAGCCCTCATTTGGTGCTAATTGTTGATTGTGTGACCAAGTGCTCAGCTGACATGATGGGGCCCTACTGAGGCAACATATGGCACAGCTTTCCTCACACAGGAGTGGAGTCCCCTCATGGCAGTGTGTACTCCTGTGACATTGCCTGCGCCCAAGGTGTGTGTTGTATGTGCATGTCTGTGTGTTCACTTCCGTTTAGCTGTGCATGCTGTGATCCCTAGTGTTGTACCTGTTTGTGATGCTAGCTGAGTTGACCTATGTTCCCCCAAAGTCTTCTCCCTGGGTTCTCTGTGATGTGGGTGCATGGCACATTACTGGTCATCAGGGTGTCACCCATAGGTGTGTTTGCTGTCAGGGCTGAGTTTGTGTGCAGACGCAGATGGGTCACAGTCAGGTTTCCCCTTGGCACTTGTTGTTTGCCCCTGTCATGTGATTTCCAGTTTGTGTTATCTTTCAGTGATTGTGACACGTTGTGTGTGTGACTGCTGGCACTCCTCAGGGTCCGGGCTGCAATGTTGGTTGTTGTCTATGTGTGTTCTTTGTGGGTGACCTTGGCTTCTTCATTGGTGTGTGACTGTGGCTGGGATCCCATTGGTTGGTGTGGTATTGCCGTCATGTCCATGTACAGCGTAGTGTGCAGTGTGTCAGACATTCAGGAGTCTTGTTGAGTGGCCATGTGTCATGTGTTTCTGCACCTTGGTTCCCACCCACCACCCTGGAATAGTCATGGGTGCATGTGCAATGTCACCAGTGCATGTGTACTTCACTGCTGCACATTGTTGGAGGTCGAGGGTGTGGTGTTGAGTGTGTGCAGATGAGAGTTGTTGCCCGGCTAGGCCCCTGCCTCCATGTTGGCCTTGGCTTACTGGCCATGCTGATTGATTTGTGCTTGTGTAGGTGTGATGGTAGTTTGTTGCTCAGGACACATGACTGTGGTTCACAGTGTGAACCACATTTAGCTTTGTCATCACAGTGGGATTGTAATGCAGCCCAGGGTCACCACATTGTGGGGGCCCTGGGGGTGATGCTGTGGTGTGTCTGTGTCTTGCTGTGTCAGTTGCTGTTCCTACGTGCCTGTGTGACATGTGTGATTTGTGCTCCCTCTCATCTGACAATGCCTGCTTGCCCACATAGGGATTTGGATCAATGAGTTACCTTTGTGTGGCACTGTATGCACATCTGTATGATTGGTATTCAGGTCTCCTCATGTGTTGTGTGGTTGCCTGGGGACACTGGTACCCCCCTCACCTGTTGTGTATGATGTGCAGTGTGGGTCTGCCTGTTTGTGTTTGTGCATCTGCACCACTGCATTGGCATATCTTGGGTGTGCCATTGGCTGTATGTAGTTTGGTGGGTTTCCCCTGCTGTCCCTGGGACTCCTAGGTCATCGGTCAGCACAATGATCATGGTTTGTGTGTCCCATTGCTGCCATGGTATGGTATCTGTTCACCTCACATCTGCAGTCTCCACAGGGTATCTGCATTTGTGTGCCCATTGGTGCAAATATGTGGGTCTGCATTCTGATGGTCACTTCTGTCATTGTGTCATTGATGAATGTTGACGGTGTCAGCCCCCATGGGTGTTGTTTGTCTGCACATGGCCAAAGGTATGTCTTATTTGCACTGCAGTATTTGGCTCACCCAATTTATGTTGCAATGGGACACATACACTACTTTGCCACTGATGTGTTTTTTGTTCTGTGACCAGGAATCATCCATGCAGTTTGGCAGTTGCACCTCTTTCTTTGTCAACACTTACCTTTTGGTCACTGTGATGATGGGGGTTTAGACCCCATTGCCACAATGTTCAAAATGTGCTTCAGCTATGGACCCCACACTTACATTTTGCTCACTGTGATGATGGGGGTTTGGACCCCATTGCCACAATGTTCAAAATGTGCTTCAGCTATGGACCCCACACTTACATTTTGGTCACTGTGATGATGGGGGTTTAGACCCCATTGCCACAATGTTCAAAATGTGCTTCAGCTATGGACCCCACACTTACATTTTGCTCACTGTGATGATGGGGGTTTAGACCCCATTGCCACAATGTTCAAAATGTGCTTCAGCTATGGACCCCACACTTACATTTTGGTCACTGTGATGATGGGGGTTTGGACCCCATTGCCACAATGGTCATGGCCTGCTTGCATTGTGGGTGCCACACACATATATGTGTGGCACATGTGCTAGGGGGTCACATTGTATGTTCAAAGTCATGTTCGGTGTTGTAGGCATTTGACACAGTCTACACACGCTTGTCATGGTGTTGGGGGATGTCTTTTTCTTGCATTCCCTAGGTTGTGGTGTGCTGGTTGTGTCATGCATTGTCCATCCTATGAGTGGGGGTGGTAGTAGTGGTAGGCATCCAGCCCCCCCTGGCTAAGGGTGGTGGTAGGCATCCAGCCCCCCTGGCTAAGGGTGGTAGTAGTGGTAGGCATCCAGCCCCCCCTGGCTATGGGTGGTAGTAGTGGTAGGCATCCAGCCCCCTGGCTAAGGGTGGTAGTAGTGGTAGGCATCCAGCCCCCCTGGCTAAGGGTGGTAGTAGTGGTAGGCATCCAGCCCCCTGGCTCAGGGTGGTGGTAGGCATCCAGCCCCCTGGGTAAGGGTGGTAGTAGTGGTAGGCATCCAGCCCCCTGGCTCAGGGTGGTAGTAGTGGTAGGCATCCAGCCCCCCTGGCTAAGGGTGGTGGTGGGCATCCAGCCCCCCTGGCTAAGGGTGGTGGTGGGCATCCAGCCCCCCTGGCTCAGGGTGGTAGTAGTGGTAGGCATCCAGCCCCCTGGCTAAGGGTGGTGGTAGAGCATCCAGCCCCCCTGGCTAAGGGTGGTAGTAGTGGTAGGCATCCAGCCCCCTGGCTCAGGGTGGTAGTAGTGGTAGGCATCCAGCACCCCCTGGCTAAGGGTGGTAGTAGTGGTAGGCATCCATCCCCCTGGCTAAGAGTGGTAGTAGTGGTAGGCATCCAGCCCCCTGGCTCAGGGTGGTAGTAGTGGTAGGCATCCAGCCCCCTGGCTAAGGGTGGTGGTAGGCATCCAGCCCCCTGGCTAAGGGTGGTAGTAGTGGTAGGCATCCAGCCCCCTGGCTAAGGGTGGTAGTAATGGTAGGCATCCAGCCCCCTGGCTCAGGGTGGTAGTAGTGGTAGGCATCCAGCCCCCTGGCTAAGGGTGGTGGTAGGCATCCAGCCCCCCTGGCTAAGGGTGGTAGTAGTGGTAGGCATCCAGCCCCCTGGCTAAGGGTGGTAGTAGTGGTAGGCATCCAGCCCCCTGGCTCAGGGTGGTAGTAGTGGTAGGCATCCAGCCCCCCTGGCTCAGGGTGGTAGTAGTGGTAGGCATCCAGCCCCCCTGGCTAAGGGTGGTAGTAGTGGTAGGCATGCAGCCCCCTGGCTAAGGGTGGTAGTAGTGGTAGGCATCCAGCCCCCTGGCTCAGGGTGGTAGTAGTGGTAGGCATCCAGCCCCCTGGCTCAGGGTGGTAGTAGTGGTAGGCATTCAGCCCCCCCTGGCTAAGGGTGGTGGTGGGCTCCCAGCCCCCCCTGGCTCAGGGTGGTAGTAGTGGTAGGCATCCAGCCCCCTGGCTCAGGGTGGTAGTAGTGGTAGGCATCCAGCCCCCCTGGCTAAGGGTGGTGGTAGGCATCCAGCCCCCTGGCTAAGGGTGGTAGTAGTGGTAGGAATCCAGCCCCCTGGCTAAGGGTGGTAGTAGTGGTAGGCATCTAGCCCACCTGGCTCAGGGTGGTAGTAGTGGTAGGCATCCAGCCCCCCTGGCTCAGGGTGGTAGTAGTGGTAGGCATCCAGCCCCCTGGCTAAGGGTGGTGGTGGTGGCATCCAGCCCCCCTGGCTAAGGGTGGTGGTGGGCATCCAGCCCCCTGGCTCAGGGTGGTAGTAGTGGTAGGCATCCAGCCCCCCCTGGCTAAGGGTGGTAGTAGTGGTAGGCATCCAGCCCCCCCTGGCTCAGGGTGGTAGTAGTTGTAGGCATAAACAACACAAAATCCGCGGGTCTAAAGTGTATATAATTAGAGAGTTTTTGACCAGCCAAAACTACATAAAATAACAACTAATAGGGGAAACTCATTAAAGAGGACGGATTCCCATCACCCACCGAAGTGGCATGCTTCATCATTTGGGATCTCCTCTCAGCTGCAAGCTACTGCAACCAAGGAGCTACAACTCCTTTCTAAATGTAAAGGAGGAGCTCGCGGATGTTTTTAATCAGTTGTTTAGAGACACAATCGCTAAAGATTGATGGAGCATGAACAGTGTGGAGAAGTAATTGTGCAGTGTACAAAATAATATAAAATTGACTAACATGAGAAAAATAAATTTATAAGGTATCTCGTGTATGTCCAAGAAGCAGTATCATAATCTCCCTCTGCTTGAAAAGCAAGCTCTTGACTCCCTTTCGAGAAATTCTTCTATTACCATCAAGCCCGCCGATAAGGGAGGGGCCATTGTTATACTAAATACCTCTGACTATCGAGAAGAATGTGTTCGGCAACTTAAGGATGCTAGGTCATATTGCTTACTGCCTACAGACCCAATCGATAGACTCACGAAAGAAATCTGTGAGTTAGTTGAGGAAGCCAAAATCGAAAGATGGGTGTCGCCTCATGAAGCCAATTTTTTAACAACCTCTCACCCTGTTATGCCTTACTTGTATGTGCTTCCGAAGGTGCACAAACCTCAGCGTCCCCCTCCCGGGAGACCTATCATCTCGGGGATTGGTTCATTGTTGGAACCTCTCTCTACTTTTGTAGATCATTTTTTAAGACCTTTAGTTAAAACAATGCCTACCTACCTCCAAGATACGAAGGATGTTCTACAATTATTACCAGGGATTGATTTTGACATAGAGACGGATTTCCTTGTGAGTTTTGATGTGGAATCCCTCTACACCTGTATTCCCCAGTTAGAAACACTGGATGCGGTTAGGGCACTTCTTGACCACAGACATGAGGCTACGAGTACTCCGGTTCCATTCATTATGGAATGTGCCAGGCTGGCTATGACTGAAAATTTCTTCAGATTTGAAGACCAAATTTACCTACAAACATCGGGTACTGTGTTGTTTATGTATCTGGTTTGGGGATTTATCCGCGCAGGTCTTTAAATACTCCCTAGGACCCCTTTCTTATCTAGTAGTTATAGTAGTTGTAGGCATCCAGCACCCCCTGGCTAAGGGTGGTAGTAGTGGTAGGCATCCAGCCCCCCCTGGCTCAGGGTGGTAGTAGTGGTAGGCCTCCAGCCCCCCCTGGCTAAGGGTGGTGGTGGGCATCCAGCCCCCCTGGCTAAGGGTGGTAGTAGTGGTAGGCATCCAGCCCCCCTGGCTCAGGGTGGTAGTAGTGGTAGGCATCCAGCCCCCCTGGCTAAGGGTGGTGGTGGGCATCCAGCCCCCCTGGCTCAGGGTGGTAGTAGTGGTAGGCATCCAGCCCCCTGGCTCAGGGTGGTAGGCATCCAGCCCCCCTGGCTAAGGGTGGTGGTAGGCATCCAGCCCCCTGGCTAAGGGTGGTAGTAGTGGTAGGCATCCAGCCCCCTGGCTAAGGGTGGTAGTAGTGGTAGGCATCCAGCCCCCTGACTCAGGGTGGTAGTAGTGGTAGGCATCCAGCCCCCCTGGCTCAGGGTGGTAGTAGTGGTAGGCATCCAGCCCCCCTGGCTAAGGGTGGTGGTGGGCATCCAGCCCCCCTGGCTAAGGGTGGTGGTGGGCATCCAGCCCCCCCTGGCTCCGGGTGGTAGTAGTGGTAGGCATCCAGCCCCCCCTGGCTAAGGGTGGTGGTAGGCATCCAGCCCCCCCTGGCTAAGGGTGGTAGTAGTGGTAGGCATCCAGCCCCCCCTGGCTCAGGGTGGTAGTAGTGGTAGGCATCCAGCACCCCCTGGCTCAGGGTGGTAGTAGTGGTAGGCATCCAGCCCCCCCTGGCTAAGGGTGGTGGTAGGCATCCAGCCCCCCTGGCTAAGGGTGGTAGTAGTGGTAGGCATCCAGCCCCCTAGGTAAGGGTGGTAGTAGTGGTAGGCATCCAGCCCCCTGGCTCAGGGTGGTAGTAGTGGTAGGCATCCAGCCCCCCTGGCTAAGGGTGGTGGTAGGCATCCAGCCCCCCTGGCTAAGGGTGGTAGTAGTGGTAGGCATCCAGCCCCCTGGCTAAGGGTGGTAGTAGTGGTAGGCATCCAGCCCCCCTGGCTCAGGGTGGTAGTAGTGGTAGGCATCCAGCCCCCTGGCTCAGGGTGGTAGTAGTGGTAGGCATCCAGCCCCCCTGGCTAAGGGTGGTGGTGGGCATCCAGCCCCCCTGGCTCAGGGTGGTAGTAGTGGTAGGCATCCAGCCCCCCTGGCTCAGGGTGGTAGTAGTGTTAGGCATCCAGCCCCCTGGCTAAGGGTGGTGGTGAGGCATCCAGCCCCCTGGCTAAGGGTGGTAGTAGTGGTAGGCATCCAGCCCCCTGGCTAAGGGTGGTAGTAGTGGTAGGCATCCAGCCCCCTGGCTCAGGGTGGTAGTAGTGGTAGGCATCCAGCCCCCTGGCTCAGGGTGGTAGTAGTGGTAGGCATCCAGCCCCCCCTGGCTAAGGGTGGTGGTGGGCATCCAGCCCCCCCTGGCTAAGGGTGGTGGTGGGCATCGAGCCCCCCCTGGCTCAAGATGGTAGTAGTGGTAGGCATCCAGCCCCCCCTGGCTAAGGGTGGTGGTAGGCATCCAGCCCCCCCTGGCTAAGGGTGGTAGTAGTGGTAGGCATCCAGCCCCCTGGCTAAGGGTGGTGGTAGGCATCCAGCCCCCTGGGTGAGGGTGGTAGTTGTGGTAGGCATCCAGCCCCCTGGCTCAGGGTGGTAGTAGTGGTAGGCATCCAGCACCCCCTGGCTAAGGGTGGTAGTAGTGGTAGGCATCCTGCCCCCTGGGTAGGGGTGGTGGTGCGCATTCAGGCCCCTGTGTGCATATGTGGCATTGGTGATGGGCATCCCGCCCCTATGGTGCTGCTGTTGCTGGTGTAAATATATTCTGCATCCCTCTGTGTGTGTGTGATGTGTCGTGTACGTGTTGTATGTGTTTTGTGGTTGGTGTCTGACTTACCTTCTGCGCCGTACGCGTCCGTGCCTGTTCCGGTAGTAAATGTAGAATATTGGTATGATCGGGACGAAGGGATTCATGGTTAGTTCGTGTCGTTAGTCCTTCTCGTTGCTTCGCGTCGTCCTCGTCGCTTCGCGTCGTCCTCGTCGCTGGCGTGTTCGTCTCGAAGCCGTGGATCGTGTTGTGGCGCGAATCGGAGCTTATGTGCGCCTCTCCCGGATGCTTTGACGTGCCGTGCGTAGCGACGGGTTCGGCGTGTACGGGAAGCGCATCGTACTTGTTCGGCCGGACGGAGCTGCATTTTCCCTTCCGTGCGACTCGATTCAGCGTTTCCGGATTCGCCTCGGTCAGGGAACAGGACCTGGTTTGGGTGAGTACGGCTCGGCCGGATTCTGTGCTGTTGTGCGCATCGTACTTACTCGTTCGGTGTGCTGTACGGATCGGTCGGGGAACAGGCTTTCGCATGGCTTTTTTCCCGACCGAATGGTATTGGGTGCGCCTCCGACCGAGATCGGAATCGGCCCCTCAGTGTGCATAGTGATCAAACAAAGTCTCATAGAGGTTATGTGGTGAAAGTTCAGGCATAACACTAGCGCCCCCACTGGAAAGTGGCCCAGCCCTTAATGGTGCCCTCCATCGAATCGAGGGTGGACAGTGCTAAGGGGTGCCTCAAACCGGCTCCCGTGGGGCCAGATTGACATGACTTAGGTGGAGCATCACCATTAAAGAGTCACTTACCAGGAGTGCAGGGGGGAATCAGCCAAAGGCTCCGGAGTCACGGTATGCTCAATGACATTGTGTGCGACTCCAACGGATGGAAAGGAGAACAAGCTGTTAAGGAGCTGCACGGCTAAAGGCAAGGAGAGATACAGGTAAAAACTCGAGCATATACTCACATCAGTTGGGTATGCAATTCGTGACCAACCTACCCTCCGTATATTCTGGAGTGGAGTGAAGTCCAGAAGGAGTTCAGTGACTAAAAATAGCTTGCCAGGTAAAAATACCGGGTCAAAGGGTAACGTGTCCCAGTTGGATGCTAGAACGCAAGTTTGCATCGGCCCTGGCTAGATGGGGCGTTGTGTGGGTGCTATGATGAAAAGGATGAAACCCAGGGGTGGTCTAATGAACCAGCATAGTGGATGGAAACAGGATAGCAGTAGGGGCCCCGCTAAATTGGGGGCCAAGAGATAGGATGTAGTATTCGATCAACTTATCATGCTAAAAAAAAGGGAGAGGGAGGAGTATGACCATTACAGAAATAATGGTGGCGGTGCCCAGGATTATAAAGGTGCCAGAAGCAAGGGGATGGACTCCACTGTGGTGTCAGGGTGGCAATAACAGTTAGACCTATCTCTGCAACCAAAAACTTGATATTCTAACAGGAGGGGAACATGCTGGTCATATCGGAAAAGAGCTGGGTGTGCGGTCATTGCTGTTACCATCGTGATGTTTGCCCCGATTTAAAGTGGCGCCACCAGAACGGTGGGGATTCACAGCTTGAAGGTATGTCATCGTTAAGGCCTGTCAGACTTGTTGAGGGACGGAAAATCCAGCGTTGTTCCCTGCGTAACAAATCAGCTTTGTTTATATGTATGTGGGCTTCTAAGATCATCCAATTCAGATCATCTGGTGAATGGCCCTTCTCTCTGTAGTGGGAGATCATCTTAGTAATGTCCTTCCTACATCTGACGCTACTGCGGTGTTCAGTATTTACCACTGCTAACCAGTGTTAAAGTGCTTGTCCTTTTTCCTCTATGCATGGTCAAATTGGCTTACACCCGATTGGCATATTTAATGTAATTATGAGCCCCTTATAGAGTGGTATACCATATACCGAGGGCCTGTAAAATAAATGCTACTATTGGGCCTGCAACACCTTTAGTAACACCCATTTAAGTAGCCCCTTAAAACATGTCCCAGGTCTACCATTGCAGCCTAAATGCAGTTTAAACTGCCAATCCAACTTGGAAATATAACCCCCTTGTCAAGCCCATAGGGCAGGGTGTATTGTAATTTAAAAGGTTGGGCATTTACTTTTGAATTCTACAAGTCCTGGTAGTGAAAACTCCTAAATTCATTTTTCACTACTGTAAGGCCTACCCCTCCCATAGGATAACATTGGGTTGTCTTACTACTTTTAACCCTTTCCATGCTGAATAGTTCCGTCCTCAGCCATGGTGCTCGTGTGCTGAGGGTGGAACCATTCCACTCTCAGCTCATCACCACCAAACCTGCTGTTTACAGCAGAGGGATTTTCATTTTTGTGCCTTAGGAGCAATGTGAGAAAAATTTGATTTTTTTCCAGCTAAATTTGAGGTTTGCAGGGGATTATGGGTAGGAAAACATTGAGGGATCCATGCAAACCCCTCCTCCCTGGACACCCTCGGGTGTCTAGTTTTCAAAAATGTCTAGGTGTGGTAGGTTTTCCTTGATGGCGGCCAAGCCCAGGAACAAAAACCCAGGTGCCCCACTATCTATCACAAAACAACCTGTTTTTGCAAAGGGGGCTCCTGCGTTTTGATCCATGGCTCGGCAACCATCGAGGAAAACCTACCAAACCTGGACATTTATGAAAACTAGACACCAGGGGATGCAGCGAGGTGTGGCTTATGTGGATCCCCCAAAGTTTCATACCCAGAATCCCCTTCAAACCTCAAATTTAGCTCAAAACATCACATTTTCCTCACATTTCTATGTGGGAAAGCTGTGGGATCAACGGGCCGGCACACATTTCCTACCACCCAGCATTCCCCCAGGTCTCCTGATAAAAATGCTACCTCACTTGTGTGGGTGGGCCAAGTGCCCACAACAGGGAAAGGCCCAAAATTTATTGTGGAGGCATTAAAATTATCGATCACAAAACAACCTAGTTTTGCAAGGGATTTATCTGCGTTTTTGGTCCCAGACTCGGCGACCATCGAGGGAAACCTACCAAACTAAGACAATTCTGAAAACTAGACACCCGGGGGAGACCATGGAAGTGTAGCCTGTGTGGATCCCCCAATGTTTTCTTACCCAGAATCCCCTGCAAACCTCAAATGTAGCTAAAAACATCACATTTTACCCACATTTCTGTAATGGAAAGCTCTGGAATCTGAGGGGAGCCACAAATTTCCTACCACCCGGTGTTCCTCCAGGTCTCCCAATAAAAATGGTACCTCACTTGTGTGGGTGGGCCAACTGCCTCCGACAGGGAAGGGCCCAAAACGTATCGTGGAGATATCAAAATCACCTTTCACAAAATGACCTGGTTTTGCAAGGGGGGAACCTGCGCTTTGGTTCCAGGCTTGGCGGGCGTCTAGTGAAACCTACCAAACCCAGACATTTCTAAAAACTAGACACCCAGGGGAGTCCAGGGAAGTGTGGCTTGCATGGATCCCCCAATGCTTTCTTACCCAGAATCCCCGCAAACCTCACATTTTGCTAAAGAAATCACATTTTCCTCACATTTCTGTGTGGGAAAGCTGTGGGATTACCAGGCTGACACAAATTTCCTACCACCCAGTGTTCCCCCAGGTCTCCTGATAAAAATGGTACCTCACTTGTTTGGGTGGGCCAAGTGCCTGCTACAGGGAAGGGCTCAAAACGTATTGTGGTGACATCAACATTTTTTAAAACAAAACAACCTGGTTTTGCAAGGGGGGCACCTGCATTTTTGGTCCAGGGCTTGGCAGCCATCTAGGAAAACCTACCAAACCCATCCATTTCTGAAAACTAGATACCTGGGGGAGTGTAAGGATGTGTGGCTTGGGTGGATCCCCTAATGTTTTCTTACCCAGAATCCCCTGCAACCCTCAAATTTAGCTAAACAAAATTCATTTTTCTCACATTACGGGTGTTCAGATTTGCTAGGTTCCCCTAGGTGCCGGCTGAGCTAGGGTCCGAAATCCACAGCTAGGCACAATGCAAAAAAGGGTCCGTTTTCAGTGGAAAAATGTGATGTGTCCATGTTGCGTTTTGGGCAGTTTCCTATTGCGGGCACCAAGCCTACCCCCACAAGTGAAGTACCATTTTTGTTGAGAGACTTAGGGGAATCCTGGGTGGGTAGACGTTTTTGGCTCCCCACAGAGTCCAGAACTCTCCATCACAGAAATGTGAGGAAAATGTTTTTTTTTAATAAAGTTGGAGGTTTGCAAGAGATTCTGGATAACAGACACTGGTGAGAGCCACACGAGTCATCCCATCCCTGATTCCCTTGGGTGTCTAGTTTTCAAAAATGTACAGGTTTACTAGGATTCCCTACGTGCCAGCTGAGCTAGGGTCCAAAATCCCCAGCTAGGCACACTGCAAAAAAAAGGGTTTATTTTTTAGTGGAAAAGTGTGATGTGTTCACGTTGCTTTTTGTGCCGTTCCCTGTCGCGGGCACTGGGCCTAACCACACAAGTGAAGCACCATTTTTATCGGGAGATTTGGGTGGACTGCAGGGTCGAAGACGTTTGCAGCTCCTCTCAGATTCCAGAACTTTCCATCACTGAAATGTGAGAAAAATGTGTTATTTTAGACATATTTCAAGGTTTGCAAGGAATTCTGGTTAACAGAACTTCGTAAGAGCCACACAAGACACCCCATCATGGATTCTCCTGGATGTCTAGTTTTCAGAAATGTACAGGTTTGCTAGGTTTCCCTAGGTGCCGGCTCAGCAAGGGTCTAAAATCCCCAGCTAGGCACAATGCAAGAAAAGAGTCAGTTTTCGGTAGAAAAATGTAATGTAGAATTAACAACGATACTTTGACGGCGGACTGCTGTTTCTGCACCTCACACTAGTTTCAGTTAAATCAGGTTCCTTGCGCAACTAGCCCTTGCACCAGCCGTCGGGTGATGCCTCTGTACGTCAGATCCTAAGCAATTGAGGGGTTGGGCGTGCGCAGGCAATGAAGTCCAAGAAGTCAATGTTTAGTTTTTCAAATGAGTCTTTATTTTCACTTAATTAGTTCTCACAGGATTGAAGATTTTATGGACAGCCAACGCGTTTCGTTCTCATGACGAGAACTTCGTCAGGGCTGAAAGTAACATAAACATACATTTAAAAAGAGAAATATCTCACAACACAGAAGGGAAAACAGACAAAACAATAAAGAAAGACATGAGTTCCCCATGTCCGAGAAGTAGAAAATATAATTGTGTCACAATCTAAAAACAATTTCAACCTAAAGACAGAAGAGCAATCAATCGGTATTTCAAATGCTCTGTAGGCTATATAATGGAGTGTTACAGAGATGGAGCAAGAGTATTAAAAGACATAAAACATAAAATGAAGTGTTGCAGAGACGGAGCAAAAGTAATGAAAAACATAAAACATAATTACATCACATTTTTAAAAAACGTCAACATGAAAAACAAGACGTATTTGTTAGGAACCTCATTCAGTACGGACGTTTGCAGACTGGGTGGTTACCAAGATGTAAAAAAGAGATTTCTAATTTGAGTTATAACAGATAAAAGCACATGTATCTAACGTGACTGAAAACATGTTTAATCACTGAATAATACATATATAAAGAGGGAGAAACGTACGCTCAAGGAGAATAAGGCAAGAAAGCCGTGCATTTTACCTAATATTCTAAGTTGCGTGTTAGATGAGTTTATCAAGTGATTAATATATACAGAAAAAGAGAGAGACAAAAAACGGACTGAAGTATAATGAAGCTAGCGGGCCGTGCACCTCACCTAACTGGCTGTGAGGGGAAAGTTGTGGATTTATAAAAAGACGGATTAGTGGTTAGGTCTCACCTCAGTAGGCGAATGTCATTCCTTTGATGTATACTAGGTAAGTTTGGCCTGGTTCCAACGTGACCTGTAAACCATAAACCGTAAAAGCTAAAAGGTAGTATATAATATCACAGCAGTTTGTAAAGGAGGTGAGTAATATAACTGCAGTATGGACTGGATTATCTCACCTTTCGTGTAGGATTCGAATACGCGATCCCTTAACCAAGTCGGTGTTCCAGGTAAGTAATCTGGAAACACTCAGGATATCGCAAGGCCTCAGTTGGCCTAAGTAGCAAATCTAAAATCAATTAAATCGGAATGCTTAGTTATAATAAAGAAAAAGACGCTCTTGCTATATTAGTACTTTGTACAATTCAAAGGAAAACGGGGCGACTATGTCTGTCCTGTTAATGTTGCTAGATCAGCGTTATTATATACTAAAAGGGAAAGTTTCCCCATAAATGCCCCGATAATTGGTATGAACGAGGTGGTTTCGCCTCCTCGGTATTGTGTTCATTTAAAGACAAATTGTGCCCCCAAGTGGTATAAACTGGTGGCACCAGGTTGGTGAAGCTAATTTCGGGAAATCAATAGCGTAATTTTAACAAAGGAACGGTTTTAATAAGTGTAACAGGATTCTCGTCGTTTCTGAGCTCAAAATTTCAAGGAAATCTAAAGGACCACAAGAAAATGAAATTAGAATAAAAGGTTTGGGCGTAAAATCGTTATAAATAGGGCTGCTATCCCTCGACCAACCCAGCACCCTAATGATTCCATCTGTGCAATATGCAAGGTTCTAATGCTCAGTTAAACATTTACGAACCCACAACAGAAAAAGCCCGTGGTGATAGTAACAGCGTACTTCCTCCCCAAAGTCCTTACCTCAAATTGCGAGTTCTCCTGCCAGAATGAGCGAGGACCGGTTTTGGCGCCAAGTTTGACTTTTAAAGGGAAAGTCTACGCACCGATGCTGTCACTGACGCTGTTAATTGGCATCGTCATCACGTAATGGTATGTGATGGAATTGATGAGACGCAAATTTGGTTGTTCTAAAAACCAGGAAGTGGACAGGGTGATTAACCCATACGTGGTGGCCATATCAAGCGACGCCGGGGGGATGTGTTTGAAAATGTGATAGAAACCGGGAAAAGGAAGAGAGTTCTTGAATCCGGTGAATAACGTGAAATTCTAGTTCAGCAGTATAATGAATAAGGGGCAATAAGCAGAAAGAGAAAAGAATAATATATCTAAAAGTTATTGTACCAATAGATCAGCAATATTCTATGTTATATTAGTAAATTAGCTTCAAAGGAAAACGAAAAGTACATGTTTTAGATAATTACTGGCAAAGTGTCCAAATAAACGGCAAGGTTAGTATTTTAAAATAAGGACTTTCATAGGATACAAGTGAGAAAAGATCTCAAAAGAGAT
Source organism: Calotriton arnoldi (assembly GCA_963921515.1). Classification (NCBI taxonomy): domain Eukaryota; kingdom Metazoa; phylum Chordata; class Amphibia; order Caudata; family Salamandridae; genus Calotriton; species Calotriton arnoldi. The sequence goes on along the minus strand of CAWUFW010003915.1, from coordinate 247,630 downwards.
ACTGCCAAGAAATTTACAAATAAAGGAAGATTAACAGTGCTTAGAAATTGGTGTCTTAATGGCCTTTATGTCTGAGTGCAAACACTTGATTGTAGTTTCATTTGCATTTGGAATTTCTTGCTGCACCAACGATGGGTATAGACAGTACAATTCACGAAAACCACCATGTCTGGGTACAGGTATCATTCTCATTTTGGATATTTCTGTACATTGCTGAGGGATACAGAGAAAAAAATATATATATATATACATATATATATATATATACATATATATTTTCCCCTCAGGGCACCAGTACCCAGAAGTTGGTGTCTTAAAGTACTTTACGTCTGGGTGCAACCACGATTATAGTTTAATTCACATTTGGGATTTTAGGTGCATCAATGATGGTTATAGACAATTCAATTTACGAAAGACCACCATGTCCGGATACAACCAGTTAGTATTATTCTCGTTTTTCATTTAATACATTTCTGTACAATACTGTAGGATACAAAGGATACAATACTAAGGCATCCCCTTTCCCTAGTTTAATAACACATAAGATAATCCATGTACCTAAAGCATGTTATCATACATCGAAGTGAAACATAACTGAATCAGAAGACCAGTTATATCTGTTGATAAGCGAAAGACAGAAACATTTTTAAGCTTACTGGTTGATTTTCCATACGACCCAATCAGCCCTGTCATATCCCAGGTGTTATGGATTTTCCTCCAGAAAGAAATGCATCTCATTATCGGTGTTGTGCCCATATGTGACAGCACGTAGCCTACTAATCCACTTAGCCTCACACTGTCTGAGACGGAGTTCCTTGTTCCCACCCCGCTTTCCTGATTCAACATGCTCTATCCCATAGAACCAGAACGTATGGTCTCCAGGGTGGAAAATAGAAAAGTGTTCTGCAAGTGGATATCTGTTGTCGCCATGTATGATGGCTCTCCTGTGTTCTTGAATACGGAGTTTGAGGTTCCTTTTAGTGCTGCCAACATAAATTAAATTGCACGGGCAACCAATCAGATATATCACATGAGTAGAGTTACAGTTGATGAACTGTTTAATCTTGTGCTCTCTCGATCCATTGTGTGAAAAATTAATTGTTTTGTTGACACCAAATTTGCAGATATTACAAGAAGTGCAGGTATAAAACCCATTAGGTTTCTCTGGCAGCCAATTACCTGTTTCTTTCGTGGTTGTTACATAACTGGGGCACAGTCTGTTTTTAAGGGTACACCCTCTCCTGTATGTGATAGAGGGGTTTTTGCTTATATCACCCTTCAGGCTGGGTATCTCCTGTAACAGATGCCAGTTACGCTTAAACAGCCTGAAGATTTCATCACTATGTGTAGTGTATTCAGTTATAAAACGTACATTCTTGTTGTTTCTGCCCTAGGTGCCGGCTCAGCAAGGGTCTAAAATCCCCAGCTAGGCACAATGCAAGAAAAGAGTCAGTTTTCGGTAGAAAAATGTAATGTGTCCATGTTGTGTTTTGGACCCTGTCCTGCTGCAGGCATTAGGCCTATCCACACAAGTGAGGTAGCTTTTTTATCAGGAGAATTGGCTAATGCAGCGTGGGTTGAAGTTTGTGGCTCCGCTCAGATTCCAGAGTTTTCCATCACTGAAATGTGAGGAAAATGTGTTTTTTAGACAAATTTTGAGGTTTGCAAGGGAATCTGGGTAACAGAACCTAGTGCGAGCCGCATAAGTCACCCCATGCTGGATTCCCTTAAATGTCTAGTTTTAAAAAATGTACAGGTTTTCTAGGTTTCCCTAGGTGTCGGCTGAGCTAGGGCCCAAAATCCACAGCTGAGAACAGGGTCAGTTTTTAGTGGAAAAAATGATGTGTCCACATTGTGTTTTGGGCTGTTTCCTGTCACAGGCACTATTCCTACACACACAAGTGAGGTACCATTTCTATCGGGAGACTTAAGGGAACACAGAAAAGTAGAACAAGTGTTATTACAAATTGTCTTTCTATGCATTTCTGCCTTCCAAATGTGACACAGTGTGTAAAAAAGTAGTCATTTTGAAAAATGCCCTCTAATTCACATGGTAGTATGGGCACCCAAAAATTCAGAGATGTGCAAATAATCACTGCTTCTGAAGTCCATTTCTTGTTTCCATTTCAGAAATATATAGATTTCCTCTATACCTATTTTTCACTCTTTATTTTTTACTAAATGAATTGCTGAATACCAGTTGCAAAATGAAAAACCATTGCAAGTTGCATCTCAGCTATTGGCTCTGGGTTCACCAGGTTCTTGGTGACCCTCAAACCCTAAATATCCCCGCAACCAGAAGGGTCCAGCGGACGTAACGGTATATTGACTTTAAAAATCTGCCATAGTTAGAAGAAATTACAAGTGAAAACGTAGACACAAATGGCTGTTTTTTCAACTCAATTTGAGTTGAAATTCCAAGATGTCCTTCATGTGCCACTTCAATTACTTGTTGTCACAGACTGTCCAGTATGACAATTCTCGAACCTTGTAAGACAATACCTTCTTGAGTAACAGACAGTTCATCTTTCACATTTTAAAATTTTTAATATTGATTGTCATTTGTAAAAGGTTGAGTGTGCTGTTTCCAGGACTGATATTTAATAATGTTTTTAAGTATCAGTATGTCACTATCTATGCTCGTGGCAGTAATGATTTGTTCCAATGAAATAGCAGAAGGTATACTGAATTTTATGATGAAGTTATTGTATGCTTCAGCCGCTTTGAAAGTGGTAACATTACACTGTCCTGGAACTCGTCAGCAGGTTTCAGATTTTTTCCTGGTCGGTGTACAATAGTGTAGCCACATTCCTGTAGTCGCAAATGCCAACATTCAATACGAGGAGGCATCTTGGCTTTAGGATTGCCAAAGATGGTAATCAATATGTGAAAATGTTTACAAGTCCACACCACCATTGTGAATAGGCATGATCAGTTTGTGACAAGCTTCTGCTAACATATACCACAATATGTCTTTGAACATTTGGGCATCCATTGAGTTGGGCAAGGATCGCACCCATCCCCGACCGGTCTTGCGTCAACAACAACCTATGTATGAAGCTTCGAATCAAAGTGGAGTTCTCAATTGCATGCTTGATTTTCGCAAAGCTTTGTTCACATTCATGTGACTAGTAAAATGAAGCATTTCGTTATGCTAAGTCTCTTAAGGGAGAACTTACTGGGGCCAAGTCACGTATGTACGTATAACAGTAACTGGCCATGCTGAACGTAACATGGTAACATCTTGTGGGGGACAGCTGGCCGACAAAGCCTGTACTTTAGCCATATCTGGAGAAATGACCCCATCATAGAAAGCATGGCCAAAGTATTTGAGTTTGTTTTCTGGAACTCACACTTCTCTGCATACAAGGTTAGACGTGCATCAGCAAGTAATCAACACACTTGTGTAAGAGCTATATTATGTTTTTTGTATGACCCCAAAGACCAAAATGTCATCCCTGTAATTGAAAGCATTGGTGCCAGTCTGTATTATACGTCGAATGACATCTTGAAAAAGTTCTGCAGCTGAAGACACACCAAAAGTCTTTTATATCTGAACAAACCAATATGGGTAGAAAAAGTGGTAATGTACCTGCAATTCTCTTCGGCTTACAATTAATTATACCCTTTGTTCAGATGAAGGCGAGAGAAGACTTTGGCACCATTTAGCTGTGTGATAAAGTTGACACTGTGTGGGCCTGGATGTTATTCTCTTTCAATTGCTTTGTTAGCTCGATGCATATCAACACAGATGAATACAGCTCCTTCACTGTCCTTTTTGGGCACTACCAATATGGGTGAAACCCATGGTGTCGGACAAGTAGATTGCTCAATTATATCATGCTTTAGTAGTGTCTCAAGTTCCTTTTCAACAGCGTCTTGTAAATGAAATACAATTCGACAGTGTTTTTGAGCAGCAGGACAAATGTCCTGATTGATATGCAGTTGCACTTTCATGGTCTTAAGTTTTCCTAATCCATGAAACAAAGATGGGAACTGACTTACTATTTCATGATGAGCATTCATGTTGCAGTTTACAGATATCAGTCCCATATCAGCTTCAGTACTGAAACTGAGTAAACAGTCACTGAACACAGTACCTTGCAGTACATGAATGAGTGCTTGTACTTTCGTCTTTTTGTGTTTCATGGTTGCTACGAATGAAACTTGATTTTTTAATGGGGTCGATGGAGCCATTATATACACTTTAGTCTTGGACGGAGTGAAACTGGGGACAGTTTGTGGTACATCTCCTTAGCCATAATGTTTATCGACGCACTACTGTATATAATAAAAGGTATGGAGCAACTGTTCACCTTTAGTGTAATTTTAGGAAAATGTTTGATTGACTTTTGTGATTTGACTTGTTGACTTTTCTTTGACTCGTCTTCTTCCTTGCATGCGGGCAGTCCAACATGCATACATTTCTCTGAGGTAAACATCGACATCGCACATCCATCTGCTTCTCTGTTGCTTGACATTTTCACCGAAGAACTCCTGGACAAAGATTTAGATGATGATCGACTTTGTCTAGTGTCTATTCACCCCAGCTGATGTTTCAACTTGGTCTTGTGGGCTTGCATAGACTGGCACTTCCGAAATGTTCGGGCATTGTTTTTGTTTTCTCGGCATGATGCACTTAGCTTTTCCTTTGCCTTGCAAACCATTACAAAATGATCCTCTTTCCCACAGCCCTTGCAAACTTGTACAATGGCGGGACATTTACCTTCATGTAGAAACGAAAATCCCCATCTGAATCACAGTTTCTTTATCTTTGGAGACATCACTCTGTGTCCTTCAGCCTTGCGCTTCTGCTTACTTTTCATGTTCATGACTAGCTCATTTTGGGCACATGCACCCTCCATGTCAGCAGTTTGTCGATTTGCACATTCTTCAGCTCTGGCAGCCATGAGTACTCTTTCCAGAATAAGGGCCTCATTTATGAGGTTTCGCCGTAGGGCAGCGCTGCAGGCCTTCCTGCTGCTCTGCCCTACGGCAATATAAAAGGGCAAGAATGCGCTGTATCTATCAGATATGGCACATTCCTGTCCTTTTCCCCTGTGCCGACACACTATGGGCTGCCATGTGCCAACGCAGGCACTTTTGTACCATAGTGCAACGGTGCCTCAGTTGCGGGGGATGATTATTTCTGTGTAGGAAGGGAAACCTTCCTGGATAAAAACAATCACAAGAGGCTTTTTCCTCTTTTCTTCCTATTTCTATGTGTGCTGCAGAATGCAGCACACATAGAAAATGGAAAAACTAGGAGAAATAAAGCTATTTTTCCTCGTTGTGCCTCCCATAAGCCTCCCCTGGAGATGCATAAGTTTTGGCGCAGCCTCAGATTTCCGATTTCTCATAAATCTGGGACAGTGTCAAAAAGCCATGGATGTTGCTGGGAACGCCCCCAGCAACACCCATTGCACGCCCCTGTAATGCAGAAAACTGTGCTAAAGGGAACAATATTTACGAGGCAGCATTAAGTAAAAAACAGTGGCTTAGTGCTGCCTCGTAAATATGGAGCAGGCTCCTGCGCCACGGAACGTCTCAAAAAATGCCGTTCCGGTAGAGCAAGGGGCCTCATAAATGATTCCCTAAGTGTTTCTCTCAGCATTTGGCTGAATTAATCTGACAAACATTCATCTAGAACTTTGAGGCGTATGGCTTCTTCATCAGTGAATTAATTGAACTTGCAGAGTTTGATGATCGTATAAAGTCTTTGACAAATTCATTGATCGTTTCACCAGCTTTCTGACATTCCTGACTGAAAATATATCTTTTGTAATGGACATTCGGTATTGGATTGAATTTAATATTTTACGCCTCTTTGATCTGATGGTATGAAACTTCTTCACCGTGTGGTACTTTCTTTATTACCTCCTTTACTCATTCACGGCAAGATTTTTGAGATGTTTGATAATCTTTTTTGTTATCTGTTTCTTCCAGTGCATCGATTAAATCAACAACCATTTCTATCCAGGCAGTCCATCGATCACCAATATTCAGCTTTTTGGCAGTATCAAATGGAGGTGGGGGTTTCAGAAAAGAAACGCCTATGTATTTCACGCCTTCTAAAAGTATTGGCTCAGTGGGGTCGACTGGCCCATTCACCTGACATGCTGCACCTTCTTCCTCCTTTATGGTATGGACTGGTTTTGTTTCTTGTTCTTCACCGTCTTTACCATTCCTGCATGTACTTAGTTTTTCACTGCCTTTAGCGTTTCTCTGTATCAGGCAAGTTATCTTCAAGTGCTTATTTACAGCTGGCTATCACTGCCTTTAGCACTTCTTTGACTTGGATATTGCTGCTTTTAGTGCTTTTCTGTACCGGATTGTGGCTACCTTTAGCGTTATCATTCATATGACTTATAGCTCAGTGGTGCATTGTGGCACAGTATATCATTCACAGCCTAACCAGCAGGTTTCTGGCAAACCATGAGTAAACTTCTCTGGGAGGCTTTCATTTTCTTCAAAAGCTTCACGCTGTCTGGAGTGGTTCTTTGATTCCACATATGCCAACCGTCGATCTTCACTTTGACTGAGGCTCGTGTGGCACGCACAAGTAGTTTTCTGGACTATGACAAACTCTCTGGGAGAGCAATGTCGATCACCAGTTGTAGCATCCTACCCAGCCTTGGTACACTTAAACGATTATGCCACACGCAGAGCTTGTTGTTATACATCTTTATTCCTCAGTGTGTAACTGTGACCTCAATATTCTAAATCATGAATTCTATTAACCACACTCGAACACTTCTATCACAGTTCTAAGGAGTCCGTCAGTACCCATCATCTCTAACTCACATGACACTGCAAAAACATACAATGAAAAATAACGATAAAGTTAACAGAGCTGAAAGCACAATACCTTCATTGGTTAGTTCTCATGCCCCGGATGTGATAAATTAAAGATGTCTTAGTTAAGAAAATCCCTGCAAATGTGCTGTTAATGGAACATGATGTGTGAAACATCACCACATCCATATCTATGAATCCAAAACTTTAGTGCACAAGACTGAAACTATTTTGACCACACAAGCTCAAGAATGGACTCTGAAAGGATTAAAGGATTATCAAGTTGTCAGGAATTGTAATCAGCTTTACATGGTTAAAAAGTAGGTACGCAGTTTATTATTTATTCATATTGAATATTCAAAAGGTAATGCTGGTTGATTTTGTGCCCTTGACCTAACTAGATTTGCCTACATACTTTGTCACGTCACCACTAACTTCTGTCTGATCTACAGACCTTTTATTTAATCCATATAAAATTAATGAAGGTAATCCTGGACCATGCTCCCCGCAATATAATATTTCTCTGATACCTGAAGCACCCAAGGGATTTTAGCACCAATATTATGTAAAAACGTTACATGACCACTTGAGTTCAGTGAACATTTAATAACGAATGTATAAACCAATCTACACTAAAAGTGACATTCACAGTACCAGCTTCACAACTATGCAGAGCACTTATTGCCCGCCCCGTCATTCCACTAGATTCGTAATAACCTTCAAAAATCCTGACTTCATGCACCACTCATCAACCCAATACTGCTGAGAAGACTAATGCAATTTAAAAGAATAGACGTTTATTGCACTAGGCAATGCACTGCATTCCCCTTCCTTGAGCCCCAGACAGTCTTTCTACCACCTGGGTGGGGGGGGCACAATGGTTGGGGTTAACCCTCTCTCTACCAACCCATATGCCAAAACTATACCCCGAAAATCCAAATTTCCTCTTGCTTGCCATGACAATGGAGATGCTCTAGGCCTCCTGTAGGGAGGAGGGCAAAAGGACTGCTGGGGCCAATTCTGCTCCTTGGGGGCAGAAAGACTGTTGTCATTTTAGAGATGGGCATGGCCCAATGCCAGGATGGGCCAGTTCCCACCCCATTTAAATTTTTTTCAAATTATCCTTGGCATCCAGTGGAATTTCTTTCCCTGGAGGCAGATTGGGAGTACATTTTCCAATCTGCTCACCCAAGGGAGCAACATATCCCTGGTGCATATTGGGCCTCCCTCCCCCTCAACCAGGATAACAGATCGTGGTAAAACTCCCAATCTGCCCACAGGGCAGAATAAAGATTGTTGGTGCATGGTGAAACCTGGGGATCACCCTCACCCTATTTAAAGATAAATTCACTCCCCAAACAACTGATTCTTTATGGCTAGTGCTATCCCTGCTCAGGGATCACCCTCCTGAGATGATCCTTGAACTGGGATTCAGGAGATATCATGGGACTTTCTCCCCTTTCCAATGGATCCTCTCTCCTCTTGATTAGTGGTTGGGTGGCTAAGATATGCTGCTCTCTCTTTCAATCAGTGTGATGTCGGCACACATGGCATACTGCTTCTTACACTGATTTTAAAAAAAACTCCTCCTCACAGCTTGACATTTTAAGATAAAGCAAAAACTTCTTCTGGACAAGCACCAGAAGGGTTTTCTGGCTTCAGTCTTAAGATGAGACATTCACATCTTCCACACTGATAAGGTAGTGCAGAGAATTAGGCCTGGGCGGAGTTTGCAGAGTTACGCCTACTGCACCGCGCTATGCATAGTTCCGCAAGCAGCAGTGTGACTTAGGTCACGCCGTTCGTGCTGATTTTTAGGGGCAGGTGTTTGTCCAGCACTGGAAAATCAGCGCAAATGCCACCATGTACAGCGCAAGAGGGCGCTGCTTCTTTCTGCTGCTCGAGTAGATGTTCTACTTGAGTGGCAGCTTCCTTAACGTGAAAGGATGGTTTCTCAATGCGAGCGATCGCGACATCCGCAACTGCCCACATTGAGAAATCTCGCTTGGAAATGGTCTAGCATTTTATTTCTCTCGCTCACCAACTTAATGTTGGTGAGCACGAGCGAGGCAAAAACTACGCTCTGCTACGCGGAGCGGAGTTTTTCGAACTCTGTGTGCTCCGTGGAGCGTGGAGTGCGGAAGACTCCGCAAACTCCACAAATGCAGTGGAGTGCACCGCCCAGGTCTACAGACAATGTGAATGGCACATCCTCCACATTCAGGAGGTTAATACAAGATATTGAGGGGCATATTTACAAGAGGATTGGGCCACCGGAGCATTTCTTTTTACAATGCACCAGTAATGCAATTCCCTGCTCCATATTTACAAAGAGGCGTTATGCCACTTTGTGTGGCTTAACACTACTTTGGAAATATCGTACCCTTGAAAGGGGTGTGCAATGGGTGTTGCTGTGGGCATTCCACCGCAACACCCATTGCTTTTTGACAGTGAGAAGCAGACGTTAGAGTGGCGCAAGGAGAAGAAATACTTTTATTTCTTCTCCTTTTTTTTGCTTTTTCTAAGTGTGCTGAATTCTGCAGCGCACCTTTTTTTTTTTTTTTTAATAGGTATAATTCTTTATTCATGTATAATCCTCAAGTAAGGGCCAACACGTCTGCTACAGTTGACAGGTAAATTCCAACTGCTGCATGTAACATTCTATATTTCATATTAACATTCTGGTATGACCCATACACATTCTACCAGCGTCACTATGACTCCTGTCACTATGCCTTCTGTCACTATGACTATTTACAAGTAAACATAACAAACAGCTAAATAGTTTATGCAAAGGCGGAAATCAAGACGCTAAACTATCTAGTACACAGTTGGGAAGAGTACAAAATTAGGAGATTTGCAGAAGATTGTTGAGTTCAAGGAAAATCCTTAGGAGGAAAAAAATTAACAAAACTCGAGAATTAAGAAGTAGTTGTAGGAATCAACTGCACTCACCATCCTGAATTGGGAATAATAATATATTTCAATTCTGTCTCTTCAATGAGAACTATGGAGACATTTCAGAAGACAGGAAGTGACATCACAGGAAGTATAGGAGCCAATATCTGATTGGGAAGCAGTTTTAAAAATAAAGTGTGCCCATGGTCTAGAATTGAGAATGATGACGTAGTCTAGCTCCTTAGAACACTGTGGGACAGAGAAGGCAACATAGAGGAATCCCGGAGGTAAGTAAATGGCTTCCAGAAATCAATAAGCTTACCCAAACACCTTTTCCTCCTATAATGTTCTTTGCATAGGCTTTTAGGGGAAAAGTTGCGTTGATTCTCAAACTCAGAATGGTGTTATGACGTTCTCTGCAACCTCCTGGGGCAACACTAGGAAAGAGAGATCTTTAAATCCTCTAGATCTTGGCAAATGTCTCTGGGGAGATCTCTGCTGCCACAGAGAGCTTTTAGGACCAGGGGAAGCTGCAGGATATGCCACAAACCACCCAGCCTCCTGTTGATCCCGATATCTTTGTTGTGCTCTGAGTGCAAAGTGTAAAGCATGAGCCCAGGGTCCTTGTGCAGCTCCTGTTGACTCTGATGCAGCTCCCAACTTCTATGATACAGTTCTTCACTAGCTTATTGGGTTCCCTTGTTTTTTGTAACAATATGTAGCGCAATCCCCTGATTGCAAGGGTATCGCACTCTTATCCCCTTCTCAACAAGTGGGTACTCCCTCGGCCTCACCCCCTTATATCTCCCCTCCCCCTTACTGGCTGACACGGTTTTCTTGCCTGAACCCCCTTCCTTTATGTTGTTTGTAAAATGTACGTCAGCAGGACGCAGGCTGTGTCCCGCTTGTAAATTCTCGTCTTAATGGTTTTATACAATCACTGTATATTAAAAAACTGTCCGGCTGGACAGACAATATAGTACTGACTGGGTCTATATTTAACTTTAAATTTCATCTAATTGTCTAGGGACCACTGTCCTCTAAAATAGTCAATGTACCCAAGGTCCCTGACCAATAGCATATTGGGTTCCCTTGTTTTTTGTAACAATCCTTTGCAACTTCAGCACGCCAAGGTGAGAATAAGGTAATTTATTCCTTGATAGCCCCAACTTCAACACTTTCTGAGGTCATTCCTGGCCATAGAGCCTCAAGGCCTAGGAGAAAGTCATTGACCTTCCCAAAGATAGAAAGATCTTGTGTTTGATGTCACAACCGGCAAGGTCTTTCAGCAGTACAAAACAATCAGGGTCACAGCCAAAACCATGAGTGCCAGCCAGACAACTTTTGTCTCTTTTCTAGCCAGCAAACATCTTTGAGGACCCAGGATCCCTGCTACACCCTGTTTTTCCTCTTGAAGAAGGCAGACATACATGATAGGCGGGGGTGGGGTGGTTCAGCTCTTCCAGTTTACACTAGGACCAAGAAGCCTGTGTTACTTTCTCTTGGACCAGGTACCCTCCTCTGCACTATCTCAAGAGGCCCATTGCACACTAGTCTGTGGAAGGCTTTCTCTCCACTACCACCACTGTACACAGAAAACCAACAGTACATTAGTCCTTTCAGTGATATAAAATGGCTATGCTTTATATGTGCAATACCTTCATCCACCCATCCTGCCACATTCAACATCCCAGGAGCTTTTGGAACAGGTGCAGAGATTCCTCTCCTTAAGAGCATTTGTGCTTATCCCACCTTCCGAAAGTTGGCAGGCACATCCACTACTTTTTAAAGGAAAAAATGGAAGGGAGCTCTTCCCCCCAATCTAGATCATTCAGATATGTCCCAGTTTTTCTCCCTGCAGACGTTTAAGATGTTAACGTCTGGCAGCTGCACACAGTGTAGACTGGATGTGCACTGTAACTTCAGGATGTCCACTTTCATGTGCCCATTTTAAAGGAGCACAAAAAGCACCTCTGGTTCAAAGTGGGAAGACAAAATTACTGTAGAGTTTTATAAAAGCCATAGGAGCAACCCGCAGACCAATTTGGACAGGGATATTCATAGTTATAGACAACAATGCCCCAAAAGGTTTTAGTTTCTAGATATAGTTTAAAACATTTACCAGATACCCTAAGTGTATCTGTGAAACAATTAAATTAGGGAGCAAAACATAAGCATAAAGGGAAAAAAACATGACCATATTTTGTAATTATAAAGAAACTGATTTATATGCAGGGTAAATGTAAGACATATTATAATAAATTGTTGAGATAGTATTAAAAAAATAAATGAATCCAACATGTGCTCAGTGAACAAAGTGAACACACTGTGTTAGTTATGATGATGGCCCCAAAAAGGGATCACACATATGAAATAGAACCAGCGGTGGTCCACATACATTTCAATCTGTAGAGTGGTCATTCAAAATAGAGTACATAGAAATGTTGCTATGCAAAGATATTTAAGATGTGTCTTTTCACTGCAGTAAGGATGTTGACGACCTATTAACCCTACATAAATAAACGGGTCATCATCAGGACCGTAAAAGATTTTGCTGAGCACAGGTAGTAGTCAATGTCAAGTTTGATACGGTGATGAATAATGACTTATCAAAACACCAAATGAGCAAGGCTTGCCTTTAGACCCAATTCCCTAGGGTGTGGCCTGACAATGAACTCCGAATGGTCTGAGCCTAAGGATTCTTCATATGATCATGGAGAGCTTGAAGTGCCTAGTGAGCTGTGTGGCTCCTGGCAGGTTGGGAATTGGACTTACTCCACCTGCTACTTGGTCCACCTCCTCGAGATGAGAGATCTCATATCTGTGGATGGAAGGAAAGTGTTCCATCACTCCACTCCATCACGCAGCTTTAAAAATTGGAGATTCAGTGGCAGCTGGAATATCCTGAACCATCATAACCAATTGAATCAATTGTATTAACAGACCTAAAACCAATTATTTTTCAAAAAGGCTATCCACGATTGGATCATGTTATCCATGATGACATGGAGTCATTTGGGAAAGCTGGGATGAGGACGGTCATTTACGAAGTAAAGTAAGCTAATTCCATAAATTCCATATCGAATTTCTGAATTTCCTATTGGAAAATGAAGGGCGATTTATAAAATGACAACAGCCTAGTGCCCTCGAGTCCCACTTCTTTCCTTCCAGTTGCAACATAGGTCACGTTTAATTAGGATGCTTTGTTTAAAGCTTAAATCCTGTTTAATTGCCCCCTAAATCATGTTAAGAATGACTTTCTGTCTCACAAGCTAACACTAGCCTTCAAATCTAGTAGGGCCATTATGCTGCTCAGAATAACAAAATCTGTCATCGGCAGGGGTAGTCACTCTGGCTAAGCACCTCCAAAATATGAGAAAAATCTGTACATTTTCAGAAACATACCAACATTCTTGTAATTTTTTCATATGACCAGCAACCATAAAATGCAAGCAAGCACTGGCAAAGCCAACAGGTTTTGCCTTTGGGACCTATTGGCTTTGATGTTTAGCCATGGGCAAAAAAAAAAAATGCTAAATAAAGATGCGATGACCAATCACGGCTGGTGTCGGGGCAGAGTGGTAGGGCAGGGGAAGGGGGTGGGCGCAAAACAGAAAACAAATTTTAAAAACTTACCTGAATCCCACCACATCGCTGCTCTTCTGGCTCCCGTGCAGGAACAGGCCCCCAGACTGCCCTACGGCCAATCCTGACGCCGCTCCCACAGCATGAGACCCGCGTCAGGACCGGCCTGAGCGCTCTTGATTTGCGTTCCCAGGGAGACTGGGAGCCTGTGCCTATTGTCTCCAACCCGGCAACGCAGCTCGGGTTGGAGACGGCTTCGGTGCGCCTGACGGCCCGGCCGTTCTGAGGAAACTGGCCAAACCGTCATGCGCACCGACAGCAGAGCCCACCACTCCCCCCTCAGTGCCTGTCATCCCCTGGCCCCGCCCCCAAGACTCCACGGTAGGAGAAAAATAAAACGATACCAAACATGGTTTATTATGGTTTTATTTTTCAAGTTTTGCAGCTGCTGCTGCTGGCGGGGGGGCGACGCTCCTCCGCCATAGCGGAGGAGCCGCTGCTGGCGATGACGCTGGCCCTTATTATTTTGAAGATGCATGCATGAATGTTTCATTACGCATGCATGTGCCTTCAAAATGATGCTGGCTCCATTGTTTTTAAAAATCCAACCCGAGATGGATCGGTACATTAAAAAAATGAAATAGAAGTAGCACAAAAGGACTTTTTGTAAGGTGACGGGATAACAGCCATGTTCTGCCTCGTTCCCCTGCCATCCCCCCAAAAAAACTGTTAAATACTTTTAAAAAAGACTGCTGTGGTGGGGTGCAATGGAGGCGTGAGTGGAGTAATTAGTGGGAAGGTGGCTGGTGAATGGGAAAAGCAGCACAGGAGGGACATCAACACGGGAGCAAGGCAAGAAGCTCACGAGCAGATCATGGGGGAAGAGGGTATTTGACAGGCAGAAGCAACATGGAGTGCAGGGGCGCAACTATTTGAGAGGGATATGCATGAAGGAGAGGGCTGGAAAACACATGCACTCTCATGGAGTGCTTAAACTAAAATGAAAAAGTAGCTCCATAAAAGTGAGGAGTGGAAGGGTACAAGTCAGCCAAGCTAAAGGATGGTAAAGAGGATATGCTCCAAGAGAGACAGACAAACACGAGAGGGAACATAATGGCAGAGGAAAACCATCAAATAAGAAGCAATTGACAGTGCCAATAAAGCCAACCAATGGTAAGCAATGAGTGGGCTGTAAGCCCACTGAAAGTTCTTGGTAAGCCCCCACTGGGTATTTTTCTACCATAGAGAATGTGCTGTCATACTGCTGAACATGGCAAAAGCCGTAGATGAAACAATCAGGGCACCCACCACCCTATGGAGGACTGTGACAAGGAAGAATAGGATGCAGGGCAATGAACATTACAGGTAAGTAATCTGGGCATTACCTCCATGCCCTCATCACATTAATAGTGAATGGGGATGTGGCAAGCATCTAGCAGGTTATTGTCCTAACTAACTATGTAGAAAATATACAAGTGAATCAACATAACAATTTTAATGGACAAAGCAAAGTCTAAAGCATCAAATGTGATTTTCAAATGGAAATGACAATCACACAGAAGAAGAGGCTGTACAAGATGCCGCCAAACTTAAACTGCATCCCAAACGGGAGTATCAGAAATGTCCATATGGTAATGTGAATTGACAGTGTTAGGCATATAGCCCATGTGTTAGCACCAATAACTGTCAGCCAGGGAAACCCCATTACTTTCCACCAATGAGGCCACCGTCCCTCTTTTCGGCAGCCCCTCAGAAGAAAGGAGAAGAGGAACCCCAGCATCAAAATAGTTAAGGGCAACAGCGGAACATATCCACTGACTAAGAAAAGCTCCTTCATAAAGTGTTAATAAACAACTTTGTGTAAGAAACTTCAGTTCCACCTCCTCTTCCTAGGGTGCAAAGGGGACTGCAATCCCAGGGGGACTCTAGGACATGACATCAAACATTGACGCTGTAGCCTGTTGTATAGGCACACCTGTTTTTATTTGTGCCTTTCCAGACATTTTTGTCTACCTATGCTACTTTCGTACTCCATATCTGGGCAATTCCTAGAACTGGATGAAGTGGGCTCACTCACGTAATGTGACATGCTTCATCATAGGCCACCTCATCCCAACCTGGTAAGATGATACTACCAGGGCGGACTCAACCTCAAGTGGGACTATCTTGAGGGAGTTCTTAGAAATTACTAATCTGGATAATTATCTGGAATCCAGTTATTTTAGCTAAAAATACCTTGTGGTAAACCATAAGAAATCCTTTATTAGGTGGTAGTCTAGGTACATATAAAAATACTTCAGTATGTTCACAGGACGTTATTGGGTACCATGGCCCTTACATACTTCTCTCGTGCCAGCATGTTTCTGCCTTCAGGTAGCCTAACTTGGTCTCGGCATTCACCAGGGCTTATTTTAGGATCTCTATATTAATCTATATGGTAATGTAAATGAAGTGACCTACCTTGCCTTATAAGATCAAAGGTAATTTACCTAATCCATAAAGGCCCTGTGCCTCATGGTTTCTTCAGGGGCAGGCAACTCCTAGTGTCACACTTTCATCAAGGAGATTCGCCTTTACTTCCCTCTGTATTCCCTCTGTATTCCTGTGCCACAGCTACCAGGGGTGAGCTCAGGTGTAAATTACTGAAAACTTTGACCAGACCTAAAAATATAGTGCCTTTATTACTTGTGGTGGACACCATTCACCACAACTAATAAACCACTTTCTCCCAGTATGCATTGTTGAGGACATTTTCTCTATGTTGCACTGGGCATAAGTTTTTTTTTTTTTTTTTAAAGTTTTTATTGACAATTCAAACAAACAATGTCATTACGTTCCAACAAGCCAGTCCAATATGAAACAATAAAGGAGCATCTACACATGATTACCTTACAGTACACACTCTGCATGACATATGTCTCCGTATCCCTCCTCCCCAGGTTCCACTCATGGTGCTAATTTACAATATGATGTACACACATGTTATAAATGCTATCTCAAATATAATAATGCTACACACATGTATCTCTGGGAGGGCTATTAGTACATTTACCCATCCAACAACCTGTCCGAATGCAGCATTTCCCACTCATTACAATTGGGAGGTGGTGGGAGGTGCGTATGTATCACGCATGTAATGACGTCTGCGAACCTTCCCCCTTAGCCCCACAGCCGCCTCTGGGGAGCCCGCATTCCAAGTCAAGAACGGACCCCATATATTTCGGGGTCTAGATGAGGGTGGCAACAATTCCCAGAAGGTACTTAATTGGGTGTACCCGTAGCGATATCTCTAACCCACTCCTTAATGGAGGGCACTCGTCTCCTGCCCCAGTGCACAGCGACCTGGCGCTTTGCAAACAGAAGGAGAAGAGCATGCAGTTTACGCAACTTGGGCTGGGTGTCCTTTACATATCCCAATAAACCAAGTGTGGGGGACAGGTCCAGCGACATCCCTAGTATGTTGTTGACCGCCTCAAAGATCTGCACCCAGAAATCGGCAATCTCGGGGCAATGCCACGCCACATGGAGGAACGTGGCTGGGGCATAACCACATCTCCAGCAGTCGCTTTGGCTCGAAGTCCCATACGATGGAGACTCACCGGAGTTCTGTAATATCTATGCAAATACTTGAAGTGAATCAATCTTAACTTGTAGTTCGGAGAGAGTTCCGAGAGCTGCCCACAGCAGTATTCCCATTGGGCTTCTGTCAATGGTATATCCAGCTCTTCATTCCAGTGTGTGAGAGACTTTGGCGTTACTATCGGGGCAGTATCTTGCATGCGAGTGTAGAGGCGTGTAACAAGCTTGCGAGGGGTTGGAAATGTCAGCAAGTTGTCTAGTGCATGCAGGGTCGGCGGCGCCTTCGGGAATTCCTTCCAGAGGGAACGGCACGCCGTGCGTATTCTATGATATAAAAAAATTCAGTAAATGGCACCACCTGTCCCTCGGGTGCAACCGGAGGAGGTCCAAATACATCCTCTGGGTATAGGTCTGCAAATGTCTGGAGATTCATTTTTGAGCTAGAGACTTACTCATACTGTCCCGTATGCAAGGCATCATTGGGTTCTGTAGGAGAGGGACAGAGGGGGCATATAGCAACGGGATCCCCGCCCTCTTGCGCAGCTCATCCCACGACCAGCAGAGGGTCCCCGCAGAGTCTATGTCGCCTCGAGGGCGGCGCGGCTTTGGTATAGCGCAACCTTGAGTGGGATGGGGGCCATAACCTCAGCCTCGACCGCTACATGTGGTTGGAAGGGGGCCGGATGCACCCAGTAATGTAAAAATTGTGCTTGAGCACACAGTGCATACAGCCGCATATCCGGGGCTCCCAAACCTCCCTGCCGCATAGGGAGAGTCAGTAAATCCCAAGAGGCTCTAACCTGTTTTCCGGCCCATACCAAAGTGGTCAAATGGGAGTTGAGGGTGTCGAAAAAGTGTCTAGTGAGTGGGATCGGGATATTAACAAACAGATATAAAAATTTTGGCAGGATAATCATTTTGGCTAGTGATATCCTGCCGGCCAGCGACAGCGGCAGTTTAGCCCACACTTTTACCTTGTCCTCCAGCCACGTCATCGTGCGGCCGTAGTTTAGCCGCCACACCTCCTGTGTATCCCGGCTTATCCAGATTCCCAAATACTTTACTTCTCCAGCCTCCCAACGCAAGGGGAATTCTGACACTACCGGGGGGTACTCTCTGTCAACGGGAATATCTCAGACTTCGCCCAATTTATAAAAACACCCGAAAGCCCACCAAACCGTATGAACTCCCTCAGCAACGGGTCCAGATTCTCCTCGGGGTTCATAATGTAAAGCGTGACATCATCCGCATATAAGGATATGAGCAGACTTCGAGAGCTAAAGCCAATGCCCCGTGAGGTATGGTGTTGTCGGATGCGAGCAGCCAGGGGCTCCATTGCAATTGCAAAAAGCAAAGGGGATAGCGGACACCCCTGTCTAGTGCCCCGTGAAATCAAAAAGGGGTCTGAGAGTAAGCCGTTTACCCGCACTCGCGCCATGGGTGAGGAGTACAGCAGTTTGATGCGGTTTAAAAAAAGGGGACTAAACCCTATGCGCCCGAGGACGAAAAAAAGGTAGTTCCACTCAAGCGTATCGAACGCCTTAGTAGCGTCAAGGAACACCACTGCAGCCTTTTCGCCTGGATGGAGATAATGCAGTACCGAAAATAGCGTCCGTAGATTATGGGATGTCGACCTCCCCGGAATAAATCCAGATTGATCCGGCAATGCAATCATTGGCAGAAGTGGCTGTAACCTATTAGCAATTAGTTTTGCCAATATCTTTACATCCACATTGATCATGGAGAGTGGTCGGTAGGAGTCTAATTCCTCCTCGGGTTGCCAGGTTTTAGGAGCGTAAGAATCGTTGCCTCCCTCATAGTCTGAGGTAGCACCCCTTCCTCCAGTGCCTCCTCATACACCGCCAATAACCTAGGCACCAATTCCTCAGCATACGTCTTGTAAAAGGCCATAGTTAGGCCATCAGGGCCAGGAGCTTTACCTAGGGGCAGGCTTTTAATGACTTGGGCCACATCCTCCACCGTAAACGGGAGGTCCATATACTCCCTGTGTGTATCGTTGAACCAGGCCAGTGCAAGCGTGTCAAGGAATGACTTCAGTTCTTCGGTACAGGCCCCCTGGGCGGTCGTGTACAACCGGGAAGAAAATGTAAAGAACTCACCAGACACCCCCTCATGGCCCCTAACCATGTCACCCTGCGCATTACATATCTCATGGACAAATGACGCTGATTTAGATGGTCTAAGCATGTCAGCTAGAGTGCGACCCGGTCTATCCCCTTCGCCATATCGACGAGCCTCGGCATACTTGCCTAGGAACTTCGTTTCGCGCTGCGCCTCCTCCGCGTAATCTAGCAATAGCGATTTCAATTGCTGCGCCGTATTGGAGTCGGCTGTGGAATAAAAGTGTCCTCAAGTGCCTTGATCCGGGTCTCCAAAGAAACGAGCGTACCCCGAATTGCTTTTAGCACCCCCGCCTGTCGAGCAATGCACTGGCCTCTAATCACCACCTTAAAGGCCTCCCAAAGTGATGCTTCAGTGTCCACAGAGCCCTCATTGTTAGCAAAGTAGTCAGTTATATCGCCCCGTATCTCCTCCTTAAAGGCCTCATCTAACAGTGCATGAGGTGGGAGTCTCCAATTGAACGCGCGGGGGGGCGACCCCGGGAGGGATAATTGCAGAAAACATGGGGCATGGTCTGACAGCGTGTGCGGTAAATGCGAAACGTCCACGGTCCAGGCCGCAGCGTCTCTGGTAATCAGCCAAAAGTCCAAGCGGGACCATGCACCATGATGACCCGATATACATGTGCCTTCCCGCACCTGTGGGTGTCTGTGTCGCCAAATGTCCACTAGGTTCCCATCTGCAACTATGGACTGCAAAGCGGCGCTCGCAGCCGGATGCAAGGCACGAGCCACTCCCTTCCTATCCATATTATCATCAAATATAGCATTATAATCTCCACCCCATATCACAGTGTCATATCCTGTCATCTTAATTCTTGACCATACATCGTGGAAAAACTCGGGGAATCTGTATTTGGACCATAGATCGCAGCAATCACCAGGGGCAGGCCCCCAACACTCCACATATGACGACAAACCTCCCTCAGAATCTTTGTGCACTTCCCCTTCACACCAGTCCACCCCTGCCGAATCAAAACAGCCACCCCTCTAGCATAATTAGAGTAAATGGACGAGTACATGTGCCCCCATCTGCGATGTCGCAGCCGCTGAGACGGCGCAGCGTTTAGATGTGTCTCCTGCAACAGGCAGATGTCAATGTTGTGCCGGGAGAGATAGGCATGTACAAGCCTAGATTTGCGACAATCATTCAGCCCTCTAATGTTCCACGTTAACAAATTCAAAGGTTTTGCGTGTGTACGTCTAACCAAATTCCAACCATGGGGAGCAGGTACTCATTCAGCCTAAAGGACCAATCGCAGAGCGTGCACCGTGACCAACATCTATGACTCGTACTGGCAGAAAACAAACTAACAAACCCCATCCCCAACCCCCTACCCACTCCAACCCCCCAATCAGGTTGCAGAGTAACCCTCCCTGTAGAACAAACACAAAACAGTCTCTGGAAGATAAAAGGAAACCTCCCATGGGGGCGCAGTAGCACTAGAAATCACCCCTGAGTTAACAGGGTGGCCAGGTATTCTGCAGTGTGTGGTATAAGCCCTCCCGACACCCCTAAACAAATCCCCTAATAAAGAAGATAGAACATGAAGACCCACAATCCCATCTGTAAAAGGTATCACATATTTCGACGTCTCGCCTAAGATGCCCCCAGGACATCCAATAAAATGTTACCCAATCAGTCATTATCACTGAGGTGATCAGTCGTCGACGCCGCTGCTCCACAGGATTCTTTGCTCTTCTTACCCCCTACATGCTTGGCGAATTTTAAGGCAGATTTCGCATCAGTGAAATAGTGCGCGGTACCATCATATGAAACTTTTAGTTTGGCAGGGTAAAGCAGGGAATAGGGAATCTGTGCCTGAAGAAGAATTCGCTTGGCTTGAAGAAATTCACGTCTCGCCGCTTGGACAGCCGGGGTAAAGTCTGGGTAGAATGAGACATTGTTGCCCTGGTAGGACAACCGGCCTTTTTCCCTCGCCATTTTCAAGATATTATCCCGGTCTTGATAGTTGAGCAATTTGGCCAATATCGATCGAGGTGGCGCTCCCACCGGGGTTTCTGCCCCAAGGACCTGTGTGCTCTTTCCACCACGAATACAGGGGATAACTGAGGGTCAAACAGCGCATGAAGGAGTTCCGTCACATAAGTTTCCATCTTGACCATTGCAGTGGTCTCCGGAATCCCTATAATACGTAGGTTGTTTCTACGTGACCGCACCTCCAAATCGTCATTTTTGGCTCGAATCACCCCCAACAACTTATCCATATGTAACAGTTGCTCCTTGGTTCCGATTTGAAACTCGTGAAATTCGGTTTGTCGGTTTTCCAGGACATCTAGGCGAGTTTCATGGACAGTGACTTGCTCCTTTACAGAGTCCAGCTGCGCGGTCAGGGTATCCAATTTAGAGTCTATATTCCGTAGGCTGGAGCGCATTTCCAACATGAGGGTGCGCAGATCCTCTCCCTGGTCCTCAGAGTGCGGCTCCTGCTGCGCATCTGCGTGCAGCTCAGAGGGTGATTCACTCTGACGCGTAGAGCGCTTGTCAAAATTAAGCTTGGGTTGCTTGGCATCGGGCTTGCCCATGATGTAGCAAGTAGACAACATTCTAGAGGCTGAAGTCAAGACAGAGTCTCTGGCCACAAGTATGCTCCGGCCCCTCCAAGTCACCGGCTTCTCCTCGCAGACAGCACAATACCGGTTGTCCTCCCCAGTACAAGAACGCCACAGGTCTTCAGTGTCACGCTGTAATCTCTTCCACTCAGTCACCCTCAATGGACCGCGGCGCCAGCGTCAGCCAGTTAGGGCAAGGGAGGAGGGCCCGCAGGCCTCCTCTTGGCGTAGGGTACAGAGGGGAAAGCCACTCCTAGGCCTCCTTAGGGGACAGGAGGAACACCAAGGATATGCAGGCCCAGCGCAGGAATCAGCGGACAGACTCAGTTCCAGGAAGCACGCAGGTAGCCAGGGGAACACCTATACCTCACATTACCCCGGGGGGGTTCACCTCTCAGATCGCTTCAATGGTAGGAGGCAGGGACCCCTCGCCCGCACCCGCAAAGTTCCACCTGCAACGTAGGGATCGGGCGGCAAGGTAGGCTCGCGGCAGTAACTTCAGGGATCCCAGCGCCCTGACACCAACCAGCGCTGCTCAGGGCAAATGCAACTATAAAAAACATCCAGTGCCATCCAGGCTTCTTCCAATCACAATCTTCTCTCCGCCTCAGTTCTGCCTCACTCGCCCCAAAATGGCTCCTTTCCCGCAGCAGCGCTCACCCTCTCTCCACCACTAGGGCATCGGGCGCCGCACCAAAGCCGCACTCACCACGTCCTGTGTCCCGGCTCCAAAGGCTGCTCCCTCGACACATCAACGAGGAACAGCTCTCAGGGGGAGCGGGGCACCCCCACTACGGATGCTCGCCGTCACTCACCCTCGGATTCCTTCAAAATGGCGGCGGAAGCTCCATCTCGTCCCAGCGAGGCTCCTCCTTACCGCGACCAAGAGCAGCCACCAGTATCAGATATCCCAATGCCTGAGCGTCCCTCCGCCTCACGCCAGCACCTCAGCCTCAGCTGGCAGCAAGTCGGGTCTGCCCACGGGCTCTGCACCTTCGTCAGCGCCTCCAGGCCCACACCGCCGCGGCAGCCGCGGGCTCAATTGACGGGACAGCCGGCCTCCTCACCCGGCAGCTGACAGGGTCGCGCAGCTCCCAGACAGCGTCCACTTCACCACGCCGTAGAGCCCCCCGGAGCGCGAGGCTCGCACCCGCTACAGACCACAGCAGGTCAGCAATGCAGGGGTGCCAGAGATAGGCCCTCCACGACACCTTATTTGAGGATTAATTCAGGATTATACACCCAGCCGGCGGAGCGCACTCAAAGAGCGGCCATTCCGCTGCTCGGCAGACCACGCCCCCTGCAGCGCACCTTTAATGATTGTTTATGTGCAGGAAGGTGTCCCTTCTTGCATGTAAACAACCATCCCTGCAACACAGACACCCTTGTTTCATGGTGAAAAGTTGTCTTTGTTGGCACTAGGAAGCCTTTTTTAGTGCCAGTGCAAGGGTAAACACAGGGGTGCACTACATTCTTGTGAATACAAAGCATCCCTGTGTTTTTTAAATGAAACAGAATGGCACTGCTAAAAGGCTTGCAGCACCGTGCAGCGCCATTTCTTTGTGAATATGCCCCACAGTTCTTTAATTTAAAAAATATGGTACTGTCCATGTCAGTTCTCTTTTGCCAGAAGCTAGCCATGGTGAAGACTCACTTGTAACGTCTAATAGATCTGAAAGTCTGAATTCTCCTGAGTTGTGCATCTCAAAAGAGTAGTCACAGTTCATTAATGTTCCTTGTCATCTTCTTTCAGCAAGAAGGATCTTATTTATCTCTTCAGACCACTAATTTAATAGGCCCCTCTTTGAAGAATATTTATTCCAGTGTGGATACATGGTGTGATTACTACTCTGAGTAAACATACCTTGCCCTAGATGTAAATAATTATCTGCCATGGTTGCAGATCTGGAGATTCAAGCTGTAAAATCTTCTCTTTTGGTCAGTTCAAATGACTGCCCAAATGTATTGGGTGTAGAGGCACCACAATTTACTGGGTCTACGTCTGCCAAGCTCAACTCTTTCAGTTGCAGAGGCACCAAAACGTATTAGCACTAGGTCTTCCAGGTCTAAATGTATTGGGAGCAGTGGTTTTTCATCTTTTTGGTTGTACCCCACATTACTTTAAATAATGTTATCTCACATGGCAATCATTAGATAACTTAATGTAGTGTTAATTTGAAGGGCTCCACTAAGAGGAAGCCTGCTCCCTGTAGACTAGGGGTTTCCAATCTTTTCTGAAATAAGAGCTACTTATGGTCAATGAAAATCATCCAGAGCTACTAATATTATTAGTCTTGTAAAATAACATTAGTGACCACGCTATGCAAGTTTACCAGCAGTAAACACGTCAGTGCACCAGGCAGGGATGCCAGCAGTAATGCTGCCAATTTGTAATGCCTTGTCTTGGGTAATACATAGCAGCCATAACTGCAGTGCGCCTGGCATCAAAGTAATAATGTTTGTAATAGGTCTCCCCAAGATCATATGATTTATCAATAAATATCAGACTTATATATATTTTGGACATTCAACCACTTTTCACCTCACATCAGCTTACAAGTTCTGAAAATACACAAGTTTTCATCGCAAAGGCACTCTTTCTAATTTTGGTATACATTTATTAATTGGTCCAAGCAAAAGCCTCTGATTTATTAGGCTGGGCTACATACAGGAGTGCTACTTATCGGTGACGGGAAAACTACCAGTAGCTCATGAGTTACTCTCTGAATAAGCCTGCTGCTGACCTTTGGATCGAGAACATGTAAACGTATTTTCTCCCTTTAAGCACTAGGTAGATTGACTATAAATGATTATATATCTCAACAAGGACACTATTCCCCCACTGAACGCAAAGTTACATCAATGGAAACCTTAAAAGATGTTTTACAGAATCAACACAATTGGAGTAGTTGATTATACTGATTTTCTGGGATTATCGCTGGTCTCGTTCAGACACAAAAGGCTAGTGATTGGTGTAATTTTATAACCAAGGCAAGTCATATGTGCATTTCAGGGATCATGTACTACTTCACAAACTCCCAATCAGGTTATCACTAATTATAGCATAGAGGTAACTTACATCCCTTTGGGTAAGAATGTAACTGAATTACTGTGTTACTGCTGTCCATAATATTTCTCTAGATATTGAATGGTTGAATGTAATTTTTTAAACTGTGTTTGTGGTAACAATTTGTAATGTTTATCAGAGGTTTAAAAGAGTAGTGGGTAAATCACCTACTTGATGGTTTGTTACACAAAAATGAAAGCATAAAATTGAACCCCTTGAAAATGCAGTATTTTTAGGGGGTTGTTTCAACACTAATGTCCAATCACGATGTCGGGTGGAAAGTCATCCGACAGGTAGTCAGAGTTTTCCGGCCGATATCATTGGTTTCATTCCGACTGACGCATTATTATTCAGGGGGTCAGAAGGAAACCCGCGGGGGGATTCCGGTCCGCTTCCAACAGGCTCAAGGAGCCCGTCGGAGCGTCAGAAGCACACATAATCCTACAAACGACAGCAGAGCCAGCCTCGGCTGCGCCGTCGAGATTATGGGGTCACTTTATTCCAGTCTTTCCATGTCAGCCTTTTTGACATGGAAAGGCTATTAGAAAGTGGCTTTGGAGGCCCCCAGCTATGGCACCGCATGGTGCCTGCCACACGGTGCAGGGATGTTTAAAAACATAAATTTTTCATTGAAAGCTTGTGCTGCGCGCCTTTAATGCTGTAATAAACCCCCAACTTTTAACTCCTCATGGAATTTTCTGATTTAACAACAGAAACTTTAGCGTGTGGAATTCTCTCTTACAAAATGAGTTATAACTTGCTCATCCGGCTCACTGACACAATATCGAAACCATAAATATTGTGATACCAAAATATCGTGTCAAAAACATCGATCACAAAAATATCATTTTTCTATACATATATTGGTAAGTACAAAATATAAAAAAAATATATCATTTTACACTAGTATCGAAAAATATAAACACAATTATAGTTTTTACTATATATGCAGTTTAAATAAGTAAAACTATTTTAGCAAATAACATTAATATAATATAAAATAAATATGTATAAATATATTTAAAAATATATATAAATGTTTTACTCATTTAAACAAAAACACATATATATATATATATATATATATATATATATATATATATACCAAAGTGTGTATGTTTATATACACATATATAATGTAAAACTATCTTAAAAAACATACATTTTAACTTATATGTTAATTTTATAATTGTTTTTAAATTTACCAATATAACAATATACATATTTATATATATATATATATATATATATATATATATATTTATGCACACATATATATATATATATTTAAAAATGTAAAAAGTAAAACAAATAAACAATAAATGAATAAAAAAATATGTTTTACTAAAAAATCTTAAAACTTACATAAATTGACATATATACAAAAAATATAAATTTTACATACACAAACACAAAATAATAATATATATTTAAACAATATTATTAAAAACATTTAACTATAAATCAAGAAATATACTATTCCCACTACAATTTATACAACAGTAGAGAAAGCGTTAAACTCAGGAAGGGTAACATTTACTATTCCCACTCCAGTCAGGGCAAAAGTTGGGAAAGCGTTGTACTCAGGAGAGGTTAAAATTACTATTCCCACTCCAGTCTATGCAACAGTAGAGAAAGCATTGGACTCAGGATGGGTAACATTTACTATTCCCACTCCAGTCTATGCAACAGTAGGGAAAGTGTTGGACTCAGGAGGGGTAACATTTTCTAGTCCCACTCCAATCTGTGCAACAGTAGGGAAAGCATTGACCTCAGGAGGGATCAAATGTACTATTCCCACTCTATTGGGTGAAACAGAAGGAAAAACGTTGGACTCAAGAGGGGTAAAATGTATTATTCCCACTCCAGTCTGTGCAACAGTAGGGTAATCGTTGGACTTAGGAGGGGTAAAATGTACTATTCCCACTCCAGTCTGTGCAACTATAGGGAAAGCGTTGGACTCAGGAGGGGTTACATTTACTATTCCTACTCCAGTCTGTGAAATGGTAGGGAAAGCATTGGACGCAGGAGGGGTAAAATTCACTATTCCCACTGTAGTGGGTGAAACAGTAGGGAAAACGTTGGACACAGGAGGAGTAACATTTACTATTCCCACTCCAGTCTGTGCAACAGTAAGGAAATCACTGGACTCAGAAGGGGTAAAATGTACTATTCCCACTTCAGTCTGTGCAACTGTAGGGAAAGCCGTAGACTCAGGAGGGGTAAAATTTACTACTCTCACTCCAATCTGTGGATCAACAATTATTTCTAAATTAACTTCCCATCCTGTACTCCTAAAAATCCAACAGCCCACACCTAAAATATAACTTTAAAAATTATAATAATTGCACCATTTAAAAAATTGATTATCAATTAAACAATTAATAATAATTAACTAATAATTATTTAATTAACTTGCCACCTTTTAACCCATCAAACACAACAACCCGAACCTGAAATATAACTTTAAAAATATCATAAATACACCATGTACATAATTATCAATTAAATATTTATTAATAATCAACAATAATTAATAATAAATTATAATTAATTTACTTTCCACCCTGTAACCCTACAAACTCCACAACCCGCACCTAAAACATCATTTAAAAAATAAATTAATTACACAATTTACAAAAATATATCTCATTTATTAAGACATAATTATAAATTAATTATTAATTAATTATAGTTAATTCACTTCCCACCCTGTACCCCTATAAACGCTACAACCTGCACCTAAAATATAACTTTAAAAAAATGAATTTCACAATTTGCATAATTAAAAATCAATTAAATAATTAATAGTAATTAAGAATTAATTGTTAATTAATTATAATGAATTTACTTTCCACCCTGTTCACCTACAAACCAACAACCTGTACCTAAAAAGTAACTTAAAAATGTAATTAATTACAGAAGTTACATATTAATTAGCAATTAAATAATTCATATTAATTACAAAATAATTATTAATTAATTTACTTCCAACCCTGTATCCCTACAAACCCTCCAAAAAACTACAGTAAACAAAATTACAATAAACAATTAAATTTAAAAACAACTAAACATTTACAAACTATAGAAAAAAACATCAAGAATAATTATACAAACAATTTATAACATATAGAATTAAAATCTATAAAAATGTATAAAAATAATTAAAGAAATATATTATTAATAATGCAAATTTTGTAAATGATACTAACATACATATTTTAACATTGATATTAACAATATAGCTAATTTTGTAAAAGATATTAATAATATATATTTTTAATATCGATATTACTTACCTTGGAAAATCAATATTCTTGTCAACAATGTTTGTGGATCATGATATAAAAAAGTAGATATTTCTGCATCTCGATATTTTTTACTCAATATTTTGTCTGAATACCATTCATCCAGAGTTTATCCCCATCTGATTCTTTTGACCCTAATGCATAGTTTACTTGTCTGCAGTGGTAAAAAGGTTTCAGATCTTTCTTTCAACTTACAGAAAAGTAAGCTGTTGCCGTCATATGGATTTCATTCTCTTAAACTAGGAAGACTGGTATTTAACAAGGTGTTTTCAGAATGGGGTGAAAGTGATCACAAGCCACTTCAGTTGTCATCATATGATATTATCCAATAACTGAAGACGACTAATTAGGATTGCATGGCCTTGGTGAATGCTCTGTCCCAAATTTAAGACCTGGTTCTCCCAGTCCTTTAATCCTTTGTTATACATAATTTGGAGCCTACCACATATTTCAGTCTGCACAGTGACTGGGCAAAGGCACCTATGCTTCATATCACCAAACCTTGCCCTCTAGTAAAAAATAAAATGTTTATGGACACACATCTATGATAAAAGTAGAAGACTAAGGACCTAATTACGAGTTTGGCTGGTCCGCTGTGGGACAACAAAACCTGTGGTGAGGCCGCCCGCCAGATATGGAATTTTTTCCTGGTCTGGTGGGCGGTCCTGCGGGGGTCTGAGAGCAGCAGTCTAACAGGCTCATAAAAGAGCCTAACAGGCAGACCACCACTCTCAGAGTGCTGATTGCACCTTCCTGCACATTGTGGCAGACATGCCACACTGTGCAGGAACTGGGGGTGAAAATCAAGGAGGGCACCACATGTGCCCGCCCACATGTACCCGCAGGCCAAAATCGGGCAGGGGGTCCTGTTAAGGCCCCCTTTATTGCCATTCCGCCACCCTTTTCATGGCGGACTCACCTCCATGAAAAGGGTGGTGAACTGGCAAGTCGGAATATGCTTGGTGGTGCCAGTTGCGGCGGCGCCCGCATATTTCTACTGGGATGAGGACCGCCGGCCCAGTGGGATCCTCTACCCCCGCGATGCCGGCAGACTAGTGGCAGACCAACCATCCACAGTTGTAATACTAATGGCGGTCCCGCAGTGCAACAGTTGTCAGACCGCCACCGCGGCTAAAGTCGTAATTAAGCCCTAAGACTGTATGTAAAAGAGCCTACACAAATTAGTAAAAGAAAAGAGTTTGATTGGATATTTAACAGTGTACATATTTGTTAGTAGCCACATATATTGATGCTTCATATACCTTCTCACGTTTAGCCTCATGGATCTGCAGGGAGCTTATTGCTAAATCAAAGGTGCCTATTTCTAAGGAAAATCGTTCCTTGGATTATTGAACTCGTCATGAAAATAACAAGGCACAAACCCTACTGCTGGCCAGAGAGAATATACTAATATGTTAAATATCAGATGCTAAAGACTTTTTTGCCCTTCTAGTTATGCGAGATTCTTATTGTGTTGGTAGAAAAATCACTATTATAAATCTTAAAGTATTGTTTGTGCTGATTGCAGATTTTTTTTTTTTTTTTTAAGTTTCAAAAGATAAGTTTATTGACTACATATCAAAAGAGAACATCAAAGTATCAAGTGGTAAAACATCAAAATACACTGCGAAAGGTATCATTAATGGCATATAGGCGGGAATTCACACAAGAAGAGAAAATGTATGGCAGGAATAAAAGAGTGAAAAACAGGCTCAAGGGTTGATAAGTGTACAACTATAACAGGATTAAATTGAACCAAATAAAGATAACAATGATCACAAAATCAGAAAATTCAAGGGGTTGAGCAACTTCTTGGATACGTGGTACTGGAGCAAAAGATCTTTTAGCGCTATTATCCAGAAATTGTGTGATAGGAGACCATAGTTGTAATCTTTTTTGCAAGAGACATAGGAAATACAAAGGTCGTGTCAAGTCTGTGATTGTGACATACAGAATACCACCAAGCTAAATACGAGAGTTTGGAAGCATCTTTCCAGTTTTTTGTTATCTGCTGAAAAGCTGCTGCCAATAACAAGTCAATGATTTGCACTTGTGTTTTCTTGTTAGACCAACTAGTGGAGAGGCTACCCAGAAAAATATATGCAAATGATAGGGGAATGTTAGCACCAAAAATAATATTAATTTGTAACCAGACTTGTTTCCAAAACTGCAAAACCTGTGGACACGAAAAAAGTAAGTGTTTAAGATCTGCCTGTGGGAGTAAGCATGACCAACAATCATCAGGAATATCAGGATGCATTCTATGCAAGGAAACTGGTGTTAACAGTAGTCTGTTATAAATAAAAAAAAGAGTTTGTGTAGCGCTAGCTGCTCTGGAAGACTTCCTAATTTTCGTCCAAATCTTATCCCAAACAGAAATGGGCCAATGTGTACCCAGGTCAGTTTCCCAAGAAAGCTCAGTTTTTGTTTTGACTCTTGCCGTGAAGGGGATTAATAAGCAGGTGTAAAGAGTGGAGGCCTTGGGCAATCTACGGAGGATGCTAGACCAAGTATAGTCTGGTGATGGAGAGGGGGAAGGCAAGGATTTAAAATAAGAGTGAGAATCTAGTATAGCTGTGCGTAAAGCTAAAAATGCATGCCTTTGAAAACATGAGGAAAGGGTCATTCTCAAATAGTTGATGTACCCACAGAAAACCCCTATCTCTCCAGGTTTTCCAATAAACAGGTTTATTCTTAATGCAGATGAAGTTATTATGCCATACGGTGGAATTAAGAAATGTATCCAAATCATGCGGCTCAGAGTGAGGAAGATTGTTCAAACTTTTACAAGAATGTTTAATAATTGGTGTATATAGATTTTGTGGTTTTCGTGTGAAGGATAGCTATACCTGAAAATAAAAAGGGGAAAGAAAGGAACTCTCTAAATCAATCCATAGAGGCGAGTCAGGAGAAGGGTCAGACAACCACTTGGATATATGTCTTAGTAAAAAGGCTTTATGATATTTGGGAAAATCAGGGAAGCGAACACCATCTTCAGATTTTGGACGTGATAATTTTAGTATGGACATTCTAGGTTTTTATTCAACCATAGAAAGGAAGTAAGGATGGAGTTGATTTTATGGAACCATTTCGTTGGAATGGGTATGGGAATATTAGAGATAAGATAAAGGATAATAGGAGTTAGCATCATTTTAATAGTGTTGAGACGCCCCCACCATGAAAGATATAGAGGGTGCCATTTGGATGTGAGGGAGCTAAGCTTCTCAATACATTTATTGAAATTGAGGGGAATTGATGTTTTAATGGAGGAGGTGAACCATATACCAAGATATTTTATGTGAAGTGGGTTCCAAGTAAAATTAGAAATGGAAAAGACATCTTTAAAAGTATATTTAGTTAAGGGTAAGATTTCGCACTTGTCATTGTTTAATCTGTAACCCGAGACCGAGGAATATGATTGGACTTCATTTATAAAGGCCGGTAGGGAAACATGAGGTTGAGAAAGAAATAGAAGTACATCATCTGCATATGCAGCTAGTTTAACTTGTAGAGAATTTGAGGTGAAACCCGTAATGGACTGATTTTGTCTTATTTTGGATAAGAAAGGTTCTAGGGCCAGGTTGAAAAGAAAGGGGGATAAAGGACAGCCTTGTCTCACTCCTCTGTGAAGAGTAAAGTAGGGGGAGGTGAGACCGTTGGCAAAAATTGCAGCTTTAGGGTTCGAGTGGAGCAGGGAAATCAAGGAGACAATTTTCGGGCCAAACCCAAACCATTTTAGTGTCTGGAAAATGAAAGGCCAATATACTCTGTCAAAAGCCTTCTCAGCATCAAGGGCAATGGCAGCGAGGGACTTTGAAAGATTTGGTGACTTGGAAATAATTTAAAAAAACAGACGGGTGTTGTCATTGATAGATCGCCCTTTGACAAAGCCCGTTTGTTCCTTACCTAAGAGTTGAGGGAGATGAGATTCCAATCGAAGAGCTAACGATTTAGAGAAGATTTTGTAATCTATATTAACTAGGGAAATGGGTCGGTAATTTTTGCAATAATGAAGATCCTTGCCTTCCTTTGGGATGAGACAGATCAGGGCCTCCAGAAAAGTGCCTGAAGAGTTACCAGAAGCAAGAAAAGAGGAGATTAAAGCATGCAATTTAGGTAAGATTACTTGGGCAAAATGCAGAAAGAATTCAACAGTAAAGCCGTCTGGGCCAGGGGCCTTATCTTTCTTGAGGGTTTTACGTGCAATGAGTAAATCAGTCTGAGACAGGTCAGACTCCAGGAGGTCCAGATGTAAAGACGAAGTTGAGCGTTTTTGGATTGAGGAGAGGTAAAGGGAAATGTCGTCATCAGTGGGAGTGATTTCTGGTATATAGAGTTGTTCATAGAACCGAACAAATTCTTGTAGAATATCGGCGTCTTTGTATTTGGAAGTGTTAGTGTCCGTTATTATAGATTCTATGTGGAGTTTATTTTGTTTGGTCTTAAGATAATTGGCTAACAATTTACCAGATTTATTTTGTCCTCCGTAGAATTTGGCACTAGTCCTTAATAGAAATAAAGAGGCACTGTCAGTCATATCCTTATTGTACTGAATCTTAGCATTAATCAGATCAGTTAGACACTGTTTCGACTTGGAGGTGTAATAGATATGCTCTAATTTCTTCATCTTAGAGAGGAGTTCCATGTTTAAAGCCCGGGCTATTTTCTGTTTGTTAGAGGTATATCGAATAATAAAGTCACGAGCAGAAGCCTTAAAGGCATCCCAAATTATATGAAAGGGCAAAGTGTCATTGCTATTTAAATTAAAGTATTCGTTGAAAAGAAGTATTAAAGTGAGGGTCTAAAAGCAAGGAATTATTGAAGCGCCATCTCCTGGGATGGTCAGAATGAGGCAAAATATCTAGCTGGATGGAAACAGGGGCATGATCGGAGATAAGTATGGGGCCTATATCAGCGGGCAATAAAGATTGGGAAACATTGTGTGACGTGAAAATATAATCAATTCTTGACTGGGTCTGGTGAGGTGAAGAGTAAAAAGTAAACTCTTGCAGGGACGGATTACACAGTCTCCAGGCGTCAGTTAAATGAAGATGCTTTATAGTCTGTGAAAGTTTTATGTGCTTTTGTTGGAATGAAAGAAACTTTGGATTTCCGGTCAAGAAAAGGGTCAAATACTTGATTACAATCCCCAGCGAGGATTATGTTGTTAGCATTGTTATGAGAAATCAGTGAGTGGATGTGGGTCCAAAAAGGGGCGTCACCAGAAGTAGGAGCATAAACATTAAAAAGAGAGAGCGAAACACCATCAATCTCTAATTTGGTAAACAACCATCTACCCTCATTATCCATCTCTTGTGAGAGAAGGGAAACATGCAATGATTTGTGAACTCAAGTGATAACTCCATTCCTTTTGCCATCACCAGGTGAGAAAAAGACTTCACCAACCCAATTTTTCTTAAGCTTTAAGGATTCAGACTCTGTGAGATGGGTTTCTTGCAACAAAACAATTTTAGCATCCAGTTTAGATAAGTAAGATAATACCCGTTGTCTCTTAATAGGGGAGTTTAAGCCTTTAACATTCCATGTAATGATTTTTAAAGCCATAAATTAAGGAAGCAAAATGAGTAATAAAATGAACCAGCCATAATGCAAATAACATTAAAAGATAAATACGATACAAATAGATATAAATTAACCTTGAAACTTAAAAAAGTGAGGAAGGGGGGAAGAAAGAGGAAAAGGAAGCATCGTGAGTGGTAAGGAACAATGCAGTAGAAGAGAATAGAAAGGGAGTAGTATAGGCAATCAGAGTAAGATAGAGTTACAATGAAAAAGGACACAAGGAGAAGGGAAAACATACCTACAAAAAATCCCAAACAAAAGAGAGGTGGGGGAGGATGAGGCCACATGGAACAATGACACGTCCAGACTCCAAGGGAAGGGCGGGAAAAGCTGCAGAAACAAACGACATGTACAGCAAACGAAACGGACGAGAAGAAGATGAAACCTGTAAGGAGAGAAAAAAGATTAGTAATATTTAGAACATACTGATAAACCAGCAACCTGAACTAGCAATTTAAACCGAGAGAGTATCATACAGTATAACATTGATAATAAAACATGAGATACAGCAAAACAAAGTTATTTGCTGAGCGATGATGAAGTATCCATAGTCTCTGCGTTGCAGGAGTGTAGAAAACTTTTCAATCTCATGGGATCCTCATAGGTGGTAGTCTTGTTATTGTAAGTCACCTTAAAAAGACAAGGATGAAAAAGACCAAAGCGAGCGCCGATGGAACGAAGGTGCGGTCTTAGTGCTAGGAATTCCTAACGTCTGTCTGAAGTAGTCTTTGCATAGTCTTGTGAAAAAAACAAAGAGTTACCTGACCAAGAAATACGTTTAATGGACCTGACAGCCGTTAAAATTTTGAGCAAATCAGTATATTCCAAGAAGTCCAAGATGACCCCTCTCGGTTTCCTCACGCTAGAAGAAGACGTGGAAGATGCGGGACCCAACCTGTGAGCACGCTGAATATTGAGAAGAGTTCCTTCAGGTAAATTGAGAATTTTTGGAAGGAAAGATTTGAAGAAAACAATAGGATCTGATCCCTCTGAACCCTATGGTAAACCATAAGATCGGAGGTTGTTTCTTCGATTCCTGTTTTCAAGGTTTTCAACCACTTTTTGAAGCGACGCCACTTGAGATTGGAGGGCATCCACTTTGGTGGTAGACGAACTGAGAGATTGTATGTTCTGTTCGGCGGTAGTGAGTCTTTCTTCCATTCTTGACCAACTATCAGCCAAAGTTTGCAATTTAGAGTTTGTTTCCACCACAAAAGGGCGCAGAGCTCGGATTTCCTCTAACAGAAGGTCCATAGAAACTGATGAGGGTTGTTTAGGGGGAGAGGGGGGATCCTTTTTAAGTCTTTTACTAGGCGCTTTATTAGTACCAGAGGATGTGTTGACAGCTGAAGACAAAATGCCCTTAGGCGACGAATTTGTAGTGTCTTCCATTTGAAGGTGCGATAAGGTAATAAATGTGCACCCAAAATATATGTGAAAAGCACCAAAAGAGGACCAACAGTATTTGTATTAACTCAACACCCGCAAGAAAAAGAGGGTATTGCTGTCACAAAGAAGACACCTATTATCAACAATGAGCTAATAAATTAAGCAGGAAGGTGAAGTACCTCAGTCAAATCAATGAAGTTGGTGTAATCCGCCTCCAGACAGCAGCAGTCGAGTCATGCACTGGGGGAGGATGACCCCTGTCAGAAGTGAAGTGACTGCAAAGTAGGTCTCAAATACCCTAATAAAAGCGAGGCTGAGTCAATTATGAGGAATGAATACTGTAAGCTGGTGAGTGGCTGGTAAATGAAAGCGAGGAAAGCATTATAGAGGTTGAAACAGAAAACATATCATCGTGCTCACTATCCAATATAAATTTGAAAAGGAGACCATTTGAGGAAAAAAAACAAAAGCAGAGAACATTTCGGTATAATAGAGAGAAAAACAGGAGGTTACATGTATCCTGATTGAAAAGCACTATGCCTAGGAGAAAATGCCATGAAAAGTAATCGTGAAGGCAAACTCCTTTCAGCAATGCGGCCCCCGGGGGAAGTGAAGGTCGCAGATCAGTCTTCCCCCGGGGTATTCGCGCAATAGCCGGAAGGACAAGGTGGGGGTGGGACTAAGGGGGTTAAAGGAGGGGGCGGGAGTCGGGAGGGCATATAAGGTGTCAGGAGAGGAAGATCTGGCCTCTTCCTGACACCTGAGCACCACCGGGGGGAGATAGAAACGTTTGTGGTCGGTTGCAGGGTGGCTGGGGGGCAAGGTGGCCAATTCGTCGATCGGCGGGAGTCTAGGAATCAGCAGCTGTCTGGGTAGGGTCAGGGTGAGTGCCTCCGTTGTTTGTGGGTGAGGGGAATATACTTTAAAATCGTCTGCGCACGTGGTTTGCATTCCTACCTCTCTCCGTGCCTGGGGAAGCTGAAGGAGTCCTTACAACGCACCGTGCAGGGCGCGCTCGGCAGCCAGCAGGCAAAGGTCACACCGGGTGTAAAACACTACTACTACTCTCGGTGCAAGGGCCGATGCCCTGGAATTTACTCCCTTCCAATTTACAACAGATAACTGACCGTATGAAACAGAGACAAGTTCCCAAAATATACCTGGTAAATACGGAGTTGCTGCAGTGAATGGGAGCGCCAGCTTGTATCACTTCTGGTAATAAAACGCCCTAAAGTACTCAGAAGTGTTCCCAGCCTGGAGATCAAAGATTTAAAACCCAGTTGAGCCGAGCCAGGCTCTACTGGGGTTAATTAAAATCACCCGCGTGGTAGGGGGGCGGGCGGGACTCCTGAGTGCGCGGCTCGGGTGGAGGCCCAGGATCGTCTCGAGGCATGGGAGGGTGGGCAGGGCTTACGCGCATTTGCACGCCCGGACATGGAGCCAGGCTGTGAGTGTAGAGGGTGGATGGGGGGGGCGCGGCGGTTTGGGGGGGAGAACAGGTGTTGCCCTCGCACAATTGTAGGGAGCTTGCCGTCCGTTCAGGGTGGGGGGACTTTAGAGCGCTGCGGGGCAATGTGATGCTTGGATTTCGCATGGCACCTGGGGGGCCTCAGGCTTTCCAGGCTATTTGGGGCCTCCCTACCAGCGGACTTGCTCCCCATTTGGGGGGGGAGGCTCGGGGGGCGGGCCAGTGTGCCGGGGTGGGGGGGCTCCAGCAGGGGGGGGGCGAGATCGGGTCTTGGAGGGGGTTGCTGGCTGGGGGGGGCCAGGGATGCTGCCGGGTTTGCAGGCGGCATTTTCAGGGGTTCTTGGGGCAGGGACAAGGGACTGCCTGCACGGCACGAGGCCCGGTGGTGCTTGGGGCCCACCTGGTTGGAGCGACCTGGTGGGGGGGGGATCCAGGACCGAGGACTGAGCTCGGCAGTAGGGGGATGCCAGTGGGGCGCACGACGGCCTCAGAGCGCTGGCTAGAAGCAGTAGGGGGGTCCGCGGCGGCCTGCCCTCCGTCGAGGGATCGCGCAGCGCACAATGCACCATTCTGAATTTTGCAAAGTTTTGACGATAATTTGTGTGAGATGGCATGGATGTTGTGGATAGGAGTGGGGGTCGGTTGGCAGGGATGTTGAGGGACAATGTGGGAGCCATGGGAAGATGTGTGACGGGGTTGAGGTGTGGAATGGCAGTTGAGGTGAAAGGGGCTGAGGCTGAGTGGGTGTGCTACAGGGGGTGGGGGGGTGCATGGTAACTGGACTGTTTCATTGTTGTTGCAGGAGTCAAGTGCGGCCACAGACTGACCTGAGGGCACGGAGACTGAGGGAGCAGCAGCTCCTGGCAAACGGAGGAGGTCCTGGACTGACCCTCAGGTACAAGATTACGGCTGGGGCAGGGGAAAGCGAACATGGGGAGTTAGGCTGGTCAGCTGGGGTGTGTAATGGGTGTGAGGGATGTTGCAGGGATACAAGTGCTGCTGCGGCAGGCGGCGGGAGGAATGATTGGGACCAAGCGTGGGTGGCATGGGTCCGAGAGGACAATATGGTAACAAAGGGGCAGACGAGTGACAACAAGGGGTCACGAGCGCACATGGGGCCGGAGGTGCCGGTCGGCACGCAAGCGGTCATGGGTAGCGAAACATTGGGGACGCATATGATGGTAGGGCTCAGGGGCCGGGCACTTGCCCCGGCGGCAGCTGGGGGGCGCTGTAAAGGGCGAGAGGACTGAGGGGATGTTCCCGCTGGGCTACGACAGGTGGGGAGTCAGGTCAAGGTGGGCCCAAACGTGACTGGGGGGGCGTCAACACAAGATGCAGACACTACCCGCAGCTGGGGGCGTGCTGGCAATTTTTGGCGGTATTCCGTGGGCTCACTTCAGAAGTGGAGACGGGGGCAGAGCAGATTGATCCGGGGGGGGTGCAGGTTTCCGCGGGACGATATATACCTGACAGGTCCCTCCGGGGACAGGGGGACCGGATACCCAATGACGTTACGCAGGCGGGTGCGGGGCGGGGATGTCGGGGCCAATAGGTCCTTCCCGGTTAGCTGGAGGCCATGGGTCCATGGCGCTCGATGTCTCCTGAGAGGAAGCCAGGCTTCTGGCGACGACGTAGGAGGTGGCATGCTTCGCATCACGGCTTACCGAATACGCGGGGTGGGCTTGTCGGAGAGGCTGTCCACACTTGGTGGGGGCTTGTGTTGCGAAGTGCTATATAACAGAGGGTATAGGGGTTAGTATCGGGGACTTGTTGCATTGCATTTTCTCTATGAGGGCGGGGGGGTCACTCGAGCCAAGTGCGGATGGATGGCACAGTCTACGACAGTGAATACAGGGTTGGAAAGTGCTACGCAAGGGGTACGTGGGGAGAAGGTACCAGGGGGACAGGCGGCTGACGCACAGGCATGGCCGGGGCAGGTTTGCGGTACAGTAGGGGGTGGGGTTTTTAGGCGGGGGCACAAGGGGATACTGAAGGCCCGAGGCATGAGTGCAAGGGTGCATGCGGAGGCTCGGAGAGGGCCATTGTTTGGACAAGTGCAAATGGTACGACGAAGGCGTGTAAGGTGGAGAAGTGTGGCTCAATGGTTAGAGCGGCAGACCCTGATGCAGAGATCTGGCCCGGGACCAGGGTTCAATTCCCGCCTCGGCGGGTCTTGGGCTCAATTTCCTCGGACCTGATAATTCTCGCCTCGGTGCCTATTCTAATCATGGGTCCCACTCTGCAACTCTGGGCAATAGCTTGCTTAATCTCCACAACGGCCCCAACAGCGCTGGGATGCCTGGCTTCACCCTGGGGGTGCCCAGGAGTGGACATTTCACAGGGAAAAGCCAGGAAGGGTTCCACAGCGGTATGCGTACAGCGCCAGGACACCTCTTTGGGGGTATAAGTGCGCTTTACAAGTACGAATTTCATTTCATTTCATTTCATTTCAATTTCAAGGTTGGGTATGTGCGGGGATAGCCGAGGAGGTAGGGAACAGGAAGCCGGAACACTGTGGTGGTGTCGTAGAGACGCGGACAATATGATAGTCCAAGGGTTTTTGCTGAACTGGGTATGGTAGTGCAAGCCCTGGAGGTGGGAGGTTATGGCCGGGTGGAGCTGCAGACAAAGGGGGCTGTGGTGAGGTGACAGGCTATGTAGCGCCGGGCGTTTGGGGGTGACAAAATGGGGCACATTAATTTCGAGTGGAGCAGCGTCGGTGCGGTACAACACAGATGTGAAAGAGGTGTGCCCGGGCGTTGGGCAGTTGGGGTGGGGTGTAGCAGCTCTGTTGGTGGCGGTTTTCAGGGACAGGTGGAGTGTGTGTCAACATAGCAAGGGGAAGCGAAGAGAGGGCATGAGGCAGCGGTGATTGGGGGGCATGAGAGTGAAGGCCGTTGGATGGGGGACGTGGTTTTTCCGAAGGGGGAAGGTCATTTCTACAGGTCA
This sequence comes from Calotriton arnoldi, assembly GCA_963921515.1. NCBI lineage: Eukaryota > Metazoa > Chordata > Amphibia > Caudata > Salamandridae > Calotriton > Calotriton arnoldi. The sequence continues at coordinate 208,294 of CAWUFW010003915.1, read as the reverse complement.
TTATTGGTCTCGTAATAAGGCCTGGTGCTTGTGGTGGGGCTATCTTACGGAGACGTGTGGTTCTTGTGTACTAGGGGCTGTAACGACTGTGGTGTCAGGGGGGCCCTGGGGGGGGAGGAGGCAGCAGACTGGGGACGACGGGAGTACGGTAAGGTGTTCTGTGGCGACATAGGTACTGGACTAGGGGCTTTTCGGATGGTTTTAGGATGACTGTCGAACGAGGGCTGAGGGAACAGGATGTATTTCTTGCAGGACTAATTTTTCTTTTTCTACCATAGGACCTGGGTGTAGAGCGGGAGCCAGGGCGGTCGCCTGGATGGGGTGGCCATTTTTCCCGGCAATTGGACAGCACAGGAAGCGAACTAACAGGTGTACAGCCGTCACCGGGGGGGGGGGGGCACAGTCATCGGGCTGTGAGATGATGGGGGAAACAGTCAAATGCAATTGGGGGGGGTGTTGTTGCCAGTACGGCTGACATTGTGTCACAGGAAATGAGAGGTTGCCCCAATTCAAGGATACATGCGGGGGAAGAATGTATTCTGGGATATGTCAGGACTGGCGTTATCCTAGGATGCCTGGACGGGGATATGGTTCAAGGGAACGGAGCGTGGGGCAACCTGGTCACGTGAATGAATTGTGCATTGCAGAAGACGGGATTGGGGGGTTATTGAATTGGCTGGCCAAGTCATGGCACACTGGTGATGAGACTGTTTTCAAGGAGAAATGGGTGGTCTTGTTCAAAGGGGGGCACCTTTCATGGACAAGGATTGGTCGGGAACTGTTCATTATTTACATTGGGACGCAGGTGGTGGATGGTCGTCCACGGGGGAGGGGGGCACCTCTCATGGACGGAGATTGGCCCGAGCATGTTCTGTGTTTACATGGACGCAGGTCCAGGTGGTGAATGGTCGTTCACTGCGTTGGGGGCACCTTTTGCGGACAGGGATTGGCCCGGAAAGGTTACTTGTTCCACGGGACGCAGGTCCAGGTGGTGGATGGTCGTTCACCGCGAAGGGGGCACCTTTTTTCGGTCAAAACATTGGCCCAGACATGTTGCTTGTTTATACGGGACACAGGTCCAGGTGGTGGATGGTTGTTCACCACGATGGGGGGCACCGTTTATGGCAAGGAGTGGCCCCATGAAATGTTACTTGTTTACACGGGACGCAGGTCCAGGTGGGTGATGGACAATCACCGCGTTGTGGGCATCTTTCATGGTTGAGATGTGGCCCGGGAAAGTTCCTGGTTTGCAAGGGACGCACGTTGAGGTGGATGGTCATTCACCGGGTGCTGCAGAGTGGGGAAGCGTTTAGGTGCACAGGACTGAAGGGGCACGTGGTCCCACTTAGAATGGGCACCTTTCGCGATCAACGATTGTCCCAACAATAGTAAGTTTATACGGGACACAGGTGGAGGTGGTGGATTGGCCGTCCACTGGGGGACCGCAGGGTTGGCTGACAGGAGGCGAAAGGTGCCCAGGAACGTAGGGGGGTGGGGCAGGGAACCGCCCTACGGGGGTTCCCTGGTTGGCGGTACTTTGGAGGGGTGGTGAGTCACATACGGGCGGATCCACCCCTCGGGGGGGGAACGGTACACAGGTGACTGATAGCGGGGCGCGGGAGGCAATGAGCAATGAAGGCAAAGTCAACAGAGGATGCTTGGAGGGCAAGTGAAGGTGAGAATGGGGAAAGGAAGGAGGTTACCGAGTGAATGGGGAAGAGTCAAACAGGTGAGATGGTTTTGAGAAGGCTGAATGGAGAATGTGTGGGTATGGGATGGGAAAGTATATTTCTTGCATTTATGTACTGTTAATAAAGTCTAAATGATTGCAACCTTGTCCTAATAAAATGGCCTTTTACGCTTCAAGTAACAGCGTGGAGTGTAGTTATTGCGCGATGCCTGAGGGGAAGATATCAGCTGAGCTAAAATGGTGGACGTCGCTGACAGGACCGCTCAGAAGTTCCTTTGTCGTGAAACAAGCCTCTCAGTACAATGCGCGCTAAAATAAACACAGCGCCGAAGTCCTTGATCAAAGAGGGGCCAGTGCCTTCATTTTGGTGGACTTACAGTTTCTTCATAAGTCGTGAGGTCCGCAGCTCGATCCGCTATCCGAAGAGAGTCACGGGAACACCGCCATTGTCCGCGGGCGCTAGCCACGCACCCCCTGATTGTAGATTTTAAGTATGCGTTTGATAATGTTTTACATCTTCTCTGAAACACAATTGCAATTTTACCAAATTAGAAAAGGACCCTTGTGGGGAAACAATTTAACGATTTTTTTCAAGTCAAATGTATACAAAAGCTGAATGCGGAAACATTTTTGTTCGCACTGTGTATAAATAAAGCTGTAGGACAGCCAGAGGATTGCATTGTATAAGCGAAGCACACTTCTTGGTGGAAATAAAATATCTGCCCTGCTATTCGCAGTCTCACAAAAACCAAATGGTAGCCAAAGCATAAAAGTTCTCAGATTTCTGTGAAAGGAGAAACGTGTCAGTAATACAACACAGACCACTAGCTGCATGTACCCTAAATAATTGCCTGGAAGAAAAAAAAAATGCACAGACCATTTCACCATCACAGTCGCTTAGAATTCCAGGAACACAGCCAGCTCTTACAACAGAGGCATTCTAGTCCGGTGCATTTCATCCTCCGCTGAATTGATTTTACTGTATTACGCTGTGGAACAAATTGTAATGAATATTAGAAAGCTGCTGGAAAATAAGTCCATCAGTTGAATAACACCTATTAATTTTGTTGAATTGCGCTCGTCATTATCTTGAAGCAATGTCCCCTTTGCTGGAACACAGAGCCAAGGAGTATTACACATATTCCCCAGAGTGAGGGTTCCTTGAGACATGCTGATTGAACCGCCACCTAATTTGATTTCTCAGCTATCAAGACAATTACATTACACTCAAGGGTTCAACAACTGTCAATCAGCTACAGTTCAATGAACTGGTGGTCGGTTTTTGGGAACATGCAAAGTGCACTAATATAAAAAGTATTGCCTGAGGATCTTTTTATTTTTAAAAAACTAGAGAATATTAAATTCAGTTCGGTGAAAAGGAAATTCTTTATTAAAACAGCCTTTAGATTTTACACAAAAACGTGTGATCGAAATAACTAATTTTGCAAAACCAAATCATTATTCAGCAAATCAACCAAGGCCCTGTGCACATCTGGAGTTACTGGATTTAAACAAGCTCATGCAGCGAAGTGTTTGTTAAAGGCAGTAGAAAACACAATAAGGAATATTTTTGCTGCGAGAAAGAAAAATCATGCTTTGTGTTGGTGTATTTCTTTCTAGTTGTTAGATAAAATACGCGTCTCGCTGAAGGCTAAATTGGCTGAATTCAAATATTTGTTTGTGAAAATGAATCCCAAACGTTTAGCAACATTTTCGATTCCATTTCCAAATTTAAAAAAAACCCACTTTACCAGCTTAATAGAAGTTTAATACAAACACCGGGAACTATTTAGATAGCTCCCATTGTCCAAATCAACTGAGAAATGTAGTCACTTGGCACCATTTATTTCAATCGGACTTCACTAGGAGTGTTTTCAGTCTCAACCTTTTTTTAATCTATTTTTATGAGCGCTTTGCCAATGGCCACTCAAAACTGTGCAAACTAGTTTTAATCTTCAAGCTGTACGTGTGAAAATCCGGACTTAGTAGTTGATTTTATACCCAATGAATTCTAATTTTCGTGGAAAAAAACAACTCTGAACTAAAAACGTGACAGGATAATTTGTAGTGTTGAAGGAATTACAAAGTTGTATGCTAGTGTCAATAATGATTACCAGAGTCACATGTAATGTAAGGCTATGAAAAGTATGCACTAGTATATCAAAATCTTGCACAATTTAGCTACAAAGACACACATGTGTAATAAGCACAATGCTCACTCTCATTGACTTGCAACTGCTGCCAATCTGGCTTTTAGCTTTCAAAACACTCTGTCAAAATATTCTGGGAACCATTTGCATCTATGATATTATATTAAGCAATAGCATGCATGCCATTGCCACAATTGTGGTCCTAATTTTGTTGACGGGATACGTGTTCTAAGGCATCACTCTATATTGGAAGCTAAGCTGCTTGTTGCACCTGTGTTGTAGCCTTCCTCTTTAGGGTATGAACAATGCTTTGGTAGCATGTCATCTACCCTTGAGATGGGTGTTAGTAGGCTGACTTGAGGAAGCCGGGAGGCAATGTGGCACTCTGTAATAGATTTTGTCTATAATACATGACTATGCATTTTTTCTGGTCTCATGTATCTATTCAATGTAACATACATTGATAAATTGTACCAAGAGGTCTATTGAGGGCTTTGAAGAGCCCACTTTTGTCAAAATAACATCTGCTGAGTGTACCGGGCAGGTTGCCATGCAATTGTAACATATCTACGGACCTGTGGACCCTCGACTCACAGCAAATGAGTTCCTGTTTTAGGAGCCTAACATAACGATGGTGAAGGCACCAGTAATAGAGTAAGGCTGTGGGCAAAAGTTCCCCTCCCTCTAATGCAGTAGAATATGAAAGGTAGACTCCAATATGGCTGCTGACCTGGCCTGTGCAGTGCAGTAGCAGAACGCATCAAGCTGGAGACTGTGAGAGTGACTGGGCTGGAAACCAAGCTTATTGCCTTGAGAGATGTACATTATCCCCACAAGAAGTGATTTCTCCAAGAAGCCTCCAAGAAGAGGAGGCTGAACAGCAGCTGAAGAGGGTTGGGGCCCTGGTCTCACTTGAAATGAAGCAACCCAAGAGCTACTTTCTGGAATCTGCCATTTAAGGATCGACAGGGGTCGCAACTGCGACCCCTGTCTTGCCCTTTGCTACTCATGGCACTGCTGCCTGTTTGACAGGAAACGGTTGAAACTTGTTACTGTTTCAGCTTGTCAGCCACTAATACACCCTTCAAGGTCTTTCAGGCCACGATCTCCCCTAAAGACTGCGCATGTTTGTCCTACAGACTAGGGATTTTGATGGTTTTCTCTACTCCTCTTTAGTAGAAAAGGTATGAATTTGAAGGCCTTGTATCTTCAGCAGGCCTTCCTGGCTTTCCAGTTCTGCAGGAAACTAGCTGTTATTGTGGGCCTGTGAGCTGTGCTGCTAAAAGTTTAAGAAAGCATCACTTTTTTCAGCCTGCAAACTGTTCCAGCATTGAGGACATCCGCAGTCAGTGCTTTCTTTTTACTTTTTTCACATACTGTAGTGTTAATTTATGTTGCCTTCTTCAGTACTAAATAATTGTCAAGCATTCACTTTTCCTATTTATGATGATTTCTTATTTTCAGTTTGCTCATGTGTGAGGTTTTAGTGCCTTCTATGTGAGGTCATTGACATTATGTGGCAATGGAAAATCTAATTATGCAATGTGGTTATCTAAATTCTGTGGCAAGAAAATTCAAATTAAGCATCATTATGTGCGCATGTTCTATAGCAGTGTTATTTCTCCATTTTGCAATTTTAATATAGGTTTAGCAATATTTCCTTGTAATTACAATTACATAGCTCTTCATATACCTGATGAGGAGCCGAAGCAAATTGGTGGATGGATAGTATGCTACACACTGTAGAAGTACTTGATTGAAACAGTGGTCAATTGCCATGTATCTTATGTGGGAATTGTTTTCTGTGGGTGTGCCCAGAGTGGTGCTCTCTCAGTGGTGTGTGAAATTCAGTGTCAAAGGTGTGGTGATGTCACTTCTTGTGATGCCACGGGGTCGAAGGCCACAAGATCTCACTTTGGTTACCCCTGACATTTATGTGACTCGACGCCCATGCTTGCGCCGTGGTGCAACGGTGCCTGCATTGTAGGCAGGATTGTTGTGTGCAGGAAGGGGCATCTTCCTGTACAAAAACAACCCTCAGAGTCATTTTTCTCTTTCTAAGTGTGCTGCAGTATGCAGCACAGGTAGAAAGAGGAAGCAATGAGGAGAAATTATTATATTTCTTCTCAGTGCCCCTCCCCTGAGCATTTTGACACATTCCCAGGTTGACCTGTCTTTCTTTAAAAAACCCAGGAAAAAGGGGGCAAGGTGAGGTCTGAAGCAGTGTAGTTGCTCTGATGGAGAGCTCCCTGTTTAACTCCCAATAGTAAGCCTTTCCATGGGAAATAGGAGGTAAGAACAACTTTATAAAGACAAGGTTATTAACTTCCCAGACAGCCAGAGGTAGTTAGATATGTCAGGCTAAAAAAAAGGAGGTTCAACAACCATCACCAAGGAAGATTTGCTTTTGTGCCCACCAGGTATCCACAACAAGCTAACCTCAACATTGACTCAACAACTGCAGGCCGTGAAGATGGAAATGCAGCCCACAGTCACGGAATTAGAAAAAGAGGTACAGGGCATAGGGGACAGAGTGAGCGTCAACAAGAGATCTATCGCAACTCTGCAGTCCAGTACGGAGCAAGCACAGACCATTATTACTTGGATGATATTAGAAGAGTTGGAAAATTTGCATCATAAATGTGAAGATCTTGAAGGCTGCTCTCACCGCAACAACGTCTGAATTTGCAATAACAGAGAGGCCATGGAGGGCCCAAACATCATAAACTTTTGTTAATGCCTATTCAAACACATTTTGGGAGGCACCAGCCCCCAGTCGACGAGATGGTAAGAGCAAGCAGAGTGTGGCTACTAATTACAGAGCCAAGGAGATATTTAAGAGGCAGTATAGCAAAACTTAGCTCCGCTGAGACAAAGGAGGAGATATCTAGAGTGGTCCGCCAACCAGGGCCGGACTGGCTACCGGGCATTTTGGAATGCTGCCGAGCTGGGGGCTGATTTCACTGTGGTGGGGGATGATTTCGTTGATGGGGACCTGCGTGAGCTTAAAAAAAAAACAAAGCAAAACGAAGGTTTTTAAGCACACGCAGGTCCCCATCAACGAAATCAGCCCCCAGCTTGGCAGCACACCAAAACGCCCGGTAGCCAGTCCGGCCCTGCCGCCAACAAGCAGCCATAGACTTCGAAGACTCCATGCTATAACTCTTCCTAGACAGACCACAAGTGACTTTGGCAAGAAGGAGGGCCCCTAAGATGGAACTTTGACAGAGACTGATACATTACAGGTGGGAATTCCCAATCACTTTGCATACTGAAAGCCAAAACTCACTATATAAGATTGGCGGAAGAAAGTAGAGATCACCTAGGAATGTCCCCTGGGGACAACAGCAAAAGGTCTTCAGAGCCTGACTCATTATACTCACCACAAGAAAAAATGCAACAACAGGCGATGCAGCATGGGCAAAATGATCATCAAATAACTACGAGAAACACCACAAATTGGGAGCATCAATTGATTCAACTTGGGACAATGCCTGATCCACAAGCTATACACCAAGTCTGCTGAACTTTGGGCGGGCGAGAATAACTGTTCACAGGAGTGCTTACTGTGATGTGGAATTGTTGTGTGAGTTCCAATCTAGGGAAAAGCTTTGGGGTACAGTTTAGTTGTGTGGAACGGAGTGTAAAGGGGGTTGTTTAGAGAACAACACTGATAGGGAGCCTTTTCTCACTTTTAACTGTAGAGATGAGGCAAAATACATACTTCTTAACAGTATTTCTTAAAGTACTATACTAGAATAATCAACATCAACCCTGATAGTTATTGTTATTATCATGGAATGTTAGAGATTTCGACTGCCCAATAAAGCGCCATATAATTTGAAGTGCTAATATGGAAGAGCAACCTGCCACCCAATAGACACACTTACTAGCAAGTACCAAAGCCTGATATCACATAGGCACTACCCTACGCAATTCCATGCCACAACTAAATGAAGAAATATGTGAAATCATTTTGGCTTTTCACAGACATCTAGCGATAGACATGATGGACAGAATTACAGATACAAAGGAGGGGAGATATGTAATTGTAATAGACAAACTTAACTGATTGGTTGCTATAACAGGTTCATACGTCCCTAATGCACAATGAAAAACTCACCTACCTTGGGTACTGGATACCAGAGCATGCAGCAAGGTGGTATAAGTAGGAGATTTCAACCTGGTCCACAATCCTGACATGGATTGGAGAGATATATTAGTTATGCTATGTCCCGATTTATTAAAGCACAAATACCTTCAATGGGCCTTTTCACCTTGTGGAAGGAATCCCATCCCCTAGGTATAGAGTATTCCGATTTTCTTCCATGCCCACACATACTCCAGGATAGATCTTGCCTGGAGCATGAGCTCACTAATTAGTAAAACTACCAGAACAGACATAGGGCTCCTCATAATATCAAATTGTGCACCACTTATCTGAGATTCGTGAACTACCTTGGAGTTTTGACCCCACAAATTTAAAAGACCATCTAAATGAACATGAGATAAAAGAGCATTTTGAGAACATCTTCCCAGAAACTATATCCCTATTGTTAACTGGGACGCCCAAAAAGACTGTCCTGTGTGATAAGTTTATTACAATATGGGTGCATCAGCACCACAATTGGTTAATCAAAAAGACATGACAAAAGAAACTCAGTATAAAGATAAAATGTTTCTCATACTGTTGCTAGAGGAGGGTAAATCAAACGGCCAGATAGAACTGCCTTCTGAAAGACCAGAAACGAAGCTCCTTCAACATAAGCAGAAATTATTTGAAAAACCCAACAAAGCAGATAAACTTTTGCCTGCTGGACTGCACCAAACTAAATTGAAAAATACAATAGTGAGTTTCCAGCTCAGTAATGGTGCAATATCAATCTCTGAAATCTCGAAGCGAGGAGCATTTTGTGTTCTCTATAGCGCTCTAATTAGCACCCAAAATGCAGACATCCAAGGGATTTCAGACTTTCTTGAACTCATTCAGCTGCCTCGGCTACTACTGGAGATGAGGGAGATTTTAATAGTAGTGATAGGAGCACTGATCAAAACTGTCGGTCTTCCAAGGCACAGGGTGCTGACAGCCTTCAAAATATCTTTTATAAGCAATTTTGCTTGCTGCTTCCCCCTCAGTTGATTTTACTTTATAATTCATTCTGACGTAGAGTGACAGACACTATGGGGAAGCTGACATAACATTAATCCACAAAGTGGGGAAAACCACCAGAGCAATGCTCTCCATATAGACCTATTTCTCTACTTAATGCAGAATTTAAAATGTATATGAATGTTCTTGCCAATATGTTGGAAAAATGTATGCCCTTCCTGGTGGTTCCAAACCTGTAGGGGTTTATTAGAAACAGGCAAACGCTTGATAATATTAGGAGGGTGATTCATCTCATCAAGAAGTCCAATAGACACTCAATTCCCTTAATAGTTCTTGCACCTCACACCGCAAAAGCTTTTGACTGACTAGAACTGGCATTTCTCCAACATGTCTTGAATAGGGTGGGAGTGGCTACACTACATGCACCTCTATACTGGTCGTATTTATTCATCGCCCTCAGCATGCATAGTGGTTAATGGTGAGAAATCAGAGGAACTAAAGCTACTACATGGCAAGAGACAAAGATGATTACACAACAGAAGGGTCTCTGGGGAGCAAGTGACCAAACCATACGCGCACCACTCCCTAACTTCACCATAACACAATGAGGTAAGCATGGTAGAGTGATTGGGTGTATGCCTGTATTCAAGAAAAATAAGGTGGCATGCTTCATCATAGAATTCCTCCTCACACTAGGACCAATGATACCTGGCGTGGCTACAACTCTCTTCTATAGAGAGGAGCTCTTGAAGTGTTTTCTCGTCACAATCCCTGGTGAAGATATTGGTATGATGAGAAATACAGATGCTAGATATGTATGAGTTAACTGAATTAAAACTACCTCTTGGTAAGCAAAATCTAGATTTTATTCTGATGCCTCCAAGGGATAGAGTAAACCAATAAAAAGGAGGTCAAAAACATGACATTCTCTAGTGAGAAAAGGTCAACATGTTTCTACCCTATCTATGACCCTATTACAAGGTTCTTGGGCACTCTTCAGGACCATCAAACAACTATTACTCTGTATTAGGCATAGGCAATTGTATATACATGTGAGAACTGTGGGTTGGTGGTGAACCATGAGGTATGGAAGGTGGCCCACAACTTGGCATCTGCGCAGTCCACTGTCATTCTCTCCATAAAGAACACATAGACATTTAAGCATACACAAACAACAATAAGTTATTGAATTGCCTGTCAACAGTGTCATACTAAGCAAGTGTGGCAGTTAATAATGATGTGTTACCCTTTGACCGTAAGGTGCTTTACTCAAGCTTAAATCAAGTCCGCCTATATAACAGTGCTACATACAAGTGAATGTGAGAGAAAAGGAAAGTTAAGAGATAGTATTAGGTATTGTAATAAGTATCATATCAAGTATACTCTGTTTCATGAGGCAGACCTTAACAATCGGAAGGCCTTACACAGCATACTTGGACAGTCCCTTTTCATATGCAACTGGCTGCAAAACAAGAACTGGCGGCTAATTGGAAATATTTTCATGCACCAGATATTACAAAATGGTCCAGAAGACTGTGGTCACTCAGTGCTATGAAAAGACTAAACTACAATCTGTGAGACATGCAGCAATGGTTTGAGCCCATATGAAAATCCCTGAAAGGCCAGTTACAGAGCACTTTGCAGCCTTATCCTTTCCATGAACTTTGAGGCATTGAAACTGAACCAGACATCAGGCCCTGTGGGTTGATGTTATAATGGGGATGTAGGTACTCTTCAACTACCCTATTTCTATGTGGATTCTTTTTCTTAACTGGTTGCGTTGAGTATTGTTGGTGTGCTCATTGGATGGGTGGGGATTTAAAGAGGCGGGGAAGTTGGAGGAGGGATTAAGGCTACCATGATGTATGAATTCTGGGGTTGATGAAGCTAAATGGGGGTATGTTTTGAGTATGCATCTGTTATTCTCTTTTCTTTTGAAAAATTTAATTCAATGAAAAAAAACTTAGAATCAATTACTTGCAAAGATATTTCTATCTGTATTTTCATTGTTTATATTAAGGATATGTTGACAGTTACTCTAGTAAAGGAAATCCTTCAAAACTATAATGGCACACCTGATATCTGAACTGATTCCATATAACTGGTGAAACCCATTTTGATCACTCTTCCATTTGAAAGGAAGGCAGTAGTGAGTGACCTCATGAAAAGAAGTAGCCAGGTTAGTAAGCTTTTAACCACACCGCGAAAGGTATGAAGACTCGACAGATAAGACACTTCCCAAAGGGCATTCACAGCAATCAAGAAGGGTAAATGGCAGAGCGAGGAACAAATGGTTCCCAGAAAAGAGAACAGAGGAAGACAGTGCTGTAGAAACCTCTTTAACATTAGCCCACGACAGAGGAAGAGGTTATTGTTTTTTTTTAAATTAATATTATTATTATTGTTACATAAACCCCACCAATTCATCCAATAATATGCCTCCAACTGATGGTCTGATCCGAGCTCCCAGGAGTCCTCCATTGTTGTACTATTCCGGTTAGTGCCTACCCTTTGGTGATACTTGATTTTACACAAACCAGTCCTATTCCAAAGTGGGTTACTTGTTTGGGTTTATAACCATCTCCATGTTATTATACATTAAAGACTAGAACTGCAATACTAATGCATGTATGTAATATGATTATTGATTAGTAATGTATAGCCTCAATGTCTTGTAATGATATTGCCAGCATCCAGATGACTTTTGGAGCTTATCCCCAAAACATGTTAGGTGTGATTTTAAGTACTCACCTCAACTTGTTTGCCAATTCTGAAGTTCTCAATATTGTTCACCAATGCTTGGGCATTTACCTGTAGAGGTGTTTAATTTATTATTGTGTTAGCTAAAATTAAAATCTATTAGTGCAGTGCCATAGACGGGAAGTTGAATATGGGCTCAAAACCATCATCATGTTAAGTTATTAATAGCAATATGGTATACATTTATAGGAAGCAATAAAGCTCTCCAGTGAGCCCCACCAGGATGCATGGAATGGTGTCTAGCAACTACTTCCAAAACAAGGATGGATGTCACACCAGCTCTTTATAGTATTAAATACACAAAGTTTGAACTCATTATGAAGAAGGCAGCTCTGAGATGTTTATACACCAAAAGAATGGACCTAATATTGAGAAAAGTGCAAAAAGTGTGAAACTTATTATTAGATAATTATGTGACATTTTGGCAAAATGATGCGTAATTCCTCAAAATGAAATGCATAATTTAGTGCTATATTTTAGTAAGAAATACATCCTCGCATCAATTTTTCCCATGAGAACGCATTCAGTGCAAATATATAGTGCAAAAAAGAAAAGCACTGTGAAAAATAGTCGCTCATGTTCTATTGTTCTAGTGCGTTTGCAGAAATCTGCTTACAGTCAACTACGTGTTCACTGTAAATTTTAATGCAAATAGTGGATAATCATGCAAAGTGGTGCAATATCAGGAATTTAGCATAAAAAGCGTAATGCAAAATTCCTACAATTATTCTAATTATGCTAGTGTAATTTAAATATTGTCCAACTTTTCCACCGTCATTAACAACTGGTCTCATCTACTTCGATCTTGTTGACATTTGGACCACTACTTACACTGCAGTGAGATATTGTATGCTTTTCTCTAATATGCACAGAACTCACTTACACATAGATTGCTTCCTGACCACCTCCTCTTTGAATGATCTAGTCTTGTCAACGAAAATCAGTATTGAGGTCCTCTCAGATCATATGTATGTTATGTGGGTCCTTTAGGTCAACAGGCCTTCTAAATAGTGAAGTGAATGTCACACGACCAGGCTTAACAAAATCTGGCTTAGACTAGTTTATCCTTACCAAGCTGGCTTCATAAAAGAGTGCCAGATAATGCCATGGTTGCCTCCATTGTTTTAGATAGAGCCATCTGTGATGACATTTGATGTGGAGAAGGCGTTTGATAGAGTGAATTGGAATAATCCCACAACACTTTTGATGAGTCAGGCGTCTGTTCCCCCGAATGCTTTCTTTCTTTATGGCTAATGTTGTGGGGTGCTCCACCTCATTACTGATCTGAACCCTTCAGGATAGCTAGTCCCATGGTGGATTGAGAAATGTAGCTAGAGTGTTCATGCTATCCTCAATGTATTCTTCTTACTAGTGTTAGCCAATAAATTCCACAGAATTGTCTTCTCGAATAGCTGATAACGTCATTGTCAATTTCTACTAAAAACTGCATGTTATGCTTTGTTTTAGGTGTTGAAATGTCTGATCAGTCTTATTGTCTTTTTATGATTTTTCTATGTGAATGCAATGTAGAACGTTTTGCTCCTGGATGTTTAAAAACACTCCTTTTAAGGCTCATAAGTAAAAGAAGGTTCTCCCTACTGTGAAAAACAAACATGGGCCTTAGGGTCCAGGCTCTGGGGATCATGGCATCAGCAGTCGGCAGATTCTCCTGTTCGGTATAGCTTTATCAAACCATATAATTGAATACAGTAGGTGGGCACATAGCTTAACCTCTCTCTGACAAGTACTGGGTGCAAAGCCAAGATTGAGCATTCTGAGCTTGACTCACCAAGTCCAGATTGCATCTAAGCTCAATTTCAGGCTTGATTCACAATTGTAAATTGGTTTCTCCAATGGCTGGGCAGTTGGGATTAAAGGGTCAGGGTTGCAGTGGAAAGTTGGTGAATACCCACAACCTGTGACTTTGTGGATATTCACACATAGCTACATGGCCTCATCCCTCCTTCGGGTTTTGTGGGGGTGCAAGCCTCTAGGGCTGTTCCACTGGTGAGGGGTTCTGAAATACTTTCACCATATTCAGAGAACCTTCATTATGTGCTTCAGTCATCATAACCTTGTGGAGGGCACCATTCACACATCATACAATCAGAGAGCAATGAACAATTGTTGCCTTTTATTACTGCTGCCTGACAAAAGGAATCAAGGATTCCTTCTAAATTCAGAACAGATAGAAATATTGAAAAACTTTCTGATTGATCAGATACAATCAATCAATCAATCAATCATGTCACTTATAAAGCGCACTACATACCCGCGAGGGTCTCAAGGCACTGGGGAAGAGGGGGTGGTGCTGCTACTGATCGAAGAGCCAGGTCTTGAGGAGTCTTCTGAAGGCCAGTAGGTCTTGGGTCTGTCGGAGGTTGGTGGGGAGGGTGTTCCAGGTCTTGGCGGCGAGGTGGGAGAAGGATCTGCCGCCGGCGGTCGTTTTCCGGATGCGGGGGACTGTGGCGAGGGCGAGGCTGGTCGAGCGGAGCTGGCGGGTGGGGGTGTAGAAGCTCAGTCGTCTGTTGAGGTAGGCTGGTCCGGAGTTGTGGAGTGCTTTGTGTGTGTGGGTGAGGAGTTTGAAGGTTATCCTCTTGTTGACAGGGAGCCAGTGCAGGTCTCTCAGGTGGGGTGTGATGTTCCCAAGGGAGATGTTCTACAAATATTATGCTCACAGACAACTAGCAGTTTTACGTAGACGGGGCAGCCCATGATCATTGGCAGTTCCATGAAGGTGATGTCCTTGATCAAAGGGTAGCTTATTTCCTCAGCCTACTGTCAAAGCAGGTAGTATAGGTTATGTTAGATCACAGAGGAGCCGAGATTGTACTCGACCTAAAGCAAATAAAATTCACCAAATGTTTTATCGAAAGTTGAGGTGAGAGAAAGAAAGTTGGCAAATTAGTCTGGGAGCAAAATTGAGCCTGAATGTAGTTATTTGTGCTCACTGAGCTTATAGTGTATCAGGGATTCCAACACAAACGATTGGCTAAATCAGAAGAACCTAGGAATGACTCACTATCAATGACAGTTACTCAAAATTGCTAGCAGGCCCAGATTTACAAACACTTTGCATTGGGCTTGCATTATGTTTTTAACGCAAACCAGGTTTGAAGTGCTGTGGTGAGATATGCATTGCAATGCAAATCGCTATTTGACTTGAATTGTAACCCAAAATAACGCAAAGCTGCGCAATGGACTGCCTTGCGTATCTTTGCATCAGGAAGGCGGTCCATGGGTGATGCATGGTTGTTCCCAGGCAAAACCCATGGGTTTTAACACAAACCCCTATTTACAAAAAATAGTAGACAAGGATTAGCATTTTCATTTCTCCTCAGTTTTCACACTTTGCACATGTACTGCATTGTACAGCACACTTACAAACTGGGAAATGCCTTAAATCATAGGTTATATACTGGAAGGGACCCTTCCAACACAAAACCTATTCTTCCCACAGAGAAAACACCCTTGCACTACTGCAAAAGGATGTCTGCTTTGGTGCATGCCAGCCAAAAGTGCGCCAGCACGGGGAGAGTACAGAACAGACCCAAGGGCTTATTTACAATTCCCTTGTGCCACCCGTACGTCACTTTTCCCATGTTAAAATGACGCAAAAGTGGCGCAAGGGGCTTGTAAATAAGCCCCCCTCATCTTAATAGATATGGCGCTGTTCTGCTCTCTTTTTTTCATGCAACGCTATTCAGCAAACGCTGCGTTGCGTGACTTCTATGCAAATCCTGGCCTGATTGAGTACAAAGCTTGCCTCATGGCGATGAGAAATCCATAAGTTCCCCCAAAACTTCTTTGAAAAAAATCCTTTTTTTGAAGTGTGCTTTGCTACATTGTGATAAGTTGCAAAGCAATACTGAAGACATTTGAATGGAGTGTTTTGCCTTTCTGAAAATGTTATGGCTGCTCAAGGTAGAGATTAAACACGTCTGCTACCTTTATTATGTGAAACATCATTTTCTGTTAAAATATTCACATTATGTTTCCATACATTCATATTTCATTTGAGCTATTCTGCTTATTCAAAAATGTCCATGCCAGTTTATGTAATGCATCTATCTCCTTGTAAACTGATGCACAATTTCGTGAACACACTTTTTATGTTTTCCGTGAAAGCACTTTGTATATGTGTGTTAGAAGGTGGTTCTGACACTCTGGGCCGCCCGGATTTTTCGCTTTTTGAGCACCTAGTTTTTGAGCTTTTACTGTGGGAGAGCCTCATAAGTTGGGACTCACCCACAGTGAACTCATGATGAAAGAGACTGCATGTGGATTTTACTGGTGTCCCCTAGCTTGACTAGGCCGCTGCGCAGCAGCTGGAGTAAGGGGCACCGGGCTGGTTACATGCAGACACCTGTGTACACGCGTGTGCACACGTGTAGGGGCTGCGCAGGGAGATTCCTGGCGTGCGCAGTCCAGGAGCAGCTACAAAGTGAATGGTGTGGCAGGACTTATGCAAAATTGGGTGGTGACATGGAATAGGCTTTATACACTGGGAAGGAACATGCCAGGGAAAGTCAGTTTCACTTCATTATTCCCCTATGGGGATGTGGAGCCCATGTGCTAGATTAACTTTCATAAGGCCTACAGATTCCAGACACGCACTAAAGTCCACTGTAGCGGATGTGAAAAGGAGTATTCTGCAGAGTCCAAAGTCCTATTTGTACTGCTTTTGGGTCATCCAGAAATGTCACATTTCTCTGAGTCAGTCATAACCAGGGCCAGGCTGAGGGCTGACCTCAGCTGGTTGGATTGATAACCTTTCTTCCACGAGGAGAAGATGGGTGGGGCTACAGGCTCATCCATCAGCAGCTATCACTGGGTGCCAGGCACCAGGCTGCACCAAGGAGGGAAGGGCTCTTGTTTCAGAGACCATGTGGCCAGAGACCCTGGACGACGCCATTTTGAACAAACCCAGAGGCTGGACAAGAAGGAGGGAGCAGGGGCAGGGAAGTGATGTGTCGCTGTTGGATAGAACTAACAGAGACTTCCTGCCAGCCCCCTACTCAACTTTTAAAAAGTGTTTGCAGAGGAGGGGAAGCTCTCTCTGGGGTGTGGTCTGCTGAGGCGGAAGGTGCTGGAGCCTGGCAATGGGCAGTTGGAAGGAGGTACCCCCTGACTGCCCCCCAGGCCCCTAACCGTGCCAGAAGAATAGCCCAGGACCGGTGCGCAGACGCAGGGGCCTCTGCGCAGGGAGAAGAGAGGCCCAGGAGGAGAGCCAGGCGAAAGGCTGGCGCAGGGAGCCAGTGAAGACCGCTCCCTGCAGAATGCACCCTCTTGGAGATCCGGAGGGCAAAGGAGAGTGGCTGGGGGGCACCACCAGGAGCAAGAAGACGCAAAAATGGGGCAGATCGGACCCCCAGGGGCTGAGATATGGCCCCCGGAAGGTGAGCGACCTTTGACCCCCTAAGAAGACCGACGAAGCACGTGGGGCTCCGCCGCCGGTCTCAGAGAGGCCCCCGGGGTGGGTTAGGTCCCCGGGGGCTGCCCCCAAGAAGAAGGGAAGCTGGGGAGCGCCATCGCGCTCCCCGTAACAGTGCCCTGCAGGGGGGCCAGGAGCCCACCCTGGCCCCCCACTGAAGATGGAGGCGGGGGAGCGCCGTCGCGCCCCCCCCCGCGAGGAGGTCTCGAGGGGCCCGGGACCCCATCCTCGGGCCTCGAAGCAAAGTCGGGGAGCGCCGTCGCGCTCCCCCGAAGAGGCCCCCAGGGGCCCGGGACCCCATCCCCAGGCCCCGAAGTAAAGCCGGGGGACGCGGTCGCGCCCCCCGTGAAGATGCGGGAGGCGGGGGTGCCAGGAGCCCACCCTGGCCCCGGGCGAACAATCGAAGACGGGGAGCGCCGGCGCGCTCCCCGCGAAGATGCGGGAGGCGGGGGTGCCAGGAGCCCACCCTGGCCCCCGGCGAACAATCGAAGACGGGGAGCGCAGGCGCGCTCCCCGCGAAGATAGCCCCCGTGTGCTGCGGTGCGGAGGGGGGAGTGCCGTCGCACTCCCCCGGGCCCTCGCTGCGCCAGCGGCCGTCGGCGTGTCTGCCCGCCAGAGCGGGCAGACCAGAAGTGATGTGCCTGCTCCTGCAGCCGCACACGGAGGTGCAGGCCGGGCAGGTAGCCGGCCGGAGCGGCCGGGGGTGGGCTCCCCGAGCCGGCTTCCACGGGCAGGAGCCCCCACCGGAAGGAGCCGCCTACGCTCACCTGGGGGTCCGGGTGGGACCGGGCCCCCCAACGAGCGGGGAGATGCGGGAGGGCCCGGGTGGGACCGGGCCCCCGCGAAGGAAAGCAGGCTGCGCGGCTCTCCCCGGCACAGCGGGAGAGCCGCTGTTCGAATATGCACAAGGTCCCATAATGCCTTGCAAGCCAGGACCGGCCTGCAAGGGCAGAACAGCGTTTTCCCTGCTTGTGGTGGCCCCAGGAGAACGGGGTCACAACCATAGGTGTGCCAGGGTGCCTGGGGAGCTGCTGGAGAAGCGCAGTCTCCCCCAGCACAAGGAAGAGAAGTCCCTCCCTAAGTCACATGGGAATAACCCCTCAAGGGCTCAGCCAGCATTTAACACTCTCTAGGCTGGAACTTTTGTTATACAGCTGGGGGTGTTTTGAGAAGTGCCTCACAAGTGAAGGGCTGACTTGAGGATGTTTGGAGAAAGGCATCCCCTGGAGGTGAAGAAGTGTAATTACACCAGAAATGCATTTACTAACGGTTATTTCTTTTAGAGGGACTGAAGGTCACATGTGTAATGTGAAGTACCTATGTAAGGTGATGTCATAAGCAAAGTGGGGTTATGTTGCCAGACATTCCTGCTAGGGTGTCTGGCTGTATATGCGTAATCCTGTGATTTCATCTGTGATGCCTTTAGGGGCTGTAATTGCAACGCATTCTAATGTCCAACAAATGTGATGAGTACTGTCATTCTAAGGTAATGCGTAAACATGTATTCTTGCTGCTGCGCTTAAGTGAGGAACAACCCAGACTGTTAGCCCTGAATATGTAGGGGTGCATACTGTATGGTCAATATAAGATGCTCAGTCAGGGTTATGTGTCACTAGGGCAGGTGAACCTACTTTTAATGCGTGTTGAGGTAATGGGGTGGGTCGCCACTGGGATGGTGCCAGTGCGCAAAGCCCTCGCTCCAGGTTATGTTCAACTAACTGCATTAGGGGGCAAGATGATGTGCATACATGGGAGTGGTGGTACTAGACCCCACCCCCCCTTTTTGGGAGGGGTGGAGATGTTACACAATGTCACAAAGTAATTCCAACAGCTTATGTATATTTGTAAATTGGTGCATAGTATTGAATAGTGTGTGTGTTTAATAAATGTACTCTTACTTTTATAAAGCAAAGTACAGACTGGACAATCAATTATTGAGTGTTATTTCTGTGCACCTGCAAATGGTGATTACTAGCCCACACCACCTCCCTTGAGTAAGCCTCAGACTGCTCTGCAACGCTACCCTCTGAGAGTCAGGCTCTACAATTGGGTGTTTGGTTCCCAGTGAAGGACAAATGTAGTCATGTTATTTGTGCAGGCCTCACATTTGCTGCCTCGTTTTCCAACAATGTTCACAAAAGATAAAAGACATGGGTGACCTTTAACCCGCAAACGATGTAGCTTCGATTTAATATATTTCCGAAAACGAACTTGCAACACAGGTGAGCTTCTGAATTTCTTCTGTGTCGATTATTAATGAATAACCATTACGTTGTGTTAATGGATTATGGTAATTAGTGATAAATGATAAGAAATTACTAAGGCTTATTAAGTAGGCTGTTGAGTGTATAGATATTTCTAATTGGCATGTCAAAGAATAATGAATCTGTCTCTATTATGGCGGTGTTTGGCGCTCATGAGTTAATGGACCCAATACATCACAGCTTTGCTCTGTTTAAACCGTTGCTGAATTGTGTGTTTGTGCAGACAAATACCAGAGGTCTGAGCTACGACACTTGCTTATGAAAGAATTACTTCTGGGTATAGCCTGACCTGAAACAGTGATATCATCAGAAAATGTCTGGAAAATCCTTTGAAAATGACGGGAGCAGTAATACGTCGATCAAACCGCTCTTTCGGTACGTCGTCCTGAATGCGAGCGCTGCTAAACTAGTGAATTGTTACACGTAAATTGTAGGAGTGGTCGCGGTGTTTCTGTTTCCAATGAGGGCGTCGGGGGAGGTTGCCTTGGTTGGGCTGGGCGGTTGCACTATTATCTGAACAATGCAGATATTTGGATGTCTAATACATAAATTGTTTTTTAGAATTTTTGTTTACAGTGCAAGTAGTACTTCTAAAAACTTAGGCTTCACAGATTTTCGAAGCTCATATTTACATATTCAAAAGTGTAAATTTCGAGAGATCTGTCGTCAGGAGCCCCGCTGGCCACTCATTGATCTTGCACAATATTCATTTGCCGGCTTATAAATATTGCATTGTCAATTTATTTCAGCTCGTATAAGGCACAGGCCATATTAGAGGCTCAAATTATACAGCAGGCTTGCATTCTCCCCTTCCTGTGGCAAAATAGGAGGATAGACTTAAAGGAGCATTTTTTTTTATATCATTTGCACGGAAAGGCGCGCATTTTGTAAATGATTCATATGTACTTTGCACTTTAAATGTATCACATGCGCTCATGATATTATCACGTAGTGATATTAGTGACATTCATATATTAATGAGGATGCTCCTCCCACAAACTACCTCAGTTTTGATAGACGTGCAAATGCCAAACATGCTCGTCCTCTTCTGCATCTGAGAAAGCACAACAACATTGCTGATTGAGGTTTAGAGTGATTACACAAACAGTACAATGCTCGAGACAAATGATATTATTCCGGGTGTACAGAAAATCAATTCTTAAAAGTCAGTAAGGGAAGTACAATGCAATTATGTTAAAAACATACAAAGATATCACTGAATCTCCCATCATCCACTTACATAGGAAGTGACATCACTGAATTTCCCATCATCCATCTGGACAAGAAGTGACTATACTGGATTTCTCACCAAAACCGTCTTTAAAAGAAGGAGCCAAGCAAGAGGGCTTCATTTCCCATCACCCATCAACACAGGTAGGGACATCACTGAATCTCCCATCAACCACCTACACAGGAAGTGACATCACAAAATGTCCCATACTCCTCTGGACAGGAAGTCACTTTACTGGTTTTCCCACCAAAACTGTCTTTAAAAGAAGAAGCCAAGCAAAAGGCCTTCATTTCCCATCACCCAGCAGCACAGAAAGTGACATCACTGGATCTCCCAACATAAACCTACACAGGAAATGACATCGCAGAATTTCCCGTCATCCATCTGAACAGGAAGTGACCTTACTGGTTTTCTCACCAAAACTGTCTTTAAAAGAAGAAGCCAAGCAAGAGGAGTTCATTTCCAATCACCCATCAGCACAGGAAATTACATTGCGGCACCTTACACTCCTCACCCTCCCAGGACCTACTTAATGGCAGCTGCAACATAGACACGCAGAAAATGCGTGCAGAGGGCGTGCCACTGGTGAGCCCATCTGTGTCCGGACCATACCCAGCCAAGAACCCTGGTCCAATCACCACCCAGCGATACTCTGCAGCACTCCTGAGGACCCTAGACCCCAGACACCGTTCCCACAACTGCTGTTGTATAGTGCCTCAGACCACAGTAGGAGCTTTCACCTGCACCCACTTCCAGTTTTGCAGCAGCCACCCAACCACACCCCCATGCAAACACTAACAACCCCCTTAACACCCATTCCCAATACACAAGCACCAACAAAGCCTTCCCAGCACCCTACAACACATGCCCAGCAAACCCACACATCAACACCCACTCGCAGGAATGCTTCTCAACACACGATCACTCAGCAAACACACAACCAAAATATGGAGCCTGCTGAGTAGAGATGCACCCGATATCCTCTTCATCACAGAGATCTGGCTCAACCCTTCATCAGCTCCTGACATTGCCACATCTATCCCAGAGGGCTACAAGTTAGCTCAACAGGACTCACTTCAGAGGCCAGGAGGAGGACTTTCTACCATCTACAAGGAAACCATCAAATGCACAACATCCACAGAGAACACCACCCCATTCATGGAACACCTACACTTCAAGCTACAAATCTCTGAAAACTTCACCCTGAGGGGAACCCTTGCCTACCGACCACCCGTACCACGAGCCACCTTTACCAACCTCATCACCAGCTTCATCACTGCTCACCATCGACTCCAGAGCCTACATTCTCCTCTGTGACCTCAACTTTCACCTGGAAGACCAAAACAACCCCTGCTCCACAGCACTCCTCAAAAGTTTGAGCAACATTGGACTCACCCAGCTCGTCCCAAAACCAACACACACCACAGGACACACATTTAACCCCATCTTCACCAGGAGCAAGCATCAAGCATAACGCCACCACACCACTCTACATGGACGGACCAGTCCATCATCCCCTTCAAAATCAACAAATCTCAAGTCAACACCCCACCCAAGTTAAGCATTCCAAGCTGCAGGTGGGCAAAATCACAGCAGCAGACTGGCTCAGCGCTCTCAGCACAGATGAACCTAGCACCTCAACAACATCAATAACTGGATCAAGAACTGAGCAGACTCCCTTGCACTCATCAAACTCAACAAGCATAGTAAATCAAACAAACAGGGCAGCTGGTAGACAGAAGACCTCAAGACACCAAACAACACTGTAAACAGCTAGAAAGGAAATGGAGAGCCAGCCACGACTCCACGGACAGAACTACCTACAAGGATGTACTCAGACGCTATCACCAGCAAACAAGAAAAATCAAGAAAAAAGCACTAGTAAACTGCATCAAAGGTAGCTCTAACATCTGCGAGGAGACCTTCTTGATCGTTAAGGATTTCCCTTCGCCCTTCGCCATTGGCAACAACATCGTGCCTCCTAACAACTCTTTGACAACCTATTTAACTTCTTCTACAGCAACATTGCAAACATCTACAGCAACTTTGCACACCAACCCACCCCCAGAGAACTCATTGCTAACCTACCCACCACCAACCAAGACGGCCACCTGACCCAATGGACAGCCCTCAACAGAAACGACACAGTGGTAATCATACAGACCATGCACTTCGGGGCACCAACAGACCCATGCACCCACTATATCTACAACCAGGGAACATCACCAATCAGAACCACCCTGACCTAAATCCTCAACACCTCTATCACGTCTGTGACTTTTCTGGATTAATACAAACTTGCAGAAATCACGCCATCCTCAAGAAGCCCACAGCAGACCTGAATCAACAAACAGCCACAAACCATCTTGAACTTCACCATCTTCTAGACAACACTGAATCAGGATTCACAACCACAGTACCAAAACAGCACTTATCGTGGCCACAGACAATATAATCAAATCATCCTGGACCGAGGAGAAACAATGGCCCTCATCCTGCTTGACATCTCCTTGGTCTTCGACACTGTCTCCCATAATACCCTCATCAGAAAATGCCACAAGATTGGTATACAGGGATCTGCTCTCAAATGGATCTGCTCCTTCCTCATGGGAAGAACCCAAAGGGGCAGACTGTCACCCTTCACATCAGAGACCAAGAGATCAATATGCGGAGTCCCACAGGGTCGTCCTTAAGTCCCACCCTTTTCAACATGTACCTGACACTATTCGCCAACATCATCCGATCACAAGACATCACCTTCATCTCCTATGCCGATGACACCCAACTCATCCTCTCCCTGATGGGCAAGACAACCACCACCAGGATCAACTTCACCAACTGCATGATCATGGTAGCAGAATGGATGTGAGCCAACTGCATGTAGCTCAACTTCAAAAAGACAGAAGTACTGGTCTTTGGCGACAAGATCTCCCTAAGAGACTCCACCTGGTGGCCATTGGAGCTAGGACCTACACCCACAGACAACACCAGAAATCTAGGGATCAACCTAGACAAAGTAGCTTATCATGACAGCTCAATTCAATGCAGTGTGCACCTCCTGCTTCCACATCCTACGCATGCTATGAAAGATCATCAAATGGTTGCCTCAGAACACCAGATGGACTGTCACGCAAGCACTAATCTCTAGTAGGCTGGACTACAGCAACACTCTCTACACTGGAATATACAACCAATTCCTACACAGACTCCAGATCATCTAGAAATCTGCTGCAGGACTCATCCTCGACCTCCCATGCCGCACCCACATCATACCGCACTTCAAGAAGCTTCACTGGCTCCCCATTCACAAGTGCAGCCAATTCAAACTTCTCACGCACACATACAAAGCCCTACACAACGCAAGACCAGAATACCTGAACAGTCGCATACACTTTACCCAACCCACCAGATGCCTACATTCTGCCTCACTCTCACTTGCACACATTCTCCGCATCCGCAAAAGGAAAACTGGAGGTCGCTCATTCTCCTACATCACACCCAAGACATGGAACAACCTCCTTTAGCACGAGAGCCTCCTCCTCACTTCTTGAATTCTGCAAGAAGCTGAAGCCCTGTCTCTTCGTATAAACATCTTGGGGACCTCACACGTGAATATCTGCACAAGCACTTGGCTATCCCCTTGAGTGATTAGTGTGCAATACAAATTAACATAAAATAACATAATATAATTTAACAGAGATCTTGGTTTTGCGTGTGTGGGAACTTTTATGTGGGCAGCATTTTCTGTGTCCTTTATTTGAGTTCCTTTCACAGCTACAATGTAATTCGTATATTGTAGTTTTCTAGTTCCATCATGTCAGAATGAAACTCTCTGATTTTCCATGTAGATGCTTCCGCATGTGGCACTCTAAGTATGTATCCATCTTTTCAAGGGGAAACAGCCTGTACTATAAAATCCTTTCCACACATGACTTTTACAATGCAGTCTTAATCAAGCAGAAAAGTACCATGCAGGTAAAAAGTTTTAACCCTTACCACAAATCCTTTACCAAGTGGTACTTTACCATGCAGATAAGTATTTTCTAAAACATTATTTGTATATGTTATTTAAAAATGGGGTAAAGGTACGGGTAGAGGTAAAAGGATGTAAGTGTGATTTTAGGGTTTAAAATGTATTTTTAAATTTGTCTAACTGTTTTTTTTAATACACAGGCTAGAATGAGATCCTGAATGAAGTGTGGTGATTGAAGTGAGGTGTCATTTATGGTTCAAATTACATAAAACAATAATGGTGAGAGTTTTTAAGCACATTATGAGTAGAGAACACTACAGCATAAGCATGTGTTATGTGTTTGGAGCCCTTAATGTTATTTGCTGTGTATTTTGAGATATATCTATGTATATGTATGATTTCATGTGAAATGTCGAAATTTCACATCATGTAAAAGTCGAAAATACATTTTATCTTATTTACTACTGTTAGATCTTGGTGTTGTTTCTCCTGTCTTTTTGCCTCTAACTCCTGTATTTCTGACTGCATGCTGGACTTTGTTTTTACTGGTTTGTGTACTCTGGGCACTTTACCACTGCTGATCAGTGCTAAAGTGCAAGTGCTCCCTGTGTAAATGGTGATTATGACTTGTGATCCATGATTGGCATATTTGATTTATGGGTAAGTCCCTAGTAAAGTGCACAGTGTGTGCCCATGGCCTGTAAATCAAATTCTACTAGTGGGCCTGCAGCACTGGTTGTGCCACCCACCTGAGTGGCCCTGTAAACTTGTCTCTGACCTGTCACTGCAGGGTCTGTGAGTGCAGTTTTAAACTGCCATGTCGACCTGGTAAGTGTACCCGCTTGCCAGACACAAACCTTCCCTTTTCTTGCATGTAAGGCACCCCTAAGGTAGGCCCAAGGTAGCCTCATGGGCAGGGTACAGTGCATTTAAAAGGTAGGACATGTACTGATGTGGTTCACATGTCCTGCTAGTGAAAGACCGCTAATTTTGTTTTTCACTATTGCAAAGACTATCTCTCCCATAGGTTATCATTGGAGAGGCTTTGTAACATTTCACAAGTGTAACTTTCAATTGGGAAGATATAGGGA
Source organism: Calotriton arnoldi (assembly GCA_963921515.1). NCBI lineage: Eukaryota > Metazoa > Chordata > Amphibia > Caudata > Salamandridae > Calotriton > Calotriton arnoldi. The sequence continues at coordinate 182,591 of CAWUFW010003915.1, read as the reverse complement.
TTTGGAGTTTGGGCTCCTTGGACTCAGAATTTAAAATTGCATCTTTCAGTGAAGTAGGTTTTTAAATTGTGTGTTGGAAAATGCCACTTTTACCCGACAGAACCATTTGTAGTTTAACGTATGTTTGCCCAGGTTCTGAGGGACACAGGGTTACCCCATTGACTCTTTCTATTGTCTTGTGCAGGTATTTACCTGCGAGGGTTGTTTGTATCATACCCGACAGAACCATTTGCAGTTTATCATATGTTTGCCCAGGTTCTGAGGGACACAGGGTTACCCCATTGACTCTTTCTACCACTTTTAGAAAGTGGGCATTTTCTTGCTTTAACATTCTGTGTCTCTGCCTGCCTGTGGAATCAACTTCGGGTTTAGACTGACAGCTGGGTTGTTTATGCATTCACTCTAGACTGTCACACAAAGGGAGTTGAGGTGTGCCCTGCATTTCCCGAGTTGGCCCATCACCAGGCTGGTGAGTCTTCCTGTGCTAGAATGGTGGGAGGAGTTGTCACTGACACCTAATTAGACCTGTTCCTGGCCTCTCACAGTACTGTTTCCACCCCCCTGTAGTGTGTTTGGAGCCAAGGCAGGGGAAGGCAGGATCTTGTGGACAACAAAGACTTTCGTTTGAAGTATGCCTACTTCTAAGGCCAAAAGGGGTTTTGGACCTATAACCCCACATCTTTGGAACACTTGTGGACTGAGGACCCTGCCAAGAAGAAGAGGCGAAGAGCTGTCAGGAGGAGTACTGCCCCTTTGTTGTGTGTTGCATTGCTGGGCTGGCCTGCAGTTGCGGCTTCTGTCTGTGGGCAGTGAAAGAACTCGACTTTGCTTTCTTGAATCCTGCTTTACCAAGGTTCTCCAAGGGCTTGTGTGTTATTGTCCTGTTGGAAGTCTCAGGGACATCAAAGACTTCATCTGCAGCATCTCTGAACTCCACTGCTGGGAGTTCTGTCTACAAAGTGGTGCTGATTCCAGTTCTGGGCCCTTGGAGGTGATTCTGCTGCTTCAAGACCTGAACATCCACACATCGCCCTTCCAGTGCCGTTTTTCCCCCCGCAAGCTTGCCATGCTGAAAAATCGACGCTGCGCCTGTTCGCGGCTTGAAGAACCACCGCAGCCTAAGTCCGGAGCACCATGTCTCCGACGTCCGAGACCCCCGCTCCAACTTGAACGCAGGCCCCGCAGTGTGGCTGAAAGAATCGATGCATCGCCTGTCTGCAAGAGTGGAAATTGACGCAGCGCCTATTTCGCTCCCACATCGACCTGCAGCGCCTGGATTTTCTCACCTGTGCGCCAAGTTTCCAAAACATCGCCCCACCGAAAGGAGACGGCCCTGGAGATTGTTGCATCATTTCTCCTCACAGTAAGGAATCGACACAACACCTCTCCACGCCTCCATTCCCCTGGGACTCAAGAACCGACCCATCGCAGTGTTTCCTGATGCTTTCCTTGTTTGCTGCTGTTTTTCATCTTGGATTTCGATGCATCAAAGGTACTTTGTGCTACAACCAACACATACATAGAGTTCTATTGACAGAACTGCTTAAACCTTTTAAAACTAACATTTCGAGTTATGTATATTGGATTTTTGTCGTTTTGGTCTCATTTGGTTTAGATAAAGAATGTTTATTTTTCTAAAGTGGTGTGGTGTCCATTTGTGGTATTTTCACTGTGTTTTTGTGTGTGTTATGCACAAATACTTTACACATTGCCTCTGAGATAAGCCTGACTGCTAGTGCCAAGCTACCAAGGGGTGAGCAGGAGTTATCTTGGGTGTGTAACTCCCTTTCATTGACTATAAGGAAGGGTCACTACTTGGAGAGGGTTCATACCACTGCAAATTAGAGACCCCCATTTCTAATAACCACTGTACATAGAGATCATTTTTACATAACAAATGAAAGTTATGTTTGCTATGTGTATTATCCCCCATTTCAGTCATAATTGATCAGGTGTCTCCAATCAGTCATTTGGGAGCTCCCAGACACCTTCAGAGTAGCTCACAGCCTTGAGTTATATTTCAAATGAGCACAAGGTCATATTTTCATTTCAAAGTTAAGGGGAGGCTGTGTTCATTTGACATCATGATTATCAGGCTGCAGAAAGCAGGGCCTAACAATGAGCAGTGCTCATTCAGATTTGTGGGCCAGGCTGGGGCTGAGTCACAGAGTTGAATAACTGAAGCACTAAGGTATTGGCCTCTTACAAAAATCAATGTCTACTCAAAATTGGAGCTGTGAACAAAATGTTGCTTCTGAATTCTTTTTAATGGAAGACAAATGAAATGGAGAGTTATTAGTTACACAAACAGTTTAAATTTTACAGGCTCTCAGTTACCTGTACCCGTATATCCCCTTCATACTCACATATGCTCATAAAGACCAAAAGACCACGCTCTCACTGACACACATGGCAGCCCTTTCATAGTGCCCTTAGTCATAGTATGTAGTTCAACCCATAGTATCTGGCTCTATGGCTATAGGACCTAATTAAAAGTAGCTGGGTGTGAAGGTGTCTGGAGACAATGTGAAAGTTGCGTAGTCTTCAGTATGTCACAGTGAGAATCACTAATGAGAAGTAGCTCTCATTACATAAAATGTTGGAGCCCCCTGGCCTAGTTGATGTCACTGGCCTAGATTATTCAATTTAGAAAATGACAAAAATGACAAGGGCTGAGGGTACTCAACGGATTGCAACAAAAGTCCTAATTATTTTTTTATTTTGGCAGATTGAAGAATGAAATGTAATGTGTAATAGCTTTGGAGTAATACTTATGATTAATGTAGCAAATTTGTGTTACATCAATACAGACAAACAACATGTCACAAAACAATTTTTTTTCTTTCCTTTCTTATATCCATAGAGGTCAATGCCCATCAGAAAAAGGAGATATGGAAGTCCATCACTAAGAAGGTGTGGACCCTGGGGGTCTACAAGTGGTGCAGCCTCTACTGCCACAAGAGGTGGGAGGACCTACAATGCTGTACCAAGAAATCATCAGAAGTCCAGCTCAACAAATCCTCCCGATGTGGGAAGCACGTGTGCTGCACCCTGACCCCCGCTAATGCCTGCATACTCGCGGAGGCCTATCCGGACCTTGATGGGCAGTTGAGAGTCCAGCAGCAGCATCAAGGGGGTGGGGAAAGTTCTAGTGTGAGTACAGCAACTAATTTATCCATTGACATTAAGGCTGACACATGTCCAACGCAGAAGAAGAGCTCTTGTAGGTGTAAGTTTTACACAAGGTGTATGATGATGTGCTTTATGTATGAATTTGTGGAAAAGGATACTACCTGATTTCTGTTCACTAACAAGGACTGTTCTGAGCAGACACATGGCGGCCTAAGCTACAAATATACATCAGAGTGTTTGATATCATAAGGGACAGTGGTACCAAACATGCCACTAGTCTTTATTGTGTCAGGTGTGATGCCCCTTCACTATTGTGGATGATGTACTGTTAGCCCTATTACATGTGAAATAGCATAATATGCAAATATGATACAGAGGATGTTCTAAACGTCATATTGCTAAGTTGGGATTCTACACAAACAATCAGTGTATGTAATATTTACTGTGATGCTGTACCAATTTTTGGCTATAGCGAAAGCTAGCATAGTTTGTGAAACAATTTCACAATGGTAAAATAAAGTTCAAATAATTAGAAATGATTAGGAGTCAAATGAATAAATGTTTTGGCTCTGTACTGCAGTGGATTAGAAATGTATCAAGGCCTGTGTATTTACTTATGCTGTAGAGGTCATTTGTCAATCCACCCAAAAATATGGGGAATATTCACAAGAAATGGCAAAAACTATCGCTAACCTCAGTTAGCGTGCGTTTTCTCTTCGCCGTGTACCGCGGGGAACTATCGCCATGTTAGCGGCGTATTCACAACACGCCGCTAACAGGCGATAGTTTCCCCTACCGGGTCAAATGTCCGGTGATAAGGTTAGCGTCACTGCGATAAAAATCGTCACGCTAACGTGAAAAATGTGGCGATGGGCCAAATAGCGACCAGGAACGGCACGCAAATTAGCGCCAGCGCAATTTTTCTCATGTTAGGCGCGAAAAACCAGTATAAAACGCCCGCCAAGCAGCCCAAACACCCAAAAAAAAGAAGAAACAATTGAGAATAAGCATGGAGGAAGCTGAACCAAGTACAGAAGCCAACAACAACCCCCCAAACACCCAGGAGGACCAGCCTGAGACCCAGGAGAAGGGCAAGCAGAAGAGGAAGAGGAAGAGCCGGTGCAGTCCGCAGGAAAACCAGGTCCTGATTGCGGAGGTGACAGAAAACCAACAACAACTTTTTGTCAGCTCCACAGTGTCATTGGGAACAAAAAATGCAATATGGCAGTCCATCGCTGCCAAGGTGAATGCTGTCGGAGAGGTGAGGAGGACAGTGGACGACTGCAAGAAGCGCTGGCATGATTTTAAGCGCAAGACCAAGCTGAAACTTCCAGCCAATCTCAAAGGAGCATTGCAGACTGGAGGAGGGAGTCCAGCGCCACAGGAGGAGTTGGATGCGTTGGAGGAACAGGTGTCCCTAGTCAGCAGCGAGGAGACGGTGGTTGGAGTCCCGGGACAGGATACTGCTCAACATGACCAGACACAACACCAACAGGGTGAGTAACAACCAGGGACCGGGGGGCGGGGGGATATGGGCTTAATGGCACCCATGCACAATTAAATATATTGCAATGCACACCCACAATGACTGTGGAAAATGTCCTGGATACCCTTGGCTGGTGGCATAGACACATATCACCCTACTCACACAATACATTGCAAGACACATATTGGTGGGCTCACAGACCTGGAAATGTGCACATAAAAGTCCAGCAAATATAGTCCAAGTATCATATCAGACCACAGCATAAGGGCTACATGAAAGAGCAAAGGGCCACATTGATTGGAGATGCGGCAGGGTGTCTACATGGCCCCCTGCCTCAACACCACACATATGCATGTTCCCGTATGTCGGAGTCGTGTGCAAGATTGTGCATCAAGGGTGACACTACTGCACATACACAATCTTGCACACAACTCAGACGCACGGGCACAATGGTGCTTGTGTGCTGACATTGCTGCCGGCATGCCCACTCATGCACATGATTAGTCACATACACTCTGCATCCTCATTTTTTGCGCAGAGAGATGCGGGCCGGGGCAGACCAGTCGTATATGCGTGGTGAAGAGGCAAGGGGGCCATGTAGACATCCTGCCGCATCTCAAGTTAATGTTCCCGCTTGCTCGTACAGGAGATGCAGTCCTGTGCACACCAAGTGAGAAAGCATCTAGTGAATCTGCATACCATAAACACATGCATTGTCACAACAAAGTGATCATGTAGCCTACTGGCTAAAAGGTACATATCCCACAATGCACACAATCAGCAGACCTGAGTCAAAATGTGATGTAATACAATGAGCAGGGGGGAGATGCCTACAACACTACAGTGCATGGACAATGCAGTTCAGGAATGTGTCCCCCATATATGTACCACATGACTTGTCCGTGTGCCATACTCACAGAACTACAATGTCCCTGTATAGATGTCTGACAACGTAAGTATGACAACAAGCAAGGATAGCAAAGTAGCACCAAATAATGACAAGTAGCAAAATTGCACCATCACCCCTTAGGTCAAATAGCACTCCTCCACTATCAAGTGTACATATCTGCCATACAGAAAGCTGCATTCCACATCAGTCCTGTTGTGAGTTGCCCATTACACCATTATGTGCATGTAAACCTATCAGTTTGGTAAGTCAACAGTGTCAGTTAAAAAATAGGCAGTCATGGTCCTTATCATCCACACGCAAAGCCCGGCATTCAATATTCTGAACCATTACAGCATGTATCATCCATGTGAACATCTGCGTTGCAATAACACAAACACACATCACCCTGCCATTTGCATCTGTTGGGAGGGGGGCGGAGACAGGGCCTGAGCACCACTAATACGCCTTAGTAAATCCACATCCATCAAATCCAGGCCCACACATACACCACACGTGGGGTCAACGTTGAGTGTAATGGGTGTTGACACTGTCTGTACAGCCAGCATAAACAATGGAAACTCAACCTGCACAATACTCACAACGGGTAAGCCAACAGGAGGGCAGTAAGCAATGCATGCAAGAAAAACTTGACTGACGACATGCACACAAGATAAAACACAATAGCCAAAGCTAGCTGGATGCACCTGTGTACCGCATTGTGCAGCACACTTAGGAACAGTAAGTAGGCCTTCGTTGCAAAGGTGCATAAAGGGGGCCCTCCTCACACATGACTATTCCCGCACCAAACCCATGCACATGTGCAGCACCCAGCAAAGCTGGCTGTCTGTGAGCCACACTGACAAAGCAAGTGACAGTGCATGATGAATAGCATGCCTGCCCACCCAACATATTAACAGGGTGCATGCCACGTCACTGAAGTGCCTGAGTGTGGACTTCATCCTTAAAGGAGCAGGTCACACTCTGACACTTCCTCATGTACATACAACCCCTGACGTAAACAAGATATCAGCTGCCAAACAATGCACAAGTGTCCCAACTCTGACCAAGACCCATATTTAGCCCACCTTGCAACATCTCACCATTGTAAAGGGACATGAGTGAAAGGCCCACTGCTTGAAAGGGATAAGGGGCAGCAATACCAAAGCTGCTGGGGCAACTCTGCCACAATGCAGTGCGCACACACACATCAATCTGAGCTACTCAACATTGACTACAATGTGACACAAACTGCATCACTTCCACAACTCAACAGAGGACACATATGGTGCTGCTTGTGTGTAGAAATTAGCCATTTGCATGTGTCATAACTGTAAACTGTGAGATGACAATGTACAACTACAATATCACATCTGTGATGTTGCACCAATAATCACTATCCGCAAAAAAAACATGCATTTCCTCACAAACTGTCACAATGGACATTGTCATGCAGTCTGCCTGCAAACTCATCCAATGCATGTTCATACATGAAACACACAGTTAAACTGCATCTCCCCTTTACATTGCAGAGGGAGAAACATCACCTCCTGAACAGCAGCCTGTCCCACTCTTCACTGATGAAGAAGAGGAATTCGCCACCATCAACACGGACACCATCCAGCAGCTGCTACACTCACTCTGCACCCCATCTCCAGGAGCAGGGCAATCCAGCCGCGTTGTGCAAGCTCCACCCCCTGCACAAACCACACAGAAGCAAGCACCTACCACCACAGCTGTCTCACAGGACCTTGAGGACCCACTACTGGCATTCCAACGTCGTGCGGTAGAGGTCTAGCAGGAGATGGCTGATCAGGTGCGGGTGGGGTTTGACAGCCTGGTGGCCAAACTTGATGCCATATGTGGGTGTCTGAGTCCCATTCGGGACCACCTACAGAACATCACAGACACCCACAGTCCACTCCATGCCTTCCAACATTCCATGGCTGACATCGCTGGAGTCATGACTCAGAGACAAGAACAACTGTCCAGTCAGAGTGGCTCCAGCGATGGCAGCCAGGAGTTGGGCCGCATGCGTCGAATAATGGAGAACATGGAGCGGATGCAAGCGGAACAAATGGCTGCCACGGCTGCACATCAACGCAATGTAGCTGGAATCTTCCATGCCCTGCAGCTGATCATCACTGCATTGCTGCAGCAAGGTTTGGCACAGATGAATGCTGCTGTAGCTTCTACATCCACATCTCTGCCCCCTGATGTGTCAGTGCATCACAGTGCTGCAGCCAATCTACCACCAAGCCCATGTGAGGCACATGACACATCAGAGGATGAAGATGTGGATGAATCTGCATTTTTGCAAAGAAGAAAGCGGTAGCATTCATCTATGCCAAATGGCCTGTTTCTCCTTGGATCTGGGCTCAGCATCATGGCCCGTAACATCGTCTTCCACTGTCCCCGATACACCTTGGACCTCGAGATGGACTGCCATATCATGTCTTGTTCGCAATGACACTGCAATCAGTCTGCAGACTGAACTCTGCCTCTTCTTCAGGACATTTCCCCCCAAAATGAGTCTGACTGGCCCTCCACTGGGCATCGATGGAATGTGGGGATTGTTTGGCCAAGTACTGGTCTAGTCTTCACCAATGTCAACAGACTTGTAAATAAATATTTGAACTCACACAGATGTGTGTTGTTCATGATCAATCGAGTATAGGGGTCTCTAAAAATGTAGGCACAATAAATCCACCAAAAGGTACACCAAGGGAAATAAGGGAAATGTACATGTTTAACTGTGACCCAGATAGGCAGTGAGATGACCGGGTATGTGTGAACTAGCTGTGCCCTCATTGCTCCAATACAACAATCTAGCAACATCCCAACTTAGCCCCACGTCCATTAAGGAAATAGGCATGTTTGCAAAAATGTCAAAGTCTGTTGCAGGCCACACGTAGTGTCCCCCTTTAAAATTGCTAAAAACTATCTCTTGCCAGATCTACTCACACTCTACGGGATGGACAAAGCCTGTTCTGATGGTGCACATTGCATGTCACATCCCAAGATGGTGCACACCATATTCACATTGATGAAGATTTGTAAGGGCACATGTCTACCATCCACAATTTGAACCACAATGTCTGCCTCAGTGAAGTAGAGTTGGCAATAGGGATTCACCCCAAAGTGCAAGGCGTCAGTCAGCCCCTTCCTGTGGACGAACAATGCTTATGATATTAGGAACCCTCTCATGCTGTGACCACTGTGACTGGATACGGCAATGTGACTCGGGATGTGTGGTGCACTGCACATAGCATATAGTCAGAAGCAGTGCCACCATTTCAAGGGTGGCATCACTACAAGCCAATGCCAAAAGTTACAGCTGGGAGAAGTGGCCATGACACTGGCACTACAGGGAGCAATGCAACATTCCCCCTCTTGTGTGCTGCAGAACAGTGTGCCCGCCCAAAAACTTCATCAGGGACAAATTCAAAACTTTTCAACTTTAGTGATTCACAAAAGGCATTTAGGAGAAGTGAAGTCAGTACATCTAACTGTATTACTCCTAAATGCCAGTTGGGAATACCGGAAAACTTAAATGCATGACTTACTCTCAGATGACTTATGTGAATCAGGCCCACAGTTCTGCCATATGCAGTTCACAATGGACCCACAGAAAGACTACTACTTGCATGGCCCGGAGGTTCAGCCTCCATGCACAGGAACATATAATTCAAATGAATCTGACACACTTGCACTACGCAGCAAGTGTGTCAAGGTCTGTGCAATGTAGATGGGCTCAGCGCCAGGAGCATGTGAGATGCAGGGCTATGACGCAATCTGTGGTACCCGGCGCATCCATCCATCTCCATGATGGATAACAGTAGCTACTACAATATCCTCTCAATGCCATGTCCCTACGTTGTGTTGTAAATGGGCAACAATGTGCTGTCCAACTCCGTGAGTCACACTTAAGATGTATAACTTCACAAACGACTGCCCCTAGACTAGGCCGTAAATCCTACTTGCCACCCTGTTATCCATGCAAGTTTACTGTGCTCACATCTAAGGTATCCTGACACAATCCATCCTGCTAAGTAACATGTCATGACCACACTTACACATTCAACAGAGTGTCCAGTGATGATATGAGATGCATACAAGGTGAAAAGCCACACTCCACCACATCACCCCTGACATAAGTGCAAGCAGAAATCAAAACTAGTAGCCATTTATTATAAAATTACAAAATGTATCTTTCCTAAACTACCAATAATCATAACTACTACTAATCTAAACTAAACTAACTAGAATAAAGTGAAAAAGTACCTGAACTATCTACCCTAACTAATCCTAAACACGCAACAACATATCTAATACATCAACCCTCCTCTAACCCTTAAGGCACATCATGAGACAGGACAAAAACATCTAAGCTATACACAAACTAACTACACACTTAACCTACACAAAGATATATATTTTTTTATATTTTCTTTGATTTTTTTAAACAACAAAGACATTAACCCCCCACCCAAAGGAAAAGGAAACTTATCCCCAAATACTATATAATAATAATAATCTAAAACTACCTTAAAATCTAACACTACCTATGCCTACACTAAAACTACACTACCTAACACTTAAAATACTTACCTAACACTACCTAAAATACTAGATTAAACATTGGGGGAAGGGAGAAGAGGGGGATGGGGCTCTACATGGACAGGCATCATGGTAGTCCCAGGGCTTTCTTAATGTCCTCCATGAGCCTGGTCTGCTCGGACATCTCCCGCCTAATTTCTGCCAGCATCACATTGTTGTCCATCAGAGTTCTCCTGTCCCGCAAAGTGAAAGTCACAACCTGATCGGCAGGTGCAGGTGGCATTGTACCCAGTGTGTGTGAGGTTGCAGGGGGATGGGACACTGCCTGTCCACGCTGGGACCCACCACTGATGCCAGAGGGTCCTAGGATGGCCTGTTTGCCACTGCTTCTCCCACGTGTTGCTACCCCGGGCACCGACTTCCAAGTGGCAGCTTCCCGGTCTTCCTGGAACCTCCGTTCCATGTTGCGGTACCCTTTTGCGACCTTCCTTTTGTGGAGGTACCGGTCCTTTCTCACCTGGAAGGCGTGGGACTCCTCTGGCGTCATGTTGTCTGTAAAATATGAACAATGGGAAATTGTGAGTCCTTTGGACTATGTCAATGTTCTCCATTCAAATCTGGCATACAAGATCACTTAAAAATGGAAACCTACACTCTGGCTTAATTATGTGTATTCAGAGAGTGACCTGCACAACAAAATGTTGAATCCAGGATCAGTGACTACATGCTGGGGAGATTGACATGCCAGTGCATGGCATGGGACATGTACAGTCACAACCAAATGAGACTGTCAGTGTCAAATGATGGTGCTGTGACATACCCTGACTGAGGGTGACATGTACAAGGAATCGGAGGAGGGAGGCATTATCCCTCCGTGTGTAGCGCCACCCTCATCCTCTCCTGCAACACAGTGCAGCATCATATGTACGATGCTCATGTGCAGCCCTGCGTGTCCCCCATCGACTGGGTGCAGTGCATCAAGTCTGCGCAAACACAGGTACTCTTGTACAAGAGTGCAAGGGTGTCTGTGTGCAGGGGGGGCTTGTTAATGTGTAGGAAGGTTATTACCCTACCCGCACAGGAGCAATACTGGGACAGCCCTACTCACACTTTCATCTGTGCTGCATCATGCAGCACACATGGAAACACGTCAGGTGGCTGAACACTGACTTGTACATGAGGCGCTGGGCCTCTCTCCACCACTACTTCACAATAGGTGACGCGTTGCTGCCCAGAGGGGGAAACATCGTTTCATATGAATTGTCAATCATGCATGTCTTGGATCCACTAGTGTCACTCCGTAGTAAATTTCACTACGCAGTCCTTCACAACGCAAACTGTTACAAGGCATTCCCCATTGTAACGTCAACCTGGAGTCATAATGGTTATTGTGTTATAATGGGCAATGCATTCTCACAGATAGCATTGTAGAGGCCTGCATTGTAAAATATATGGCACAGCAATAAATGCAGGACTAAAGCATGTGTGGTAAATGCATGCGGAGTAATGTCACCAAATTGTACAGAGGGGCTCATTCACCTGTGCCAGAGTCGACCAGGGAATTACCCCAACGAGGAAGCATGACAACACCATTGCAGTGGCCAAACATGCCTATGTGATTCTTTGGGCCATCTTTGCTAGGTGTTTGTGGAACGTGCCATTGATATGCTTGGCTCAGAACTACGCACTGCTACTTCTGTGAAGCTGGTATGCAGCATACCTGCGAAATTACTTTGCCGACCTGTGTCTGAGCAACAACGGCTTGCAAACCACAGCCTCCTTGTGCATGATCGGGCACACTTGCACAGTCATCTCAGTCAAGGATGAACATGCCTTCCATGTCTGCTGATACTTATCAGCTACACCACTTACATGTCTCCTATCCTATCAGTGCGCTCTGTCATCCACATGCATGTGCCGTAGTGACAGAACCCATAGACCTAATTTACATGTGTATCACTGACTAGGGATGTGCAAAGTTACAACTGGAAGACAAATGCACAGCTCCACCTTAACCTACTGATTCATACACACTTATGACTTCAACAAAACATCATCACACTGTAGGCAAGGTACATGTGATACACACCCATACTGCATACTACGCCGTCGCTTGTTTTAGCCAGCCATTCATGACACCGCACTATGCCAATATATGATGTCCGAACTCACCAGTGGCGTGTGGGTCCTTGAACTTGTCGATGTCCCCCTGCGTGATGAGAGGTCGTCCAGCTGTGAGACATAAAACCCAATATGTGTTGGTATCAGACGTGAAATTACACGTGTCATATTCATCATACATATCATCACCATTACAGACAATGCTCTGTAACTGTACTGTTGCGTAACATGTTTGCTAAATGATTGGGTCTACTTTGCCTGCCATTCACACAAGACCTGTGAATGCTGAGTCGGGCCAAACAAAACGACAATGCTAGCAGACTTGAACATTATAGTTGTGTGACACATTCACAAGGCCCAATTTCTACACGCAACATGATGTTATACATGCTCTGTGTACGATTGCATCGCTGCCGATCGCACAAGGCTGTTTCACAGGTGTTGGTGGTGTATGACACTCTGGAGATGTCCTATTACCTTTGAGCTATTGTACATGTTTCAAACATAGTCACACGGAGCCTATGTACAATGGAAGCGTAGCAAACGTACCAATATTCATGTGCACAGCATTTGTACACTTCCTTTTGTGCAGCACACAGGTCCCAGAAACAATGCCTTGGATTGTTCATGTACAGTCACCCTTCCTGTGCACAAACAATCTTTGTCCTGCACGCAGTATTGCACAATGGTGCCAGCCTTGGCACTACAGCGCTAAGTGTTGCGCCAGCGCAGTGGATAACACCAACCTGCACCCTATGCTTGTCAATATTATGCAGCGTTGTGTTTCTGATGTGCCAACGTTAGGCATGAACGCATGACATCTCCCGCCTCACTCTGCCACATTTTTGCACTTGGACACCAGTGTGTCACACATGTAAATTCTGGCTTTACATTACAGTGTTCATAATTAAATTTGGAGTTTAATCTTACCACACTGTAGGCCAACGATGACTCCCAGGTGGTCCAGCAGGTCACCCTCACGGGCCAGGCAATCCTGCCAGCGGTGCTTCCATTGGTGCACAGTCCGGTCCACCCCAAAGACACGCTGCATCTGCGCCCGCACATGCTCCCACCTGACCTTCCGCACCTTGACGTCATATCCGGAGAGGATACGGCCTCCCATCTCCACCATCCGGGGCAGGTAAAAATGTATTAACCAGAAGAAGCCCCCCAATGCCCCCTCAGACATCCTGCCCTCCCTGCCCACACCCACCATCTCCCTGAACACACCTAAACCCACTTCCACAAATCAAAACCCAATATAACAGACCCAACAACTACAAAGTAAGTTAACTACCCCAAGACAAACACCCGACAAGATTGAGGACAAGAGACAATAAAACGCGTAAAAAAAAGTACACCACACTTCACAGGGACACTATCGACAGGACACAGGACAGAGCAACACTCTCCAAATCACCAATCTGCAGCACACACCACCAAATACCTCCAGCACTCTCCACAATCACCAGCAATGTGCTCAAAAGAGAAAGTGAAAGTGCACAGCACTCCTCCAGTAAACAGGAAGCATGCAGACACCACTTCCTGTGTGTTTCGGCCCTTTTTTTGACATAGCGATGAAAATCTGCACGCAAAAAGGCTTTGGGGTAACATTTCGTATAGTTCAATGTGTTTAGCGATGTATTTTCCATCGCTAGTATGAAAAATACATCGCATTTTCAGAAATGCGGGCAGTTTTGCACGCTAAGTGCAAGTTCTAACACAGATGAACAGTCTTAGATGAAATTTCATTTCTTGTCCCAAAGAACACCATGAAAAGCTATATTTGACCCCAAATGACAACCAAATTTTCATATTTGCCCCAAATGACACTCAAAATGTCATATGTGACCCCAGATAACACCCTTAATTTCATAATTGAGCCCAAATGACACCCTTAATTTCATAATTGAGCCCAAATGACACCCTTAATTTCATAATTGACCCCAAATGACACCCTAAATTTCATATTTGTCCCCAAATGACACCCTTAATTTCATAATTGACCCCAAATGACACCCTTAATTTCATAATTGACCCCAAATGACACCCTAAATTTCATATTTGTCCCCATATGACACCCTTAATTTCATAATTGACCCCAAATGACACCCTAAATTTCATATTTGTCCCCAAATGACACCCAAAATTTCATATGTGACCCCAGATGACCCCCTTAATTTCATAATTGAGCCCAAATGACACCCTTAATTTCATAATTGACCCCAAATGACACCCTACATTTCATATTTGTCCCCAAAATGACACCCTAAATTTCATATGTGACCCCAGATGACACCCGTAATTTCATAATTGAGCCCAAATGACACCCTTAATTTCATAATTGACCCCAAATGATACCCTGATATTCATAGTTTACCACTATTGACACACTATATGTAATTTTTATCCACATATGACACGCTGAGCAGTAGAATTTCGTACCACATTTGACACCCTAACATGCCTAGTTTAGAAAACATTTCACCCTAAACAGCATCTCTGTTCAGAGGTGACATAGCCACCATCTGTTTAAAATTGTGATATTGTTACCACTTAAGTTACACTTACACTTGTCAGAGTGATGTACTCATGCGGAGGAGAAACATGCACACAGGGTATGTGTGTAATGTTTTTTGTTTACATATCCTGTGCTTGGGGTCATTTTGAACTTATATATGATTGCTAAGGACAGTCAGGATGTGATGTGCTCAGGTGAAGACATTGTTTATGATTCTGTTCCTTCGGGCTGTTCCTGCTGCAGAAGCTGTGGGGTGTGCTCCACCTGCCTCATCTTCCTCATCATCCTGAGCATCGTCCGGTGCATCAGGCACTTGGATCCATGGGGCATTGGTGCATACACATATATTGTGCAATACACAACATGCTATGATAATCTTGCACAATATTTCTGGGCTGTACAACAGTCTTCCACCTGTGATGTCAAGGCACCGTAAACGTGACTTTAGCACGCCAAATGTGCGTTCCACAATGCCCCTGGTGCATCCAAGGGCCAAATTATACTGCCTCTGGGCCTGGGTGTTTGTGGCTCGGAGGGGTGTCATCATCCATGGGGTGAGTGCATATCCTTGGTCACCTGTAACATGTAATGGAGAGATGTGTCCATTAGTAGTTATGCATGCTGTGTGGGCAATGTTAATAGTTTTTTGGTGTGTGATTGGTGCTACTTTGGGATTAATGTTTGCTATGTATAGCTTCTGACAAAATGACAAGCATCAATGCGAATTACATTGCCTCACAGCTGCTCCCCCCTCCCCCCGAGCCTATTCACTTGTGTGCGCTGCGTGGTTGCATCACTAGCACTCCAACAGCGCACCAATGTTAGGCCTGTCTGCACATGTCCACAAGCCTGACACCTACACCAGCAGGGTCTCTGGCTCTCCTAACGTCTAGCGCTACCACTCATCCGCACTCCTCGCAGTCAACTCCAGGAGAACGTTTAGATGCCAATGGGCCACACCAGACACGGCTCACGTTCTGTTCAGCTGCTGCCACTGCCACTAGACCTTCCCCACCTCCCAACACCTGCAGTTTCCGACCCAGACCAGCCACAAAGCAACAGTCAGCGGCACCATCACCTGCAGGGCCCACAGAGAGCGGGAACACTTTGCAATTACCATCAACATCATCACACGCCACATCATCTACTCCATGGACTACGTACTCATCCATGAGCAGAGTCTCCACCTCACATACCACAAGAACTCCAAATCCATTACCCTCTGGCAGATGCTTGCTAACATCGAACTGAGCCAACTCTTCTCAACACTGAGCCACAAGGCAGGGCACACCTTTGACCCCATCTTAACATGTGGAACCTGCGTCCACTTCATCAACACCACTCAACGCCCATGGTGTGACCAGCACAGCGTACACTTCCTCGTCATGATACCCCATGACACCCAAACCCACAGCCGGCACCACACAGAGTTACTGGAGCAGAGTCACTGAGGATCTGGTACACTCCACCATCAACAGCAACACCCACACCGCTGCAGGCAACGCACTATATGCCCACATGGACATATCTGTGCTCTGCACACTCAAGACTGTCCAGCACACCACCGCCACACTCGGCCTTGTATACATTCTTTCTTCGTAGGTTGAGTACCTCCATCGCACATACTTGGTTCCCACCTCTCCCCACATTTGCAATTGTGTGGCAGGGGGCTATGCCTTTGGGGATGTTTTGTCTACATGGCTGGCCCCAGTTACCACAGTTACTTGTGTTGTCGTGTCTGGTAGGTGGGCATGTTGATTGGCATGTTGTATGTGAGTTTGGAACATGTGCATTCTCACAGTTGTGAGTTCCATGATTGTGGAGTTGAGGTGTGTGGTGTGCTCAGATAGTACTTACCAACGAGCAGTGCATTTCCATATGTGCCATCCTGAAAGCGCTGGTTGATGATAGACTGGCGGAAGATGTAGGAATCATGCACACTGCCTGGGAAGTTGGCTCCGACATAGGTGAACAGGCCCCGGTGGTCCACTATTGCATGCACATTGATGGAATGTGTGTGCTTTCTGTTGCAGTATATGTGTGCTGTGTCGGCAGGAGGCACAAGTAGGACATGTGTGCAGTCAATTGCCCCCAACAAATGCGGGAAGCCAGCTATGGCGTAGAACCCTTGCTTGGTCTCCAGCTGTACCTGTGCAGTGTTGGGGAAGTGAAGGTGCTGGGGTATCAGGCTGATGTTGCCATCCAAGACAGTTGTGAGGAACTTTGATAGGGCTGGTTGTGAGACTCCTCCGACTCTGGCAGTTGTTGATTGGAAGGTACCAGAGGCCAACATGTGCAGCACAGCCAGCAGCTTTGTTTGTGGAGGGATGTTGGTTATCCGCTGTGTTGGTGCCATCAGCCTGTGGGCTATCTGGGCCAGGATGCGGAGGATGGATGTCCTTTTGAGCCTGTAGTGGGCAATGACATCCTCTGGCGTTAGGTCTGTGAGGCTGAGGCATCGGTGATGGACCCGCTGTCTTATTCGGCGCAGCCTCGGTGGTGGTCCTGGGGGAGGTGGCGGTGGCGGTGGTTTTTGTGGCCTTCTTGGTGCTCCAAGCTGCATGATTAGTACCTCCATGGCATCAGTGGATCTTCAGATGAGGCTCTGGGCTAGTCTCCCTTATATACTGCTATTTAGCACTATTTTTAAGACCTCCTTTCTTCTGGTCTTAAGTTCCAGCAGCCAAGGGGCCTTAGCGTGTGTTTTTTTATCGCATCGCCGGTCCGGGCGATCGTTGAGAATATCGCGAAGTGGGGTTAGCATGCGTTTTAACACAGGAACACCTACATTGCATATGATTAGCGTTAGTTGTTGCTAACATCGTTGGCGATATTATTAGCGGCCGCTATTGCCAGAAAGCTTTCGCTAACGGCTGTTAGCGACAGCTTGTGAATACGGCGATAAAAATATTGCTGCTTTAACGGCAGAAAAGTGCCGCTAACGCGGCAATATCGCCTTGAGAATATGCCCCGATGTTTCTTAATTTCGTCAACAACATAGGCATCTACATAGTGAGTGATACTTTCATAAGCAACTTCAGTACAGATCCATATGATATTTTATACATTTGAAATGTACTTTAGTTACTTAAAGTAAGTGTTAGCATTGTGAAATGCCCTAACAAAGAAAACTGCCTTTCAGTTTATGCAAATATTGGTAAAACATTGCAGTATTTGTTGACACATATTGATTCATATTTTACTTTTTGTGAAAAAAAATCGTGCAGATTTTTGGGGCTTGTAAACACACTGTACAGAGGTATTTTTGGTTTATATCTTTTGTTGGTGACATACGTTCACTATTCTGTACAACAAAGCCCAACCATTCAGAGGTGTTAAACAATTCCTGGAGAGACATAAAATGGATAAGAGACAAGATTATGCATGATATAGGAGCTATCATGGGGAATTACAAAACTGTGACCAAATGGTTTCTGAAAATGTTGCCTACATGCATGAGCTTATGCTAATGTAGAACCAAAGTTTGAGAACCTTGAAGCAGGTGAAATTAGAAAAGTTGGACACTGTTTTGTGATCGAAGTTCATGGTCAGTTCTGTTTAAACAGATTCAATAAAACTATTGTATATGTAATTTCAGGATCATCAGGAGCAGGCAGAGGAGACATTGGCCATGTAGGCGGGGAAGCAGCTGGCCACTGTAGTTCAGGTGCTGAGACCACTAACACCGAGGGACCCAATGGCACGGAGCGTGAGGGGAGTGCAACGGAGGCCGCCAGCAGCACAACATCATCTTTAAAGGCCTCCACAAGTGAGCACTTCCTAGTGGTGGCAGACTCAACAGGAACTCTATCAACTGCATCCTTGTCTATTACCCAGAGGACCATCTCCATCCTCCCTCATACCCCCCCCAGTTGGCCAAACCTACTCACCTAAAAGGGGTGGTGTCTTCTTCGCTGCAGGCACCACACCCCTGCCCCTGTACCCCAGGCTGCAGTGAGTGAGAAGGCTATTGACCTCCTACGGAACATCTCTGTGGGCCAGACTGCACTACTGAATGCCATCCGGGGGCTTAGCTGCCATATGAAACACATGGTAGCATACCTGGAAGGCATTCCCCATCTGGCCTACAGAGGTCTTTTCAAAGTCTAGCCTCCTCACTCACTGCAGCCTCCTAACCATTCCAAACTTGTGCCCTACCTCCTGCCCCATCCCCATCCCAATTCCCTATTCCCAGCACTGTCTGAAGCACACTCACACCTTTGCATGGACCCACTCTAATAGACACAAGCAGCACAACCACACATAAATCCAAACACCACAAAAAATACAAGCACATATTCAAACAACATACAGACAACACACCCACCACCACCACCAGCACACCCACCACACACACCACCACACCAACACCTACCACCCTCATACCAATACAGCCACAACCACCACCACACCCACATGCACCACCACAGCACACCCACAGACAGCACACCCACAACCGTACTCACATGCACCACCACCAGCACACCTACAGACACAACACCCACCACCACACCTACATGCACCACCACATCCACATCCGCAAGCACCACAACCACACCCAGCACCTCAACAGCACACCCATCTACACACACATAACTACATTAGAAACCACAACCACAAAACACAAACACCCACACTCACCCAAACAACATACACCTAGGAAGAAACATACACACAAGCGTAGACCACATACACTACAGCCACAGGCACCTGCAACCTCAACAGACACACACACACACATCACCCATTGCCACTTCATCTACCTCCCAAATCCAGCTCCCTGCCATCCATTCTACCTGTTTTCCCCGTCAAGATGTTCTTTATGACCTTGACCCCTTAAACACACCAACCCTCCCCTTCAAAATGCAAATCCACCCCTTCCGAAACCCAAACCTCCCGTCCATACCCAAGACCACCCCTTCCAAAGTCAAAAACACCCCTCCCAAATCCAAAACTACCACACTCAAACCACAAACCACCCCTCGCAAGCCCAAACCACCCCTCCCAAGTAAGATAATTGAGGTGCCTGCATGCCTTTGCATGCACCCACTCCAACAGACACAAGCAGCACACCCACAAAAAAACACAAACACCACAAAAACATAGGCACACACACAAACAACTTACAGACACCACACCCACAACCACCACATCCAAACCCACCACCACCATACCCACATGCACCACCACCAGCACACCTACAGACATCACACCCACCAATACACATACACATGTACCCCACCCAGCACACCCACAGACACTGTACCCACCACCACACCCACATGGACAACCCCCAGCACACTCACAGACAATCAACCACCACCAAACCCATATGCACTACACCCAACACCATACCCACAGACACCGCACCCACAAATCACACCCACATGCACCATCCCACCACCAGCACACCTACAGACACAACACTCACCACCACACCTACATGCACCACCACATCCACATCCGCAAGCACCACAACCACACCCAGCACCTCAACAGCACACCCATCTACACACACATAACTACATTAGAAACCACAACCACAAAACACAAACACCCACACTCACCCAAACAACATACACCTAGGAAGAAACATACACACAAGCGTAGACCACATATACTACAGCCACAGGCACCTGCAACCTCAACAGACACACACACACATCACCCATTGCCACTTCATCTACCTCCCAAATCCAGCTCCCTGCCATCCATTCTACCTGTTTTCCCCGTCAAGATCTTCTTTATGACCTTGACCCCTTAAACACACCAACCCTCCCCTTCAAAATGCAAATCCACCCCTTCCGAAACCCAAACCTCCCGTCCATACCCAAGACCACCCCTTCCAAAGTCAAAAACACCCCTCCCAAATCCAAAACTACCACACTCAAACCAAAAAACATCCCTCGCAATCCCAAACCACCCCTCCCAAGTAAGATAATTGAGGTGCCTGCATGCCTTTGCATGCACCCACTCCAACAGACACAAGCAGCACACCCACACAAAAACACAAACACCACAAAAACACAGGCACACACACAAACAACTTACAGACACCACACCCACAACCACCACATCCAAACCCACCACCACCACACCCACATGCACCACCACCAGCACACCTACAGACATCACACCCACCAATACACATACACATGTACCCCACCCAGCACACCCACAGACACTGTACCCACCACCACACCCACATGGACAACCCCCAGCACACTCACAGACAATGCAACCACCACCAAACCCATATGCACTACACCCAACACCATACCCACAGACACCGCACCCACAAATCAAACCCACATGCACCA
The DNA here is from genome assembly GCA_963921515.1 of Calotriton arnoldi. NCBI lineage: Eukaryota > Metazoa > Chordata > Amphibia > Caudata > Salamandridae > Calotriton > Calotriton arnoldi. The sequence goes on along the minus strand of CAWUFW010003915.1, from coordinate 161,565 downwards.
TCCCACCACCAGCACACCCATAGGCATTGCACCCACCACTATACCCACATGCACCACCACATTCACATCCACATGTACCACAATGACACCCAGCACCTCCGCAGCACACCCATCCACACACACACACACACGCACACACACCACTTAGAAAACACACCCAAAAAATGCAAATGGCCACACTCAAACAAACAACATACATCTAGTAAGCAAGACACACCCAAACATGCATGGCATACACCAGACCCACATAGCACCTGCACCCTCAACAGAAACATGTACATCAACCAATGCCACTCCCTCTACCTCCCAAACCCAATTCCCTGTTGAAGATCCTACTCATTTCCCCCCTTGGGAGTTTGTTATTTGCCCTTTCCTTAACCCCTTCCAAAGCCCAAACCATCCTTCCAAATGCAAATTGACCCTTTCCACACCCAAACCACCCCTTCTACATCCCAACAAAATCCTCTCAATACAGAAACCAACTCTACTGAATTCAAAAGTAACCCCCAAAATGCCAAGCCCCCTCCAAAACCCAAAAGCACCACTGCCAAACTCACCTCCCCTCCCAAACCCACCCCCCAAACCCAAGAGCACCCCTCTCAACCCCAAGAGCAAATCTCCCAAACCCCCCCCTCCCATGTAAGATCTTGAAGGTGTCTGCTCTGCCCACTAGATGCCCCTTCCTAAGGAGGTTCCCCTTGGTAGTGATTTAGGAAGCAAGCTTAGTGCCACAGCGCAACAATGCACTGGACTTTTTAAATAGTCATGGACTGCCATTTAGTTTAGGCTTTATTTTGAGAGGCATATCTCATTGTTTGAATAAATCTATACTTTTCTTTTCACCAAGTTTGTCCTGGCATTAACTTTCCTTTGCAATTGTTTGGTTCCCAGAAATGTTTCTGGCTAAAATGTGAGGTACATATTTTGATTTACATGACATACAACATATTTTTATATCTATTTTGTTAAGTGCCTACATTTGTTAAAATAGTGTGTGATGGTCATTTGAATTTAGGTGCAGGCATACATCATGATAATGGACACTTGCACCAACAAATAGATGTTTACATTTATTTTTTGAAGTGTTACTACAGGTGTGTTTGTTTCACCTTAACTCCTGTTAATAATGAACAGATATGCATTACACCATATAAAACAATGTGACAATTGAAATTGGATACAATACAGGACGTGCACTATACAAGGGGAAATGTTACATGGATGTAATTAATAAGGTAAAGGTTTCACCCTGTCTAGTACAATTTCTACATCATGTTACATTGCACTTATCCCAAATATGTGTAATGCATGTGATTTTAATTTGAACATTTTCAACATTTATTTAAACATACCTGTATGGTGACTTTTTGATTTTTTTATTGATTTCCTTTTTGTGCAATTCTCCATTTTTTTGAAGGCAGCCTGCACCAAATTTATACATACAGTGTGATCATACAGGTGTGTTTCTTTAAATTTCTTAAATAACATCATTACAGACATATGCATTGCACATTGGTATGCTATTGCTTGTAAGAGAAGTTTAAAAATGCACTTGTCTAGGGCAAATGTTAACAGACAAGTCAAAAGGTAACATGTAAAACTGGAGCTTACTGGCTATTCCATCCTTGACGGTACTGATTTTGTTAATCACCAAGCAGCAGTGGCTGGACTTGAAAGATAAGGTCCAAGGCAGAAAAGGAAGTGTGAAAGTGAGAAAAGGTGAGTTTCTGCTTTATATCACTTGCAGTCTGCCAACTCAGGTGTGGGGGTTTTACTGCCACAATCACATCGGCAGGAAGGCACATCGTGATTGGCCCGGCGGCCAAACTGGCTGCCTCACTCCGACAGCTGCTTTTGCCTATTGTGCCATTGATGCGGGTGAGCATCTCTGGCAGAGTCATCGGCACTCCAACGGTCTTTCATCCGTTGAACCACCAGCATCTAAATAGAGCAGGCAGACTCCCTAGTAGGTGGGCTGAGAAACCATCGAAAAGCAGGGAAAACTTGGACTTAACATGGCGAAAAGAGGAGAAATGCTTAATTTCTCCTCCTTTTTTCTGTTTTGTATGTGTGCTTCATTGTGCACCACACATAGAAACAACAAATCACCATGAACGATTGTACATGTGCAGGAAGGTATCTCTTCCTGCACATTAACAATCATTAAAAAAATTAAGAGTTGCAACTTCTATGTGTGCTGCACAATGCAGCAAATATAGAAGTTACAATTCGCCATTCTGGATTGTTTCTGTGCAGGAAGGGATACCTTCCTGCACATAAACAATCATTCCCCCCAATGCAGACACGCTTGCACTATGGTGAAAGGGTTCTGTGTTGGCGCTAGGCAGCTAGATTTAGTGTCAGCGCTAGGGGAAACGCAGGGGTGCGCCGCATTCTTGTAAATATGTTGCATTTTCAGAATGGCATTAGCAATGTTTGCTTAACCCCTTCGATGCTCATGACGGAGCGGTTCCGTCATGAGCATCAGTTGGGCTGTGCTCATGACGGAACCGCTCCGTCATGGCACCCACCCATGGGGGAAGCGCTGGCGCTCCCCCCATGGGCAGCCCAACATGTTGGCACCAAGGGGGATGGCAGCGGAAGAGCTTCCGCTGCCACCCCCGACCCCCCCCTCGGCGATCCTGTGACGTCGGCGAGCGCTGTGCTGGAACGCCTGGAAGCCATTTGCTTCCAGGCGTCCGGAGGAGAGGGTGAGTGTTTGGGTCCTCCGGTGGGGCGGGGGGGATTTGGAAATGCATTGAGGCATCGGGGGAGAGTAAAGAGTATTTCCTCTCCCCTGAGGTCTCAATGCAGGGCATTCCTGCTTCACGATCGCGCACAGCGTCGCGATCGTGCATCAGGAATGCCCCACTAGACACCAGGGATGTCCTTTTTTGTTAAAAGGAAGCGACCCCTTGGGCAAGGGTCGCTTCCTACGGGGGCACATTATTTTAAAGACTTTTCTGCCCCCCCTGGGGGCAGATCGGCTGTTTTTTTGGCCGTTTCTGGGCCCGGGGGGGGGGTGACATAAAAGCCCACTAGACCCAGGGATTATTTTTAAATTTAAATGGAAGTGACCCCTTGGGCAAGGGTCGCTTCCAGGGGGCCAATCTGTTTAGTTTGGGAATTCTGCCCTCCCAGGGGGCAGATCGCCCCGTTTTTTTGGCCTAACCCCCACTGGACACCAGGGAAATATTTTAAATTGTAATGGAAGTGACCCCTTGGGCAAGGGTCACTTCCAGGGGTCATTTTTTTTTGTAATGGGAATTCTGACCCCCTGGGGGCAGATCGGCCCGTTTTTAACCCCCACTAGACACCAGGGAATTATTTTTATTGTGTATTTTGTCCCCCCCGGGGGCAGATCAGTGTTTTTATTGGGCCTTTCTGCCCCCGGGGGGGGGGCAGAAAACCCCACTAGACACCAGGGACTCATTTTAAAAATGAAATGGAAGTGACACCTTGGGCAAGGGTCGCTTCTAGGGGGCATATTGTTTTTGTATGCGTATTCTGCCCCCCCTGGGGGCAGATCAGCCCATTTTTTGCCCTTTCTGCCCCCGGGGGGGGGGGCAGAAAACCCCACTAGGCACCAGGGATTTTGTTTTGTGTGTAATGGAAGCGACATGGTTGCTTCCTGGGGACAGATCTGCCCCTTTTTTGGCCTTTCTGCCCTAGGCGGGAGGGGGGAGGCAGAAAACCCTACTAGGCACTAGGGATTTATTACTTTTGCAAGGGGGCACATTTCTGTCTGCTGTTTTCTGCCCCACCTGGGGGACAGATTGGCCTGGCAGACAACCTCACCCGATCCCTTGGGCAAGATCACCCCCATTTTTCTCAGCCCTATTTGAAGGCCCATCTGGCCGATTGACCATTTGGGTAGTGACATAGCGTGTTATAATGTTAATTGTTTTATTTTTTGTGAATTGCAATTGTAATGCTTTATTTCTCCCTTTTGTTCTAGTTCAAGGCTTTTGCTCTTTAGACTGTTCCAGGTTGCGGTTTCGTTACTGGTGGTTCTGCTGTTTGTGTAGTTGCATGTGTTTGGTAAGAGACTTTTTTGTACAATGTAAATGAGTTTCATTTCTCTGCATGAATGTGTTTTTTGCAAATGGTGTAGTAATAGCAGTATGTTTGGCTTCTGTTTTTTGAGTGTCAAAAACATTTTGCATTTGTGCTCGATGTGTATTTTGTTGTCTTGTGAGTAATTGTTTTTGTTTTTTTCTTTCTAGTGGGATATCATTGGTTTTTGCTGTGTCTCTGCAGAGTAGGTGCTGGTGAGTGTAGCTGTCTCTTGTAAGTGAATCGTATAGTTTTTGAGTATATAGATCTTTGTGATAAAGGCACACATTTTTTTACTTACTTATCTTGCACAGTGTTGGTTGTTGTTGACTTGTTTGTGCAGTCTCCTTTCTTAGTAAGGATAATGGCTAGCCATAGGATTACTGCTCAGCAGGTTGTTGGTATGCTTTTTGAGTCTTCCTCTGACCATGGTTCAGAGACTGACTCTGCATCTGAGGCAGAGGAGGCAGGGGAAGATTCAGGCAGTGAGTTTTCTCTCCACATGGCATCATCGGATGATGAAGCTACTCTCAGTGCGGATGAAGCTACTCTTAGTGCGGATGAAGTCCCTGTGTTAGAGGAGGTCATTGATGTGCCGATAGTGCGGCAAGAGGCATCTGGGCTGCAGCCTGGGGCTGCAAGGCTTCCCGTTGGTATAGTGCGGCAAGAGGCATCTGGGCTGCAGCCTGGGGCTGCAAGGCTTCCCGTTGAAAGTGCTGACGTCTGGGTTGCCCCAGGCATGGTGAAGCCGGCATTGCCAGACTTTACTGGTGTTCCAGGGTGTAGAGTGAATACTGAAAACTTTATGCCGATAAATTTTTTTTCAGTTGTTTATGGACGATGTATTTTTGGGAGAGATTGTTGAGCAGACTAATTTGTATGCCGAACAGTTTTTGAGGGACAACAGTGCCAGCCTTAAACCCCACTCAAGAGCTACCCGGTGGACTCCCACAAATCTGGAAGAGATGAAGAAGTTCTTGGGTTTAACTTTTTTGATGGGCTTGCTAAGGAAGCCATCAATGTCTTCATATTGGTCTACTAGTCCCTTGAATGCAACTGCTATATTTCCGGCAGTCATGAGTCGTGATAGGTATTTGCTTCTGCTTCGGATGATGCATTTTGTCGATAATGGTTTAGCGTTGGCACGAGATCACCCTGATTGTGACCGTCTTTTTAAGATTCGGCCTGTCATTGATCACTTTGTTGATCGATTTTCTGAGATCTATACTCCAGGGAAAGAAATAGCAGTGGATGAGTCTTTGGTGTTGTTCAAGGGCCGCTTGGTTTTTAGGCAATACATTCCTAGTAAGAGGGTACGCTATGGAATTAAGCTGTATTTGCTGTGTGACAGTTGGACTGGATATGTCTCTAATTTCAGGGTGTACACCGGTAAGGAATCCAGGATTAACCCCCCTGGTTGTCCGTCCACTTTTGGAGTGACTGAGAAAATTGTGTGGGAACTTGGTAGAGGACTTTTTAACAAAGGCCACCATTTATTTGTAGATAACTTCTACACTGGTGTGCGGTTGTTCAGGCAATTGGCCAAAGTGGACACTGTTGCTTGTGGCACAATCCGCTCTAACCGTAAAGGTTTCCCAAAAGAACTTGTTTGTCAAAAACTTGTGCGGGGAAGGTGCAGTGCGTTGCGAGGAGCTTCTAGCTGTGAAGTTTTCAGACAGGAGAGATGTCTACATGCTGACTACCATCCATGATGAAAGCACTTCACCTGTGACTGTTTGGGGTCAGGTTGCTGAAGTGTGCAAACCTGTGTGCATTTTAGACTATAATAGGCACATGGGTGGTGTTGACAGAGTAGATCAGAGGTTGGAACCTTACGCTGCTCTTCGTAAGGCTTACATTTGGTATAAGAAGTTGGCTATCCATCTTTTCCACTTGGCAACCTATAAAGCTTTTGTTGTATTCCAGGATTCTTGTCCTGAGTCAAAGATGACTTTTGCTAAGTTTCAGGAGTCTGTAATAGGCAGCCTTGTTTTAGTGGAACAGGCAAGTGTTCCTAGAGTTGGAGTTGTGGAGGATGTTGCTAGATTGAAAGATCGCCACTTTCCTGAGCACATTCCTCCCACACCCTCAAAAGACTTTCCCAGTAGGAGATGTAGAGTCTGTTGGTGAAGAGGTACGCGGAAGGAGACTCGTATGTACTGCCCAGAGTCTCCTTCTAACCCTGGGCTGTGTGTGCCTGCTTGTTTTAGAATGTACCACACGCAAAATAATTTTTGGGAGCATCCATGAGTGGTAAAGTGAACTGCCTGGCCTCTATTGTTTAATATTTTTTGTTCAGTTTCAAGGTTGGCATTTGTGTAGTGTATTTAGTTTCAGATTTTGTGTTAGAAGATTTGTATCTATTTGCAATTTGTCTGTGTTTTCTTATTTGTATAAAAAAATCCTAAATGTGATGGCGGTGTGCGTGGAGTGGCGCTTGTCTAGCGGTGTGCGTGGAGTGGCGCTTGGCTGGCGGTGTGCGTGGACTGGCGCTTGGCTGGCGGTGTGCGTGGACTGGCGCTTGGCTGGTGGTGTGTTTGGATTGGCACTTGGCTGGCGGTGTGCGTGGACTGGCGCTTGGCTGGCGGTGTGTTTGGACTGGTGCTTGGCTGGCGGTGTGTTTGAACTGGCGCTTGGCTGGTGGTGTGCGTGGACTGGCGCTTGGCTGGCGGTGTGCGTGGACTGGTGCTTGGCTGGTGGTGTGCGTGGACTGGCGCTTGACTGGCTGTGTGCATGGACTGGCGCTTGGCTGGCGGTGTGCGTGGACTGGCGCTTGGCTGGTGGTGTGCGTGGACTGGTGCTTGGCTGGCGGTGTGTTTGGACTGGTGGTTGGCTGGCGGTGTGTTTGGACTGGCGCTTGGCTGGTGGTGTGTGTGGACTGGCGCTTGGCTGGCGGTGTGTGTGGACTGGCGCTTGGCTGGCGGTGTGTGTGGACTGGTGCTTGGCTGGCGGTGTGCGTGGACTGGCGCTCGGCTGGCGGTGTGTGTGGACTGGTGCTCGGCTGGCAGTGTACGTGGACTGGCGCTTGGCTGGCGGTAGTGACTAGCTGCTGGTCACTAAATACACTGCTAGCCAAACGCCACTCCACGCAATCCGTGAGCTGGTGTGGTTGCTGTGTCAGGAATGTGGGCGTGTGAAAGTGATGGGCCCTTGAATGGCGCTGTCTGCTGGTGTGAGTGTTGTAAAGTGCTGGGCTCGCGGCTGGCGGTGTGAATGGTTTTGTATGTGTCACACGTATGAAAGGTGTATGAATGGTCTGTAAAGAGGTTGGTGCCTTGTCGTGGCTTTACAGCTCACGAGCTGTGAGTCAATGGTTCAGTTTCTCGTCCTTTCAATTATTAACAGTGCATTTCATTTTTGTGAAATCTCTGGTTAATACAACTGTATATACTGAACCATCACTCACCCTCATGCCAAATCCAACCAGTATGTATGTGTGTTTGAGGAATAGGTGGTTGTGCAGAAAAATGTGTCTTTTCTGTTTTTGGCAAGCAGGGTATACCTTGTCCCTTTTTGTGAATTTTGTAATGTGTTGGTTTTGTGCCTGGTGGTGTGAATGGTCTTGTGTGTATCATGTATGAAAGGTGTGTGAATGGCCTGTAAAGCGGTTGGTGCCTTGACGTGACTTTACAGCTCACGAGCTGCGAGTCACTGGTTCAGTTTTTTGTCCTTTCAATTAATGACAGTGCATTTAATTTTTGTGAAATCTCTTGTTAATAAAATTATATATACTGAACCATCACTCGCCATCGTGCCAAATCCAACCAGTATGTGTGTGTGCTTGAGGAATAGATGGCTGTGCAGTAATCTTTGTCTTTTTTTTCTCTTTGCCAAGGTGTAGATTTCATCTAAGAATAACCTACCAACTGTAGATTTTGTCGTAAACTAAACACCCATGGGAGTACATGGTGATGTCTCTCTTGTGGATCCCAACAAGTTATCTTACCCACAATGTTCTGCAAACCTCAAAATGTCTGTCACATTTTCCTTGCAATATTGTGCCAAAATTTTCACGCTGCAGAATGAAACAACAAATTTCCTACCCCTTCGCCTTTCTCCAAGTATCCCAATAGAAATGGTACCTCACTCGCGTGGGTGGGTCAAGGACCCGTGACAGGCAAGGGCCCAAAACCTTCTGATGCGACATCAAAATTTGACTATCACAAAACAACCTGGTTTTGCAAGGGGGGGTCACCTGGGTTTTTGGCCCCGTGCTCGGTGGCCAGCTAGGGAAACCTACCAAACCCACACATTTCTGAAAAGTAGACACCCGGGGGATTCCAGGGAGGTATGGTTTGCGTGGATCCCCCAACGTTTCCTTACACTGAATCCCCTGCATACCTCAAATTTAGCTGAAAAATTCACTTTTTCCACATATTTTTGTGTGGGAAACTTTTGGCATCACCGGGCTGACACAAATTTCCTACCACCCAGTGTTCCCCTGGGTTTCCCGATACAAATGGTGCCTCACTCGTGTGGGAGGCCCAAGTACCCGCGACAGGCAAGGGCCCAAAACGTATTGAGGCGACATCAAAATTGCCTATCACCAAACAACCTGGTTTTGCAAGGGGGGTCACCTGGGTTTTTGGCCCCGTGCTCGGCGGCCATCTACGGAAACCTACCAAACCCACACATTTCTAAAAACTAGCTACCCGGGGGATTCCAGGGAGGTATGGCTTGCATGGATCCCCCAAAGTTTCCTTACCCAGAATCCCCTGCAAACCTCAATTTTTGCTGATAAAAATCACTTTTTTCACACATTTTTGTGTGGGAAAGTTGTGGCATCACCGGGCTGACACAAATTTCCTACCACCCACCCTTCCCCCGGGTCTCCCGATAAAAATGGTGCCTCACTCATGTGGGAGGCCCAAGTACCCGCGACAGGCAGGGGCCCAAAACGTATTGAGGCGACATCAAAATTGCCTATCACGAAACAACCTGGTTTTGCAAGGGGGGTCACCTGGGTTTTTGGCCCCGTGCTCGGCGGCCATCTAGGGAAACTTACCAAACCCACACATTTCTGAAAACTAGACACCCGGGGGTTTCCAGGGAGGTATGGCTTGCGTGGATCCCCCAATGTTTCCTTACCCAGAATCCCGTGCAAACCTCAATTTTAGCTGAAAAAATCACTTTTTTCACACATTTTTGTGTGGGAAAGTTGTGGCATCACCGGGCTGACACAAATTTCCTACCACCCAGCGTTCTCCCGGATCTCCCGATAAAAATGGTGCCTCACTCGTGTGGGAGGCCCAAGTACCCGCGACAGGCAGGGGCCCAAAACGTATTGAGGCGACATCAAAATTGCCTATCACCAAACAACCTGGTTTTGCAAGGGGGGTCACCTAGGTTTTTGGCCATGTGCTCGGCGGCCAGCTAGGGAAACCTACCAAACCCACACATTTCTGAAAACTAGATACCCGGGGGATTCCAGGGAGGTATGGCTTGCATGGATCCCCTAACGTTTCCTTACCCAGAATCCCCTGCAAACCTCAATTTTAGCTGAACAAAATCACTTTTTTCACACATTTTTGTGTGGGATGGTTGTGGCATCACCGGGCTGACACAAATTTCCTACCACCCAGCGTTCCCCCGGGTCTCCCGATAAAAATGGTGCCTCACTCGTGTGGGAGGCCCAAGTACCCGCGACAGGCAAGGGCCCAAAACGTATTGATGCGACATCAAAATTGCATATCACCAAACAACCTGGTTTTGCAAGGGGGGGTCACCTGGGTTTTTGGCCCCGTGCTCGGTGGCCAGCTAGGGAAACCTACCAAACCCACACATTTCTGAAAACTAGACACCCGGGGGATTCCAGGGAGGTATGGCTTGCGTGGATCCCCCAACGTTTCCTTACCCAGAATCCCCTGCAAACCGCAATTTTAGCTGAAAAAATCACTTTTTTCACACATTTTTGTGTTTGAAAGTTGTGGCATCACCGGGCTGACACAAATTTCCTACCACCCACCCTTCCCCCGGGTCTCCCGATAAAAATGGTGCCTCACTCATGTGGGAGGCCCAAGTACCCGCGACAGGCAGGGGCCCAAAACGTATTGAGGCGACATCAAAATTGCCTATCCCGAAACAACCTGGTTTTGCAAGGGGGGTCACCTGGGTTTTTGGCCCCTTGCTCGGCGGCCATCTAGGGAAACCTACCAAACCCACACATTTCTGAAAACTAGACACCCGCGGGTTTCCAGGGAGGTATGGCTTGCGTGAATCCCCCAACGTTTCCTTACCCAGAATCCCCTGCAAACCTCAATTTTAGCTGAAAAAATCACTTTTTTCACACATTTTTGTGTGGGAAAGTTGAGGCATCACCGGGCTGACACAAATTTCCTACCACCCAGCGTTCCCCGGATCTCCCGATAAAAATGGCGCCTCACTCGTGTGGGAGGCCCAAGTACCCGCGACAGGCAGGGGCCCAAAACGTATTGAGGCGACATCAAAATTGCCTATCACCAAACAACCTGGTTTTGCAAGGGGGGTCATCTGGGTTTTTGGCCCTGTGCTCGGCGGCCAGCTAGGGAAACCTACCAGACCCACACATTTCTGAAAACTAGATACCCGGGAGATTCCAGGGAGGTATGGCTTGCGTGGATCCCCTAACGTTTCCTTACCCAGAATCCCCTGCAAACCTCAATTTTAGCTGAAAAAAAATCACTTTTTTCACACATTTTTGTGTGGGATGGTGGTGGCATCACCGGGCTGACACAAATTTCCTACCACCCAGCGTTCCCCCGGGTCTCCCGATAAAAATGGTGCCTCACTCGTGTGGGAGGCCCAAGTACCCGCGACAGGCAAGGGCCCAAAAACGTATTGATGCGACATCAAAATTTCCTATCACCAAACAACCTGGTTTTGCAAGGGGGGTCACCTGGGTTTTTGGCCCCGTGCTCGGTGGCCAGCTAGGGAAACCTACCAAACCCACACATTTCTGAAAACTATACACCCGGGGGATTCCAGGGAGGTATGGCTTGCATGGATCCCCCAACGTTTCCTTACCCAGAATCCCCTGCAAACCTCAATTTTAGCTGAAAAAATCACTTTTTTCACACATTTTTGTGTTTGAAAGTTGTGGCATCACCGGGCTGACACAAATTTCCTACCACCCAGCATTCCCCCGGGTCTCCCGATAAAAATGGTGCCTCACTCGTGTGGGAGGCCCAAGTACCCGCGACAGGCAAGGGCCCAAAATATTTTGTGATTGGCAATTTTGATGTTGCCTCAATACGTTTAGGGCCCTTGCCTGTTGCGAGTACTTAGGCCTCCCACACGAGTGAGGCACCATTTTATTGGGAGACCTGGGAACGCTAGGTGGTAGGAAATTTGTGTCAGCCCGTGATGCCACAACTTTCCCACACAAAAATGTGTGAGAAAAGTGATTTTTTCAGCTAAAATTGAGGTTTGCAGGGGATTCTGGGTAAGAAACGTTGGGTGATCCACACAAGCCATACCTCCCTGGAATCCCCTGGGTGTCTAGATTTCAGAAATGTGTGGAGTTTGTAGGTTTCCTAGCTGGCCGCCGAGCACGGGCCAAAACCCAGGTGACCCCTTGCAAAACCAGGTTATTTGGTGATAAGCAATTTTGATGTCGCCTCAATATGTTTTGGGCCCTTGCCTGTCACGGTACTTGGGCCTCCCACGCAGTGAGGCACCATTTTATCGGAAACCCGAGGGAACGCTGGGTGGTAGGAAATTTGTGTCAACCCGATGATTCCACAACTTTCCCACACAAAATGTGTGAGAAAAGTGATTTTTTCAGCTAAAATTGAGGTTTGCAGGGATTCTGGGTAAGGAACGTTGGAGATCCACGCAAGCCATACCTCCCTGGAATCGCCCGGGTGTCTAGTTTTCAGAAATGTGTGGGTTTGGTAGGTTTCCCTAGCTGGCCGCAGCACGGACCAAAACCCAGGTGACTTCCTTGCAAAACCAGGTTGTTTGGTGATAGGCAATTTTGATGTCAGCCTCAATACGTTTTGAGCCTTTGCCTGTCGCGGGTACTGGGCCTCCCAAGCGAGTGAGGCACCATTTTATCGGGAGACCCGGGGAACGCTGGGTGGTAGGAAATTTGTGTCAGCCTGGTGATGCCATAAGTTTCCCACACAAAATGTGTGGAAAAAGTGATTTTTCAGCTAAATTTGAGGTATGCAGAGGATTCTAGGTAAGGAAACGTTGGGGGATCCACGCAAGTCATACCTCCCTGGAATCCCCTGGGTGTCTACTTTTCAGAAATGTGTGGGTTTGGTAGGTTTCCCTAGGTGCCGGCAGAGCTAGGGTTCAAAAACTACAACTAGGCACTTTGCCAAAAAAGGGTCATTTTTCACTGTGAAATTGTGGTGTGTCCACGTTGCGTTTTGCGCTGTTTCCTGTCGCGGGCACTATGTCTACCCACACAAGTGAGGTACCATTTTTCTTGGAAGACTTTGGGGAACGCGGGGTGGGTGGAAATTTGTGGATCCACGCAGAATCCAGAACTTTCCACCACAGAAATGTGAGGAAAATGTGTTTTTTTTTACAATTGTTTAGGTTTGAAAGGGATTCTGGGTAACAGAACCTGGTGAGAGGCAGTCAAGTCACCCCATCCTGGATTTCCCTGGGTGTCTAGTTTTCAAAAATGTATAGGTTTGCTAGGTTTCCCTAGGTGCCGGCAGAGCTAGGGTTCAAAAACTACAGCTAGGCACTTTGCCAAAAAAGGTTCATTTTTCACTGTGAAATTGTGGTGTGTCCACGTTGCGTTTTGCGCCGTTTCCTGTCGCGGGCACTATGCCTACCCACACAAGTGAGGTACCATTTTTCTCGGAAGACTTTGGGGAACGCTGGGTGGGTGGAAATTTGTGGATCCACGCAAATTCCAGAACTTTCCACAACAGAAATGTGAGAAAAATGTGGGTTTTTTGAAAAATGTTTAGGTTTGCAAGGCATTCTGGGTAACAGAACCTGGTGAGAGGCAGTCAAGTCACCCCATACTGGATTCCCCTGGGTGTCTAGTTTAAAAAAATTTATAGGTTTGCTAGTTTTCCCTAGGTGCCGGCAGAGCTAGGGTTAAAAAACTACAGCTAGGCACTTTGCCAAAAAAGGGTCATTTTTCACAGTGAAATTGAAGTGAGTCCACGTTGCATTTTGCGCCGTTTCCTGTCGCGGGCACTAGGCCTACCCACACAAGTGAGGTACCATTTTTCTCGGAAGACTTTGGGGAACGCGGGGTGGGTGGAAATTTGTGGATCCACACAGATTCCAGAACTCTCCACCACAGAAATGTGAGAAAAATATGTTTTTTTTGACAATTTTTTAGGTTTGCAAGGGATTCTGGGTAACAGAACCTGGTGATAGGCAGTCAAGTCACCCCATCCTGGATTCCCCTGGGTGTCTAGTTTTCAAAAATGTATAGGTTTGCTAGGTTTCCCCACGTGCCGGCAGAGCTAGGGTTCAAAAACTACAGCTAGGCACTTTGCCAAAAAAGGGTCATTTTTCAGTGCAAAATTGAGGTGTGTCCACGTTGCGTTTTGCGCCGTTTCCTGTCGCGGGCACTAGGCCTACCCACACAAGTGAGGTACCATTTTTTCAGACAACTTTGGGGAACGGGGGGTGGGTGGAAATTTGTGGATCCACGCAGATTCCAGAACTTTCCACCACAGAAATGTGAGGAAAATTTGGTTTTTTTGACAATTTTTTAGGTTTGCAAGGGATTCTGGGTAACAGAACCTGGTGAGAGGCAGTCAAGTCACCCCATTCTGGATTCCCCTGGGTGTCTAGTTTTTAAAAATGTATAGGTTTGCTAGGTTTCCCTAGGTGCAGGCAGAGCTAGGGTTCAAAAACTACAGCTAGGCACTTTGCCAAAAAAGGGTCATTTTTCACAGTGAAATTGAGGTGTGTCCACGTTGCGTTTTGCGCCGTTTCCTGTCACAGGCACTAGGCCTATCCACACAAGTGAGGTACCATTTTTCTCGTAAGACTTTGGGGAACGCGGGGTGGGTGCAAATTTGTGGATCCACGCAGATTCCAGAACTTTCTAACACAGAAATGTGAGGAAAATTTGGTTTTTGGGAATATTTTTTAGGTTTGCAAGGGATTCTGGGTAACAGAACCTGGTGAGAGGCAGTCAAGTCACCCCATCCTGGATTCCCCTGGTTGTCTAGTTTTCAAAAATGTATAAGTTTGCTAGGTTTCCCTAGGTGCCGGCAGAGCTAGGGTTCAAAAACTACAGCTAGGCACTTTGCCAAAAAAGGGTCATTTTTCACTGTGAAATTGGGGTGTGTCCACGATGCGTTTTGTGCCATTTCCTGTCGCGGGCACTAGGCCTACCCACACAAGTGAGGTACCATTCTTCTCGGAAGACTTTGCGAAACGCGGGGTGGGTGGAAATTTGTGAATCCACGCAGATTCCAGAACTTTCCACCACAGAAATGTGAGGAAAATGTGTTTTTTTTGACAATTTTTTAGGGTTGCAAGGGACTCTGGGTAACAGAACCTGGTGGGAACCAATCAAGTCACCCCATCCTGGATTCCCCTGGGTGTCTAGTTTTCAAAAATGTATAGGTTTGCTAGGTTTCCCTAGGTGCCGGCAGAGCTAGCGTTCAAAAACTACAGCTAGGCACTTTGCAAAAAAAGGGTAATTTTTCATTGTTAAAATGTGGTGTGTTCACGTGGCGTTTTGAGCCGTTTCCTGTCGTGGGCACTATGCCTACCCACACAAGTGAGGTACCATTTTTATCGGGAGACTTAGGGTAATTCAGATTTGCAAAGCAACTGTTATTACCTATTGACTTTTGATGCATTTCTGCCTTCCAAATGAAAGACAATGTGTAAAAGAAGTCATTTTGAAAAATGACCGATAATTCTCATGCTAGTATGAGTATTCCCAATTTCGGAAATGTGCAAATATATACTGTTTCTAAACTCTACATTTTGTTCCCATTTCAGAAATACATAGGAGTCTTTCATACCGAATTTTCCATGTATACATTTTCCCCGAATAATTGCTATATACCCGGTACATAATAAAAAACCATTGCAAGACGCTGCTCAGTTTTTGGCTCTGGATTCGTCGGGTTCTTGGTGAACCTACAAGTCCTATATATATCCACAACCCCTAAGGTCCAGTGGATGTAACAGTATATTGCTTTTGAAGAGCTGTCATAATTAGAAGAAGTTACAGGTGAAAACGTTGACACAAAAGGCTGTTTTTTTCAACTAATTTTCAATTTTTCCTATATTTAACTGTTAGTTTCTATAAAGAAACCTTGATGGATTTACACAAATGACCCCTTGCTGAATTCAGCATTTTGTCTACTTTTCTAAAATGTATAGCTTTTCGGGATCCATTATTGCTTTCATACTCATTTCTACCATTAACTGGAAGGAGGTTGAAAGCACAAAAAATAGCAAAAATAGGCTATGTCCCAGAAAAATGCCAAAACTGTGTAAAATATTTTGATTTTCTGGGACAAGTCTGTCATTCCCTAAAAGCTGTGAAAATGGTAATTTCAGCCCCACAAACCCTTTTTTGATACCATTTGCAGGAAAAAACCCAGACGCTTTCATTTGCAGCACTTTTTTCCCATTTTTCCCAAAAAACCCAAAATTTAGCTGTATTTTGGCTCATTTCTGGGACCCCTCCAGGGGAATCCACAAACCCTGGGTACCTTTAGAATCCCCATGATGTTGGAAGAAAAGAACGCAAATTTGGCGTGGATACCTTATGTGGTCAAAAAGTTACAGGGGCCTAAGCACAAACTACCCCAAATAGCCCAAAAAAGGCTTAGCACAGGGGGGGGGGAAGGCCTAGCAGCGAAGGGGTTAATGCCACGCTTTGCCATTCCCTTGTAAATATGCCCCTTGGAGTCCACTCCTTTGTCGTGGTACAAGAGGGAGAACAGCTCTAGTCTTCTAGGCTCTTCTCAAGTCACAGACAGCAGGCCCAGTCTTAGTCTTTTCTTTCATAGGTCTAGAAAGTGTTCTAAGTTGGGTACTGTGGGTGCCACATGTATCCTTGCACCAGCCTATGGGTAGGGGTGACTCATGGCCCCTCACTAATCAATAGGGTAAAAGTTCTCAGAGGCAACTCTACCCACGTTTGCAGCACTTCCTATGTGCCTTACTGCAAACACTCAAATAGTGCCCCTCTCTACTTAAATGCAAGATGGTGAACCCCTTTTCCCTTTGTGCAGAGTCTGTGTCTCCACCCAAGAGGTGTGGCCAGGGAACTGAGCAGCCCTTCCTCTGTGGTCACTATAAATTATTTCTAGGGGCAGCTCTCCCACTGGGATTGGTGATTGCCTGAATGGTCAATCAATCAATCAATGGTGGGACAAAGAAGATCCCTACCCATGTTTAAGCTAGCATTTGCCTGTGACAGGGTAGGCCTCTTTAAAGTCAACACAGTTCCTGGGCACAGCCCAGATGGTCAGCCTATCAGAGGAACAGAACACCTCCCCAGACCCAGGGACTTTTGTCTCAGCTCCGGGAGCACGTTCAAACCTCATCAAGGGGTTCAGCTCTTGGGTGACAAAAGTAGCTCAATAAAATGGGACTCAAGAGGCTTTAGGCAGGGAAAATGTAACTATCTAAAAGTACTTTCCCAAAATATGTATTACAAATCCAGCTTCACCAATGAATTGGGCTTGTAATAATTATTTCAAAAAGCTCCAAAATATTTTTTTTTGCCTTTTCTTAGTCAGAGATAACATTATTAAATACATTATTGTATCCCAAAGCTTTCCCATGTTTAACCATCGAACAGCCAAACCTACTATAGTGAAAATAGTATTTTGGATCTTTCCACTGTAAGGACATGTTTAATAATAAATGTTTTTACATGTCCTACTTTCAAATACCAGGAACCCTGCCTTCAGGTGTGACTTATTAATATTTAAAGGGTAGGCTTAGGACTGAAGGGGTTATTATGACAGCTCAAATATTCAGTTTTAACACTGCATAGCTGGGCTACATATGGTAGACATGTTGTCT
Source organism: Calotriton arnoldi (assembly GCA_963921515.1). Lineage (NCBI taxonomy): Eukaryota > Metazoa > Chordata > Amphibia > Caudata > Salamandridae > Calotriton > Calotriton arnoldi. The sequence continues at coordinate 144,543 of CAWUFW010003915.1, read as the reverse complement.
TGTTTACACTGTCACTGTAGTGTATGGCACAATGGGTGCTGCAGTCCACTTGTGAACTTTAACTAACAGGCCCTGGGTACACTTTTGTACCATATACTAGGGACATATAGGTAGGTTAAATATGCCAAATTAGGGGTAGACCAATTTCCTCATATTGATAGGTTGAGCACAGGCCCTTTATCTCTTAATGGGGATAAAGTGAACAGAGTTCTACAGAATCTTAAACAGTCAAGGTAAAAATCTGGGGATACACCATGCAAAAGATGATCATTTCTGTTGCACTTAGCCCTCTCTCCAAGGTCACCTTTTAACTTTTTGTCTTCACACCACCTCTTTTCTGGATTTGTTTTTGTTGGAGTTAGGACTCTGTGCACTTTAACAATGCTGATCAGTGCTAACATGCTTGTGTTCTCTCCTTTAAACATGGTAAACTTGACTTACACCTAATTGGCAAATTAAATGTACTTGTATGTCCCTAGTAAAGTGGTACTACATATACCCAGCACCTGTAAATTAAATGGTGCTTGTGGGCCTGCAGCACTCTTTGTGCCACCCATTCAAATAGCACTTTAGGACTATCCCCAGGCCTGCCACTTCAGCCTGTTGTGCAGTTGTAAACTTCCATTTTCTAGGCCTAGATCTTCATTTGTAATACATATATGCCACCCCTAAGGTGGGTCCTAAAGGCCCATAGGGCAGGGTACATTGTAGGACTAAGTCCGGGCCAGAACTCCGCTCCACCAGCGGAGTGTGCGGAGATTTGCCTACTCCGCATTCCGCATAGAACGTGGAGTATTGGGCAAAATTCCTACTCCGCAGCGGAGTTGGCCAGCCCCCGCCTCCACCCTGCCAATTAAAAATGATTAATAGTTTATTAAAAACAAAAAAATAAATGCTTACCTGTACTGCCGGTGACCCCGGGCAGCCCTCCTCCTCTTCCTCGCCGTCTCTCTCCTACTTGGGTCGATCAGCTTGCGAAACTGCGCATGCGCGTGTGCGCATGCGCAATTTTTTCAAGATGATCGACCCAAGTAGGAGACAGCAAGGAAGAGGAGGAGGGCAGCCCGGGATGCCGGCAGTAAAGGTAAATGTTTATTTTTTCGTTTTTAATAAACTATTTTTATTTTCAGTAGGGGTGGTGGAGGCGGGTGGCAGAGTTTGTTCCCAACTCCGTAGACCTCCGCGTAGTCCCGCTACGCCAGCTACGCCAGCTACGCCCGGGGTTATGTAGGACATGAGGATTTCAATTTTAAATGTTCTGGTAGTAAAAAACTTATGTCTGTTTTTCACTGTTGTAAAGTCTATCTCTCCCATTGAATACCATTGGGTTACCTTATTGTATCTAATAAGGGCTAACTTTTGATTGGGAACAGCTAGCAATATCATGTTTGGACTCAAATGAATTATAGTTTAAAATCCTCCTTAATGGTATAGCCAGATTTTAGATTGCAACTTTGAAAATGCCACTTTAGAAAGTTTAGATTTTTGTGCCCAAAAGCTCCTATGGCGTTCTAGGAGTTTACAGCTACCTGGGCCTGTTAATGGCTCCCCGTTAAGAATGTGTATTGGGCCCAGACAATGAATAATAGGGGATTACGTGTGGGCAGGATGAGCCATCCCGCCAGGATGGTTAGGAGCAAATATGTCCCCTGCCTCACTTACATCTCAAAGGGCTTGCCTCCAGCACACAGAAAGGAACATGACTCTACACTTTCATCACCTCAGACATCTTGGAGCCTTGGCAGGGAAGGAATTTACTTTCCAGGACCAGATGTGAGGGGATAATCTAGAAAAGTCCCCCACTACAAAGGATGGCACTTTGAGCCACTCTTCAGTACACTCCTGGACATTACAGAATAAGGATTGCCTTGAACTCCAGAGGACGTTCCTGCTGCTTGAGGCCTGCCTTGCTCCCAGAGGACTGCCCTGCTGCCTGAGGCCTGCCTTGCTGCCCAGAAGACTCTCCTGTTCCTACCAGAGGGCTGCCCTGTTGCTTGAGAAGTGCCTTGACACCCAGGGGGCTGCCTTGCTGCTTGAGGACTGCCCTGCTCTTTGAGAAGGAAGAGTGGACCCACGTCCTTCCTCTTAGGCTATCTAAGTGGCTCCAAGGGTCAGCTGGCTAACCTCCTGTCTGTGCTACAGGGACACAACAAGCTTCAGAGGTCTCCCTGCAACTGCCCAGCTGACCTGCTATACTAAACCTGACTGGACCTGCAACTGGATCTGCCTGAGCCATACTGGCCTCTGCTGGAGTAAGCTCCTGATTCACAAGAGGTACCTCCCCATTTCCTGGACCCATGGCTGGCATCAGTTGAGCTTCTGCTGTGAAGACAGGTGAAATCTGAAAGTTTTAGACTCTTTGCAACCACGAACGGGCCCATTTATGTGAGACTCTGCTGCCTGCAACAACCGCCAATGAGAAGCTTCAGTGAATCCAACTCTTCTCACTACAGCAACCACCAGGGCAAGCGCATTTCAAGGGATCAGGATCTCGAATGGATTAGATATATCCCTGGTGCAAAGGGCCTTGCCCACTCACACGAAGTTACAGTATGCCAACCATATCTGAAGGCAGGGCTGAGTAGGCACGCCTTACAGAACATTCTTAGAACCAGGCTCCTAACACTGCCAACATCGGATTACAGGTGCCACTGGAAAAATACACTGCCAGGAAAAAAGGAATGTCGCTTGTGCCAATACCATACAGAATCTGCCGAGCACATTGTTTGTTGCTGTCCAGCCCTGTCATGCCAGAGGCGACTATACCTAAGTACGATGTTTCTGCAAAATGCACGAAAACATGCAAAGAGGCCCTAACATTTATCTACACAACCGCAGTGCCAATGGATCTTGCATGAATTGGCAAGTTTTACGCGGAAGCAGGAAGGATTCTATGAACATCACAAGAATTGAAAACAAAAGACTGCAAAGCACATGCTGCCAATCGTTTATTGTGGTAGAAACACTTTCCTGGGGGGCACTTTACATGAATTGGCACTGAATGGTTCAACACATGCACCTCGCACTTCAGGACCTCGAGGAGCACATTGGTACGCATGAAGCTTGCACCTTTTGAGGGACCTGTGCGTGGGTCTGATTCTACATTCAGTGCCTCATTTACTTTTGGCACAATCCTTTTGGTGGCGTCTTCTGCACGAACAGGCGCCACACAGATTTATGCACAATCTCTGCATCCTAGGATTCAACACCTTATTGTAATCGTTTTGGGAGGAGCCCTGCGTCTTGACTTGCACCACACAGCTTTTGGCACAAATCTGGCACCCTAGGATAGTGGCAGCGTAAGGTTACATGCACACATTCCATGCTCTACGGCACTTGGATGTTCCAGGACTACTCGATTCTTTGTCAATGCATGCATGCACACCCTAGAGCTGCACGTATGATTGGCTATGGTGTAAAACATTGAGGGCCTCAATATAACCCTGGAGTAAGCAACTGCAATTTGTCGATGCATGCCCGCGTACTCCACAATCTTATGCATGACTGTTCACGGCACAAAATTGCATCCCCACGCCCTCCATGGTTTTTTGCATGCCCGGCAATGCCTCATTATGCTTGGCCACACAAAACTACCTTTTGAGCTATTTGTTGCTCCCATAACACTGGGACCTAGCATTTTCTAGTGCTGTTAACCTCATTTGGGCTCCAAATGTTGTGCCTATAGTTGATTTTATATTCATAATATATGTTTTACGTCATATACATGAAGGTTGCCAGCATTGTTTGGGGTTATAAAATATATATTTTTTAAAAATGAGGTTTTAATATAATTTTAACAAGATTTCTTAAATGATTTTTGCATTGGTCTCAGTTACCTAGTTTTATTATATTTGATTCCTGTTTTTATGTTGCAATTTACATCGCCTTTTGTAAATGATTTTAGGTAATCATACAATAAAGATTTACTTACTTACAGCAACCACCAGCAACATCCGGCAATGCAAAATTTGCACTTCGTGCTACAACAACAGCAGTCCGTGGCGACAGAAAGCTCCAGCAATGACCATCTGTGATGCCCCACCAGCTCCTCATGCCACAGTGATGACTGTGCCACCCGGTCTGCTCTTCATGCTACATCAACGCTCTCCCTGCTCCTCACGGCCTCCTCCACCACGAACGGAACTCTTCATGCCAGACTTTGAGAAGGTAACTTTTTTAGCAGGACTAATCTGGTCCCTCTATCGGCCCCATGCTCCATAGCGATCAGCCTGAATTTGTGACTTTCCCCTGATGTAGCATGATCAGATGACCACAAGTGGCCCTTTGTGCTTTTAAGTGCTATATCTATGTAAATATTTGAAACTGCATATCTCTGGTTTTAGTGGTTACATGTTTGAAATTCTGGGATTGTTTTTTTTAATTAAAATATACTCTATTTCTGTAAATTGTTTTGGGATGTTTATTGTACTGTGTTTCCACTTTATTACTGTTTGGGTACTGCATAACTACTATACACTGTCCCTTTAAGTTAAGCCTGACTGCTTTTGTGCTAGGCTACTAGAGGGTTAAGCACAGTGACTTTTGTGGTTCACCCTGACAAGGACCGAGTGGGGCTTCCACAACCCCCATCTAAAAATTCAAGTTCTTACAATTTCCAACAACCATGTTTTAAAGAATGTTTAAAGAATGCAAAGAGGTCCATCTGAGCACTTTACTGTAGAGAAGGCACAAAGATAGCTGTGCCTTCCTGGCATGAGCTACAGTAATCTTAGAGGAAAACCACTGCTTGTTTTATCAGCAGTCTGTGCAGGAAAGGTGAACATTCTAACTGCAATTAGTGCCTACGTTAGCTTCATCTTACTAGCAAAGCTCTGCTTTCTATAGCCTGAAAAGGTTATTTTAAGGAAAGAAAAGCCTGTATATTCTGAAATCCTCTATTATTAACTAAATATTTAAACCCATTGTTATTCTTTTATTTATTATTTATTACGGACGATCAAACAGTACAGTCTCATTTTCACTTGCTTTTTCATTAAACCTTTCCTGGTTGAAAAACAGCCTTGTTTTCATTCTATTTCTCCTAAATAAACATGTAATATAAAATACATAATGGGTAGTTTTTATATTGTCTTCCCCTATTGACATCTCAGGATTCTGGTGACTTTTACATACCACTTGGCCTTTGGCAGTATAGGATATATTACACATATTCACTTTAAAAAATCTGTATTTGTAAGTTTATCTCAGAATACTCGTGATATTAACAAACTACGTGGCCTTTGGCAGTATGGGACATATTACACATATTCCCTGAAAAAAGTATTTGTATTGAAGTCAAGATTTATTTTCCTCATAAGATCTTTATATATGTTTAAATAAAACTTACAAATTCCTATAAAAAACAAAGTTAGATTGAAGTTATGGTTACTAAACAAAACTGAAATCCCCTTGAAATTGCCTGTGAATGCTAACTGAGGAACACATGCCTCCACCATGCTAAATCTCGCTCGCACCCCATATATAATGCTTATGAAGTCACCCAACATAAGTGTGATAACATCAGATATGGCATACATTTCATCACTGGAGACATTCATATCACTGTAACATTTGCATTATTGATAAATTCACCATGGAAACAGGATCATCGCTTTGAATAGGTATTAGGTATGTGATGTAATGTAATACTATTCTCTGGTGAAAACCTATTATTTACTGCCGCATTTATAGTGAGTTCATGAGCATTTAACTAAGGATGCAGGGGTGTTAAATTGCAAGGTCTGACATATGGCCAAGTGCTGCACCTAACTAAACATGCATCTAAATGAGTGTGCACTCAACCAATCATGCATGAAGCCAAGCATGCACCCAACGTCGTTTTCGGCCAACATCTACTGTGCATCATATTTAGCCATGCGCAGAAGGGATTGCTTGGCAATGCAGGAGGTTGGTCGCCGGGCCCAGGGATAAGTCGTGAGCAGTGGGCATTGGCTGCACAGTGCATTGTGGGATAGTGGAATATAAAAACATTAGAATTGGATATAGTATATCATCAAATCTTTGTTAAAACTAAGTTATGGTTTAAATGCTCTCATAATACAATAACATACGTTTACAAAAACTTAGAAGCATCCAGCAAGACAAACAGTTTAATTGATCCTATCAATCTGAAACAAAAATTAAAAACTAATAAAAATGGACAGTTACGATTAGCTCAGCAAATGATAACTTGCCCTCAAATGCACTGCTCAGGATCTCATACATGAAGCCGCAGATGACTTCACAATTTGCATCACTGATTACATAATTTGTAACATCACAACAATCCGAGTTCACATTTCAGTATTCATGCACTCTAAATCCAAAACACATGGAGGTATGAACCTTGATTAAAGTATGGCGCATTTTTACTAAATAGTTATTAAGAATGGCCTCCCACATTAAGTCTTGGTTTTGAGTGTGCCAGAAATATCAGGACTGGAAGCAAAGTTTGTTTGTACATGATCCTGAGTTTTGAGGGTTTTTCTCACTGCACATTTCACCAGGGAATACCTATTGAAATTTGCAAAGATAATAATGATGATGGAATTTGGATGTAATAACTCAGTGATAATGTTATTACTCATGCTGAGATGGAAAGCTCACAATGGATCAGTAATGTTGCCCAGGGTAAACCCACGGGTGATATTTCCAGAGAGTGTAAACCCCCATTCCTCATTTAGTCAAGCCCATACTCTGTGTTATGTAAGATATGGTAATTGGTGTATTTGGTTTTATTTAGAGGGGAAAATTAAGCAAAGCAATCATTGTCTGTTTCTACCTATCTACCTTTGATAGTGAATGAGTGGGAGTCAGTAGTCTGTCAAATGAATGTTAGTTACTTCTGCGTGTCTAATTCTGAGGACTGCAATCAACTCACTCTTCCCAATAGAAACGTCTTCTCTGCTGAGAGAGGCAGTAAGTACTGAGAGGTTATCATCGTATTTTGGACCATTTACTCCTACCTTCTAGTCATGAATCTATGTTTTCAGATCTCTCTGTTAGAGGACCACATAAGGCTTTCGTAGCATACCTCCATCATGGACATTTTTTATAGCATATGATCAACATTGGCCATTTGGGTAAACTTGTGCAGGCTGAAGAATGCAGACATTTCTGGGTAACTCCAACTTTTTTGCCCTATTTCGTTTAAGTTTCCACATGTGGTTTATTTTTATACTCTGTGTATTTGAATTTTGCAGTTACTGTATACTGTTGATCCGGCTGTAGCTACATGAGCACTGCCCAAAAAATTTCAAACGTCTTTGTTTCAGTTTCACCCAGTTGTTGTCAAAATGCTGTGTTTTTGTAGAATCGCAGCCACAGTTCTCATCCCGGCTGCAAACTGTTGCCCTCATTATCTAAGAATGCTATCTGGAAATTGTGGGAAATGTGCCTTTTCTTGCAGTATCCCAGAATATGTGCTTTTTTATGGAACCTCTTTTTGCTGTCTATCGGACTCTGCACTGTAACACCGAGTACAACTGTACCATAACATTTGTTTCTACCAATGGGTTTATTTTACTCTCCCATAAGGCCATTGTTTGTTGGCACATACATTGCACCAGTGAAGTGGATGTTAAGTTTTACATGTGGGCTGCAGTGAATATTTACATCAGCTCTTATATGTATAGTTTCAGGAAGAATCATTTTTCTTTGGCTGGGCTGCACTATAAATGCATTGCAGTGATAAATGGCAGGGAAAAGTGTCCTAGCCATGTAGGGAAACCTATTTTGATATATTAGCTAAGTCAACCCTAAAGTGTGCTTTGTAAAGTCACACACATATCAGGGTGCTTAAAATAAAAAAGTATAGCCTCACAGTGCACTATTTCTTACAAAGCTGTTTTCATTGTGTAGGTAAAGCTGCTTTTCCCAGGAACAGGCCTAGCTATGGATAAAATGTTACTTAGTATCTCCACCTGGGTTAATGCTAGAGTATTTTCAAACTAAGTGGCAAATACATTTTAAAAGGTATTTGCCACCTAGTTTAAAAATCTAATTCAATTGTGATTTTCAGTACCTTTATTGGAAAAGCAACTTTAAAAAGTTAAATTTGTGCTGACTGAAGGACAAACAGTTTAGAATTATTTGCCTCATAGATATACTCCTGACTCTCACTGCAGATCTTTGTCAGGTGGTGAAGACCTTATTTTTGGAAGACAATAGGTAGACAAAAGGCAGGGGTGTTGTCAATAAATTGTCATTTAGCAGGGCTGTTTCATCTAGAAGGTAGACAGGAAGAGTTGACAGAACAAAGGGCAGCTTCCACAGTTCTACATTTGGTTAGAGATGCCAAATGGGGTTGGCAGGAAATGCAGGATGTGCTACCATGCTATATTTTACCAAGCCCTCCCATACATTCTGAAATGCAACCTCAACAGGAGGAAAAACTTGTCACAACCGAGGCTCTAACTGGTACCCAAGCAGAAAGGCTCACTCCTCCCTGAAGTATCAGATCATTCATACCTTTTAAAAAAAAAACACAAGAATCAGGACTGCAAGAAATAGAGGCAATATGAATGGCAAGGGAGAAACACTGGAATGTCCTTTTGGAGGAACCCCCTTTCTCTGCCTATATATGCATTGATCAGCTTTGAAATTGGGAAGTTAGCAAGGCGAAAACACACAGTAATGTGCATTCATTAACTGATGCCTAAGGGGAAAAGTTACCAAGTTAAATCTGGAGATTTCATGACGACTCTAGGAGTTGAAGGAGGAAGAGTGAGTGACAACATCACTAGGACAATGATTCCTGCCTATGGAAACTACCTTCAGGAACACTAGAAAACAATAAAGGTGCAAATGGGAGGTGACCTAAGTGCAAAATGGAACAAGGACCAAATAACCCAACAATATGCACAGTAGTCAGGTGAAGACTTATTGTGAATGTAGTCCTTAACCGGAAGAAAACGTAGATGTCATCTTGCTTTGGTTTAACCTTTATTCACTACACAGGGAATCTCCAGCATCTTGGGACAGGTAGAACACCAATACCTGTGGTCATCACCCTCCAACCAACCAACCAAACAGGATTTGTAAAGCACTGCTAATAATCACCCGCTAGGGTATCCAGGAGCTTTGGGCTGCTGCTACAAGTGGTTCAGATGAACAGCCAGTCTTAATCCCATTGAACACCCCAGACACCAAGTTGCTCTATGAGTCCTGACATCCAATGGATCTCCAAGACCCTGTGACCTATTCTTGAGTAAGTCTTGACAGGAGGACACTTCATCTCTAATGGGGTGTGGCTGGGGAAAGGAACAGATCTCCTTCAGGTGCAAGATGTAGGGAGTCATCTTGTTTTAGGTCACATGAGAAGGTTTGGGGTAAACCATGAAAAGAAGTACTGAAAAAGAAGATGGGGATACTGTGATAAAATAGTCAGGATTCAGTGTAAGTAAATCTACAGTAATTAGCTAGTGCACAGGATAAGACTGAAGCAAATGGTGGAGCTACAGAATTCTCCTTCCCACTCTGAAGTTTTGGTGCCAAAATAAATGTCTTTAGCAGAACGTGATAATGACATATCTGAATTTGAGGGGCCTTCACCGGCTTCAGTTTTGGATCTTGCTCTTAAGGAAGTCTTTTAGCTTCAAAAACTAAACTAAGGATCTTATTAAGAGTTTGGCCGATCCGATACTAAGTCAGAAAGTCGCGGATGACCATTCCACCATATTGAATGTGTATTACAGTCCAGGGCTATTGACCCTCTTAGTAAATATGATAAAAACGTGTTTTCCCCAACAAACCTTAGTTGGAGGAGAAACTTGAGATCCCCTGCAACTTATCCCGATAGGAATGTTAACAACATGGTGGGTGCTTGTGTTAGCACGAATACATGTGCTGCCAAGTCGGGAGTTAAGATAATGTTGACCATCAACATGTTTCGCCTCTGTAAAGATGCTGTGGTAGGAGGAAACCTTCAATTTAAGTTTGCATTAATTACAGTTGGGGCGCCAATTAACCTTTCTAAGTTGTACACTTCGACTTCTTTTATAGAGCGGTTACTCAATGCTCCAGCATACACTTGAAATAGATAATGCAGCCCAAAAACCAAATGATGGTAGTTATATTTAAGAGAGCAATGAAAAAACACTACTGCATGCACAGTGCTAGTTTACTGTCAGTCTTGCTGAAGCAGAAAATGTATGCCCATATTTATCAGACATTCACGCAACACCGCAACCCACCTGCTGTGCTGCCCTGCATGAAAGGGAAAGGGCAGGAATGGGGCTGTATTTACAACTATATGCCCCATTTCTGTCCTTTCCTAGCCCTTGCACACCTGTTGCTTGCTCACGCCAATTCAGGCACCCTTGCATCATGTTGCAAGGATTGCATGCAGGCACGATTGTTTTTGTGCAGGAAGTGGCAACTTCCAGCATAAAAACAATCCTTAATGACATTTTTCCCTTTCTATGTGTGCTGCAGAATTAAAGATATTTCTCCTCATTGTGCCTCTTGTGGGGAGGCATACAACACTGATGCATTCCCAGGTCAAACAGTGTTGGTAAATCTGGGAATGAGTCAGAATCCATGGATGGAGCGATTTGCGCTGCCTTGCGTTACTCTAGGTTTATCAAGCAACACAAGGTGACCTTCCCTGGCATAATAAATCTCATTTAGGATTTGCACCCCCTTGAGTAGTGCAAGGGCGCTGCAAAACCTTGATAAATATGGGCCCAAAAGAGGTTATCAGCTATGCAGTAAGTGCATTTTACAGTATAGCCTCTCACTTCAGAACATAGAGAAACTTGCTGTTTTACATGTATGCGCGTCTACTAACACGATTTGCCATTCTTTTGGTAGTCATTTAGAGCTTTTAAAAATCGAGACACACAGTTGTAATATTTTATCAAAGTAGAGCAATTACATATTTTGTAAAATAATTGTATCGGTAAAGTGCTCCGAGCTTCTGCAGTAAATACAAAGAAAGTCAACCCTTCTACACATTGTTACTGGAATCCAATTCTCCTTTAAAGCTATTTATTGCATATTTTTAAACCTCTGAAATGGCAAATTCATTTTAATGAGATAATAGACAAATGCGAGGTGCAGTTTCCTGCTTGGCTGCTCCTCCGTTAAAAGTAAAATAAAACTCCAATGATGGTGTTTTTTTAATAATCTTGTACTACCATAGGTGTGCAAACTTTGCTGATCATTGGCACAAGCACATATAGTGACGCATTTTATTTACTCAGATACAATTTAATTTGAAATAATTGCACATTTTTCTTAGTTGGACTAGTTAACTGCTTTCCCTTTATCTGCATTACTCCTACAACGTCCCATTCAAGGTAGTACGCGCTTAAGTTCAGCCAGGCAGAAAGGAAATTAATCCACTCTGCTGGCATGAGAAACCATGCATCATGGATGGATGCTGGCTTTTCACACTAGCACACATCTTGGTGATAAATGAGTCTTGGCTTGGGGGAAAATTCATTGATGTTAATTCATGCGTGGAAGTATGTGCCGCGCAATGCATCATGTCAGAAGTGAAATGTATCTGTAAAAGGAATTCTAGCTCATATAACAAAAGGCTCTAAATATTGTAACATCTGATATAGTGAGAAACAATAACAGGTAACTCCCTTTATGCAAATTAGATGTGGCTCATGATATTTGCATTCAGAAGTGTTGAATTTTGACAGATACTTTAGATTTTCGTGCCACGTCTACCAATTATACAGCATTTTGTTATGTTCCTTTATTTGCTTCTTTTATTGTGTAGCAATTATTTTATTGGCATAAATTAAGTACCAAAAAAACCAGCAAATACAATGATATGCAAATCCAGCAAAAACCTATTTTGCGATACAAATGCTCGTTGCAATACTTGCATCAATATCAGAAAATACTAAAATATAAAAAAAGAGAGAAAAAAGATGAAGAGGAGTGAGAAGATAAGCTATATATGGAGGAAATAAAAAGAAAAAAGGGATCATGAAGAAAAGAAGGGAAGACGAAACTAAAAGCAGGGAAGAGTGGGCGGAGAGTATTGTAATGCTGAGAAGTGGAGGGGGGAGGTGCATTGATGGTGACGAGGTAGACTCAAGAGTCATCGCGATTTATGTTGGGGGGGCATCCTGCAGAAAGGGAGACCATGTGAGAAGAAAAATATCTGCTTTGTCCATTAAGTTGGAAATTACCTTTTCATAGGATGTGGTCATGTATATTGCTGCAAGCCATTTCTCAAGCGACGGCAGTTGTGGAGAATGCCAATGTCGTAGAATACATATCTTGGCAGCTGCAAGGGCAGTGGCGAGGAAACAACGTTCATGGCAGGTCAGCTCGGAAAGGTCCAATAAGTCATGGAGGAGGAATAGGGGGTCCGAAAGTGGCAAGGGCAAATCCATGGATTCCCAGAGCGTAGACCCCACTGTTGGCCAGAAGGGGTGAATAACAGGACAATCCAGTACTATATGAACTATATCACAGGGCACCTGATCACATCGACAGCAGGCAGAGTGAGGGAGTAACCCTACAACTTGAACCTGTGCCGGGGTCCAGTGCAAGTACTGAAGAATCTTAGACAGACTGAATTTCATATGTGCTTTTCAGACTCCCCATTCTAGGGCTTCCATAAGTTCTGCCCAATCCCCACCATATTGTTGCAGGTGAGCCTGCCATGTCATCTTGACGCTAGCCAATTGCAGCTGGGAGTAGAGGTGGCGAATCAGAAGATTGTAGAACCCAGACATCACACCTTTAAACTGACCCCAAGTGTTAAGGTAAGAGAGCACCGGGGAAAAGGGGAAGGTCGAGGGTTGAGGAGCCAGTTGTCTCAGCAGACAATGACGTAGTTGTGTGTAGCGCCATTCGTCCCATAGCATCTCAAAGGACGTGAGTTTGCCCCCAGAAATCAGGTGCGTGAGAGTCACAATCCTAGCTCTGCCCAGGGGACCCAGTCAAGCATATCCCCCATGCGAATACCAGCATTGTTCCAGAGTGGAGCCTTGTCATGGAGATGTGCCTCAACTGAAAAAAGCTTGTGAGGCCATATCCAGGTGGCGTGCACAGCATTCAGAATAGGGTTAGGAGACCTAGCTGTGGCGGGGCCAAGAAGATAGAGGGCCTGTAGTCCCAACGTGGCCTCCTGGAGTCGGCGTTCGATCGGGTGTTGGAGGAGGTCAGACAGGGGGAGTTAGATGTTATCTGCATATGGATACAATGTAGTGATGCCTATGATCCAGTCCGATTGGTGTAGGGACGCCTCTAAGGGCTCTATCGCAAGAAGAAATATCAGGGGGCGGAGTGGGCAGCACTGACAAGTACCCCTATGGACCGGGAAGGGATCAGAAAGAAAGCCCCAGCAATTGACCTGCGCTGAGGTGGAGTTGTAGAGCCATCTCACTCTGGAGATGAATTAGTCACCAAAGCCAAACATCTGAAGCATGGCAAACAGATAGTCCCATTCGATCCAATCAAAGGCCTCTTGGCATCTAGTGAGAGTGTTAAAGCCTCATCAGGAAGGCCTGCTACTAGCCAGACCACATGAGACAAAGTGCAAAGATGGTTGCGAAATGAGCAGCCTTGGACAAACCCTACTTGCGAATGGTGAATAAGAGAAGAGAGGGCTCTCTTGAGGCAGGCAGCTAAAATACTGACCAGTATCTTGACATCCCCATTAAGCAGGGATATGGGATGATAACTACCACAGAGAAGAGAATCCTTTCCTGGTTTGGAAAGGACCGAAATCAGCGCTCTGTTGGATAGTAAACCCAAGGAGCCCATGCGATCATCCTTAGTGAAGGCATCATGAAGAAGATCCACCACCATGGATTTGGTCCACTTGTAAACTCTGCTGGGACTCCGTCCTCACCCAGGGCTTTGTGATAGGGTAAATCCGAAATGGCCTGCTCAATCTCTTCCTTAGTGATCATTCCCTGAAGCAGCTGCCTGCCTTCCTGTGACAGGTTTGGTTAGCAAATACCATCCACGAAGGTATTCATCTGAGCTGATCCCTGGACATTTAAGGTAGGATGTGAACACATCTGCAATTTTCTGCGGCTTGGTGACCAGAGTCCTGAGTCAGTAATGATAGCAGAAATGGCCATGCCCATCTCCCTTTGCCTGAGCTGTGCCTCCAGTAGCCATCCCCCCTTCTCTCCCTGTTCATAGTGCCGGTATTTCAACCTCTGTAGCGATACTCTGCTATGGAGGTAAACAGAGCATTGAGGTCCATACGTGCCTTCTCAAGGCTGCAGCTGGTAATAGCGTAAGGGATGGACGATGTAAGAGAGAGTGAGGCAGACTATATCCACTTCCAGTGCCCTTTGACACTCCTTCTTTCTTTCTTTATTTATAAAGTTTTATATAGCGCGAACATGACCACCGAGGGTATCAGAGCACTTTACAGATTATGCAGCAAGACGGGTACAGGCAAACAAACAGAATCAACAAAGCGAAAAGTACACAGTCTTAAAATGTCCAACATTCTTGTGAGCCAAACAGCCGGGCCACAAATCAACGGTTATGGCCCCAGAATCAAATGGGGAAGCCAGACTGAGGCAGAAATTTCTTCATCAATAGCCCTTTCACTTTGCTTTTGAAGAGGACAGTGGAAGGGTTCACCCTGACTTCAGGGGTAGGGAGTTCCAGATCCTCGGAGCCATACCTGAGAAGGCTCGATTATAGGTCTTTTTTTTCTTGAATTTTTGTGGCTTGAGTAATAGAGTGCTGGCGCTTCTGGAGGCTCTTGAACCACATGAGAGCTCCAGTTTCTGAGCAAGGTACAGCGGGGTCTTGAAATGGATGGCTTTGTGTGCCATGCATGCAATTTTTAACTGTATCCGAGCTTCATATGGAAGCCAATTCAGGGCCAGCAAGTCCGGAGAGATGTGGTTGTATTTTTTAGTGCCAGTTAAGAGCCTAGCAGCAGAGTTAAGGGCCACCCTAAGAGGAGCTATTTTCGCTCTGGGCAAGCCGCAAAGCATTGCGCTGCCATAGTCCACTTTGCGATCACTAATGCTTGCACTGCCACCTTTAGGTCATGAGCAGGGAGAAAGGGTTTGAGCTTCCTTAGGATGCTGAGTTGGAAGTTCGCTCCTTTGGTGAGGGAACTGATGTGCTTTTGCATGTTCAGACTTTTGTCTAGTATAATACCCAGCGAGGATGCCGAGTCCTCGAGGTGAGGTTTGCAGTTAAGCGCCGTAAGCTGATTCAGCCATTGCTCCATGACCGGAAATTGTTTGTGAGGTGAGATTAGAGCATTTAGTTTCAGGTGGTTACGTGTAAGACAGCTTTGTGTTTCCAGCAGGACTGAGTTGAGGGACTGAATGTCCTCGGGGGAGGCGATCTTCATGTATAGTTGAGTATCGTCCGCATACATGTGACTGTGAATGCTGGATGATTTCAGAATTTCTGTTAGAGGCACCATGAAAAGTTAAAGAGCGTGGGAGATAGTGCTGAACCTTGGGGAACCCCTAGCGTAACCGGTCCAGGGTGGGACAAGGATTGGTTCACCTTGAAGCTTTGGGATCTGTTCAGGAGGAACGAAGAGAACCAGTTAAGTACAGGCCCAGACAGCCCCATCCTGTGTCCTTCCTCAGCCTTCTTCAGCCTATTAGACAGGGCTGCATCCCTAATCATCTGACCTCTGATGGTCGCCTTCCCCGCCACCCATATTGTAATGGCAGAGTTAAGCGAACCACCATTGTTCTCCCAGTAAGTATGCATGTAGGTTTTCAGCTGGTTCTTGTCCACCAAGTGGCTGCAGCAGGAAAAGCTGAGATGCCAGGGCTTACAAATTGGCCGTGACAAGTCCAGATTGGGCTGCAGGCCAACAGGGGATCCCTAATCATCTGACCCCTGATGGTCGCCTTCCACGCCACCCATATTGTAAAGGCAGAGTTAACCGAACCACCATTGTTCTCCCAGTAAGTATGCATGTAGGTTTTCAGCTGGTTATTGTCCACCAGGTGGTTGTAGTGGGAAAAGCTGAGATGCCAGGGCTTACAAATTGGCCGTGACAAGCCCAGATTGGGCAACAGGGGAGTGGTCCGAAAGTGTGCCCTCTAATATTGAAGTCTCACAGAGAACAGAAATCAAGGTATGAGCCATCATGAAAAAAACCTACCAGTGAAACCGTGTAATAAACCTGGGACAAGTATGTGTATTGACGGTCCTTCGGATGCAAGAGACGCCATACATCTCAAAGGCCATGATCAGTCTCAAGATCTCCTAGAAGAGTTCTATCCACATTATCGGATACATCAATTGGACAGGTAAGGTCTAAGACCGCATCGCAGGCCAAGTTCCAATCCCCGCTTATCAGGATGTTGGCAGTGTCTATTTCTGTCAAAGCCCAGGTGAGTTGAAGAAGGAAGGTGCACTTCAGACCTGTGGAACCTACGACTAGTACCTTCCCATTGAATTGTTAGCTTGGCGAACTTATAGCAACCCTCTGGATCAACCCAGGTCTTGAATACTACATGGGATAATATTTTCCGTGTCAAAATACCTATGCCACGTTTCCGGGACACCAATACGTCATCTGCCGGTCACAGAAGACAGCAGCCGTGTATCTCTTTGCCCACCCTATCCCCCGAAGCTTCTCAGCTTCTGCCCCTGTGAGATGTGTCTCCAGAAGGAGAGCTATTTCGGTACGTTTGGAACCTTTATTTGCTTCGATCAAATGATATGCACATTTGCTCAGGCAATTTATAGAAGTGTACACAGGTATTATTGACCATTCAGTATTTTTCCTGAATCTACGAGTGAAGGTCCTGTAGAGGTGCATTACAAAGAAGAGTATTCACCATATGCATGGTACAATTTCCGATGATAAAGGCATCCCCTTGCGCTCATCACGAATGGTTCATCTCTGCATTAACAGTGAATTGTGATTCACTCTCAAGAGAATGGAATGTACACTAGTTTTAAGGTGGTCTTCAGTTTACATTCCTCAAGGTAAAAGGGACTCTGAGAGGAGCACAAGGGCTCAATTCATGAACTTATCAAGGTTCTCAAACAATGCAATTAAGCCCCATATCCGGGCATAGGGAAAAGTGAGCACCCTATGAAATCCAAGTGATGGAGTGGGATTTTCTATATCTCAGTTTTCGAGTCTAATCATTAAATAACTTCTGCCACTGGTTGTCTGGACCTTTTGTTGGTCAACGAAGAGAAATGAGGAACAATGATCTAGTTTACATTTCAGTCAATAAAAAGAGTTAGGGGCTTATTTACAAGCCCCTTGCGCCACTTTTACGTCATTTTTAACATGGGAAAAGTGACGTATGGGTGGCGCAAGGGGCTTGTAAATAAGCCCCTTAGTGTGAGTTAAACGGTTTTATTTTTAAATCTTTTAGTTTTTCATCTATTTATTTATTAATCATTAATCTTTAGATTTCAGCATTAAAAGTTAATATAATCTATCAATCAATATTTGATTATAAAATAGAACAAAATATTTGTTAAAATCACAGTCAGTATAGTAATAATACAACAAGCGTGTTCCATAAAGGAAACTCCCAACTCTAAATAAATCGTATTATGAGATAAAAAGGTGTCAGTTCAG
Source organism: Calotriton arnoldi (assembly GCA_963921515.1). NCBI lineage: Eukaryota > Metazoa > Chordata > Amphibia > Caudata > Salamandridae > Calotriton > Calotriton arnoldi. The sequence continues at coordinate 127,019 of CAWUFW010003915.1, read as the reverse complement.
AAACCAGATGAAGAGTTCTGATGAGAGAGATCAATATGCAAGCATAACACCTTTGCAAATAAAACTGGAAATTATTCCCAGTCATAAATCTTTAAAATTGTCTCTAGCTTCATGAACCCGAAAACAAAATTCCCGCTTCTAGAATCCAATATATCACTTTGCACAGGATTAAGTGACTTCATTGAAGAAAAGATCTTCAAAATCCAGACCAAGATGGGAAGTTTTTACCCACCAGTTGATGCCCCAAATTTTGGTGCCATTACAGGCCCATCAGCCAAGAAAATGCTGGCACGCATTTTACCACCCTCAATAGGGGACCTGAAGAAGCAGTTTGCTTCCTGTAAATCAGGATCTCCTGAAGACCCGCTTCTGTTGCAGGGATTTTGCTCAGGAACAGAAATATGCTATTTATAGAACATCAGTATGTAGGAACTGAGTCACCCTACCACATCAACACCTATGGACCCAAATTCGACTAGCTCAAAGTGCCTCACTTGCCCTCCTAACCTTCCCAGAGAGACAAGGGATTTGGCACACCAGAACACAACACTCTTGGCCCTCTTAGGGCACACTGTAGCAGGTCACGACCTTTTGTTCTCTCACCCGTACTTGTCCACAACAAATCAAAAAGAGACATGAAGGAAGCTTAAATATTTATTGAAATTATTGTGCTCTAATATGTGATAACTATGCCACAACTAGAAAACATATGCAGGTCAGAAATGTCATTAGCATGATTAACGGACCCTATACAATGAAAAGCCCTGTCATATTAGCTGACAGATTTGCCTAAACACACCCCCACTATTGAAGCAAAGTGTTATATTATAGATCTCTGGGAGTAGTGGTGAACCCCATACCTTGGCATAAATAGATGGCTGTTCTACTTCTCAGTTGACGCAGCCCTTTTGTCTCAGGACCTTTGCTTTGCCTGCAAATCTCCACTCTGTGTGTTTTCAAAGCAACACGTCCCTGGTTATATGCAAAACATGTGTGTTCAATGATTAGTATAGGTCTTAATATGAACCTAAAAGTCTTCCACCCACTGTTGCAAACCAATTGCCAATGGTAGAAACTCCATTTCCCAAGCTCCCTAATACACTAGTGGTTTTTAAAGGTTCTAATTCAGGTTTTAAATCAGAAACGTTCTTTGCAAATTCTTCAATGTTTCTACTCTTATCAGGTATATATATTTATATGAGCTGGAACATTGAGCCTTCAGCATATCGAAGACTCTGCCTTTCTCAGCCAACAAGATATCAAAAGCTAATTGATCTTGCAAAACCATTGATATAATATCCACTAATTCTGCGTAAACTGCTAGTAAGGCAGCAAATGTGCAAAGCTTCTTTAATTCTCACTTGCAGTTATTTCATTCAATTTATATACAGAAAGTTTCATGAGACATCCCTTGCCCTACTCCATCTTCTTCTAAATTTGTTATCCCTATGCTTCTACAGCAACCTTGGCCCTAGGGAAATCTTCTTAAATATTGTATTTATTTTGGTTAATTGATCAGTGTCAGTTTCTTTTATTTCAAGCTCTTATTTCATAGGTTTAAGCACAGTTCATCAGGTGCCTTCACAATTGATTAGGTTGTTGTACTCACTAAGTAGTGCTTGTCAAGTTCTTTGATTCTAATGTTTATTTCAGAAATCTTATTCAATCAATCTGTGTCTCAGTGTGGCATATCATGTAGGTTCAAATAACTCTGATCTCAGTTCATAAGATTTTGTCCTGATGCATTTGGCACATTTTCTGCATAGTGGGTCAAAAAGGTGGAAAACATCTTCGACAAGGTGCTCTTGCTCTTTTTTATCTCCTTGGTGTCTGTTGATCTTTTTCTGTTTCGCTTATACCACTAGCCTCTGTTCTTCAACAATGGTTTGTGATATTTGTTCAACAGACACATTTGATCTCAATTGCCTCCTACAAGTCAGCCATTCTGATCTTCCTGGGGCTCTTTCTCTTCTTACACTCATTCCTTCATCTGGATCATTTGATTGCTCTTGTGATGCTTCAGTAAATTCTTTATTCAATTTCAATTTAGTCTTTATTCGATAATTTACAATCATAAAAGACACAATACAAACATAAAAGTGTCATAAAATGTCATATAAACAGTAACACCCTAAGAAATGCATCCTTAGGAAATAAAAATCAGCTATATCGAATTTCCTATCATCATTGACTAAAATAGTAAATATGTTAATACATCCATAAGACCATTTCCTACACAATTTGTCCAAAAGGCTGCCTACTTACCATTAACATAGTCAAGTAGTATGTGCAATTACCAGACCAGCCTCCAAATTTTTCCTTCTCAGAGCCCAGAACCAACTAAGAAATTTCGCCATCGCGATCACAATATCTGGACTTGTGTTCAATACCAAGATACGCAAAGCTGTCATACACGATCTGGTACCTAGATTGGAACACAGTGGCTTAAGCCACCTTCGACGGGGGCCATTATAGGCCGGGCACACAAACAATACATGGGTTATGGACTCAACCTGGGATGGACACGAAGGGCAGTTGGTATCAGGAGCCTTGTTCCATTTTGCAGTGAAAGATCTTAAAGGGAGAGTGCCCACTCTGAATTGGTGATATAGTTTCCTATCACCAGGTTTTGTAATCAGATTCCAGTAGGCTTCTGCTTCCATTGCAGGCTTGTGCTCCGGAAAGATACCTGTGAGCGAGCTACTGCTCACCCCTGACAATGTCTTTTTAGTAATCATAACCCAGTAAAGTTCTTTGTACTCATTTTTTTGGGAAATAAGTTCCCCTATAGGATCTTCCCACAAATGACGAAGCCCCATGTCAGACAAATTACCCTTAATCTTCTGGAGCCATTTAATTTTAGAGGACAGATCGGCATTCCTAATATACATTAGTGCATTGGCGTAAGACGTCAATTCAGGGGTAGTCCAAAGCCTCCTCCAGTAAGCTAGGGGTCTAAATCCAGCAGCCTCATCAAAGGAGTTACATCCCAAGTCAAACATCAGGGGCTTGATGGGGGTTGATTGGGGGAGGGCGGTCAGTGTTCTCAAAAACTTATTTTGAGCAAGAACTAGGGGTGATAAATTTTAAAACCCCCAGAGTTCAGCACCATATATTAAGGAGGCTCTAATCTTCCCATTATAAATCAATAGAGCGGGCCCCACCGGTTTGGTATTTGAGAGTCGATGTTCTTTAAGTAGGACTCCTACTAACTGGGGTGTCCAGTTCATCTTCCTACCCATAGTCACTCCTAGATATGTGAAGGTATCAGTTTGTTCCAAAGGTGCTTTATTCATTTCAACTCTCCCTTTAATGAGTTTGTGTTTATGCAGCACCATGAACTTGGTTTTGTCAACGTTTACTACAAGTTCTTGGTCGTTGCAGAACTCTATAAATCTATCAAGGGCACGTTGCAGACCACATTGGGTTTTAGATAAAATTAAAGTATCGTCTGCAAACATTAAAGCGGAACCCTTGAGCCGGCAAGAGTTGGAGCATCTGTTGGAAAATTGGTATAATACGAGATAACCTTGTTTATAAACTAGGAGAATAGGGTAGGAGCAAGGACACACCCTTGCCGCACTCCCTTGTTAACTGGGAAACGATCTGTTAATTCGCCCTGCTGCCCCAACCTAACCTGAGCATAATTTGCCTCATGCAGTTTGATGATAAAGCTTAGGATTTCTAGGGGCATCCCGGCCTCCTTTAGTGTGTCTCACAGCTTATGGCGGGGGACTGAGTCAAATGCTGATTTTAAGTCAACAAATGCTGCATATAGAGTTCCCCCCGCTAAGATCACTGTGCTCCAATATGTCATCATAAATCTAAAAACTTGGTCGATGGTACTGACATGGGGTTGAAAACCCGCTTGATAGGAAGATAATACATTCTGGTCTAATATCCATTCATTTACTCTACCTAGCACAAGTCTGGCAACTATTTTCTGTAAAGTGTCAATTAGGCTTATCGGCCTGTAGTTGCCAAGTCTGGCACGGTCACCCTTTTTATATATGGGAATGATTTCGGCCCCGCGCCAAGTATCTGGAATCGGCGCGCCTCTAGGAATAGCATTTATGATGATAAAAATATATTCGGTCCAGTTCTTTCTATCTTTTTTTAAATATCGGCCGGGATGCAATCCGGGCCAGGTGCCCTCCCTGCTGGAACCCCGTCCAAGACCCTTTCTATCTCCCCTTTGTCAAATATTAAAACAGCATCAGTATTAGCCACAGGGTAGTCAATAACAATACTCGGCGAGGAAGCGAATTGGGCTTGATAGTATTCCACCCAGAGTTCGGGAGGTACATTGTTCACTGGTGTGGGCCCTATCACACCACTACCCCATTTGACTAATTGCCCAAATTTGGACCAATTCTTCCTATTACTGGCATTAGTTAAGCTCACCCATCTGTCCTCGTCAAAATCCTTCTTCGCCTTTATTTGTACTTTTTATAATTTACCCTTGCTAATTTGACCTCTTGGGAACCCCTTTCTTGATTGCTTTTGAAAGATGCTTAAATGCAACTCCGCAAGCCTCATTATACCAGTTGGCCGATTTTTTTATATAGCGCCTAATTGGTTTCTTATTTTTTGTGAACAGAGTCTTCAGTTTTGCAAATAGATCCTCATGAACCTTCATATAATCTAATGAGGATTTGTCAGGAGAGTCTAATGAGCCAAGCGTTAGTAAGGTTTCTTCCACCGTTGCCTTAATCTGCGACAAGGTACCCTCATCTTCTGAGACTACGGACCATTTCAGCCGTCGGCAATCTTGTGACATAGTTACTTCTCCTATTGCAGTTTTCATGTCAGCCAATGTGGGATCCAACCCCGTCCTAGCTAAGGTTAGTACTAATGGATCGTGGTCACTCTCCGGTCTATGGTGTACCATCATATCCACCAGTCTAGGCCAGAGCTCTAGACTAATAAGAATATAGTCTATTCTGCTTCTTTAGTCCCAGTAGAGAACGTATTAGAACCATCTATATCTGAGGGGGATCTCCCGTTAGCAGCCCTTAGCCCCCTCCCGAGGGATAAGCTTTATAATTGTAACGCCGCCTCTGTCCACTTGATGATCGGTGGCAATGATAAAGACGGGATCCCCCAACTCTGGTCTTCCTCCATACTGAGACTATAGTCATCTATGCCTAGGGGCTCAAATGTACAATTAAAATCACCTGCAATCACCAGGACATTTGAGCCAACTAAGTCATTAATAATTGTATCCAGGAGGGCAATAGTTGGTGACGCTTTCCCACCCGCAATCCCTCTCGCATACACATTAATTAAGATAAAGTCTAACTCACCCTTTACACGAATCTTAATAGCAAGAATGTCTGGGCTATCTACTGGTACTTCCACTATTTGGAACGATGTCTGTTGCTTAACCCATATAATCAATCCCCCACTAGATCTCCCCTTACTATTTGCAACAGCCGCTTTACCAAAAACTAGATATCCTGGGCGGTAGATCATGTCTACTGACCAAGTCTTTTGGAAGGCAATGATATCATACCCCTCAATAGAGCATGACCAATCAGCGGACAGGGTTTTGAGAGTAAACCGGCAATATTCCAAGATAGCAGGGAAATTAGGGAGGGAGTTATATCAGCAGACTTTATCATACATGATACGGACTGCGCACACACCTGTCTCTTATCCTCTACTTTATAAATTCCCTTTATGGGTGTTAGTATGGGGGTAGGAGAGCTATCCACCAGCTCAGCCCGGGTCGGGGTTAGTGGATGTAGTCAGTCACATATGGCTAGATCAGATAATGGCGCAAACCTATTGGTCAGAGGGACCTCTAATGGTCCATGTACTATACCCAGAGGTGCCCAAAATTGCCTATCATTCCCATTGGAATTCAGCGCCCTTGAATAATATGGCCCAGATTTATAAAAAAAACCCTAATGGTAAAATGGTCACTTTATCCATGTAACTTCCTCGTTATATGGACATTGTTAAAATTAACAACAACACAATCACCATTTCCTTCCTTCCTCGAGGGGCCAATCCACGGAGTACGTCTGGCCATAATCATGTGCTTATCAACACTCTCCTCCCAAATCCCAACATCCTTAAGACGATTGTTAAACCAATGCAAAGATTTTAGCAGATTTTTTACAGTTGGTCAGTAGTTTCAGACTGCGCTTCCCGAGTGGTGGAATGTTCATCAGGACGACCACTAGAGGGGCAGCTGCCGGAGGAAGGTGAAGGGCCGGAGGATTAGCATACACAGCATTCTGTCCCAAGCCTCTGGATCCTTGTCGGCGAATATATTTGCCGGCTTGTCCGGCTAAAGGGCAGTTTATACAGTTATTATCCTGCGTTAAGACGTTCACTACTTCCACTTCCACTCTATCAACATCCGGAGGGCTCGGATTTGATTGTGCAAATTCACTAGACATGTTCCCTAAGTCAACTTCATCCTTATGCAAGGGAACTGTTTTATTTTGTATTACTACAGCTACATTCGTGGGTGGCCCAGAGGCAGTTGGCTCAATTGCCTGCATACTTGGAGGCTTACGTTTAGCTAAGTCCTTGTCAGGGACCAAAAGCCCCGTATTACTGTTTATAATCACAGGGGTAGGCTTAGATTGAATAAGTAAGTCCTCAAGCACGGAAAAGCCAGTCTTAGCCTGGGATTCAGAGTTGGTTAATCGGTCCTCTATCCGGCTCAGTCTATATGTGATAGGCGATAGTAAGGTTGATAATACATTTTCCAGCCTTCTCCACATTTCCTCATTGGGATTCTGGCTAGGGCCACCCAAGAATGAAAAGTTGAAGTCCGGAAAGGCCGGGGCTTGATTGCCTGATGTACTGCATTCGGCTACTAAATCACAACCACCGTTGTTGTTAATCCTTGGCACTTTCGCAATTGACGCCCTTTGTGGTCCACCTCCCCTCTTCCTTTTAGCTGCAGGATCTGGAATGGTTTTATTGGTTTTTGCAATGGTTTTTTTTGTAGATCTGGCTGAAGTTCGTAAAGGCATGCTGACAACGGTGTTGATTGCGGCTACTGACGATTGTACAATACTCTCCGAAAGGAAACCTGTTCGGGTGAGCGCAGAGCCGCTAGCTTCATTGCTAGTCATAGACATAGAAGAATTTACTGCCGAATGCACCGGAGAGAGAGCAGAGGCGATTGAACCCAGGGACGACCTTTTGGTTAATTGCGGGTCCAGGGATAATCTTCGCTCAGTAATCGCTATTTCTTTCTCAAGCTCAGAAGCAGCCCTTAAAATAAATTGATCCAACGTCCCCGCTACCCTGCCCCCATTGGGTGCCCCCATCAACTTCCCGTCTCGCTTACTCATTGTAATATTTGGGCCCAGACAGTCAACAGATGTTAATGGGAGCAACTGCTATATTTATCGGGACTGACCTTGTGTTATATACGCTTTTAGAGGGGGGGCCCGGCCCGGCCTCGTCCGGTCTCAGACGGGCCCGCCCTTGGCCCGGGCTTAGCCCGGCGCGCGCCTGCGCGCGTCCCGCGAAGCGGGAGCGGTGAGGTGCTGATGTAGGCTGCAGCAAGGAGGCACAGGTGCGGGGCAAAACCTCCGGGCTTCCTGGGACTTGCAGTCCCTTCTCCAACAAGTACAGCGTCCTCCTCACAAGGCGAGGTGCTGATGTAGGCTGCGGCAAGGAGGCACAGGTGCGGGGCAAAACCTCTGGGCTTCCTGGGACTTGCAGTCCCTTCTCCAACAAGTACAGCGTCCTCCTCACAAGGCGAAGCGGCTCTTTATTTTCAGTAAGTGTTTCTTCTTCTTCAGTGTGTGTTACCACACCACTTTGCAAGATTTCAGGAACTTGCACCGGTGAAAGGTTTTTCTGTACTTCACCCCTGTTGGACTTGGCCATTTTTGCAGGGTCATCCCTGAACTTTTTGCCTTCCTCCTGTATTTTTTCTGACCTGTTGTTGGTGGTTTTATGACTCTGGTCACTTTACCACTGCTGATCAGTGCTAAAGTGCATATGCTCTCTGTGTAAATTGTTGTAATGGATTAGTGACTCCATGATTGGCTTATTTGATTTACTTGTCAGACCCTAGTACAGTGCACCATGTGTGCCCAGGGCCTGTAAATCAAATGCTGCTGGTGGGCTTGCAGCACTGGTTGTGCCACCCACAGAAGCAGCTCATAAACTATGGCTCAGGCCTGCCATTGCAGAGCCTGTGTGCAGTCTGGGACTGCCATGTCGACTTGGCAAGTGCACCCACTTGCCAGTCCCCAAACTTTCCCTTTTCTACATGTTAGTCACCCCTAAGGTAGGCCCTAGGGCAGGGTGCATTGTATGTGAAAGGTAGGACATGCCCTGATGTGTGTGGCATGTCCTGATAGTGAATTACAGCCAATTTCGTTTTCACTATTGCAAGGCTACCTGCTCCCATAGGCCAGAATGGGCAGTTTGATTATAACACCTTATAATCCTAACTGACCCAGGGAACAAGGTAGACATTCGAGTTTGGTATTCCTGAACTCAGAATGTTAAAATACATCTTTTAGTGTGGGTGATTTTTACATTCTGTGTTTGAAAATACTACTTTTAGAAAGTAGGTATTTTCTTGCCTAACCTTCCAGTGTGCCTCTGCTAAGGTTGTGTATTCACTGTCTGGTTTGTGAGTGACAGGGAACTGGAGAGGGTCTTGGCTCCGCAGTCTGATGGGTCAGGGCTGGGCTGAATAGGACCCACATAGAATTGAGAGTAGGGGGGAGGAGACTTCCTTTCACTGACCTGAGCCCTCATAGAATAGAGAGTAGGGGGCGGGGATTTCCTTTCACTCCCCTGAGACCTCATAGAATAGAGAGTAGGGGGAGGAGATTTCCTTTCAGCTACCTGGGCCAGGTCTGCTCTCAAACAATGCTGTCTCCACCTCCTGCCAGGAAGCTGCACAGAACTGGTTTTGGTCAGGCACAGACACTCTCTGCCTCCAGAGAACAAATACTTTTTGAGTATAAATATTGGGGCCCAGACCCCAAGAATTTAGATCACTTCTGGGAATCAAGACGAACCTTTGCTGAGGAGAAGAACCAGGAAACTGAAGGAGGAGACTGCCCCTGTGCTGTGTGCTGTTGGGGTTGGCCTGCAGTGGCTACTTTATTGCCAAAGAAAGGAGAAAGGAACTTTGTGTGTACTTTCATCATCTTGAAGAAGATCTCAAAGGGCTTGAAGATTGAGCTTGCCTCCTGCCTGAAGTCTCAGGGATACAAGACTTCACCCACCAGCTCCCCTGAATTCCCTTGCTGGGATTTCTGCCTGCAAAGAGGTGCCTGCTGTTGTGTTGGGCCCTCTGAGAAGACTGCATATCGCTGGGAGCGCAACGCAACAAGGAGAAGCGTGTCGCCGCCGCAGCAGTTCGTCGCATTGCCGAAGAAGTGTGCCGCCGCCGCAGAGGTCGCCGTCGCATCACCGGAGAAGCGTGTCGCAGGGCCTGTCGCGGCTCAGAAGTTCACCGAGTCGCCGCACGGCTGTCGGGCGTGCACGCATCGCATCTACATTGTTGCACCGTAACCAAGACGCCATTTTGTCGCATCGCACCAGATCGTCATCGCATCGAGGCGCCATCTTGTCGCATCGCACCGGATCACAGTAAGAAACCGACGCATCAACTTCCTACACAGTTAGTAAGCGATCCTCAACTCCCCTGCCCAGCAGTAAGGAACTGACGCAACCACTGCCCTGAGTGTAAGGAACGGCGCATCAACTTCCCTGCGACCCTTTTGTTTGTATTGCATGACGCATCCAAGGTACTTTGAGAGTAAAGTGTTGCATTTATCATCTACATTGAACTAAGCTATTTCTACCATTTTAAAGACTCATTTTTGATTACAGTATTGTGGATTTTTGTCGTTTGACGTTGTCTTAAGTCCAGTAAAGATTACTTATTTTCCTAAACTGGTGTAGTGTCCATGTATAGTGTTTTCACGGTATTACTGTATGTGTTCACAAATGCTTTACACACTGCCTCTGAGATAAGCCGGCCTGCTCGAGCCAAGCTACCAAGGGGGTGAGCAGGGGTTATTTTAGGAGTGTAGCCCCTTACCCTGACTAAACGCAAGGGTCCCTATTTGGACAAAGGTGCAAACCAAAGCCAACTAGAGACCCCTAAATCTAACAACCCCCCTCTGTACTTGCTGAACATACAGGTACAGGAGATCTCGGATTTGCCTCAAAGAACACTACTTCTTTGTACGAGGCATGCACCCAATTAGGTATCCCAGCACATGTGAAAGCAGTGTTTGTAATTAGGGTGACCTGGTAGGGGCCTTTCTACCTTTGCTCCAGGCAGGATTTTTAAACATGCTTCTTCACCAAAACGAAGTCACCTGGATAAAGGTCATAGCACTGCGTCTGATGTGAACTGGCTGTGACAGCTCCAACCTGGTGAGAAACATAATGCACCACATCAGCTAATCCTTTGCAGTAATCGAGTACCATGTCATCTGTGATGTGTTCAAGTGCTTTGCAGGCAATCTCATAGCACAACCCATGAAAATGTCATGAGGTGATAATCCTGTTCTCTTGTCAAGGTAGCTGCGAAGACTCATCAAAACCAGTGGTAAAGCATTTGGCCATTTCAATGAAGTTGATGCACAAACCTTGGCTAAAAGAGGCTTCAGGTTTCCCTTCACTTGCTCCACTACCCCCAAAGCCTCAGGACATCAGCTACAGTGCAATCTCGCTTGAACCTGAAGAGCCACACACAGCATTCTAAGGACCTTATTATTGACATGGGTCCTTCCAGGGAAACCGGAAATCCAAACCTCAGTTTGAGTTCTCTCAATAGAAGCTTAGCTACAGTGAGGCTGTCTTTCCTCTATATTGAGTAGGCTTCCACTGAATAAGATAAAATTCACACAATAACCAGGATACATCTCAACCCGTTGCAAACAGTATCTCTATCAAATTTAACTGCATCCTGTTAAAGGGCTCTCCTGTTCTTCCAATATGACTGTATGAGTGTTACAGGGGATCTCCTTCCTACATGCATCTGCTGACATGTAACAAATCTATTGCTTAGCTCTTCAGCAAAAACTCTGAATCTGGGTTTAAACCAATCCTGCTTAAACAACCTAACCACTGAATCCATTTCAATATGTGCAGGATCATGGAAATGTTGTGTCATGGCAAACAGTAAACTGTCTGGCAACACCGGTCTTCCAACTGTTGAAACTAAAATGAATTTTGCATTTTTAATGCTTCCTGCTCTGATCCATACTTGCTGTTCTGCCTCTGAAACTTATTTCTGTAATCTTTTGATTTCTTCCAAAGTGTCAGCTACTGAAATCAACATCGAAAAAGTAGTGTCTTCTTCAGATTCATTTGCATATTCTCTGTTAAATGTGCATGCTACAAGTGCACAATAGCGTGCAACTTCATCAGTGTACCGATTTGCAACAGTGACATAATCATTGCCACTTCTGTGAGCTGCACATTTAACTACTGCAATCTCTTGGTGTAACTGCAAAGCTTCTAGCAATCTCGTTACATATTCCCCATTTCTTATCGGGTAACCTGATGATGTCATAAATTCCCTTTGTGACCATAACCGTCCAAAGTCATGGACCACACCAAAGCCATATTGACCATCTGTAAATATAGTCACTCTCAATTGATCTGAAAGACAACAAGCTCTTGCAAGGGCAACAAATTCCACTACTTGTCTAGAGGTAACACCTCGAAGCCAGGAAGCTTCTACCACGTCTTGAATTGTGCAAACTGTATAAGCTGCTCTCAAAGTGCCTTCATTGTCTCTTAAACATGAGCCGTCCACAAAGATCACATAGTTGGGCTCAGTGAAAGGTTTATCTTTAATATCTGGCCTTGACTTGGTGCATAAATCTATAACATCTAGACAGTCATTTTCAATTTCATCCCCATCAATTTCATCCTCTGGCAATGTTAATAATGTGGCTGGATTTAATGTCTGGAATCCTTTTAATATGACATTTTCAGCAGAATGTATTTGTTGTTCAGATTTTGTAAGTCTGCTGTTTGTTAAATACTGTTTGTTAAAGATTACTTATTTTCCTAAACTGGTGTAGTGTCCATTTATAGTGTTTTCACGGTATTACTGTATGTGTTCACAAATGCTTTACACACTGCCTCTGAGATAAGCCGGCCTGCTCGTGCCAAGCTACCAAGGGGGTGAGCAGGGGTTATTTTAGGAGTGTAGCCCCTTACCCTGACTAGACGCAAGGGTCCCTATTTGGACAAAGGTGCAAACCAAAGCCAACTAGAGACCCCTAAATCTAACAACCCCCCTCTGTACTTGCTGAACATACAGGTACAGGAGATCTCGGATTTGCCTCAAAGAACACTACTTCTTTGTACTGGCACTTTACTCTCTGATTGTGCGAGGCATGCACCCAATTAGGTATCCCAGCACATGTGAAAGCAGTGTTTGTAATTAGGGTGACCTGGTAGGGGCCTTTCTACCTTTGCTCCAGGCAGGATTTTTAAACATGCTTCTTCAACAAAACCAAGTCACCTGGGTAAAGGTCATAGCACTGCGTCTGATGTGAACTGGCTGTGACAGCTCCAACCTGGTGAGAAACATAATGCACCACATCAGCTAATCCATTGCAGTAATCGAGTACCATGTCATCTATGATATTTTCAAGTGCTTTGCAGGCAATCTCATAGCACAACCCATGAAAATGTCTAGAGGTGATAATCCTGTTCTCTTGTCAAGGTAGCTGCGAAGACTCATCAAAACCAGTGGTAAAGCATTTGGCCATTTCAATGAAGTTGATGCACAAACCTTGGCTAAAAGAGGCTTCAGGTTTCCCTTCACTTGCTCCACTACCCCCGAAGCCTCAGGACATCAGCTACAGTGCAATCTCGCTTGAACCTGAAGAGCCACACACAGCATTCTAAGGACCTTATTATTGACATGGGTCCTTCCAGGGAAACCTGAAATCCAAACCTCAGTTTGAGTCTCTCAATAGAAGCTTAGCTACAGTGAGGCTGTCTTTCCTCTATATTGAGTAGGCTTCCACTGAATAAGATAAAATTCACACAATAACCAGGATACATCTCAACCCGTTGCAAACAGTATCTCTATCAAATTTAACTGCATCCTGTTAAAGGGCTCTCCTGTTCTTCCAATATGACTGTATGAGTGTTACAGGGGATCTCCTTCCTACATGCATCTGCTGACATGTAACAAATCTATTGCTTAGCTCTTCAGCAAAAACTCTGAATCTGGGTTTAAACCAATCCTGCTTAAACAACCTAACCACTGAATCCATTTCAATATGTGCAGGATCATGGAAATGTTGTGTCATGGCAAACAGTAAACTGTCTGGCAACACCGGTCTTCCAACTGTTGAAACTAAAATGAATTTTGCATTTTTAATGCTTCCTGCTCTGATCCATACTTGCTGTTCTGCCTCTGAAACTTATTTCTGTAATCTTTTGATTTCTTCCAAAGTGTCAGCTACTGAAATCAACATCGAAAAAGTAGTGTCTTCTTCAGATTCATTTGCATATTCTCTGTTAAATGTGCATGCTACAAGTGCACAATAGCGTGCAACTTCATCAGTGTACCGATTTGCAACAGTGACATAATCATTGCCACTTCTGTGAGCTGCACATTTAACTACTGCAATCTCTTGGTGTAACTGCAAAGCTTCTAGCAATCTCGTTACATATTCCCCATTTCTTATCGGGTAACCTGATGATGTCATAAATTCCCTTTGTGACCATAACCGTCCAAAGTCATGGACCACACCAAAGCCATATTGACCATCTGTAAATATAGTCACTCTCAATTGATCTGAAAGACAACAAGCTCTTGCAAGGGCAACAAATTCCACTACTTGTCTAGAGGTAACACCTCGAAGCCAGGAAGCTTCTACCACGTCTTGAATTGTGCAAACTGTATAAGCTGCTCTCAAAGTGCCTTCATTGTCTCTTAAACATGAGCCGTCCACAAAGATCACATAGTTGGGCTCAGTGAAAGGTTTATCTTTAATATCTGGCCTTGACTTGGTGCATAAATCTATAACATCTAGACAGTCATTTTCAATTTCATCCCCATCAATTTCATCCTCTGGCAATGTTAATAATGTGGCTGGATTTGGGGGCGTGGCCTGCAGCCGAGGAAAATGGCCGCATACTAAGTGAGCTGCGACAGCAGATAGGGTAAAACCACCCCAAAATCCGTCACAATCCGGCCATAGGGTAACGAGGACAGCGGAGCTGACCGGCGGCGAGCCGCTCGCAGGTGCAATCACGGCGGCAGCAGGGACGAGGGAGGCTTCCAGCCCGGTGGGGCGAAACTCGGAACTCAGCGCCCGTGCGGGCGAAAATGGCGCCGATGGAATGCGAGCGCTCGGCCTAAAGCGGAAGGTCCCGAGACGCGTGCAGGAGCCGGACTTGGGGGCGAGAGGTGCTCGGACTGCAGCGGAGCCCGGGAGTGGTGCGCACACAGCGGCTGAGAGGCGGCCGGAGGAGACCGACGGCCGACACAGAGGTGGGTGCGGAGGTGCCCTGAGAGCGTCGCTCGGCCAGCCTGGGGCCCGGAGGTGAGCTTGCAGCGCAGGCACACAGAAGCCACGAGCGGAACCGCTGTCGCGGCGGAGAGCCGCGTTGGGCGTGCGCTACTGACAGTGCGGAGGCCGGGGAGGCGGCGCAGTGAGCCCGAGATTTGGAGACTTGGCCGCACTGGTGGGGCCCGCGGAAGCGAGCTGGGCCTGCTGAGCGTTGCTGCCTCCCACCGGAGCACCGCGACTGGATAACTCCGGGGTCTGGGGCCCGCGCGCTCTGAGGCTAATCCATTGTAGTGGGAGGCCTGGACCAGTACTGAGTGGCCTGAGAGGCGCTGGGGGTGAAAACTCGTCTGCCTGCCCCTGGAAGCCTGCTGCGTGGCCGTTGGCGGAACGGCCTGCTGAGCCGGTCGGCGTGCGACCTGAGCAAGAGTGTGCGGTGGTGTCCCTCACGGCTGAAGTGGCGGAGGACCGGGGGTGGACTGGACGGTTCCTCCAGCCCGCGGTTGGACGATTGCGACAGGGACAAGGGGCCAGACGTGTGAGCCCTCCCGCCACGGCCTCATCTACGGCAATGGGTCGGCATAAGCCGCCCCTTCCGAACCAAGCCAACCAGATCGACAAATACACAGTGGCTATGGGGAAGGGAGAGGGCCTCCGTGATGGGGGACAACAGGGTGACGACGCGGACGGAGGATCGGACCCGTCACTCAGAGACATAATGCAGGCCATCAGAGACATGCGTGGCACAATGGAGCCCAAACTGGACTCGGTCACAGAAGAGGTTAACCTCCTCCGGGCTGACTTTCGGGCTATGTCGGGCAGGGTGGCCGAGACGGAGAGTGGCATTGGGAATTTACAGGCCAGAACGAAGAAGCTTGAGGAGCAGGTCGCCACGCTGGTGAAGGCCCAGGGTGACGTCGTAGCCCGCCTGGAGGATCAGGAAAGCCGGGCGCGACGCAACAACGTCTGCATCGTAGGGGTGCCGGAGGGACTGGAAGGGCCGTCCATGGATTGTTTTGTTGAGGAACTGATACTGCAACACCTTAAGCCCAAGCGTCTCTCAAAATTTTTCTCTGTCGAAAGGGCCCATCGTGCAATGGGGGGGAGGCCCAAGCCTGGGGCCCCTCCGCGCACCATCATTGCCCGGTTCCTGAACTACCGGGACCGGGATGCCATCCTGCAGGCCTCACATACCACCGGTGACCTAAGACTGGAGAACGCAACGATCCGTTTTTTCCCGGATTTCACTCTGCAGGTCCAGCGCCAGCGCAGGTCCTTTGAAGGCGTCAAGCGAGCCCTTAGGGACCAGGGTGTGCGGTACATGATGCTCTTTCCAGCACGGCTCAAGATCCTGGATGGGGAGAAGGTGTACTTTTTCGATTCTCCGGCGGAGGCGAGCGACTGGATGGAGGGATGGCGGACCGTGGGCCTCCAGGGTGCAGCGCGGCGCCAGACCTCCAACGACACCTCTCGTGAGGCCGAGAGGGCTACAGCACCAGCCCGAGGGAGTCAGGAGCGTGAACGTCCGCCACCGGAGGACTGATGGGGACACATGCCGCATTGAGGGCTACACATGGAGGAGGCGGGAAATGGCGCACGTCTCTTGGGCCCTGATGGGCTGGGGGCCACCAGTCAGGCTGCACAAAGATTTTGAACATCTCCGTGACTGTGAGTGACCGCGCTGGCTGACGTGGATTGCTCGTCCATAGGGCTCTAGGCGTTGGCCCGCTGGGGCTTGGGAGAGGGGGGGAGGGTGAGTGCTAATTTCTTGTTTAAAGGGGTGGAAATCCGACAGTCATTTGTGCCAGTTTCTGCGAGTTGTGGGCTTACGTTCCCTCAGTTAGTTGAAATGGGACTATTTGGGCGACAGGCACTCTGCAAGTTTTTAAGGTGGGGGTTGGGGGCCCACTTAGCAGGGAGGCAGGGAGGGGGGACAGACTGGGGGGGTGGGATGGGGTTGATGGGAAGTTTAAGTTTAGCTCATGTCAATATATCTATGTTAATGCTGTTGTATTGTGGGGGCACTGCACAGTGGCAGGGTGGAAATCCGTTGAGGATGTGGATTCACAGTGGGGATGGGGGATCAGGCTAAGATTAAAATATGGACATGGAATGTCAATGGGATGGGCAACAAGATCAAGAGAACTCTAGTACTGCAGCACCTGAAACGCCATTCTCCAGATGTGGTGCTCCTGCAGGAAACCCACCTCCGGGGTAATAATTGCAGGGCCTTAGATAGGTTCGGGTACAAGATGGTAGCCCACTCCGGATTCACGTCCGGCTCGAGGGGGGTGGGGATATTGGTCCGTAGGAGTTTGCCAATAACTGTCTTAAATTCCTGGACGGAGGACGCTGGGTGCTTCGTGGCGGTGGCGGTGAGATGGGAAGGGCGTACGGTGCTCCTGTGCTCCTGTTACATCCCGCCCGGCCTGCATGCTACACTTTACAAGAAACTGGGGACACATTTGGCGAACCTCCCCAACGGCACTCTGATCCTAGGGGGCGACACCAACGCGGTAATGGACGTCGAACTAGACCGGTCAGGCGACAGACGAGCCAGCGGAGGGGAGGCGGGCCTGCGGGGCTTCACGGCTGCAATGGGCCTATGCGACATATGGCGAATTCGGTTCCCAGCCCGCAGACTCTACACCTTTTATTCGGCCAGACATGGCTCCTTTTCGAGGTTGGACTATATTTTCACGCAGGGGGATCAGTTGGGAGATTTTGTAGACCCGAGTATTATGGCGCGAGGCATAACGGACCACTCTCCGGTGGGTGTTACCCTTCGGGGGACGGTGGTGGACAGGGCCGCATTCCCGCGAATAGATCCGTGGCGGTTAACTGACACTTCGATTACCGATAAGCTTCGGGAGGGCTCCGAGAATTATTTCTCCGACAATCAGGGGTCGGTTACCTCCCAGCTAACGTTGTGGGAGGCATACAAGGCGGTCCTGAGGGGACAGGCCCAGGCTTTGATCGGTGCCCAGAAGAAAGAGGAATCGCTGCAGATTCAACAGCTGGAGCGCGAAATCGAGTCTCTGGAGCGAGAGGCAAGTGCGTCGCCCTCGCCGGAGCGCAATCATGCTTTGGCCCTGAAGCACAGGGAACTTCGCTCGCTAGCGGAGGGTGAGGCACGTGCCTACTCCCTTGCCACGCAGCATCGGATATATGATGCAGGTGACAAGAGTATGAAGCTTCTTGCGTGGCTGGAGCGTCGGGACAGGGAGCGTTCCTGGGTTACGGAGGTGCGGGATGGTTCGGGGCCCTGGCTTCCACGAGTGCGGCCATTGCGGAGGCTTTTGCGTCCTACTATGAAGGAGTGTATACCCCAGTGTGTACCAGAACCGAGAGAGACTGTGAGGAATTCCTGCGAGACTTTG
Organism: Calotriton arnoldi; assembly: GCA_963921515.1. Lineage (NCBI taxonomy): Eukaryota > Metazoa > Chordata > Amphibia > Caudata > Salamandridae > Calotriton > Calotriton arnoldi. Next base: position 109,141 of record CAWUFW010003915.1, on the reverse strand, counting down.
CGTTGCCCATGCTATCCCAGGAACAAACTGAGTGTCTGGATGCAGACCTCACAAGAGCAGAGCTGGGAGAAGCCCTTAACGCCCTCCAGGCCGGCAAGGCGCAGGGACCCAACGGACTCCCGGTCGAAATCTATAAGAAACAGGCGAATGTGGTACTGGAGCCCATGCGACGTATGTTCCTTGAGGCACGGGAGGTAGGCGTGCTTCCGCCCGACCAGAGAGAGGCCACAATTGTGGTTATTCATAAAGCCGGGAAACCGGCGGACTGTTGCTCATCCTATCGGCCTATCTCCCTCCTGAACGTGGAGGCGAAGGTGTTGGCCAAGGTCTTAGCGACAAGACTGCTTTCTGTACTGCCCGACCTCGTGCATGTAGACCAGTCGGGTTTTATGCCCCACAGGAGCACTCGGCACAACCTGCGGAGGCTCTATGGTATTCTGCACATGACTAAAGACGTGGGACATACGCAGACGGCATTGATGGCGCTGGACGCCTCAATGGCCTTCGATAGCATCGAATGGCCATACCTATTTATGGTACTGAATAGACTGGGATTGGGCCCCGTGTTCGGTAGCTGGGTGAGACTCCTGTACACGCAGCCGATGGCAAGGGTGAGGGTCAATGGGGTGACGTCCCGAGCTTTTGCCCTGTATAGGGGCACTAGGCAGGGCTGCCCCCTGTCACCGCTCCTGTTTGCCCTCGCCCTGGAGCCGCTCGCTCATTGGATCAGAAGAGATAGGGCCTTTTGGGGCCTGGCACTCACGGATGAATGGGAGGAGCGTATCTCTCTATACGCTGACGATATTGTCCTGTACATGGCCAGACCCTACCAGTCCATGGCGCGGGCTCTCCACCTTTTCGCCCTTTTCGGTAGTTACTCTGGCTACTCGATTAATTGGACCAAATCGGTGGTTTATCCTCTGTCGGGTCCACCTCCTCGCATTCCGCGGGATTGCCCGGCATCGCTGGAGACTGCTGGATTCAGGTACTTGGGAGTGTACGTCACCAGAGACACGGGGGAGTTCTTCGCCCGAAATTTGGAGCCTCAACTGATGAGGCTGGGGGTGGACATTGGACATTGGAGGTCCTTGCCCTTGTCCTTGATGGGGCGCGTGGCACTCTTTAAAATGCTGGCGCTGCCAAGACTTCTATATATCCTCCAAAACACACCGTACCTGGTCCCGACGGCGACATTTAAGCGGATCTCCCGGGAGTTGCGGACGTTACTTTGGGACGGCGGCAACCTGAGAATTGCGTTGCAGAAGCTTACGCGGGGGGTGTACGATGGGGGGCTGGCCCTCCCGGACGTGCAACTCTATTACTGGGCAGCTCAGTTGCAGGTGGTCAATGACTGGGTCTACGCGCCGACCTCGGAACCAGCTTACAGAATGGATAGGCACGCGATGGTTGGAGGAACCTGTGAGCCATATCTCTACTCCCGCGGGCGGGGTCGTGATCTGCCCGCGCACACTGGAGTGGTACTCCACTGTTGGAGGGAGGCCAACAAATTTTTGGGCTGGACGAGCACCCTAACGGTACAGACCCCGCTTTGGACGGGCGATCGGCTAAAGGAGGTGACGGGACTATCCGGCTATAGGGGGTGGAAACTGATCGACATTGAGTATCTCGGTGATGTGTGGAAGGGGGGGGCCCCGGTTCCCTTTGCGGCTCTGAAAAAAGAGTATCAACTTCATGATTCCCAACACTACCATTACCTGCGCCTCATACATGCATTGCGGGCCCACATCCGTGCTGGCACTTCCATCCCGGAGTACTCCCCTATGGAGGACAGGCTCCTTCTCGACCCCATTCTAACGAAGCCCACGTCAACGATTTACCAAAAACTTATTAATAACATGCCGGACCCCTTGGGTCCCCTGCGGGCGAGATGGGAGGGGGACGTTGGAACACTAGATGATGACGACTGGCAAGACGCCCTGCAGAGCCCCCGCGAGGTAGCGATCCGGCCGCGATTCCGCCTTGTGCAGTTAAAAATACTCCACAGGGTCTACTATCCCCGCACCCACCTGTTCTCCTGCGGTAGGACTCTATCACCCTTGTGTGTGAGGGGCTGTCAAGGGGAGGGCTCCTTTTACCACATTCTATGGGATTGCCCACTCATAATTCCGTTTTGGACCAGGGTGACGCAAACGATGGAGGGGGTAGTGCGGTCCCCGGTCCCATTGGAGCCCAAGTGGCTCTTGCTCATGATCAAAGGAGCCACGGACTGGACACGTCATAATGAGATTTGGTTGGGGCTGGCAGCAGGGGTGGCTAAACGCAATATTGCCAGGTGCTGGGGTGCGCAGGCGCCCCCTCGTGGGATCAGTGGCTCTGTGACCTGGATTGGTGTCAGAGGGCGGAGGAAACGGTCTATAGGTCCCGGGGATCTGTGAATAAATGGCGGAAGGTGTGGGGTCCCTGGCAAAGGTTTCGAGCTGTACAAGATGGGTTGGGATAGAGGACTGTTGCAATCACTTCTCAGCACTTCCATGCATGCAAAAATGTGACGAACTGTGATCCCTGCGAACATATTATGAACTGCCGCTGTGTAATGCACTTGAACATGAGCAATGTTAATAAAAAGAATTTAAAAAAAAAAAATAATGTGGCTGGATTTAATGTCTGGCATCCTTTTAATATGAAATTTTCAGCAGAATGTATTTGTTGTTCAGATTTTGTAAGTCTGCTGTTTGTTAAATTCTGTGTTTTGGTGTGCGTGAGTAAGATTTCGACGGAATGAGCGACCACGACTGTAGGAGTATGTCCCATCACTATACTCCCACACCTATCAATACTGACACCAACTGCCTGAACCGCTTTAAGGCAGCCAGGCATTCCTGCTGCACCAGGGTCAAGTGTTGTTGAAAAATGTACAACATGTCTTCAAGAGTCTCCATGCATCTGAGTAAGCATTGAGAGAGCACAGCCTCCCTCTCAATCCAAAACAATGTGAACATCTTACTGTAGTCAGGCACGGCAGATCCTTTCTCTCAGCTCTAGGAGAGCTTTCAAGCAATCATTGTCACATGGAAGTGGATCAGGCACATTTTTGTGCGTCAGCCTCAGTAAAGGCTTGGCAACTAGGGAAAAGTTGGGTATCCACTGTCTACAGTAGCCAACCATTCCCAGGAACATTCTGACCTCTCTCTGAGTTCCGGGTTGATTCATATTTATCTCTATTCTTTACTTTTCACTTTTCTCATTACTTCCTCAATCATATGTCCCAAAGAAAGGACTTCTTTTTGAGAGTATTGCACTTTTCTCGGGGGCACCTTGTGCTCTTTCACAGCTGGATGGTTTAAAAGAGAAATTGTATCCTGTTTACAGGCTTCTTGTGTATTTGATGCCACAAGTGAATCATCAATGTATTGGACAAGAACTGAATTGCTAGGCATTTGCAGGGTCTCAAGATTTTTTTTCAAGATCTGATTAAAGATCAACAGATTTTCTGTATACCCTTGTTGAAAATTGCACCTTGCCAAAATTCTATTTCTAAACACAAATGAGAACAGAAATTGACTGTCTTCGTGCATCGGAATAGAGAAGAAGGCCTGACAAAAATCTACAATGGTAAACCACTAGAAAGAGCAAGGAATCTGAAATAATATTGTTGCTGGATTCGGAACCCCTGACAACATGGAACAACTATGGGGTCGATTCCGATTCGGGCCGGAAAAAGCACCGACCGACTCGGATCCGGAAAAAATACCGACCGACACGTACCCGTGGCGCACGACACGCCAAGTACGATGCAAGGCGCGAAAAATCCGACCGACACGTACCGAAACAAAGTCGACCGACCGAGCCGCACGGAAAACAGCAATCCGGCCGGAAAAACACGCGAATCCAACCGACCGACACGCACCCGGAACAGATCCGACCGAAACGTACACGCGAACTCCAAACCGCAAAGTACGATGCAAGGCGCGAAAACCACGACCGAGTCGGACGGAGGACAAGCCGTACGACCGACACGCATACAAAACCGAGCCGAAGCAACACAATACACCGCGACCGACGCGTACGCAGCATAGAAAACTGCACAAACACAGCGTGAACGAAACGGAGAACACCGTACGAGACCAATGCAGGGTCCGACTCGGTCACAAGAACGTTTCCAACATACACAAACAGCACAAAGGAATAATCACCCAAAAAAGGCCAAACAAGCAATTACCAAGCCAATAAATACTGGGGGGTGGGGACAGAGAACAAAGACACACCCACAACTCCACCTATATAAAGGACACAAATCACTACCATGAGCCTTTGCAAATGCCATTCCACTGCCAGCACCCAAGAGAAAGCAACCACACACCCACAGCTCATCCCTCACACAAGCCACACACCATCAGCACACCAACAAATACCTACCTCACATGCACCCAGCAAAACACACACTCACACACCCTCACCTGCACACCAACACACACATCACCCACCATCACCACCCATCACCATGCCCCCCAAGAAGAATCCCAAGTTCCTAGATAGTGAATTGGAAGTCATGGTAGACGAGATCCTCAGGGTGGAGCCACAGCTGTTTGGCACACTGGTCCAACAGACCCCCATGTCGCAGAAAACCAAGATGTGGGAGAGGCTCATCAACAGGGTGAACGCCCAATCACCATGTCGGCGCACAAAGACGGACATCCAGAACAGGTGGTATGACGTGCGCAGGAGGGTACGGGACATGCTGAAGAAAGACTACATCAACAGCCAACACACCGGCAGTGGCCCTCCTGCCAAGCCAATATACCTCAGGCCCTGGGAGGAGAAGGTGCGGGCCATCCTTCCGCCAGTGAGCGTATATGGACTAGAGGACATCCCAGAGCCTGGTGAGTACACAACAAATGTACACAATATACTGCCACAAAACACACACATCACTGTCAAGGGAGAGTCAAACCATGCACTCATAGCAATTACACAGCAACCAGAACAGAATCATCCCAAAATGTGTATGTCAGTCAGATAAACACAACACATGCCATCAAAAAAGTCACATCCAACTGTGCCAACACATGTACAAACACAACCACAACTACAGCTAGGCAGTGGCACAAATAGAACTAACAAACACATCCACACATGTAGCCACCACAACAACACCAACACACAGTGAAGACCACTCAAAGGAAGGAATTCTGTGTATGCTGGCCAAGTCAGTGTAGCCAATAGCATCATGGGAGTCGCAGTCACACATATTGCCCCCCACAACTGTCCCATCAACACCACCATGAACCATGCGCACATCACAGGGAGTGGAGAAGGACTCACAAGATGGCTGACACTGGCTACTGCTGTGGGGAGCACAAGGCCCTGCTGGCAACTGTGCACCAACAAACAGCAGGACACCACTGACTGACATCCTGAGAGACAACTTACACTCCCTGCAATGCAAGCACGTTCCATGGTGGGAAATCTGGCTAGCTGTGTGGGAAGGGGGACTTGCAGCACTGACCAAAGTCACAAGCACCTCCCCTCACACACCCCCCAACACAAACTCCACAGAACCCACCTGGTAGAATGCAATGCCCCCATCCTAACACAAGATCCCACAAAGAACCACCACCCTGGGTTATGTTGTGTGAAGCACAGGGACACTCTTGGGACTTCTAGCCAAACAACTGCCAGGACAACACTCCCAGCCATCCTGTCAGCACAGGCAGCCCACCCCACAGGGAAGCAGAGTCAAAAGGAAGGAAGCATGGGCATGCTGGGAAGGGGGAGGAGGCAATAGCATGATGGGAGTCGTAGTCACAGCTCTACATCCCCCACCACATGGCCCAGCAAGCTCACACTCACGCATGCACATCCCACAGAGAGTGGAAAGGCCCATCAAAGATGTCTGACACTGTTGCTGTGTCGTGGGGAGCACAAGGGCATGCTGGGTACTGCACACCAACCAACAGCAGGACACCACTGTCAGCCATCTTGCCATTGCTCTCACACCCACACACACTGAACTCCACACAAAAGCAAGTAAGTATGGGAATGCTGGGAAGTGGGGTGGAGGCAATGGCATGATGGGAGTCGTAGTCACAGACATAGCTCACCCCCACAACTGTCCCATCAACACCACCCTGAACCATGCTCACATCACAGGGAGTGGAGAAGGACTCACAAGATGGCTGACACTGGCTACTGCTGTGGGGAGCACAAGGCCCTGCTGGCAACTGTGCACCAACAAACAGCAGGACACCACTGACTGACATCCTGAGAGACAACTTACACTCCCTGCAATGCAAGCACGTTCCATGGTGGGATATCTGGCTGGCTGGGTGGGAAGGGGGACTTGCAGCACTGACCATAGTCACAAGCACCTCCCCTCACACACACCCCAACACAAACTCCACAGAACCCACCTGGTAGAATGCAATGCCCCCCATCGTAACACAAGATCCCACAAAGAACCACCACCCTGGGTTATGTTGTGTGAAGCACAGGGACACTCTTGGGACTTCTAGCCAAACAACTGCCAGGACAACACTCCCAGCCATCCTGTCAGCACAGCCAGCCCACCCCACAGGGAAGCAGAATCAAAAGGAAGGAAGCATGGGCATGCTGGGAAGAGGGGTGGAGGCAATAGCATGATGGGAGTCGTAGTCACTGATATTGGTCACCCCCACAACTGTCCCATCAACACCACCCTGAACCATGCTCACATCACAGGAAGTGGAGAAGGACTCACAAGATGGCTGACACTGGCTACTGCTGTGGGGAGCACAAGGCCCTGCTGGCAACTGTGCACCAACAAACAGCAGGACACCACTGACTGACATCCTGAGAGACAACTTACACTCCCTGCAATGCAAGCACGTTCCATGGTGGGATATCTGGCTGGCTGGGTGGGAAGGGGGACTTGCAGCACTGACCAGAGTCACAAGCACCTCCCCTCACACACCCCCAACACAAACTCCACAGAACCCACCTGGTAGAATGCAATGCCCCCATCCTAACACAAGATCCCACAAAGAACCACCACCCTGGGTTATGTTGTGTGAAGCACAGGGACACTCTTGGGACTTCTAGCCAAACAACTGCCAGGACAACACTCCCAGCCATCCTGTCAGCACAGCCAGCCCACCCCACAGGGAAGCAGAGTCAAAAGGAAGGAAGCATGGGCATGCTGGGAAGGGGGGAGGAGGCAATAGCATGATGGGAGTCGTAGTCACAGCTCTACATCCCCCACCACATGGCCCAGCAAGCTCACACTCACGCATGCACATCCCACAGAGAGTGGAAAGGCCCATCAAAGATGTCTGACACTGTTGCTGCGTCGTGGGGAGCACAAGGGCATGCTTGGTACTGCACACCAACCAACAGCAGGACACCACTGTCAGCCATCTTGCCATTGCTCTCACACCCACACACACTGAACTCCACACAAAAGCAAGTAAGTATGGGAATGCTGGGAAGTGGGGTGGAGGCAATGGCATGATGGGAGTCGTAGTCACAGACATAGCTCACCCCCACAACTGTCCCATCAACACCACCCTGAACCATGCTCACATCACAGGGAGTGGAGAAGGACTCACAAGATGGCTGACACTGGCTACTGCTGTGGGGAGCACAAGGCCCTGCTGGCAACTGTGCACCAACAAACAGCAGGACACCACTGACTGACATCCTGAGAGACAACTTACACTCCCTGCAATGCAAGCACGTTCCATGGTGGGATATCTGGCTGGCTGGGTGGGAAGGGGGACTTGCAGCACTGACCATAGTCACAAGCACCTCCCCTCACACACACCCCAACACAAACTCCACAGAACCCACCTGGTAGAATGCAATGCCCCCCATCCTAACACAAGATCCCACAAAGAACCACCACCCTGGGTTATGTTGTGTGAAGCACAGGGACACTCTTGGGACTTCTAGCCAAACAACTGCCAGGACAACACTCCCAGCCATCCTGTCAGCACAGCCAGCCCACCCCACAGGGAAGCAGAATCAAAAGGAAGGAAGCATGGGCATGCTGGGAAGGGGGGTGGAGGCAATAGCATGATGGGAGTCGTAGTCACTGATATTGGTCACCCCCACAACTGTCCCATCAACACCACCCTGAACCATGCTCACATCACAGGAAGTGGAGAAGGACTCACAAGATGGCTGACACTGGCTACTGCTGTGGGGAGCACAAGGCCCTGCTGGCAACTGTGCACCAACAAACAGCAGGACACCACTGACTGACATCCTGAGAGACAACTTACACTCCCTGCAACGCAAGCACGTTCCATGGTGGGATAACTGACTGGCTGGGTGGGTGGGAAGGAGGGCCGGCTGTCAACCAAACACAACCAATGCAGACCATGTTCACACCCCAGAAAATACATAGAAATGCCCAAATAATGCAGGACAATGTGCCACACCAATATCAACCCCTGACTGTGACGACTTAGGACAATGCAATGTACAGGCCCGCACCCAGAGGCACAGTCACAACTGTCATGTGTGTCAACCATTGATGCCTGCAGAAACATGACATACATTGTTTGTGTCTCCCAAAAACAGGTGATGATGGGGACACAGCAGCAGACGCTGAGGAGTCCCAGTCCCAGGCTCAAGAGGATGCCGAGCTCACTGGCGTCGTACAGCCTCTGTCCTCCTCGGACGATGAAGAACAACCTGGCACATCCGGTGCAAGTCAACATGCAGCACCAGCAGGACCACCAGCTGCAGCACCAGCAGGACCACCAGCTGCACCCCCTGCACCCACCCCTCCAACAACTGTCACCACGAATACCATCCCTGCCGACATGGACAGAACAAGGAGCAACACCAGCACAGTGACCCTGGACCAACCTGGGTCCATGGACACCACCACCACCACCAACCCCCAAGGTGGACCAGGGTTATCTGTGCGTGCCACTGCACACACTGCACATGTCAGCAGGGGTGGTGGGAGGGGTGGGAGACAGAGGTCGCTGCTTGCAGACGTTGCTGGTGTGCATGATGACCCACAACTGGTACGCATAGCTGATGCGTACCAGTCCAGCACCGGAGAACTCAGCCAGGTAGTGGGGCTCCTCAGAGACATTAAACAGCAGCAGGCTGCCCATCATGCCCGCTTGGACTCCCACATGTCCCACGTGGAGTCACACATGTCCCGTGTGGACTCACACATGTCCCGCGTGGAGTCCAAGTGGGATGCACTGCATGAGATGACGGCGGTGCACAGGGACATTTTACAATGCCTCCGCCAGATGAACAGCAACCAGTCCACACCTCCCTGTGTGCCAACAACATCTGGTGCCGAACAAACTGCAACTGCCACAGGGAGGGAGGAGGACTCTGGCGGAGAGTCCCCTGCACCGCAGCAGCCTGTACTTGAGGGCCCCCCCCAAGAAGAGGGGTCGTCCGAGGAGGGAAAAGTGAGAGACCGATGGCCAAGCGCAACTCCCAGGAAGCCTGAACCTGTTCTGGATGTTCGCCTTTGTGCACAGACTGATCACCCTGTTGACGGCAACACTACTCCCACACATTGCATGGGGAGTACAAGTTGGACCAATGTGTCAGACAACTGTGGCCCCGATACTGGGGATCCTGTCTACCCGGACTTTCAATTCACCTAGGAACTTGGGATTGCAAGATTTATGTACAGCACAACCCATCCTATGTACTATTAACACAAATGTATCACAATAAACACACTAATACACCATACTTGCCTCTGTCGTGATTCCAACGTGGGTGCTGTTATGGGGATGATGAACTGCAAAATTACACTGTGTATGCGAACTGCAACAGCAAGGACAACACAGGCATGTGAGTACAGGCAACGTGACACACATGAGGGAGACACACCAACAGGGCTACACAACACATACACACCTAGGCCATCTGACTCATTGCCTACACTGATGTTGCCAGGGAAGACGGTGCACAGACACCACACCCATTCCCAGTTGTAGTCAAGTAGCCCACAGGTGCAGTAAGCAAATGGCACTCAAATGTGTGACCACAGACAACACACATCACAAAGTGAAGCACAGGTTTATTACACAGTTGCAACATGCCGTAACCACTACAGATGCAAGGTAACCCCACCTGGCAACGGGCACACAGTCAACAACTGTAGACGGAAGGAAGTCCATGGGTGTGGCGCACATCACCTGTAGGGACACAACAGCTACCAGCCTGGATGTGCAATCACGTCGTCGGTGGACACAGTTGACCAAACGAATCTGAAAGTACCCTGTGAAGGACAGAAATGACACACAGTCAAAAGCAATGGAGTACAGGACAGAACAGCAAAACCCATGCACAATACATGTTACAAGATACCCACCCAGAACAAAGTTAGCATGTCAACACTGTTGGGGAGTACAGCCCACCTGTCACCACACATCGCAACACAAATCCAGTCAAGTAGCCCATGGACACACTCCAACAGCACCAGAGCACCACCCACACATCATGCCAACTCACATCATTGACATGACACCTCAGGATACTCACATTCAGCTAAAGAAGTTGGTGATGAGCTGTGTGCGGACATCACCATCACCATCATCATCATCATCGTCACTGGCATCGTGGTCCAGGCCAGGATCCTCCACAGGTGGCGGATGTTGGTCATTGTCATCCTGGATGAGAGGCAACTCCTTCCGCACTGCCAGGTTGTGGAGCATGCAGCAGACGATGATAATCTTGCACACTTTCACAGGGGCATATGGGAGGGACCCTCCGGTCTTGTCCAGGCAGCGGAAGCGGCTCTTCAGGAGACCAAAGGTCCGCTCAATCACTCTCCTGGTCCGACCATGTGCCTCATTGTAGCGCATCTGGGCAGGTGTCACAGGGTTCCTGAGGGGTGTCAGCAACCACGGCATGTTGGGGTATCCCGAGTCACCTACGGACAGACAAGTGCACATTAGCTGACTTGGAAAAGTGGGCGGAATACTACAGATCAGATCACACACAATGGCACAAAGTCAGTACACACCGACAAGCCAGGCACGCTGGTTCTGCATCTGTGCCATCATCCTGGGGATGCGACTACTCCTCATCACAAAGGCATCGTGTGCTGAACCAGGGAAACGGGCACACACGTGTGTGATGGTCATGTCTGCAAGACACACCACCAGTGCATTGACCGAGTGGTAGTGCTTGCGGTTCCTGTAGGCCTGCTCCTGGGCCTGTGGTGGTACCAAAGCCACATGTGTCCCATCAATGGAGCCAATTACATGCGGCATCCTCCCCAGGACATAAAAGTCACTCTTAACGTCAGTGAGTCGTCGCAGTCTAGGGAAATAGATGTACCGGTTCAGGAAGAGCAACATTGCCGCCAAAACATCGCGGAGCACACGGCTGAACATGGTCTGTGACATCCCTCCAGCAGTCGCCACAGTATGTTGGAAGGTACCAGTGGCAAAGAAGTGTAGGGCTGCCATCACCTTCACCTTGGGGGTCAGCGCCGTAGGATACGGCCGGCCAGGCTGCAAATGTGGGGACAACTGCACTGCCAAATCCTCAATCAGCTGCCTGGTGAAGCGGTACCGTCGGATGCTGTCCCGTTCCACCATCGTTGCCAGGTCTGGGAATGGCCGATGGACAGCAGGAGCCCTGCAGTGCAGAGGAGAAGTAAGCAAGATTGTCAGTCACCCCACATATGCGGCATTGAACACACTCAAGATCCCAACATACATCATTATGAGGCACAACTACATGAAGTGTGCAGTACCGGAAGGACATGTATGGTACATACATGGCAGACATCTGTCAACACGGTCCAACAGGTGGCATCAATTTGTCCCAGGTTGGCCCATTGGATATCATGAGGCCGTGTCACAGTTCCCATCTCCTGCTGCCGTGTCACAATAACCCCCCACAGTGACATGTGAGGACAGATGTGCCCCAGGCACCACAGCTCAACGACAGGTACAGTCCCAGGGACCCTGTAATGCCACATGGACACTGGCATTACATGGAGTATCATGTATACACCACAGCAAAACAACCATGACCCCCACAGGTAGTGGCCCCAGTTGCCACGGCAGGACGTCTGTGACACACACGCACAACATCAGAGTCCATGCACACACAACGTGGATGTGGAGACTGTCTCCCATTGTGCACATGAAATCAGAGACATTGTAAACACTACATGCACAAAGACTGTGGAGGACCATCACTATTGTGCCACTGGGACACCCTGGCTCAAACATACCATCCCACATGGGACTCACGGGGTATGTGACATGACATACACATACACCACTGTGAAATGTGACCATGGCACATGCACAGATATGAACAGTTGCACATCACAGTGGTCACGTACACGTAACACCCAGGATCCTGTCCCCATGAACACGTGCACAGCCTGGGGGTGGCTGCCCACAGGTGACACCCACAGGACAACATGTACACCAACATACACACAATAGGAAATGCATCATTACATGCCTTATGATAAAGTTTGGACAGGCTGTCGTGATGTAGGTGTGCCCCTCACTCCCTGGGAGCTATCTGTGGCTGGCATATGTCCATCTGAGACAGGCATGCTGACATATGCCAGTCACATGTACAGTGATGCGTTGTACCGCAATGGACCGATCGGTGCCTCCGGCCGGCCCATTGCATTCAATGTGTGCGGGTACGCGTTGTACCCCTGTGCGCGTTGTACCGCAATGGACCGATCGGTGCCTCCGGCCGGCCCATTGCATTCAATGTGTGCGGGTACGCGTTGTACCCCTGTGCGCGTTGAACTGCAATGGACCGATCGGTGCCTCCGGCCGGCCCATTGCATTCAATGTGTGCGGGTACGCGTTGTACCCCTGTGCGCGTTGTACCGCAATGGACCGATCGGTGCCTCCGGCCGGCCCATTGCATTCAATGTGCGGGTACGCATTGTACCCCTGTCCGCGTTGTACCGCAATGGACCGATCGGTGCCTCCGGCCGGCCCATTGCATTCAATGTGTGCGGGTACGCGTTGTACCCCTGTGCGCGTTGAACTGCAATGGACCGATCGGTGCCTCCGGCCGGCCCATTGCATTCAATGTGTGCGGGTACGCGTTGTACCCCTGTGCGCGTTGAACTGCAATGGACCGATCGGTGCCTCCGGCCGGCCCATTGCATTCAATGTGTGCGGGTACGCGTTGTACCCCTGTGCGCGTTGAACTGCAATGGACCGATCGGTGCCTCCGGCCGGCCCATTACATTCAATGTGTGCGGGTACGCGTTGTACCCCTGTGCGCGTTGTACCGCAATGGACCAATCGGTGCGCACCCATTGACAATGGGCTTGCCTGGCAACGGACGCGTTTTCGAATTTCGAACGAGTCAGTTGCTGGAAATTCAGTTGGTCACCCACAACAATGTTGCAAAATCATGTATGCCATGAAGTTGAGGATTTGAAGGATGCTGTGGGCGTGTTTTGGTGCTGCTATTCCATGGATTGGCCAGATTCAGAAGATGCAAACGACTTGGACCTATCACTTTGGACACAAGGGACAGTATCTGCCTCTCCAGCACATATATATTGCTGGCTGTTCCCCTGAGAGCTCACTTGCCTGCACTACATGCTCCAGGATGACATCTGCCACTGCACTGCTGCTGTCTCTGCCCCTCTGGACCCTGCAATGGCACGTACTGTGGAGAGAGCCCCAGCCTTCAGCCTTGAAGAGAACCAGGCCCTGCTGGACAGCCTACTTCCACAGTACAGCAAGCTGTATGGGACACCAGGGGAGCAGGTGAGTGTTCTGTGCACTGCCTTTCTGAATGTGCATTTTGTGTGACTAGCAAGGCTGAGAGTCTGCACGCCACTGGCTAGCAGGCTCACTGAGTAGTTGTCACCCCCCATAGTGTGTAGTGACTTGCACTGGACAGGTATGGTGCAGTGACAGTGCATTTGAACATGGTTTTACTTCCCATGCAATGATACCATGTAGTGACGTCTGGCAAACTGTCCATGGCCAGCTTTGCACTGCCTGTGTACATCATGTGCCCCTGTGATTGAGACATGTATATGCAACTGTGTCATGCACGGATATGTTGCATGTGTGGTAATGGCCTTTTCACTTTGTCATCCTGACAGGTTAATGCCCATCGGAAGCAGGAAATCTGGAAGGACATCGTCCGGGCTGTCCCGTCCGTGGGGGTCTACAAGCGCCGGATCCGCAACTGCCAGAAGAGGTGGCAGGACCTTCGGGGCTGGACCCGGAGGATTGCACGGGTCCAGCTGAAGCTGTCGCCTCCTCGCAGGAGGGGCGGAACACGGACCCTGACCCCCACATGCTCCAGATCCTGGCGGTGGTCTTTCCAGACCTGGATGGGCAGCTGAAGGCCAGACAGCAGCAAGGAGGGGGTGAGTCAAAGACTGCACTGTGAACTCTGTATTACATGCTTTGTGCCCTCCTCTGGCCTGGTTCAACTGCCACAGTGCAGCAGTCATGTTGTCCAGGAGCCATGTCCCTCTATTGTGCACTGCCCACTGCTCATCTGATACCCAGGTGTGGCCCTTACATTCAGGGAATTGTGTCACTTGGGACTGTGTCCTTGCAGTTTGCATCACTAAAGGTGGGGGACAGCATCTGTTTCCCTAACTCTGTTGTGGGCATCATGGGTGGGTCCATTGTTCACACAACGCCTGGGTTTGGACATGTGATCTGCGTGTTGCTTTGATATGCGGTCCACTTGCTGAGCTGAGCCACCACATGTGCCTGGGGTATGTGGCACACGCCCATGCAGCAGGTGGGAACAATGTTTGGGCCCCAGGAGTGTGCAGATTACGTGTGTCACACATACATAGCCAGCTATCCACTGTCCAGGGCACATCCCTCATTCATGTGGAGCAGGACAGTCATGCCTACTCCAGGCCATGCAATGCACTCTGTACTCCCACTCCCGTGTATCAGCTGACACATTGTGCACAGTGATTTGACCCCTCAGGTGTCTGCCTCTGTGTCAGTGTGCTGTGGATTAGTTGCCAGGACTGCTGGGGTGTTTCTTGGTAGGGGCTCAGCATGCCCCTGGAGATGTGACCATAGGAGACGATACTTGTGTGTCACATAGGTGTTTGATCAGCTGCCCGTGCAGACTGGGGTATGCGAATGTGAAGTTCAGGCAGCTGTTCCCCATTCACAGCAAATTGTGAGGGGCTCAGGTTCAGAGGGTAGTGTCACAGGTCTCCCATATGTCCAATAGGTGTGACCTGGACAGATGAGGGTTGAGATGATGTGTTGTGTGGGGGATGTACATGTGCACTTGTGCAGCTCCAGGACTTGCATTCCCCATGTCCTACTATTGTGACACAGTGCATAGTGTTGTTGTCTGGCTGCCAAGTCATACATCACTGAGACAGTGATGTATGACTTAGCAGTCATGCCTCTGCCATGGCATGTGTCAACTTATTGGTGGTCCTTCAGGCGAGTGACATGTGCTACATGCACACCATAGTGGCGCTGGCTATCAGGACATGGGTGCATCATGGTGTCTGTCGCTGGTATTCATCACATGCATTTCCTATTTGACTCTGGGCATCCCTTTCATCCGGAAACCTGTACTGACTCAGTGGCAAGAGCTGTGATGTGTCCACACCGTGTCCTCTGCACTGTCCAACTACTGTGTACTTGGTGCATGTGTCCACACTGGGGTGTTGCAATCCAACAGACACCAGACAGATGGGTGCAAGGCCATGTGGGATGTGAGTGCCATGCTTGGCATCAGACTGACAATTGGCTCCTCCTGTTCAGTTAGGGCACTTTTAGCAATGTACAACTAATGATGCCAGGGCTTGCTCTGTGATGTGCTGTGCTCACAGTGGTGTGTGCGTTTGGTGCAGGTGACTGATGTCTGTCTGTTTCCCCATTGTTTGCAGATACATCCACGGCCACGGAAGGGGACAGCTCCACGGACCAGGAGGAGCCAGAGAGCCAGACTGGGTCAGCAGCCGAGGAGTGGTCGGAGGGACCCAGTGGCACGGAGGGCGAGGGGAGCCACACCGAGGAGTCCTCAGCACCATCCACCTCAGCTGAGGACCAGAGCAACTCGGAGGATGTCTCCCTTGTGGAGGCGGGTGTCAGCAGCCACCACACCCCAGCTAGTGTTGCTGTCCCCGCCACCACCAGCACCACCACCGCCCTCCCATCGGCTCCCATTCCCAAGGTCCGTGGAGGCTCCCATGTTCGGGAGCGTGTCTCCTTTGGCCCAGGCACCGCACCCCCTGCCCCTGTGTCCCCTGCTGCCCTGAGTGAGGAGTCTGTGTACCTCCTTCGCCAGCTCCATGTAGGGCAGACAGCCATGCTGAGTGTCCTCCATGCGCACACCGCACTGTTGACTCAGCTGGTGTCGTTCATGGAGGGCATCTCATCGGGCATGTCTGACCTACAGAGGGGCAACAGGTCCATGGACTCCTCCCTGACAGCAGCAGTGTCCCTCCTCAAACAGTCCCTCACCCCTCCTGCCTCTGCTCCATCCACACTCCCCAGCACCTTGCCCGTCCCAAGCACACACACACCGGCACAGGCACACACCAGCACACACACATCCAGCACACAGACACACACGCCACAAACTAAACGCACACGAACGCACAGTCAGGGGACTGAAACCAGACTCACAGGGGATGGGGCCCTGGTACACACACACGCATCCACGGGCACTGCACAGTCCTCAGTTGCCTCTCCCTCCAAAGCACCCTCCCTTGCCTCACCTGCAACCCCAAAGACCCAGCGCCTCTTCCTCAGTGACCTCGGCCTCTTCCCCTCCGATCCAGCTGCCCCAGCATCCAGGGGGAAGAGGAAGCCCCCCACACGGAGCAGAGTGCCCCTCGCCCCCGGACACCCTCCCCCAGGCGCAGACAGACTGAGGCCCCCACCCGCAAGTCCCCCCGGAGTGCTAAGAGCAAGACCCCGCCGCCGCCCCTGCAGCTCAAGCACCAGGTCTCCTTCCTCCATCCCTCAGGCCCCCACTCCACAGGTGCCCCCACCACACCCTGCCCCAGGTTCCCCCACCCACAGATATACCATCCCCAAGAGGCTCCGGCCTTCTCCCCCTGCCACTTGCTCTCCCGGCACCACACCCCCCGCTGCGCTTGCCTGTGCCACTGATGTGGTGAGGGTGTCCTCCCCCTCTGTCCAGCCCACCTTGCCTGTTCCCCATTCTCCTCCCCTGGTGGTAGGCACTGCAGTGGAGTCCACTACCACCCTGTCTGACTTGGGCACTGCAGTGGCGGACCTGTCCACTCCATCTGCAGGGTCCACTGCAGTCGTGCCGGCACCCACAACATCTGCCCCATGCCCCCCAGTTGTGCCGGCACACACCATGTCAGACTCCTCCACTGCAGTTGTCAGTGGCTCTTCAGCACCAATCACCCCTTCCCTGCTTCCTCCTGGTGAGCCCTGATCCTGTCCCTGCGGTGCCTGGCCTACCCCCCGGTTGCCCCTCCTAGTGGATTGTCCCTGGTTTTGTGCAGGCATGTGTAGGGTGGCATCTGCCACTGTCACCCACTTGTGACTTTGTTGATGGACTGGCCATTGGCCTTTGTTTATGTTCTCACCGGACTTCTACTTTTAATGCCACATATGCTGAATAAAGCAACTTTCTGTTCTCTAGTGCTTTTGCTTCTGATGTACATGATGTTGATGATGCTAACAATGCCCTTGCTGCAGTGATGGTGATATTTGGTCTCATGATAATGAAGTGTTACTGTGCAGGAACCCATGTGGTCCAGGGGGAATGTGTCCTATCCTGTGGTGTATCCATGTCATCCATAGCAGCATCTGAGGGTGTCATGTGTTCAGTATTTGGCAATGGGATTTCCTACTTAGATTGGCAATTACACATCTGTGGCTTCCACCCCTGCACATCTGTTGTGCCTGCCATTGTTCTATTCGTCTACTTCCCTGACCGTGTGGCCATCTCCAGTGAACATGCAGGTTTGGGCATCAATGGGGAAGGACCCATCTGTGTTGTCAGTGCAACATTGCTATACAAGTGTGTTGGATCTGTGCTGATGATTCCGTTGGCACTTCCATGACCAGGCTGATGGGACGGGAGCCCTCATTTGGTGCTAATTGTTCATTGTGTGTCCCATTGCTGCCATGGTATGGTATCTGTTCGCCTCACATCTGCAGTCTCCACAGGGTATCTGCATGTGTGTGCCCATTGGTGCAAATATGTGGGTCTGCATTCGGATGGGCACTTCTGTCATTGTGTCATTGATGATTGTTGACGGTGTCAGCCCCCATGGGTGTTGTTTGTCTGCACATGGCCAAAGTTATGTCTTATTTGCACTGCAGGATTTGGCTCCCCCAATTTATGTTGCAATGGGACACATACACTACTTTGCCACTGATGTGTTTGTTGTTCTGTGACCAGGAATCATCCATGCAGTTTGGCAGTTGCACCTCTTACTTTGTCAACACTTACCTTTTGGTCACTGTGATGATGGGGGTTTGGACCCCATTGCCACAATGTTCAAAATGTGCTGCAGCTATGGACCCCACACTTACCTTTTGGTCACTGTGATGATGGGTGTTTGGACCCCATTGCCACAATGGTCATGGCCTGCTTGCGTTGTGTGTGCCACACACATATTTGTGTGGCACATGTGCTAGGGGGTCACATTGTATGTTCGAAGTCATGTTCGGTGTTGTAGGCATTTGACACAGTCTACACACGCTTGTCATGGTGTTGGGGGATGTCTTCTTCTTGCATTCCCTAGGTTGTGGTGTGCTGGTTGTGACATGCATTGTCCATCCTATGGGTGGGGGTGGTAGTGGTGGTAGGCATCCTGCCCCCCCTGGCTGAGGGTGGTAGTAGTGGTAGGCATCCTGCCCCCCCTGGGTGAGGGTGGTAGTAGTGGTGGGCATCCTGCCCCCCCTGGCTAAGGGTGGTAGTAGTGGTAGGCATCCTGCCCACCCTGGGTGAGGGTGGTAGTAGTGGTAGGCATCCTGCCCCCCCTGGCTAAGGGTGGTAGTAGTGGTAGGCATCCTGCGCCCCCTGGCTGAGGGTGGTAGTAGTGGTAGGCATCCTGCCCCCCTGGGTGAGGGTGGTAGTAGTGGTAGGCATCCTGCCCCCCTGGCTAAGGGTGGTAGTAGTGGTAGGCATCCTGCGCCCCCTGGCTGAGGGTGGTAGTAGTGGTAGGCATCCTGCCCCCTGGGTGAGGGTGGTAGTAGTGGTAGGCATCCTGCCCCCCTGGGTGAGGGTGGTACTAGTGGTAGGCATCCAGCCCACCCTGGGTGAGGGTGGTAGTAGTGGTAGGCATCCTGCCCCCCTGGCTAAGGGTGGCAGTAGTGGTAGGCATCCTGCCCCCCTGGGTGAGGGTGGTACTAGTGGTAGGCATCCAGCCCACCCTTGGTGAGGGTGGTAGTAGTGGTAGGCATCCTGCCCCCCTGGGTGAGAGTGGTAGTAGTGGTAGGCATCCTGCCCCCCTGGCTAAGGGTGGTAGTAGTGGTAGGCATCCTGCCCCCCTGGGTGAGGGTGGTAGTAGTGGTAGGCATCCTGCCCCCCTGGGTGAGGGTGGTACTAGTGGTAGGCATCCAGCCCACCCTGGGTGAGGGTGGTAGTAGTGGTAGGCATCCTGCCCCCCTGGCTGAGGGTGGTAGTAGTGGTAGGCATCCTGCCCCCTGGGTGAGGGTGGTACTAGTGGTAGGCATCCAGCCCACCCTGGGTGAGGGTGGTAGTAGTGGTAGGCATCCTGCCCCCCCTGGGTGAGGGTGGTAGTAGTGGTAGGCATCCTGCCCCCCCTGGGTGAGGGTGGTAGTAGTGGTAGGCATCCTGCCCCCCCTGGATGAGGGTGGTACTAGTGGTAGGCATCCAGCCCCCTCTGGGTGAGGGTGGTAGTAGTGGTAGGCATCCTGCCCCCCTGGGTGAGGGTGGTAGTAGTGGTAGGCATCCTGCCCCCCTGGCTAAGGGTGGTAGTAGTGGTAGGCATCCTGCCCCCCTGGGTGAGGGTGGTAGTAGTGGTAGGCATCCTGCCCCCTGGGTGAGGGTGGTAGTAGTGGTAGGCATCCTGCCCCCCTGGCTAAGGGTGGTAGTAGAGGTAGGCATCCTGCGCCCCCTGGCTGAGGGTGGTAGTAGTGGTAGGCATCCTGCCCCCCCTGGGTGAGGGTGGTAGTAGTGGTAGGCATCCTGCCCCCCCTGTGTGAGGGTGGTACTAGTGGTAGGCATCCAGCCCACCCTGGGTGAGGGTGGTAGTAGTGGTAGGCATCCTGCCCCCCTGGGTGAGAGTGGTAGTAGTGGTAGGCATCCTGCCCCCCTGGCTAAGGGTGGTAGTAGTGGTAGGCATCCTGCCCCCTGGGTGAGGGTGGTAGTAGTGGTAGGCATCCTGCCCCCCTGGGTGAGGGTGGTACTAGTGGTAGGCATCCAGCCCACCCTGGGTGAGGGTGGTAGTAGTGGTAGGCATCCTGCCCCCCTGGCTAAGGGTGGTAGTAGTGGTAGGCATCCTGCCCCCTGGGTGAGGGTGGTAGTAGTGGCAGGCATCCTGCCCCCTGGCTAAGGGTGGTAGTAGTGGTAGGCATCCTGCCCCCCTGGGTGATGGTGGTAGTAGTGGTAGGCATCCTGCCCCCACTGGCTAAGGGTGGTAGTAGTGGTAGGCATCCAGCCCACCCTGGGTGAGGGTGGTAGTAGTGGTAGGCATCCTGCCCCCCCTGGCTGAGGGTGGTAGTAGTGGTAGGCATCCAGCCCCCCTGGGTAAGGGTGGTAGTGGTGGTAGGCATCCTGCCCCCCCTGGGTAGGGGTGGTGGTGCGCATTCAGGCCCCTGTGTGCATATGTGGCATTGGTGATGGGCATCCCGCCCCTATGGTGCTGCTGTTGCTGGTGTAAGTATATGCTGCATCCCTGTGTGTGTGTGTGATGTGTCGTGTACGTGTTGTATGTGTTTTGTGGTTGGTGTCTGGCTTACCTTCTGCGCCGTACGCGTCCGTGCCTGTTCCGGTAGTATATGTAGAATATTGGTATGATCGGGACGAAGGGATTCATGGTTGGTTCGTGTCGTTCGTCCTTCTCGTTGCTTCGCGTCGTCCTCGTCGCTTCGCCTCGTCCTCGTCGCGCCGCCTCGTCCTCGCCGCTCGCGTCGTCCTCGTTGCTGCCGTGTTCGTCTCGGAGCCGTGGATCGTGTTGTGGCGCGAATCGGAGCTTATGTGCACCTCTCCCGGATGCTTTGACGTGCCGTGCGTAGCGACGGGTTCGGCGCGTACGGAGAGCGCATCGTACTTGTCCGGCCGGACGGGGCTGCATTTTTCCTTCCGTGCGACTCGATTCGGCGTTTCCGGATTCGCCTCGGTCGGAGAACAGGACCTGGTTTGGGTGAGTACGGCTCGGCTGGATTCTTTGCTGTTGTGCGCATCGTACTTGCTCGTTCGGTGTGCTGTACGGATCGGTCGGGAAACAGGCTTTCGCATGGCTTTTTTCCCGACCGAATGGTATTGGGTGCGCCTCCGACCGAGATCGGAATCGGCCCCTATGTTGTTAATCTTGCAAAGGTCCTGTACAATCCTGTTTTTCACGTTGGGCTTCTGTAAACCCATAATGGTGAATTGCAAGGACTTCTGACAATTGTTTTCAAAGTCCCTTGTTTTAAAATCTTTTTAATCACTGGTGTTATTCAAGCTACTGTCTGTGGTGCTAGATTATAAGCCGGTGTTCTTGAGAACAAAGCATTTGGTTTTATTGTTATTTTGACTGGTTCTAACACCTTTGATTAGTCTGATGTCTTTACTTAAGAAATCCTATACTTCTGTTTCCACTGTTTCTCTCAAGCCTAGAGTTAAATCCTCTACTGTTCTCACAGTATATAACCGTGCAGATGTTTCTTGTCTGGCCATTTTAAAATCAACATCTTCATCATGCATTTGAAATTCAACACTATCTGGTGTGTACTAAATGGTGCAATTTAACTTGCACAAAAAATCCCTTTCCAACAGATTTACAGGGCTTGAATTGCATATCACAAACTGATGATCATCCTAAAATTATCCTATTTTTTACAGGCACTTTCTTTGAAACAGTAATAATAATTTTTTCTTTATTTGTGATACCAACTTGGATCTTTTTTCCTGAGAGGGGTATGTCTGGGACTTCCAATGTTCTAACTGTGGAACGGATAGCTCCTGTGTCAAAAAGAAATGGCACTTGGTGGCTATTAACTTCACCTTTTATAAATGGTCCACTTTGGTCTACCTCTAAGCCTGCTTCAAGTACGCAATCTTCCTCCTCCCTCAGGCATATTGTCATTGGGAACTGTCATACTTAAAAATCGTTCTCCAACAGGGGGAACTGTTGGAATGGGTTCTGGTTTTGGAATGGATTTGAATTTGCTCTCAGTACCTGAATCATGTTAAATATGGAGTTTCCCATACTTTGTGGGGCCATTGGAGCTTGTGGGACTTGTATTACAGGACCTTGTGATTGCATTGGTGTCAGCGTTGATTGGGCAGGTATTTGAACTGGAACATTTTGTATTTAAGTTTGATTCCTACCTTGCATTTGACGATCACGACTCACGCAATTTGGATTCTGTCTACACTCTAACTTCCAATTCACAAGCTTATTACAATAGCGACAAGGAGTTGTATTTTTCAACATTACGTCTATTCCCAAATTCAGATCAACTTACACTTCAGTTTCTACCCTGTGAACGCTAACTCCACCTTGCAACATTTGACTATTACCTTGTATTCGACCCACATTTCCGCTATGTGTTTGGTTCTGAATCCCTTTTTGAGCCAGCTTTGTCTTCGCAAGCTTAAACTTCTCCTTAAGCATCTTCTGCTTCGTTTCCTGCTCTTCACTACAGCATTTTGCACTCCTCAGGATCTCATCTAAAAGCTTTGTCTGCCAACAAATTGCATTCTGGTGTATATGCATTCTGATCTCTGGTCGCAACCCATGAACAAACTGTGACACAAAACTCCCCATAACTCCCTTTTCATGATCTTGTCCACTGTGTTATTTAAACACCTGCAAAAATCGTTCATAGTAAGCATGCACTAATTCTTTAGCAGTTTGTGTAGTTCTATTGAACTTTAACCAATCAATGTCTCTCGCTGGGACTTTTCCATTCAAAAACGTAAACACTACATCATGTTTTGTCATTACCACAGACAAAGGCGCACGAGTACGCGCATCCCTTGGAGGTTCAGAACGTGGCAGTTGCACAGCTATCTTGTATTTGGCCCACAAATCATTCGGCACCTGTTAGACTTGGCATCTTTTGGCGTGTTTCCCCTGACTTTTTGCTTTTTGATCTCCTGGTTTTGACTCTGTTTTTGCTGGTGTAATGATTTGGTGCACTTTCCTCACTGCTGTCCAGTGGGAAAGTGCAAGTGCTCCTGTATAAAATGTGTTATGGATTGGTGTTTCCATGATTGGCCTATTTGGTTTATGTGTCAGTCCCTTGTAAAGTGCACTGAGAGTGCCAGGGCCTATAGATCAAATGCTGTTGGTGGGCTGCAGCACTGGATTGTGCCACCCACGCAAACAGCCCGTAAAGTGTAACTCTGGCCTGCCATTCCAGAGCCTGTGCGCAGCCTGGGGCTGCCATAGTCGACTTGGCAAGTGCGCACACTTGCAAGTCCCTAAACCTTCCCTTTTCTACATGTTAGTCACCCCTAAGGTAGGCCCAAGGTACCCCTGTGGGCAGGGTGCGTTGTATGCGAAAGGTAGGACATGCCCTGGTGTGTGTGGCATGTCCTAATAGTGAATTACAGCCTAGTTCGTTTTTCACTATTGCAATGCTACCTGTTCCCCATAGGCCAGAACGGGCAGTTTTGATTATTACAGCTTATAATCCTAACTGACCCAGGGAACATGGTAGAAATTCGAGTTTAGTATGCCTGGACTCAGAATGATAAAATGCATCTTTTAGTGAAGTTGGTTTTAACATTCTGTGTTTGAAAATACCACTTTTAGAAAGTGGGTATTTTCTTGTCTAACCATCCAAGCCTGCCTCTGCGAGGTTGTGTATTCCTTGTCTGGAGTGTGAGTGACAGGGGCTGGGGGATGCCAGGAGACAGGGTGAGTCAGCACAGGGCTGAATAGCAAGATCTACATGTAGATGGGTGGGAGGAGTTGCATCTGGGCCCTGAATAGGACAGTGCCTTTCCTCCACAATGCTGGCTCCACCTCCTGTGGTGCGTCTGATGTCCCTGGCCTACTCTCTGAAAGAAAGGACGGAGACTTGTCAACAAAGTGCTCCAGAACTGGTTTGGACTAGGCAAAGGCCTCTCTGCCTTCAGAGAACAAAGGAATTTGGGATATAAATATTGGGGCCCTGACCCCATGAATTTAGATCTCGCTGGAATCAAGGAACCTGTCAAGAAGAAGAGCTGGAGAGCTGCTAGGAGGAGTACTGCCCCTTTGCTGAGTGACTGTTTTGTTGGGTTGGCCTGCAGTTGCTGCTTCTGTCTTGGGCAGTGAAAGGACTGGACTGAACTTTCTACAAACTTGTGCTGAGTATCTCCAAGGGCCTGAAACCGAGCTGGCCTCCTGTTAAGAAGTCTCAGGGACTGCAAAGACTTCACAAGCCTCTGGGTACCGCTTCTGGAATGCTGTTTCAGTTGCCATAGAGGAAGGGAACTGCAACAGACTCCGTCAACCAAATCCATCCCTGACCGGTGACCTGTTTGCACCGCAGACCGCATCGCCCCGCTTCGCATCACAACCCTGGTCTCACCGTAGGCGACGTCCGACGCCGTCAACACCGAGCCGCTGCTTGCACCGTGACCTGTGGGCACCGCAGTTCGCATCGCATCGCTTCACTGAACCAGCCGGACCCGACCGACGCGGTCGCTGCAACTGGCTCAACAGTCGTGACCGCATCGCATTTGGGGCACCGCTCGCACGCTTTGCGACGCACCGCTCCGACTCGCACCGCTGTCCGACGCCAGCTCCCGCACTCCGGCTTGGTCGCCTGCATCGCAACCTGTCAGCACCACATCGTACACCGTCTCGCCCTGCACCGCACGCCTTGGACTCACCGACTCCGTCTGCACGACGCTCATCGAGCCGCTGCCTGCACCGCATCGAGGGACACCGCACCTTGCATCGCTCCGTCTTGCACCGCAACCGCGACGAACGCCGACCGGCTCGTACACTCCGTACCAGCCACAACGAGAAAGGTACTGTGACCGAGTCTGTTCACGACTCTGCTGGCCCGTAGCGACGCGGTCGGCTGGAACTGTTAGACTCTGTGTATTTCAGCATCGCGGTAGACCCGGACTGGGCTACCGACTCGCACAAACTTTGCTTTTTGTGTTATTCCTGCAAAGAAGAAGTTACCTTATCGAGCATTCATTTTTAAAGTATAGTATTGTGGATTTTTGTCGTGATTGGTCTTGTCTTGAGTATATAAAAATATTGGTTATTTTTCTAGACTGGTGTGGTGTCCTTTTGTAGTGCTTACACTGTATTACTGTTGGTTATGTGCAAATGCTTTACACACCGCCTCTGAATTAAGCCTGACTGCTCGTGCCAAGCTACCACGGGGGTGAGCAGGGGTTACTTCACGAGTGCAACACCCTTACCCTGACTAGGAAGAAGGGTCCCTACTTGGACAGAGGTGCAAGCCCTTGCCAACTAGAGGCCCCCATTTCTAACAGCACCACAATATCGAAGAAAGTATCCAAAACTGTACACAAAGCCCTTGAAATATTTTCAAATCTGTCAACTTGTGCATACCATTGTGCAGAATTCTCAATCAATTTTGGTTGTACATGTTGCGAGATCACTTTGCGAAAAATGAAAATACCCTCCACATGGTATTTCCGTCATAGTGAAAGCTAAAGCACCCTTTTCATCTGGATGTGCTGGTGGTGGCTTACCCTTCGTTTTGGCGGTATCTGGTTGTTTCTTTTTCTTTCCCTGTTTTTTCTACCATTTACTCTCTAACCTGCCAAAATCACTCCATTTGTGGATGCATTTGACTAATTCTGCAATATGTAATCTCATCCCTGAAGGCCTCATTGTCAAACTAGCATCCTCATGTAGTTGTGCCCTCAAGCATTTCTGTAAGGGAATGCTCTTAGAAAGATCCACCTCATATCGTCTTGCCAATTCAGTTAATTTATCATAGATGGCAGCCCCATGTCTTTTAATTTCTTAACTTAAATATATCAGTTAGTTTTTATGATATTGATTCAGATTTGAAATGTCTAAGAATCCTCTGCCAATTTCTTCTAACTCTACCCACAATTTACTGGCTAGTAGACGGTCTCTCAGTTTCTCCCACTCTCTTATTCTCTGAAGTCTCCTCAAACCATGGGGGATAAATCCTATCACAAAATGATCCTGTTTCTTCCTGTGCAATTGGTGTCATGAAAACAATTCTCCTTCCATCTCTCAGTGATTGGATATTTTGTGGTGGTGTCCAGGCAACAATTTGTGAATTCTGCGATGTTGGGATAAACACTGTAACAGCTACTCCTCCTACAGCACCTTGAACAACTGTATTTGGAACAATATTTATTAGTGCAGAAGCAACAAGCACTGTCAATGTCTGTGTTGTTATAATTTGTGACACTGGGGCAGGAGCAGTCACAATTGAAGCAGGAGCGCCCGGAGCAATTACAGTAGGAACTGCTTCAGTAGGTGCTGCTTAAATCAACAGAGGATGTAGCCACTGGTGCACTAGTGGTTGTAACACCATATGTATTTGTTGCAGGAGCCACATATGGAGGTGGACGAGAGAACAACAAAGCTTCTAAAATGTCATCTCCTGAATCACTATCAGTGTATGTTTTCTTTGCAGCTTCTTCATCATTATTTCCCTGTTTCCGATTCTTTTTAGACTTTTTATGTGGCTATAGCTAGTTACATTCTAGCTCCCTCGACTATACACTTCCTCCACCTTTGCTGCCCTTCATCCTATTACGCATATGTGTAATTTCACACTTCTCTTCTAACTCTATTCTGGTATTTGTCTTTCTCCTTAGCATGAGCCGCTCTCCCAAGGAGGTGGATTTATTTCATATATTTCTCATAGGTTTTCAGTAATCTTTAAATCAAATGTACCATATTGTGGAAATTTAAATGCTCCTTACTTTTCTGTGATCTTGTACCGTTGACAAAGCCATAAATATGCATGGAGCCCTACATTTGTTGCCATATAATGAGCTTGCGTGCCTTCCAGTTGTGGCTTCTCACCCTTATGAACTGAGACTTGCACATCTCCCCTCATCAAATCTCTAAGGGCCACATGCATCAAAGGAAAAACCGGTTGCAAACGGTATTTTTGCATTTGGGATGCATCATCCCAAATGCAAAAATCGCAATTTAAGTAATCGCAAAATTTGCGATTACTTAAATTGCGATTGCATTTAAGGAATCTCAAATTGCGATTCCTTAAATGCAATGCATTAAACAAAATAATTTAGCGATTTCGCTAATAAGAATCGCAAATTACCATCAATCTAAAGTTGATGGCAATTTTCGATTTCTTTGAAAAATGCACTAAAGTGCATTTTTCAAAGTCACATGTTACACACACACATACCCTTGGGGCATGTGTGTGCGCAACATGTGGTTAAATTGTAATTTCAGGGGTGTAACAGGGTATCCTTTTGGAACCCTTGCACCCTTGAAATTGCATGCGCAATTTGCGAGTACCTATTGGGTACTCGCAAATTGCGCATGCAATTCCCATTCATTCCTATGGGCCAGAGCCCCATAGGAATGAATGGGAATCAGTTTTTTAATTGCGAGTCGCAATTTGCGAGTCGCAATTAAGGAATGTGTAGGAATTGCTATTTTTTTTGCGATTCCTACATGCATGGGCTTTTGCAATTCCATAATTGCGATTCCTTAATAATCGCAATTAAGGAATCGCAAAAGCCTACCTTGATGCATGTGCCCGTAAGAGCTTTAAAACATTTCATGATTGAAAATATTCAACAGCAAATAAACAGTAATCAATTTAGAAAACCTCAATGTTTTGTTCAGTTCATAATTCTGTATATGTCAGTACTTCCTCAACCAATTTCAGTGCGGCACTTCACACCAACTAACCAATCCTTGTCTGCTACTCTATGAAGAAACTCTCCACTCCTTGCAGAGGTTCACCCTCCTTTGCAATTTTCTCATACACAAATTCTACCAGTCTAAGCAAGCATAATAAACAAATAACTTTTGTCTCCTCCGCTAAAGAAATTCAAAGTAATTCATTCATGCAAGAAAAAATTGGAAGTAAGGTTTTAACACCCTTCAACTCCCTCACACACACACACAACACAAATGAAATCTTGACCAGTGGAAGATCACCCTAACTGACGTAGCTTCACCTTTACACAATAGGTTCCACTAACACCAATCAATATTAGCACAATCACAACAAATCGTTATAATCCCTACCTTAGTTGTGAAGACGATGGCACCTCATGAATCTGCACAACAAACCTTTAGCAGACAAATAACACCTTTTTTTTCTCAGGTATTTACTCCGGGATCTTAGACTACTTCGAGTCCGATAACAACTTCAACTGCTCAACATTTAAGCATAAACATCGTTTTTTCACAAAACACATAACCTCAGCACTAGAACATAATGTCAAAAGACAATTGCAACACTTAACCCTATTGATACTCACACCTCCACCACTGCAACTGTCTTCAAAACCGCAACTTCTTCAATCTTCAAGTTCGAGCTTTGGGGTTAAAGGATATAGGCATTTCTAAGTTGGGGCAATTTATGTCAGCTCCTCTCTCTTATGACACTAACCACCCTCTGGCTACCACACGATAAAGCAGGGTTTTCTATATTTCAGTCTTTGAGTGTAATCCTTAAATAACCCCCACAACTGGTCATATGGAACTTTGTTGGTAACCGAAGAGAAATGATGAGCAATTATCTATATAGTCAATAAATCATTAAAGACTTAGGGGCATATTAGCAAGAACATGCGATAAATATCGCAAACCTTGCTTAGCGCTCCTTTTTTTATCGCCGGCTATCGCTGGATATTACCGCGGAAATAACATGCTATTAGCAAGGTTTATCTCCATTGCGATAAAATATCCAGCGATAGCGGCGAAACCCAGCTTTAACGCGAGAAATCCAGCGATAAAATCCTATCGCTAATTCTGGGGACTTAACCTTACAATCCACCTCCCATTGACTTTCATTGCTAAGTCATGTTTTTATCAGTTCTAAAAAACAAGCGATAATCGGGGTTAGCGCGCGTTTTTTATCGCTCTCGCGGGTATTGCTAATAGGCGTATAAGTATGTAAGCGACTGTTTACCGTCGCTTTTAGTTGGGAACGCCTACCTTGCATGTCATTAGCGATAAATATCGCTGACATGCAAGGCGATGTAATTCCCGGCCTCTAACGCCTGAAAGCTGTCGCTAACGCCTGTTAGCGACAGCTTGCTAATAGGGCGTCAAAATATCGCCGCTTTCGCGGCAAAAAGTGCCGCTAAAGCGGCGATAAAGCCCTTGATAATATGCCCCTTAGATTTCAATCAATAGAGAGAGCTGCTGTGACTTAAATGGTTTTATTTTTAAATCTTTTAGTTTTTCATCTAATTATTCATTAAGCATTAATCCTTTGATTTCTGCATTCATAGTTAACATAATCCATCAATCGATATTAAATTGGAAAATACAACAAGCGTGTTCCATAAAGGAAACTCACTATTCCCAATAAATCTGTATAATGAGAGAAAAAGGTGTTCAGAAATCAAATGAAGAGTTCTGATAAGAGAGAGATCAATGCGCAAGCATAAAGCCTTTTGTAAATAAAACTGGAAATTATTCAGTCATAAATCAGCAGACATCTCGAATTTTAGCTAAATAACCCCTCATGTAGAGAACTCAAAAGATCAGAGACAAGTATCTAGTGAGAATGTCAGGGAAAGGAAATCCACCCTACTGTAGGAACACGCACTAATATGAATATATACAAATTCTATGTTGCAACATTATTTTTTTTTTGTTTTCTTCATCCACCAATATAATATCAGCAGACTTCGGGGAACAAGGTCACCCCCCATCCGCTCACCAGAGCATAATAATTTTTCAGGCATTTGTCCTTGAAAAGTTACAACGTTGATTTCTTGTGGTCCAAAAATGTCTTCCCATGAATCATTTTTCCTGTTGTTTCGTCTCTTCCTGGTGAGGACCTTACTATCAATTTTCTAATACAAAACAAGTGTCTATTCACTAACTAGCAGTAGATTTCTAAAGTTGCAACATCTGCAGTGAAGAGAAGAAAAACATCTTGCACAAACAACTATTCAATGTGAAAAACTGTCCTTTCTGTGATAATGCACCATTTTTCCATTTAACATGGTATGGCCAGTTAGGCTAACTTATTTCATCACTTTATTCATGTGCAGGCGTATAACAGTTAGATATGGTATGGGTACTCACTGCAAATTTAGCATTTAGCATATGTTTTATTGAAACTTAAGCTTGTGCACATTTTAAAAATGTGTTTTAACAGCAGATAAATTTGAGGCAACACAAGCCATCAGATACTGTTTTGGTTGTCTCTATTGCTATACTGTATTTGCTATGCAAATCACTGTGGTGGTGACTTCAGGCCTCACTCCTCTAATATGGCTCTTGCTCCATTTCTTTTTCTATCCTGTTTCTTTGCTGTTCACACCCCTGTCACCCCCCTTCCCTTTTGCTCTTATTGCTTATTTTTCAGGACCTGTTGTGTCTGTTGATAATTTGCTTGCCTGCACCAGCACTTATATTGACTGGCTTCTTGCAATTGTATTTTGGTCCTCCAATGGTAGCCTCTGTGGAAGAGCATAGGTGTGTGTGTGATGTACTAGGGGTTGACGTACTCCTTTCTGCTGAATGTATCTGTGAAAAAAGGTGTGCGAGGATCACATGAAGTATTCAGAGTTCTGTGACTGTTGCCTGTAATGGTCGTGCAGTTTTAGATCTGTGTTTTCAAGTTTTGAAACAGGTGTCATGTCGAATGTCTCTATACTACATTTGTGAGGATTACTTTGTTGTTGGGGATTTTATGGTGTTATACATGAGCCTAAATATTCAGTATTCAGAGTTCTGTGACTGTTGCCTGTAATGGTCGTGCAGTTTTAGATCTGTGTTTTCAAGTCTTGAAACAGGTGTCATGTCGAATGTCTCTATACTACATTTGTGAGGATTACTTTGTTATTGGGGATTTTATGGTGTTATATATGAGCCTAAATATTCAGTGCAGCTTGCTTATTCTCTTGAGGGGCCATGTCCTCTCTCTTTGGATTGTAATTAAATAATTTGCCTCTAGCATCCAAGAGACAGCTCCCAAAATAAACAAGCTGTACCAGCTCACTATGAATGAAGAAGAATATGCTGCAATTTCAGAGCAGCAGGTGTTCTAGGAAACAGACAATATCCACTGAGATGGACTCAGCTGAAGCAACTGAAATGGAAGAAAAAAAACAAAAATGGATGCAGTCAGACTGGTTCCAAATTTTACTCCATACTTTTACCCTTCGAGGTCTCAAACAATCTAATGATCCTTCCTTTTTTTTTAGGAAAATTGTCTCACTTACCCAAATGGGTAATCCATGCAGGCAAAGTGGCATCTCCTCCAGGTGTTGACTTCTGACCTTTTTCTGTGATCCCTTCCTTTCCTGACAGTATGATGCCCTGGACAATCCAAAAGCAAAAGAAAAAACAAATTCTTTATGTGTTCTGTTCTGCAACGGACAAATGGGTGCCGTTCAATAGTTTTCATAAAATTCTAATGACTTTGCACTTTTTGCTGCAAATCAGCAACAGAATGTCATAATTTCGTAAGATACTATTAGCATTAGTATACATCATATTCAACACCATTCTGACCAGAATCTTTCTTCAATTGTCTAAAAATAGAGTTCAATAAATTGAAGGAGGCATTTATTAAGCCACTGTATTATCCCATCCCAACACTTCTGATATCTGAAGGTGCCATATTATTGCAATGCAGTGTCAAAACTGGCCAGTTATATCTAGTGGCTCACAAGAAAGCTGAATTCTGCAGAACATACTTATATCATTGCAGAAAAGGAACTGTTAGCTATCTTGAATGTCTTTAAGGAAAGTGTCATGATTTTCTTGGTGCTCGTAGTTTGTAATGATCATCACAATCTTAAATTGATATGGTTTGTTCTTCTGGTGTCCCTTCAAATATTACAGTAGTTATTTTTTGTTTGGGAATATGACTTTGTGATAAAAGTCATCCTTCAGTAGATGATTGAAAGGCAGGTGCCTTAACTCGACAAGATTGAGAAGAAAGTAAAAAGAATTGGGAGACTCATCATCAGTGATCAACAAATAATTAGTGTCTTAGAGTTAAATATGTTTCTAAATGATCTTCAGAATGCATTTTTACATCCAAAATAGAAGAATTGAATGATGATAAACAAAGAAGGATAACTTATTCAAGTTTGCATCCTCAGGATTCTTGCTTCTTTCTCCAGCAAAGACAATACAACAAACCACTCTACATTGGTGTCATGTTTTGACTTACGCAGGTCATCCAGGAATATAAACGACTTTGGATTTCGTGTCCAGTTGTTTCTGGTGGTTTCTTTGTGGTCTTATGTGAAAACAACAATGCATAATTATTTGTCAATGAGCCAAAGTGGATCACTTTCAGTCTTGGGGATTATTGCATACTGTACTAATTGCCAAGAAACCAGGGGATAGCATTTTGTTAGATTTCATTATAGTTCTGCCCCATTGTTAAGGTATGACAACCTTTTAGTGGTCCTTGATACTCAGGGAAAATAGATTTTTTTGCAAACAACTTACAACGGTATCTGAGTTGGCTCAGTTTTTGCATCAACATGTGGTCCATTTACATGGGATACCATAGGTGATTATTTTGTATCAAGCAACACAGTTCATACCTAAATTTTGGCAAAAGTCACGTTGCCTACTTGCCACCTCTTCCAAATGGATGGTCAAACTGAATGGGGGAACCAAACTTTAAAACAATATTTACATTGTTTTCTGGTGGATACACCTGGCTCTTGTGTTTTGGAGAGAAGGGGACCCCTACGAAAAACAATGAAACTTGCTAGCTGTAGGGAAAATTCCACTGGGGGAAAGACAAATGCTAAATACAAGTTATTCAATAATGACAGGTTATAAATTTCTGACTGCAGATCAAAGATAATGCATAAAACAAAGTGCACTATGATAAACATACACACCTAACCATGTTGTATGATTGTATAAATGTATCCCATTTTTTTTAAATTTTATTATTCAAAGTGCTGGGAATACTTATTAATTAGTATCAAAATATATTTTTGTTGTTGTTAATTGTCTGATAAATATTGATTTACATAAAAAACATACTACAACACATTTACATATCCATGAAAAGAATGTACATAAACACATAAAGTACACAGAGACAATTAATTGACTTCACTGTATGTTAAACATATATATAGAAAAAGGAGCAGATGAACTGTAAACAATTCGAAGGCTGGCGGTAGATGGAAGCTACGCGTGTTTCGGCTGGGATGCCTTCATCAGGGGGAACGTCTCAACTTTCTCTGTGACAAAATATACAATAGACATGGACTAAGAATACATGTGCACATAAATCTATTCGTGGCCTGAAATGGAAACTCTCTTTTTGTGAGCAGTTCATGCTTCTAAACATAATAGACTATTTGTTCATTGCAGATTCTTCAAGAGAAGGTAATCATGTATATAAAATGTTTTTTTTAAACATTTAGTGAATAAAAACACAATGCTTTGAGTGCAATGTGACCAATATAGACAACCACCACCGTGATTACAAAACGCAGTTCCTTATATCCCAAGAGAATAGAGGTGTTTATAGAGCAATGCATCTCAGTACCTCTATTAGTGAGCTAGAGATCACTAATGAGGGCTGTGCCCCATACGGTCTTAAAATGCAGCTAACAATGGAAAGATTTCCATTAAACACCCGTATAGAGTTCATGCTAGAGTCAAGTGAAAGTCAATAGGGTAAATTTACCTATTTTCTATACGCGAGATATGGATCTGGATGCTGGGATTAAGATCAACGTTTCCTAACAGTGCTAGACCGCCAGGCGAAGCCTATTTTGTTCAAGTCATAAAAGAAGAAGAGATATTAAAATTCAGGCCAGAAAAGGCCTGACATGCTATCTATTCGATTCTGTCTAATTATAAAGGAGTAAGGGGTATAATATACCTGTGCAACGGTTAAGAGAGAAGTGCTTCACCGATATATGCACTCTGTCTATCGTCTACTTCATTAATTGTTGCCACTCTGTGGAAACAGACCGGTAATATATCTGTATTTTCAAAGATGTAAAAATATACACATACTGCTAATCTATTAGGATATGTCAGGGGTTGCAAGTCACATCCCTTTATTATCAATACTTACAATAGATATAGAGTGGACAATGTCTTCAATATATAGATCATAGTATGGATGGGGAGTCCTCAAATATACCTCTCTGGCTTTGATTCTATCTAGCGTCGTGTGCTACAGTGAAAAGATATACAGCAATGAAGGGGTATGAAGATCTATCTTAAAGGGCCCCTAGTTTTTTTAGCTAATTATCACAGACTATACTTACAAGAGAATTTTATTTTCACCAGGCTTGATCGTCTAGTGTTGGAGATAGATGTGATTGTAATCCAGACTTCAGGGATTCCACTGGAGAATGCCTTTAAATGAAAAAGTATATATGTCCCTGGTAAGAACTCTTAGAGGTTAGGAATAGGTTATTCTAATCATGGTATTATTGCAACTGTAGCATATAAACAAGTTCCGACCATGAGGCTCAATTGACCCTGGTCTTGAAGAGATGGTATAACCCTTCTAGACATTCGTTAAATATTAATATATTGCATGAACTATAAGGAACATGTTCTAGCCATGAAATTTGTTATTGGAATGTTACTAATTCGCAGCCCAGGAATTCGTGACATCAATAAGTCTGGATCATAATACTGTAAAGAGCTAACTAGGAGCACTCTGGCAGAAAGTCTTAATCCCTTTCTTATATAACGCTCGTACATGACGGTAAAATCGGGATAGTAACACTTCAATTCAGAGCACTGCAGTTAAGGGCCCTGCTTCATTTCGAATCAAGCGCTCACTCGGCCGCATTTGGTTCAGAGTATGTACTTACTAGCGCTTGTGCAGATGTTGCAAAAAGAACTACACCTGGCTCTTGGGCAGATCTACTTTGGCTTGCTGAAGTAGCAAATGTTAACTGTTGCCATTGTTTCACGGGATTAGCTCCATTCCTTAGCAACAATGGTTTTTACCCTCCCTTTCTTTCTCTTCCGTGTTCTACAGTTTCTAAAGCACCTGCAGGAGTAGACAGAGTTCAGCATATCTGCAAACATTTCACACAATGCAAAAATACCTAGATTTGGCAAAACCCAACTACAAAATGCAAGCTGATAATCATCGGCAAGAAGAGACACAGCATCAGGTACTTGACAAGATATGGTTATCTATCCATCATTTAAGATTCAAACAGCCAGATTCCTTTCAAGATTTGTAGGTCATGATTGGTTCGAAATCAGAAGACGAAACATAGAAAGATATTGCGAGATTTGGAGTTGTTGGCCATTTTGAATCTCGTGCTCAGTCACACCCTCATTTCTTGAGCTTGAGATTTGCTAGCATGTGGATGTGTTGATGTGAAGCTCCTGGAAAATGATTCACCTGTATTCGTGGAAGGCAGGTAGGTTTTCTTCTTGGTTTCGTTCAGAAATCTGATTCCTGGGCGATCTGAGACACAGAGGGGCCGATTCCGATCTCGGTCGGAGGCGCACCCAATACCATTCGGTCGGGAAAAAAGCCATGCGAAAGCCTGTTTCCCGACCGATCCGTACAGCACACCGAACGAGCAAGTACGATGCGCACAACAGCAAAGAATCCGGCCGAGCCGTACTCACCCAAACCAGGTCCTGTTCTCCGACCGAGGCGAATCCGGAAACGCCGAATCGAGTCGCACGGAAGGAAAAATGCAGCCCCGTCCGCCCGGACAAGTACGATGCGCTTTCCGTACGCGCCGAACCCGTCGCTACGCACGGCACGTCAAAGCATCCGGGAGAGGCGCACATAAGCTCCGATTCGCGCCACAACACGATCCACGGCTACGAGGCGAACACGCCAGCGACGAGGACGACGCGAAGCGATGAGGACGAGGCGAAGCGACGAGGACGAGGCGAAGCGACGAGGACGACGCGAAGCAACGAGAAGGACGAACGACACGAACCAACCATGAATCCCTTCGTCCCGATCATACCAATATTCTACATTTACTACCGGAACAGGCACGGACGCGTACGGCGCAGAAGGTAAGCTAGACACCAACCACAAAACACATACAACACGTACACGACACATCACACACACACACAGGGATGCAGAATATACTTACACCAGCAACAGCAGCACCATAGGGGCGAAATGCCCATCACCAATGCTACATATGCACACAGGGGCCTGAATGCGCACCACCACCCCTACCCAGGGGTGGCATGATGCCTACCACCACTACCACCCTCACCCAGGGGGGCAGGATGCCTACCACTACTACCACCCTCACCCAGGGGGCAGGATGCCCACCACTACTACCACCCTCACCCAGGGGGGCAGGATGCCTACCACTACTACCACCCTTAGCCAGGGGGCAGGATGCTTACCACCACTACCACCCTCACCCAGGGGGCAGGATGCCTACCACTACTACCATCCTTAGCCAGGGGGCAGGATGCCCACCACTACTACCACCCTCACCTAGGGGGGCAGGATGCCTACCACTACTACCACCCTTAGCCAGGGGGCAGGATGCTTACCACCACTACCACCCTCACCCAGGGGGCAGGATGCCTACCACTACTACCACCCTTAGCCAGGGGGCAGGATGCCTACCTCTACTACCACCCTTACCCAGGGGGCAGGATGCCTACCACTACTACCACCCTCACCCAGGGGGGCAGGATGCCTACCACTACTACCACCCTCACCCAGGGGGGCAGGATGCCTACCACTACTACCACCCTTAGCCAGGGGGCAGGATGCCCACCACTACTACCACCCTCACCCAGGGGGGCAGGATGCCTACCACTACTACCACCCTCACCCAGGGGGCAGGATGCCCACCACTACTACCACTCTCACCCAGGGGGGCAGGATGCCTACCACTACTACCACCCTTAGCCAGGGGGCAGGATGCTTACCACTACTACCACCCTCACCCAGGGGGCAGGATGCCTACCACTACTACCACCCTTAGCAAGGGGGGCAGGATGCCTACCACTACTACCACCCTCACCCAGGGGGGCAGGATGCCCACCACTACTACCACCCTCACCCAGGGGGCAGGATGCCTACCACTACTACCACCCTCACCCAGGGGGCAGGATGCCCACCACTACTACCACCCTCACCCAGGGGGGCAGGATGCCTACCACTACCACCCTTAGCCAGGGGGGCAGGATGCCTACCACTACTACCACCCTCACCCAGGGGGGCAGGATGCCCACCACTACTACCACCCTCACCCAGGGGGGCAGGATGCCTACCACTACTACCACCCTCACCCAGGGGGGCAGGATGCCTACCACTACTACCACCCTCACCCAGGGGGCAGGATGCCCACCACTACTACCACCCTCACCCAGGGGGGCAGGATGCCTACCACTACTACCACCCTTAGCCAGGGGGCAGGATGCTTACCACCACTACCACCCTCACCCAGGGGGGCAGGATGCCTACCACTACTACCACCCTTAGCCAGGGGGGCAGGATGCCCACCACTACTACCACCCTCACCCAGGGGGCAGGATGCCTACCACTACTACCACCCTTAGCCAGGGGGCAGGATGCTTACCACCACTACCACCCTCACCCAGGGGGGCAGGATGCCTACCACTACTACCACCCTTAGCCAGGGGGCAGGATGCCTACCACTACTACCACCCTTACCCAGGGGGCAGGATGCCTACCACTACTACCACCCTCACCCAGGGGGCAGGATGCCTACCACTACTACCACCCTTAGCCAGGGGGCAGGATGCCCACCACTACTACCACCCTCACCCAGGGGGCAGGATGCCTACCACTACTACCACCCTCACCCAGGGGGCAGGATGCCCACCACTACTACCATCCTCACCCAGGGGGCTGGATGCCTACCACTACTACCACCCTTAGCCAGGGGGCAGGATGCTTACCACTACTACCACCCTCACCCAGGGGGGCAGGATTCCCACCACTACTACCACCCTCACCCAGGGGGCAGAATGCCTACCACTACTACCACCCTCACCCAGGGGGCAGGATGCCTACCACTACTACCACCCTTAGCCAGGGGGCAGGATGCCTACCACTACTACCACCCTCACCCAGGGGGGCAGGATGCCTACCACTACTACCACCCTCACCCAGGGGGGCAGGATGCCTACCACTACTACCACCCTTAGCCAGGGGGGCAGGATGCCTACCACTACTACCACCCTCACCCAGGGGGGCAGGATGCCCACCACTATTACCACCCTCACCCAGGGGGGCAGGATGCCTACCAC
Organism: Calotriton arnoldi; assembly: GCA_963921515.1. Taxonomy (NCBI): domain Eukaryota; kingdom Metazoa; phylum Chordata; class Amphibia; order Caudata; family Salamandridae; genus Calotriton; species Calotriton arnoldi. The sequence goes on along the minus strand of CAWUFW010003915.1, from coordinate 70,668 downwards.
TACTACCACCCCCACTCATAGGATGGACAATGCATGACACAACCAGCACACCACAACCTAGGGAATGCAAGAAGAAGACATCCCCCAACACCATGACAAGCGTGTGTAGACTGTGTCAAATGCCTACAACACCGAACATGACTTTGAACATACAATGTGACCCCCTAGCACATGTGCCACACATATATGTGTGTGGCACCCACAATGCAAGCAGGCCATGACCATTGTGGCAATGGGGTCCAAACCCCCATCATCACAGTGACCAAAAGGTAAGTGTGGGGTCCATAGCTGAAGCACATTTCGAACATTGTGGCAATGGGGTCCAAACCCCCATCATCACAGTGACCAAAATGTAAGTGTGGGGTCCATAGCTGAAGCACATTTTGAACATTGTGGCAATGGGGTCCAAACCCCCATCATCACAGTGACCAAAATGTAAGTGTGGGGTCCATAGCTGAAGCACATTTCGAACATTGTGGCAATGGGGTCCAAACCCCCATCATCACAGTGACCAAAAGGCAAGTGTTGGGTCCATAGCTGAAGCACATTTCGAACATTGTGGCAATGGGGTCCAAACCCCCATCATCACAGTGACCAGAACGTAAGTGTGGGGTCCATAGCTGAAGCACATTTTGAACATTGTGGCAATGGGGTCTAAACCCCCATCATCACAGTGACCAAAATGTAAGTGTGGGGTCCATAGCTGAAGCACATTTCGAACATTGTGGCAATGGGGTCCAAACCCCCATCATCACAGTGACCAAAATGTAAGTGTGGGGTCCATAGCTGAAGCACATTTCGAACATTGTGGCAATGGGGTCCAAACCCCCATCATCACAGTGACCAAAAGGCAAGTGTGGGGTCCATAGCTGCAGCACATCTTGAACATTGTGGCAATGGGGTCCAAACCCCCATCATCACAGTGACCAAAAGGCAAGTGTTGACAAAGTAAGAGGTGCAACTGCCAAACTGCATGGATGATTCCTGGTCACAGAACAACAAACACATCAGTGGCAAAGTAGTGTATGTGTCCCATTGCAACATAAATTGGGGGAGCCAAATCCTGCAGTGCAAATAAGACATAACTTTGGCCATGTGCAGACAAACAACACCCATGGGGGCTGACACCGTCAACAATCATCAATGACACAATGACAGAAGTGACCATCCGAATTCATACCCACATATTTGCACCAATGGGCACACACATGCAGATACCCTGTGGAGACTGCAGATGTGAGGCGAACAGATACCATACCATGGCAGCAATGGGACACACAATCAACAATTAGCAACAAATGAGGGCTCCCGTCCCATCAGCCTGGTCATGGAAGTGCCAACGGAATCATCAGCACAGATCCAACACACTTGTATAGCAATGTTGCACTGACAACACAGATGAGTCCTTCCCCATTGATGCCCAAACCTGTATGTTCACTGGAGATGGCCACACGGTCAGGGAAGTAGACGAATAGAACAATGGCAGGCACAACAGATGTGCAGGGGTGGAAGCCACAGATGTGAAGTTGCCAATCTAAGTAGGAAATCTCATTGCCAAATACTGAACACATGACACCCTCAGATGCTGCTATGGATGACATGGATACACCACAGGATAGGACACATAACCCCTGGACCACATGGGTTCCTGCACAGTAACACTTCATTATCATGAGACCAAATATCACCATCACTGCAGCAAGGGCATTGTTAGCATCATCAACATCATGTACATCAGAAGCAAAAGCACTAGAGAACAGAAAGTTGCTTTATTCAGCATATGTGGCATTAAAAGTAGAAGTCCGGTAGAACATAAACAAAGGCCAATGGCCAGTCCATCAACAAAGTCACAAGTGGGTGACAGTGGCAGATGCCACCCTACACATGCCTGCACAAAACCAGGGACAATCCACTAGGAGGGGCAACCGGGGGTAGGCCAGGCACCGCAGGGACAGGATCAGGGCTCACCAGGAGGAAGCAGGGAAGGGGTGGTGGGTGCTGGAGAGCCACTGACAACTGCAGTGGAGGTGTCTGACATGGTGTGTGCCGGCACAACTGGGGGGCATGGCTCAGATGTTGTGGGTGCCGGCACGACTGCAGTGGACCCTGCAGATGGAGTGGACAGGTCCGCCACTGCAGTGCCCAAGTCAGACAGGGTGGTAGTGTACTCCACTGCAGTGCCTACCACCAGGGGAGGAGAATGGGGAACAGGCAAGGTGGGCTGGACAGAGGGGGAGGACACCCTCACCACATCAGTGGCACAGACAAGCGCAGCGGGGGGTGTGGTGCCGGGAGAGCAAGTGGCAGGGGGAGAAGGCCGGAGCCTCTTGGGGATGGTATATCTGTGGGTGGGGGAACCTGGGGCAGGGTGTGGCGGGGGCACCCGTGGAGTGGGGGCCTGAGGGATGGAGGAAGGTGACCTGGTGCTTGAGCTGCAGGGCGGCGGCGGGGTCTTGCTCTTACCACTAAGGGGGGACTTGCGGGTGGGGGCCTCAGTCTGTCTGCGCCTGGGGGAGGGTGTCCGTGGGTGAGGGGCACTCTGCTCTGTGTGGGGGGGCTTCCTCTTCCCCCTGAATGCTGGGGCAGCTGGATCGGAGGGGAAGAGGCCGAGGTCACTGAGGAAGAGGCGCTGGGTCTTTGGGGTTGCAGGTGAGGCAAGGGAGGGTGCTTTGGAGGGAGAGGCAACTGAGGACTGCGCAGTGCCCGTTGATGCGTGTGTGTGTACCAGGGCCCCATCCCCTGTGAGTCTGGTTTCAGTCCCCTGACTGTGCGTGCGTGTGCGTTTAGTTTGTGGCGTGTGTGTCTGTGTGCTGGATGTGTGTGTGCTGGTGTGTGCCAGTGCCGGTGTGTGTGTGCTTGGGACGGGCAAGGTGCTGGGGAGTGTGGATGGAGCAGAGGCAGGAGGGGTGAGGGACTGTCTGAGGAGGGACACTGCTGCCGTCAGGGAGGAGTCCATGGACCTGTTGCCCCTCTGTAGGTCAGACATGCCCGATGAGATGCCCTCCATGAACGACACCAGCTGAGTCAACAGTGCGGTGTGCGCATGGAGGACACTCAGCATGGCTGTCTGCCCTACATGGAGCTGGCGAAGGAGGTACACAGACTCCTCACTCAGGGCAGCAGGGGACACAGGGGCAGGGGGTGCGGTGCCTGGGCCAAAGGAGACACGCTCCCGAACATGGGAGCCTCCACGGACCTTGGGAATGGGAGCCGATGGGAGGGTGGTGGTGGTGCTGGTGGTGGCGGGGACAGCAACACTAGCTGGGGTGTGGTGGCTGCTGACACCCGCCTCCACAAGGGAGTCATCCTCCGAGTTGCTCTGGTCCTCAGCTGAGGTGGATGGTGCTGAGGACTCCTCGGTGTGGCTCCCCTCGCCCTCCATGCCACTGGGTCCCTCCGACCACTCCTCAGCTGCTGACCCAGTCTGGCTCTCTGGCTCCTCCTGGTCCGTGGAGCTGTCCCATTCCGTGGCCGTGGATGTATCTGCAAACAATGGGGAAACAGACAGACATCAGTCACCTGCACCAAACGCACACACCACTGTGAGCACAGCACATCACAGAGCAAGCCCTGGCATCATTAGTTGTACATTGCTAAAAGTGTCCTAACTGAACAGGAGAAGCCAATTGTCAGTCTGATGCCAAGCATGGCACTCACATCCCACATGGCCTTGCACCCATCTGTCTGGTGTCTGTTGGATTGCAACACCCCAGTGTGGACACATGCACCAAGTACACAGTAGTTGGACAGTGCAGAGGACACGGTGTGGACACATCACAGCTCTTGCCACTGAGTCAGTACAGGTTTCCGGATGAAAGGGATGCCCAGAGTCAAATAGGAAATGCATGTGATGCATACCAGCGACAGACACCATGATGCACCCATGTCCTGATAGCCAGCGCCACTATGGTGTGCATGTAGCACATGTCACTCCCCTGCAGGACCACAAATAAGTTGACACATGCCATGGCAGAGGCATGACTGTTAAGTCATACATCACTGTCTCAGTGATGTATGACTTGGCAGCCAGACAACAACACTATGCACTGTGTCACAATAGTAGGTCATAGGGAATGCAAGTCCTGGAGCTGCACAAGTGCACATGTACATCCCCCACACAACACATCATCTCAACCCTCATCTGTCCAGGTCACACCTATTGGACATATGGGAGACCTGTGACACTACCCTCTGAACCTGAGCCCCTCACAATTTGCTGTGAATGGGGAACACCTGCCTGAACATCACATTCGCATACCCCAGTCTGCACGGGCAGCTGATCAAACACCTATGTGACACACAAGTATCGTCTCCTATGGTCACATCTCCAGGGGCATGCTGAGCCCCTACCAAGAAACACCCCAGCAGTCCTGGCAACTAATGCACAGCACACTGACACAGAGGCAGACACAGGAGGGGTCAAATCACTGTGCACAATGTTAAGTTGTGTAGGGTTTTTCGTACAACAGGGAGTAGGCGCTCAGACTCGTACGCGTTTATGTAACAATAGCCGGAGTATGTGAACGGTGCTGCCAGGTCGGGGGAAATACCCAATAACCCCCGTGATTTGTGTGAGTCAACAACCCACACTAGTAATATGGACACAATCCTGTGCACACGTAATTGGGATAATAGATCAAAGCAAAGTCTCAAAGGTTGCCCAATGTAAGATCGACATCAGTAGAGTATATCAGGAATATTTAATGATGCAACAAAGAAAAAAATGACCAGCCGACACGTGTTTCGTCACATAGGGAATGTTCCCGTGACTCTTCAGGGCCGAGCGTGTGGTATCCGGCAGTCATGCGAGAGACGGACGTCTTTCATCCTCCAAGTTCCAGGCGTACCCGCCTTTCACTTTGCCTTCCGGCTTTGCCGTTTTCCCTAGCGTTCTTCTAGCTTTCTTTTACGGGTCCTGCCCCCTGGCAGCACCGGGATCCTTTTCCCTGGTCATACGCGTCTGGACAGTTTCCCCAGACTCCAATCCTTCTCTCTAGACGTCCATTACTTTCCTTACGTCCAGGTTTTCACCACCCGCTCGGCCCTGAAGAGTCACGGGAACATTCCCTATGTGACGAAACACGTGTCGGCTGGTCATTTTTTTCTTTGTTGCATCATTAAATATTCCTGATATACTCTACTGATGTCGATCTTACATTGGGCAACCTTTGAGACTTTGCTTTGATCTATTATCCCAATTACGTGTGCACAGGATTGTGTCCACACTGTGCACAATGTGTCAGCTGATACACGGGAGTGGGAGTACAGAGTGCATTGCATGGCCTGGAGTAGGCATGACTGTCCTGCTCCACATGAATGAGGGATGTGCCCTGGACAGTGGATAGCTGGCTATGTATGTGTGACACACGTAATCTGCACACTCCTGGGGCACAAACATTGTTCCCACCCGCTGCATGGGCGTGTGCCACATAACCCAGGCACATGTGGTGGCTCAGCTCAGCAAGTGGACCGCATATCAAAGCAACACGCAGATCACATGTCCAAACCCAGGCGTTGTGTGAACAATGGACCCACCCATGATGCCCACAACAGAGTTAGGGAAACAGATGCTGTCCCCCACCTTTAGTGAAGCAAACTGCAAGGACACAGTCCCAAGTGACACAATTCCCTGACTGTAAGGGCCACACCTGGGTATCAGATGAGCAGTGGTCAGTGCACAATAGAGGGACATGGCTCCTGGACAACATGACTGCTGCACTGTGGCAGTTGAACCAGGCCAGAGGAGGGCACAAAGCATGTAATACAGAGTTCACAGTGCAGTCTTTGACTCACCCCTCCTTGCTGCTGTCTGGCCTTCAGCTGCCCATCCAGGTCTGGAAAGACCACCGCCAGGATCTGGAGCATGTGGGGGGTCAGGGTCCGTGTTCCGCCCCTCCTGCGAGGAGGCGACAGCTTCAGCTGGACCCGTGCAATCCTCCGGGTCCAGCCCCGAAGGTCCTGCCACCTCTTCTGGCAGTTGCGGATCCGGCGCTTGTAGACCCCCACGGACCGGACAGCCCGGACGATGTCCTTCCAGATTTCCTGCTTCCGATGGGCATTAACCTGTGAGGATGACAAAGTGAAAAGGCCATTACCACACATGCAACATATCCGTGCATGACACAGTTGTATATACATGTCTCAATCACAGGGGCACATGATGTACACAGGCAGTGCAAAGCTGACCATGGACAGTTTGCCAGACGTCACTACATGGTATCATTGCATGGGAAGTAAAACCATGTTCAAATGCACTGTCACTGCACCATACCTGTCCAGTGCAAGTCACTACACACTATGGGGGGTGACAACTACTCAGTGAGCCTGCTAGCCAGTGGCGTGCAGACTCTCAGCCTTGCTAGTCAGACAAAATGCACATTCAGAAAGGCAGTGCACAGAACACTCACCTGCTCCCCTGGTGTCCCATACAGCTTGCTGTACTGTGGAAGTAGGCTGTCCAGCAGGGCCTGGTTCTCTTCAAGGCTGAAGGCTGGGGCTCTCTCCACAGTACGTGCCATTGCAGGGTCCAGAGGGGCAGAGACAGCAGCAGTGCAGTGGCAGATGTCGTCTTGGAGCATGTAGTGCAGGCAAGTGGGCTCTCAGGGGAACAGCCAGCAATATATATGTGCTGGAGAGGCAGATACTGTCCCTTGTGTCCAAAGTGATTGGTCCAAGTCGTTTGCATCTTCTGAATCTGGCCAATCCATGGAATAGCAGCACCAAAACACGCCCACAGCATCCTTCAAATCTTCAACTTCATGACATACATGATTTTGCAACATTGTTGTGGGTGACCAACTGAATTTCCAGCAACCGACTCGTTCAAAATTCGAAAACGCGTCCGTTGCCAGGCAAGCCCATTGTCAATGGGTGTGCACCGATCGGTCCATTGCGGTACAACGCGCACAGGGGTACAACGCGTACCCGCACACATTGAAAGCAATGGGCCGGCCGGAGGCACCGATCGGTCCATTGCAGTTCAACGCGCACAGGGGTACAACGCGTACCCGCACACATTGAAAGCAATGGGCCGGCCGGAGGCACCGATCGGTCCATTGCAGTTCAACGCGCACAGGGGTACAACGCGTACCCGCACACATTGAAAGCAATGGGCCGGCCGGAGGCACCGATCGGTCCATTGCAGTTCAACGCGCACAGGGGTACAACGCGTACCCGCACACATTGAAAGCAATGGGCCGGCCGGAGGCACCGATCGGTCCATTGCTGTTCAACGCGCACAGGGGTACAACGCGTACCCGCACACATTGAAAGCAATGGGCCAGCCGGAGGCACCGATCGGTCCATTGCAGTTCAACGCGCACAGGGGTACAACGCGTACCCGCACACATTGAAAGCAATGGGCCGGCCGGAGGCACCGATCGGTCCATTGCGGTACAACGCGCACAGGGGTACAACGCGTACCCGCACACATTGAAAGCAATGGGCCGGCCGGAGGCACCGATCGGTCCATTGCAGTTCAACGCGCACAGGGGTACAACGCGTACCCGCACACATTGAAAGCAATGGGCCGGCCGGAGGCACCGATCGGTCCATTGCGGTACAACGCGCACAGGGGTACAACACGTACCCGCACACATTGAAAGCAATGGGCCGGCCGGAGGCACCGATCGGTCCATTGCAGTTCAACGCGCACAGGGGTACAACGCATACCCGCACACATTGAAAGCAATGGGCCGGCCGGAGGCACCGATCGGTCCATTGCTGTTCAACGCATCACTGTACATGTGACTGGCATATGTCAGCATGCCTGTCTCAGATGGACATATGCCAGCCACAGATAGCTCCCAGGGAGTGAGGGGCACACCTACATCACGACAGCCTGTCCAAACTTTATCATAAGGCATGTAAGGCTGCATTTCCTATTGTGTGTATGTTGGTGTACATGTTGTCCTGTGGGTGTCACCTGTGGGCAGCCACCCCCAGGCTGTGCACGTGTTCATGGGGACAGGATCCTGGGTGTTACGTGTACGTGACCACTGTGATGTGCAACTGTTCATATCTGTGCATGTGCCATGGTCACATTTCACAGTGGTGTATGTGTATGTCATGTCACATACCCCGTGAGTCCCATGTGGGACGGTATGTTTGAGCCAGGGTGTCCCAGTGGCACAATAGTGATGGTCCTCCACAGTCTTTGTGCATGTGGTGTTTACAATGTCTCTGATTTCATGTGCACAATGGGAGACAGTCTCCACATCCACGTTGTGTGTGCATGGACTCTGATGTTGTGCGTGTGTGTCACAGACGTCCATGTCTGTCCTGCCGTGGCAAGTGGGGCCACTACCTGTGGGGGTCATGGTTGTTTTGCTGTGGTGTATACATGATACTCCATGTAATGCCAGTGTCCATGTGGCATTACAGGGTCCCTGGGAATGTACCTGTCGTTGAGCTGTGGTGCCTGGGGCACATATGTCCTCACATGTCCCTGTGGGGGGTTATTGTGACACGGCAGCAGGAGATGAGAACTGTGACACGGCCTCATGATATCCAATGGGCCAACCTGGGACTAATTGATGCCACCTGTTGGACCGTGTTGACAGATGTTGGCCATGTATGTACCATACATGTCCTTCCGGTACTGCACACTTCATGTAGTTGTGCCTCATAATGATGTATGTTGGGATCTTGAGTGTGTTCAATGCCGCATATGTGGGGTGACTGACAATCTTGCTTACTTCTCCTCTGCACTGCAGGGCTCCTGCTGTCCATCGGCCATTCCCAGACCTGGCAACGATGGTGGAACGGGACAGCATCCGACGGTACCGCTTCACCAGGCAGCTGATTGAGGATTTGGCAGTGCAGTTGTCCCCACATTTGCAGCCTGGCCGGCCGTATCCTACAGCGCTGACCCCCAAGGTGAAGGTGATGGCAGCCCTACACTTCTTTGCCACTGGTACCTTCCAACATACTGTGGCGACTCCTGGTGGGATGTCACAGACCATGTTCAGCCGTGTGCTCCGCGATGTTTTGGCGGCAATGTTGCTCTTCCTGAACCGGTACATCTATTTCCCTAGACTGCGACGACTCACTGACGTGAAGAGTGACTTTTATGCCCTGGGGAGGATGCCGCATGTAATTGGCTCCATTGATGGGACACATGTGGCTTTGGTACCACCACAGGCCCAGGAGCAGGCCTACAGGAACCGCAAGCACTACCACTCGGTCAATGCACTGGTGGTGTGTCTTGCAGACATGACCATCACACACGTGTGTGCCCGTTTCCCTGGTTCAGCACACGATGCCTTTGTGATGAGGAGTAGTCGCATCCCCAGCGTGATGGCACAGATGCAGAACCAGCGTGCCTGGCTTGTCGGTGTGTACTGACTTTGTGCCATTGTGTGTGATCTGATCTGTAGTATTCTGCCCACTTTTCCAAGTCAGCTAATGTGCACTTGTCTGTCCGTAGGTGACTCGGGATACCCCAACATGCCGTGGTTGCTGACACCCCTCAGGAACCCTGTGACACCTGCCCAGATGCGCTACAATGAGGCACATGGTCGGACCAGGAGAGTGATTGAGCGGACCTTTGGTCTCCTGAAGAGCCGCTTCCGCTGCCTGGACAAGACCGGAGGGTCCCTCCCATATGCCCCTGCGAAAGTGTGCAAAATTATCATCGTCTGCTGCATGCTCCACAACCTGGCAGTGCGGAAGGAGTTGCCTCTCATCCAGGATGACAATGACCAACATCCGCCACCTGTGGAGGATCCTGGCCTGGACCACGATGCCAGTGACGATGATGATGATGATGGTGATGGTGATGTCCGCACACAGCTCATCACCAACTTATTCAGCTGAATGTGAGTATCCTGAGGTGTCATGTCAATGATGTGAGTTGGCATGATGTGTGGGTGGTGCTCTGGTGCTGTGGGAGTGTGTCCATGGGCCACTTGACTGGATGTGTGTTGCGATGTGTGGTGACAGGTGGGCTGTACTCCCCAACAGTGTTGACATGCTAACTTGGTTCTGGGTGGGTATCTTGTAACATGTATTGTGCATGTGTTTTGCTGTTCTGTCCTGTACTCCATTGCTTTTGACTGTGTGTCATTTCTGTCCTTCACAGGGTACTTTCAGATTCGTTTGGTCAACTGTGTCCACCGACGACGTGATTGCACATCCAGGCTGGTAGCTGTTGTGTCCCTACAGGTGATGTGCGCCACACCCATGGACTTCCTTCCGTCTACAGTTGTTGACTGTGTGCCCGCTGCCAGGTGGGGTTACCTTGCATCTGTAGTGGTTACGGCATGTTGCAACTGTGTAATAAACCTGTGCTTCACTTTGTGATGTGCGTTGTCTGTGGTCACACATTTGACTGCCATTTGCTTACTGCACCTGTGGGCTACTTGACTACAACTGGGAATGGGTGTGGTGTCTGTGCATTGCACCGTCTTCCCTGGCAACATCATTGTAGGCAATGAGTCAGATGGCCTAGGTGTGTATGTGTCGTGTAGCCCTGGTGGTGTGTCTCCCTCATGTGTGTCACGTTTCCTGTACTCACATGCCTGTGTTGTCCTTGCTGTTGCAGTTCGCATACACAGTGTAATTTTGCAGTTCATCATCCCCATAACAGCACCCACGTTGGAATCACGACAGAGGCAAGTATGGTGTATTAGTGTGTTTATTGTGATACATTTGTGTTTATAGTGCATAGGATGGGTTGTGCTGTACATGAATCTTGCAATCCCAAGTTCCTAGGTGAATTGAAAGTCCGGGTAGACAGGATCCCCAGTATCGGGGCCACAGTTGTCTGACACATTGGTCCAACTTGTACTCCCCATGCAATGTGTGGGAGTAGTGTTGCCGTCAACAGGGTGAACAGTCTGTGCAATAAGGCGAACATCCAGAACAGGTTCAGGCTTCCTGGGAGTTGCGCTTGGCCATCGGCCTCTCACTTTTCCCTCCTCGGACGACCCCTCTTCTTGGGGGGGGCCCTCAAGTGCAGGCTGCTGCGGTGCAGGGGACTCTCCGCCAGAGTCCTCCTCCCTCCCTGTGGCAGTTGCAGTTTGTTCGGCACCAGATGTTGTTGGCACACAGGGAGGTGTGGACTGGTTGGTGTTCATCTGGCGGAGGCATTGTAAAATGTCCCTGTGCACCGCCGTCATCTCATGCAGTGCATCCCACTTGGACTCCACGCGGGACATGTGTGAGTCCACACGGGACATGTGTGACTCCACGTGGGACATGTGGTAGTCCAAGCGGGCATGATGGGCAGCCTGCTGCTGTTTAATGTCTCTGAGGAGCCCCACTACCTGGCTGAGCTCTCCGGTGCTGGACTGGTACGCATCAGCTATGCGTACCAGTTGTGGGTCATCATGCACACCAGCAACGTCTGCAAGCAGCGACCTCTGTCTCCCACCCCTCCCACCACCCCTGCTGACATGTGCAGTGTGTGCAGTGGCACGCACAGATAACCCTGGTCCACCTTGGGGGTTGGTGGTTGTGGTGGTGTCCATGGCCCCAGGTTGGTCCAGGGTCACTGTGCTGGTGTTGCTCCTTATTCTGTCCATGTCGGCAGGGATGGTATTCGTGGTGACAGTCGTTGTAGGGGTGGGTGCAGGGGTGCAGCTGGTGGTCCTGCTGGTGCTGCAGCTGGTGGTCCTGCTGGTGCTGCATGTTGACTTGCACCGGATGTGCCAGGTTGTTCTTCATCGTCCGAGGAGGACAGAGGCTGTACGACACCAGTGAGCTCGGCATCCTCTTGAGCCTGGGACTGGGACTCCTCAGCGTCTGCTGCTGTGTCCCCATCATCACCTGTTTTTGGGAGACACAAACAATGTATGTCATGTTTCTGCAGGCATCAATGGTTGACACACATGACAGTTGTGACTGTGCCTCTGGGTGCGGGCCTGTACATTGCATTGTCCTGAGTCGTCACAGTCAGGGGTTGATATTGGTGTGGCACATTGTCCTGCATTATTTGGGCATTTCTATGTATTTTCTAGGGTGTGAACATGGTCTGCATTGGTTGTGTTTGGTTGGCAGCCGGACCTCCTTCCCACCCACCCAGCCAGTCAGTTATCCCACCATGGAACGTGCTTGCATTGCAGGGAGTGGAAGTTGTCTCTCAGGATGTCAGTCAGTGGTGTCCTGCTGTTTGTTGGTGCACAGTTGCCAGCAGGGCCTTGTGCTCCCCACAGCAGTAGCCAGTGTCGGCCATCTTGTGAGTCCTTCTCCACTCCCTGTGATGTGAGCATGGTTCAGGGTGGTGTTGATGGGACAGTTGTGGGGGTGACCAATGTCAGTGACTACGACTCCCATCATGCTATTGCCTCCACCCCCTTCCCAGCATGCCCATGCTTCCTTCCTTTTGACTCTGCTTCCCTGTGGGGTGGGCTGGCTGTGCTGACAGGATGGCTGGGAGTGTTGTCCTGGCAGTTGTTTGGCTAAAAGTCCCAAGAGTGTCCCTGTGCTTCACACAACATAACCCAGGGTGGTGGTTCTTTGTGGGATCTTGTGTTAGGATGGGGGCATTGCATTCTACCAGGTGGGTTCTGTGGAGTTTGTGTTGGGGTGTGTGTGAGGGGAGGTGCTTGTGACTATGGTCAGTGCTGCAAGTCCTCCTTCCCACCCAGCTAGCCAGATATCCCACCATGGAACGTGCTTACATTGCAGGCAGTGGGAGTTGTCTCTCAGGATGTCAGTCAGTGGTGTCCTGCTGTTTGTTGGTGCACAGTTGCCAGCAGGGCCTTGTGCTCCCCACAGCAGTAGCCAGTGTCAGCCATCTTGTGAGTCCTTCTCCACTCCCTGTGATGTGAGCATGGTTCAGGGTGGTGTTGATGGGACAGTTGTGGGGGTGAGCTATGTCTGTGACTACGACTCCCATCATGCCATTGCCTCCACCCCACTTCCCAGCATTCCCATACTTACTTGCTTTTGTGTGGAGTTCAGTGTGTGTGGGTGTGAGAGCAATGGCAAGATGGCTGACAGTGGTGTCCTGCTGTTGGTTGGTGTGCAGTACCCAGCATGCCCTTGTGCTCCCCACGACACAGCAACAGTGTCAGACATCTTTGATGGGCCTTTCCACTCTCTGTGGGATGTGCATGCGTGAGTGTGAGCTTGCTGGGCCATGTGGTGGGGGATGTAGAGCTGTGACTACGACTCCCATCATGCTATTGCCTCCTCCCCCTTCCCAGCATGCCCATGCTTCCTTCCTTTTGACTCTGCTTCCCTGTGGGGTGGGCTGGCTGTGCTGACAGGATGGCTGGGAGTGTTGTCCTGGCAGTTGTTTGGCTAAGAGTCCCAAGAGTGTCCCTGTGCTTCACACAACATAACCCAGGGTGGTGGTTCTTTGTGGGATCTTGTGTTAGGATGGAGGGCATTGCATTCTACCAGGTGGGTACTGTGGAGTTTGTGTTGGGGGTGTGTGTGAGGGGAGGTGCTTGTGACCATAGTCAGTGCTGCAAGTCCCCCTTCCCACCCAGCCAGCCAGATATCCCACCATGGAACGTGCTTGCATTGCAGGGAGTGGAAGTTGTCTCTCAGGATGTCAGTCAGTGGTGTCCTGCTGTTTGTTGGTGCACAGTTGCCAGCAGGGCCTTGTGCTCCCCACAGCAGTAGCCAGTGTCAGCCATCTTGTGAGTCCTTCTCCACTCCCTGTGATGTGAGCATGGTTCAGGGTGGTGTTGATGGGACAGTTGTGGGGGTGACCAATGTCAGTGACTACGACTCCCATCATGCTATTGCCTCCACCCCCTTCCCAGCATGCCCATGCTTCCTTCCTTTTGACTCTGCTTCCCTGTGGGGTGGGCTGGCTGTGCTGACAGGATGGCTGGGAGTGTTGTCCTGGCAGTTGTTTGGCTAAGAGTCCCAAGAGTGTCCCTGTGCTTCACACAACATAACCCAGGGTGGTGGTTCTTTGTGGGATCTTGTGTTAGGATGGAGGGCATTGCATTCTACCAGGTGGGTACTGTGGAGTTTGTGTTGGGGGGGTGTGAGGGGAGGTGCTTGTGACTATGGTCAGTGCTGCAAGTCCTCCTTCCCACCCAGCTAGCCAGATATCCCACCATGGAACGTGCTTGCATTGCAGGCAGTGGAAGTTGTCTCTCAGGATGTCAGTCAGTGGTGTCCTGCTGTTTGTTGGTGCACAGTTGCCAGCAGGGCCTTGTGCTCCCCACAGCAGTAGCCAGTGTCAGCCATCTTGTGAGTCCTTCTCCACTCCCTGTGATGTGAGCATGGTTCAGGGTGGTGTTGATGGGACAGTTGTGGGGGTGACCAATGTCAGTGACTACGACTCCCATCATGCTATTGCCTCCACCCCCTTCCCAGCATGCCCATGCTTCCTTCCTTTTGACTCTGCTTCCCTGTGGGGTGGGCTGGCTGTGCTGACAGGATGGCTGGGAGTGTTGTCCTGGCAGTTGTTTGGCTAAGAGTCCCAAGAGTGTCCCTGTGCTTCACACAACATAACCCAGGGTGGTGGTTCTTTGTGGGATCTTGTGTTAGGATGGAGGGCATTGCATTCTACCAGGTGGGTACTGTGGAGTTTGTGTTGGGGGGTGTGAGGGGAGGTGCTTGTGACTATGGTCAGTGCTGCAAGTCCTCCTTCCCACCCAGCTAGCCAGATATCCCACCATGGAACGTGCTTGCATTGCAGGCAGTGGGAGTTGTCTCTCAGGATGTCAGTCAGTGGTGTCCTGCTGTTTGTTGGTGCACAGTTGCCAGCAGGGCCTTGTGCTCCCCACAGCAGTAGCCAGTGTCAGCCATCTTGTGGGTCCTTCTCCACTCCCTGTGATGTGCACATGGTTCATGGTGGTGTTGATGGGACAGTTGTGGGGGGCAATATGTGTGACTGCGACTCCCATGATGCTATTGGCTACACTGACTTGGCCAGCATACACAGAATTCCTTCCTTTGAGTGTTCTTCACTGTGTGTTGGTGTTGTTGTGGTGGCTACATGTCTGGATGTGTTTGTTAGTTCTATTTGTGCCACTGCCTAGCTGTAGTTGTAGTTGTTTGTACATGTGATGGCACAGTTGGATGTGACTTTTTGATGGCATGTGTTGTGTTTATCTGACTGACATACACATTTTGGGATGATTCTGTTCTGGTTGCTGTGTAATTGCTATGAGTGCATGGTTTGACTCTCCCCTTGACAGTGATGTGTGTGTGTTTTGTGGCAGTATATTGTGTACATTTGTTGTGTACTCACCAGGCTCTGGGATGTCCTCTAGTCCATATACGCTCACTGGCGGAAGGATGGCCCGCACCTTCTCCTCCCAGGGCCTGAGGTATATTGGCTTGGCAGGAGGGCCACTGCCGGTGTGTTGGCTGTTGGTGTAGTCTTTCTTCAGCATGTCCCGTACCCTCCTGCGCACGTCATACCACCTGTTCTGGATGTCCGTCTTTGTGCGCCGACATGGTGATTGTGCGTTCACCCTGTTGATGATCCTCTCCCACATCTTGGTTTTCTGCGACATGGGGGTCTGTTGGACCAGTGTGCCAAACAGCTGTGGCTCCACCCTGAGGATCTCGTCTACCATGACTTCCAATTCACTATCTAGGAACTTGGGATTCTTCTTGGGGGGCATGGTGACGGGTGGTGATGGTGGGTGATGTGTGTGTTGGTGTGCAGGTGAGGGTGTGTGAGTGTGTGTTTTGCTGGGTGCATGTGAGGTAGGTATTTGTTGGTGTGCTGATGGTGTGTGGCTTGTGTGAGGGATGAGCTGTGGGTGTGTGGTTGCTTTCTCTTGGGTGCTGGCAGTGGAATGGCATTTGCAAAGGCTCATGGTAGTGATTTGTGTCCTTTATATAGGTGGAGTTGTGGGTGTGTCTTTGTTCTCTGTCCCCACCCCCCAGTATTTATTGGCTTGGTAATTGCTTGTTTGGCCTTTTTTGGGTGATTTTTCCTTTGTGCTGTTTGTGTATGTTGGAAACGTTCTTGTGACCGAGTCGGACCCTGCATTGGTCTCGTACGGTGTTCTCCGTTTAGTTCACGCTGTGTTTGTGCAGTTTTCTATGCTGCGTACGCGTCGGTCGCGGTGTATTGTGTTGCTTCGGCTCGGTTTTGTATGCGTGTCGGTCGTACGGCTTGGCCTCCGTCCGACTCGCTCGTGGTTTTCGCGCCTTGCATCGTACTTTGCGGTTTGGAGTTCGCGTGTACGTTTCGGTCGGATTTGTTCCGGGTGCGTGTCGGTCGGTTGGATTTGCGTGTTTTTCCGGCCGGATTGCTGCTTTCCGTGCGGCTCGGTCGGTCGACTTTGTTTCGGTACGTGTCGGTCGGATTTTCCGCGCCTTGCATCGTACTTGGCGTGTCGTGCGCCACGGGTACGTGTCGGTCGGTATTTTTTCCGGATCCGAGTCGGTCGGTGCTTTTTCCGGCCCGAATCGGAATCGACCCCAGAGTTTAATGCGAAAAGTCATTTGCAAGATTAGTTCATGATTTGGAAACATGCACACACTTAAACAATAAAGGGGCTCATTACGATGTCGAGCGGAAACCTTCTGCCCGACACCAACTGACTCGCGGTCGGCGGTTCCGCCCACTCGATTATGATGCGACCGAACCCTGTTAACTCGGAGTCCCATTGTTTCCTATGGGAGCCCGTGTTTCACCGGACAAATGGCCATAAAACTGGCCCCTATGGGGAGATGGGGGTGTGTGTAAAACCCTGCACCCTGCCACAGGCACCCCATGGTGCCTGCCACACAGGTCAGGGCTTTACAGGGGGGTCCCTCGGGTGTCCCTTCTGCCCCCAACCGGAGTCCGCAGGATGGACGGTGCCCTACTAGGGGCCCCCAAAGTCACATTCCGACATCCTTTCCGTGTCAAACAGGCCGACTCGGAAAGGCTGTTGGAAATCGACATCGTAATCCCGAGGTTGGAAACGCTGTCCTACAAGGTGTATGATTCGGTTCCGACTGACATGAATGCTCCGAGAGTCTGTCGGAACGGATTCAAAATGACCACACTGTTTACCTTCCGACCATGAACATCGTAAAAGGTTGGGCGGATTGTAAACCCACCGAGTCAGTCAGAAGGGTTCCGACACGGTCGAGGAGAATCCGACTGTCGCTCTGAGGCTTTCCACCCGACATCGTAATTGGCCCCAAAGTAAGGATTTGGAAACACGTAACAAGAAGAGTAAAACAAACACTTGAAAGTGCATAGAAAGCAAGCTCAAGCCAGTTTTAAAAAATGTGTGCCATGCAAAGTAAACAAGTGCCTACAGCTCAATTTAAGACAGATTTGAAGACACAAACCATGCAAAATAAAAGTTTGAAAAGGCATAAAGAGCAGCTTAAAACAGATTTGAAATTGTGCGCTACGCAAAGTAAACCAATGTTTGAAGCGAGCGTAATTAAACGCATTTGAAAAATCGCATCAAGCAAAGTAACTTATGATTTGAAAGCGCATATGAAGTTCGTAAAGCTAAATTTTAAGGTTTAATTGATAACATTTAAACAAGGAATTCAAAGTGTGCCCAACACAGAAGAAAGAAAGATCTCAGAGGGCACTTACTGCACAAGCAAATCAAGTATTGCTTTAGTGGAATTCTCAAACCTGAAAACCAATGTGGAATCACACTACTTCACCCCCCAGCAGGTTCGCCCCTAAGCATTATGGTGAATGCAGTTCGCCAAGCGTGTGTACTTGCAAAAGTTTTTCGAGTATTTCACCAGGTTGGTGCAGATTAGTACTGGCCATCTCTATACTCGTGTTTATGGATTCTTATCCGTCGTCAGTAGAGATTAGGCAATTCAATTATTTGGGGTTGCTGAGCAGGCTGCCAAAGTATTCTCGGGTCAAGGTACCTCTCAAGGCGCGCAGGTGCTTCTCCACGAGCTCGTCAGCTCAAGCGTCTCGAGGGAGCCTTTTAAACAGGAAACCAATGTGGGATCACACTGCTTCACCCCCCAGCAGGTTCGCCCCTAAGCATTATGGTGAATGCAGTTCGCCAAGCGTGTGTACTTGCAAACGTTTTTCGAGTATTTCACCAGGTTGGTGCAGATTAGTACTGGACATCTCTATACACGTGTTTCTGGATTCTTATCCGTCGTCAGTAGAGATTAGGCAATTCAATTATTTGGGGTTGCTGAGCAGGCTGCCAAAGTATTCTCGGCTCAAGGTACCTCTCAAGGCGCGCAGGTGCTTCTCCACGAGCTCGTCAGCTCAAGCGGCTCGAGGGAGCCTTTTAAACAGGAAACCAATGTGGGATCACACTGCTTTACCCCCCAGCAGGTTCGATCCCACATTGGTTTCCTGTTTAAAAGGCTCCTTCGAGCAGTTTGAGCTGACGAGCTCGTGGAGAGGCACCTGCGCGCCTTGAGAGGTACTGTGACCTGAGAACACTTTGGCAGCCTGCTCAGCAACCCCAAATATTTGAACGCCTAATCTCTACTGACGACGGATAAGAATCCAGAAACACGTGTATAGAGATGGCCAGTACTAATCTGCACCAACCTGGTGAAATACTCGAAAAACTTTTGCAAGTACACACGCTTGGCGAACTGCATTCACCATAATGCTTAGGGGCGAACCTGCTGGGGGTTGAAGCAGTGTGATCCCACATTGGTTTCCTGTTTAAAAGTCTCCTTCGAGCCGCTTGAGCTGACGAGCTCGTGGAGAGGCACTTGCGCACCTTGAGAGGTACTGTGACCCGAGAACACTTTGGCAGCCTGCTCAGCAACCCCAAACATTTGAACGCCTAATCTCTACTGACGACAGATAAGAATCCAGAAACACGTGTATAGAGATGGCCAGTAGTCAGTCAGTCAGAATAACTTTATTTCGCCAACACAATGTAGGCATAAAAAGTATACTACATATAAAAGAAAGGAAAACATTTCACAACATTACAACAAAGTTAAAATATTAACAATATTAAAAAGCTATTACATTTAAAAGACAAATTCATATTTATTTACACAATAATAAATTCATTTCATTTGTAGGTATAGAATTTTAGCCGGTTATAGATCTCTTTTTTAATGCCAATAATAAAAAGACGCTAGAGAAAAACAAATAAAAGGATCAGGTAGTAGCTGGAGGTAGTAAAGGGCTACACGACACTGGTTAAAATTCATTTTACGCATAATAGGGTTAATAAAACGCTTCCTCTCATCATGATAAAATTTACAGAAAAACAGAAACTGTATATCATCCTGTGCAGATCGATTATCACAGGTACAGAGTGGGAGTTCAGAAACAGCATAAACATTTCGGGGAGAACCCAACATTAGCGGGATGTAATTTAGTCGAAACCTCACTAGAATGTACATATGTCGCAAATTAGTAACAAAGGATAAATATGTTAAATTTGGGTTCATTAGGTTTATACTAGGGCCATTCAAGTAGGATTTAACTGTTGACAGAGTAATGTTTTTAGTCTCCCTTCTTATCTGTCGATTAGAAAGTAGTCGGGTTTTTAAGTCAGTTTTGGATATAGAACTACAAGTGGTAGGATCCAAAAAAGGTAATGTAACCCAGCCGCCTTTAATGTTGATTCAACATAAGTTAGCCAAATGATGTTACCCGCTCCATCTAATTTCAAAACATCTTTGATAATGTCTCTTGACAGAGCAAGGGTCTCCTTTCGCCATATTGAGTGCCACAATAAAATCGGGGCCATTGCAATTATATCAGTAATATAAGGAGTCCTCAGTTCCATGTGACACTTATAGTTGGCACATGACTTTGGTAACGAAAGGACCCTTTTCAAGAAATTATCTTCAATAATCTGCAATTTTTACAGTCTTTCATGCCCCAGACACCTGCCCCATAAGTGGCGGCAGATACAGTCTTGGCTTGATACACTGTTTTTATTAAGTCTATAGGTTTTAAACCAGTTTTTTTATAAACTTACTTAAGGCCCCAATGTTTTTTTCCATCTGAATTCCTCTGTTAACAATCATTGTTTGCCACTTTGATTGAGAGTCAAACATAATCCCTAAATAGTTAAAAGAATCAACAACCCCCAATTTTCCCCCTCAGTAGCGATTTGCGGATAATTTCGATGTTTTGAACCTGCTACTAAAATGAATGACTTTGAATAATTAGCTTTCATGCCTAGATTGCACATAAATTGAGTATAATCCTGGACTAGGCGACGCAGTGCATTACTGGTACGAGCTAAAAGAACAGCGTCGTCCGCATATAATAAAATTGGGACCTGCACTGAATTAATATACGGGACATCTGGTGTAGAGCCCAACAGTGCAGATTCCACACCATTCGTGTAGAGTGCGAACAGGAAGGGGGCAAGAACGCACCCCTGCCTCACACCTCTTACAATTTTAAAAGACCTGGTGCACTCACCATTCCTCCCATAGCGAACGCAGGCTGAGGCATCTGAATATAGATCACGAATGATATTAATAATCTTCAGGTCAATACCCATTGCCTCCATGATCTGCCACAGCCTAGGCTGTGCCACGCAGTCGAAGGCTGCGGGCAGATCCATGAAGGCTAAATGGAGATGACCTTTTTTGCAGCCGTGTATTTAGCTATGATTAGACTCAGGTTCAGACACTGATCTACAGTGCCTTTCCCTTTTCTAAAGCCAAACTGGCATGGGATAATAATCTTCTTCTCTAGTGCCCAATCCTCTAGTCTGTTTAAAATCAATCTCCCCATTAGCTTTGCAGTAGAGTCAATTAAGGAGATAGGTCTATAGTTTTTCGGAATCGACCTATCCCCTTTTTTATATATGGGGACGATTACAGTTGTTTTCCATGATGGCGGTGCATTTGTTTGAGCAACTTTATTAAAAACATTTGTTAAAAGTGGAGCCCATAGATCTTGGTTATCTAGGAATAAATCTATAGGGACTCCGTCTGGACCTGGAGCCTTTGCTCGTTTGCATTGATTTAAAGCATATTTCGTTTCAGCGAGTGTAAAACTAACAGGAGGCTCATCAATCTCCAAAGCATGGGAAAAGGATTGAGGAATTATCATGTCGTCCACTCCGAAAAGAGCTTCAAAGTGAATCACCCATGCCTCCTGGTCGACATTGCTATCTATAGTCATAGCCTGCTCATCCTTTAAGAACGGGGCATTAATCAAGGACCAGAAAGCTTGTGAGCTTTTTAGTATAGCAGCCTTCTGCACATTTTCCCACCATTCTTCTTTTAAAAACTTCAACCTAGTGGTCCTTGCATTTTTGTAGGCTTGACGCAATCCTTTTACCAATGATGTGTCTCGCGGTTTGGCCTTCAAAGCTACGTGCAAGCTCTTTAGTGTTTCGTCACAATTTTTATCAAACCAGCTGTATTTTTTAGGTTTGCCATTCCGGATAACATGAGTTAAATTATTTTTAACATCAGTTAAAATTGATTCAAAATCCAAAAGCATGCCATTGTGTAAATCCAAGTCTAAACCACGGATTATTTCCCCATATCGTTTGGAGACTAAATTAGCCAAAAATCTCCCAGTCTCCACTTTTTCCCACTTTAAAACAATACCGTTCTCTTTTGCAATCACAGGGTTTATGGGGAGTTTATAGAGACACTCAATTTCCTTAGTGGTTTGCATACGAAAAGTTACTGCAGCATGATCACTAAATGAATAAAACACAGTCTTAAAGTAAGAAAAAGACCTATCATTACATCGGAAACCAAGACATAATCAAGGGTAGAGGAAGAAAAATGGTTTAAAAAAGTACATTCTAACTGACCGGTTAAGTCATCAAAGACATTTAAAAAGCAAGGTTGTTTATCGTTACTAATCTGTTTAGGGTATTACCATACTCAGTGTGACAAAAATGGGGGACACAGTCCTCTTCATCATCCTGTATTCCACAAGGTAGCACATTGAATTTATCACAGGTGTGGACATTAAAGTCCCCAAGCCAAATTATATTACAAGGTTTATTGGATTTATCCTGTAACTCAGTGACATCTCTTTCCAGTGATGCCAACACCAATGCTTGGTTACTTCCAAAATTATTATTGTAAAAATTAATAAGAAGCCAACAATAATCCACACAATATTCAATTAAAATAATGTGATAATAAGGAGACCCATTCAGAAATACCTTCACTTTAAATGAGAGAACATTAGAAAATAATGTCAGCAGACCGCCCTTAGCCCGACCAGCAGATGACGGAACAGCTGGAGTATGAAAGGAACGGTAGCCATTCAAATATATTGGATCACTTTCCCAGGTCTCTTGAAGGCAGACTATATCACTAGATGTCAACAAGGAAAGCCATTCATTATTAAACCTTTTTTGGTTATAACCAGCAATGTTCCAAGACATAGCCGAAATAAAACCAGAAGAACCAGAAGAATTCCCTCGAGATAACAGACACTGGGACAAGTTTGGACAACTTTTAAGTCTGGCTGAGGTCACTGCAGGAATAATGGGGGGAACGGTGTTCAAGGGATACCTTTTCTGAAAATCTAAAGGAGCCTCCCCACTAATTAACATAGTCTGGGAATCCAGTCAGTCACAGACAGACAAGCCTTCTAATGCAGCAAATCTATTTCTTAGTGGAAGCGGGGGAATTAAAATAGGGGGCGGTTGATTAAACGGGTGGCGGGGATGTCTCCAGATAATTTGCTGCCTATAATTAGGCATCTGTGGAATAGTATAAGGTTTATAAAAGAAACCCAAGGGTAGGACAAATATTTCAGAATGAAATGAAGGCGTATTTGGTAGTATTGATAATAGTTCGCCCACTACATTGCGGCTATCAAAGTTCACTACGATGCAGTCGCCCTTGATAGTTTTAGGGGCTCTTCCTACCCAAGATACCCTCCTTGCCATAATGATATTACGATATACATTGGAACTTTCACCTAAGCAATTAGATAACCAATGCTGGGATTTATTTATTAGCTGCTCCGTATTTTCTAAAGTATTAGAATTAAGTTCTGGAACGTTAACTAAAACCATAACATACGGACAGGCAGCTGGGGGGAGATCTAATATTGACTTAGGCTTCCCAAATTCATCTTGATGTTGAGAAGCTCCCCTACGCGAGCTTGATGGCTGTAGCTCTCCCTGTAACCCTTCCTCCAAACAGATCGCAGATGTAGGTGTTAATGGGGCGTAAATGAGTAGCAGTGGTACTAGCGGATATTTGTTGTTCACCGTATAACCTCGAGCGACCAATATTCTTAAAATTACCTTGTGCCTGTATCTGCGTTTGAGTCCTATCGTGAGTTTTATATACATTAGCTCTCAGCTTATTAGCACAATCATGGTCAAAAACAGGAGGAACAGTAGAAAGCCCCGCAATTTGTTGTTGGGTGTTATTTTCCATCCCGCTAATGACAGCATTAGGTCTATCAGACCTCACAGAGGGGTCTATACTTTGCTGGGAATTAGAACTAGCTGCATCAGTTAGTACAGTGATACTAGGGAGGGGCTGGGTTGAGAGATAAGAAGTCTCCAAAGAAATCAGTTTTTCCTCTGTTTGAGACAATTTATACAATATAGGATTCAATAAAACAGTCATCATAGTTTCTAATCTTTTCATTAAGTCAGAGTCACAAGGTTGATCAGTCCCCACAGCAGGATAATTAACAATTTCATTTTGTCTAGTGGATCGAGTAGATCTTAATTGTAATGAGAGTCCTGAGGCCAAGTTTTTACACCCAGTATCTTTCTCCTTTCAGATCCGTTTTGTAATTCTTTGTTTTAATGTACCAGCTCCCTTTCTTTTTTTTGCGTTCATATCTGGCTGGGTTTTTCCCACTTGGTTGATCATTAGTTTCTCCTGGTTAATACTGGAGTCTCCATTTGTGGTGTCGGTAAAGGGTAAAGGTAAAGATGGATCCACAGTTGGAGCTCCAGCAGAGCCAGGTTCATCTACTAATTGGTCCAAATTCAATCGATCGGTGGCTAAAGACCCTTGTCCCAAAGAGGAACGTTTTTGTATGATCAGACTGTCCAAGGAGAGCCTTCTCTCAGTAAGTTCGATTTCATGAGCCAAAACTGATTCTGCTCTAGTTAAAAAGGCATCCAAGGTCCCAACATGATCAGGTCCTTGTTTTCCCTTGGGATTCTTTTTTTTATTCATTACTACCCTTAGTTATACAGATCACCCCCACTCAACGAGCGACTTCCTCAGCAGCACAATGGGTAATATTTCGGGCCAATATTTATGTAATCAGACGAGGTCTAATACCTCCCTACCTTATCGTTCGGGTTGTAATGCTCTGATCCCCCTGCAGCGATAATGCTTTCCAGCAGTGAGCCAAGAGGGTAGGCCCAGCCCAGCCTCTTCCGGCCCCTGACGGGCACGGACGGGCCCGCCCGTGACCCGGGCTTAGCCCGCCCGCGTCTCGCGCTGCGGGAGGCCGGTAGAGTTCTTATTGCGCCTCCGGGCGCGGAAGACAGCGTCAGAAGAGGCACCGCCTGCGGGGCTGCTGGGAGTTGTTGTCCAGCGCAGGCCGTCCCCCTCACGGCAGGCTGGTGTCCGTGGTGGCAATAATGGCCGTTCCCCTCACGGCTGGGCAAAGATATCCGTTCTCCTCACGGCAGCTTTTCCTCGGCGTCCCGCGCTGCGGGAGGCCGGTAGAGTTCTTATTGCGCCTCCGGGCGCAGAAGACAGCATCAGAAGAGGCACCGCCTGCGGGGCTGCTGGGAGTTGTTGTCAAGCGCAGGTCGTCCCCCTCACGGCAGGCTGGTGTCAGTGGTGGCAATAATGGCCGTTCCCCTCACGGCTGGGCAAAGATATCCGTTCTCCTCACGGCAGCTTTTCCTCGGCGTCCCGCGCTGCGGGAGGCCGGTAGAGTTCTTATTGCGCCTCTGGGCGCGGAAGACAGCGTCAGAAGAGGCACCGCCTGCGGGGCTGCTGGGAGCTGTTGTCCAGTGCAGGCCGTCCCCCTCACGGCAGGCTGGTGTCAGTAGTGGCAATAATGGCCGTTCCCCTCACGGCTGGGCAAAGTTATCCGTTCTCCTCACGGCAGCTTTTCCTGGCCAGTACTAATCTGCACCAACCTGGTGAAATACTCGAAAAACTTTTGCAAGTACACACGCTTGGCGAACTGCTTTCACCATAATGCTTAGGGGCGAACCTGTTGGGGGTGAAGCAGTGTGATCCTGCATTGGTTTCCTGTTTAAAAGGCTCCTTCAAGCCGATTGAGCTGACGAGCTCGTGGAGAAGCACCTGCGCGCCTTGAGAGGTACTGTGACCCGAGAACACTTTGGCAGCCTGCTCAGCAACCCCAAATATTTGAACGCCTAACCTCTACTGACGACGGATAAGAATCCAGAAACACGTGTATAGACATGGCCAGTACTAATCTGCACTAACCTAGTGTAATACTCGAAAACCTTTTGCAAGTACACACGCTGGCGAACTGCATTCACCATAATGCTTAGGGGCGAACCTGTTGGGGTGAAGCAGTGTGATCCCACACTGGTTTCCTGTTTAAAAGGCTCCTTCGAGCCGCTTGAGCTGAAGAGCTCGTGGAGAGGCACCTGCGCGCCTTGAGAGGTACTGTGACCTGAGAACACTTTGGCAGCCTGCTCAGCAACCCCAAATATTTGAACGCCTAATCTCTACTGACGACGGATAAGAATCCAGAAACACGTGTATAGAGATGGCCAGCACTAATCTGCACCAACCTGGTGAAATACTCGAAAACTTTTGCAAGTACACACGCTTGGCGAACTGCATTCACCATAATGCTTAGGGGCGAACCTGCTGGGGTGTGAAGCAGTGTGATCCCACATTGGTGTCCTGTTTAAAAGGCTCCTTCGAGCCGCTTGAGCTGACGAGCTCGTGGAGAGGCACCTGCGCACCTTGAGAGGTACTGTGACCCGAGAACACTTTGGCAGCCTGCTCAGCTAACGCAAATATTTGAACGCCTAATCTCTACTGACGACGGATAAGAATCCAGAAACACGTGTATAGAGGTGGCCAGTACTAATCTGCACCAACCTGGTGAAATACTCGAAAAGCTTTTCCAAGTACACACGCTTGGCGAACTGCATTCACCATAATGTTTAGGGTGAACCTGCTGGGGGGTGAAGCAGTGTGATCCCACATTGGTTTCCTGTTTAAAAAGGCTCCTTCGAGCCGCTTGAGCTGACGAGTTTGTGGAGAGGCACCTGGGCGACTTGAGAGGTACTGTGACCCGAGAACACTTTGGCAGCCTGCTCAGCAACCCCAAATATTTGAACGACTAATCTCTACTGACGACGGATAAGAATCCAGAAACACGTGTATAGACATGGCCAGTACTAATCTGCACCAACCTGGTGAAATACTCGAAAAACACCCAGTATCTTTCTCCTTTCAGATCCGTTTTGTAATTCTTTGTTTTAATGTACCAGCTCCCTTTCTTTTTTTTGCGTTCATATCTGGCTGGGTTTTTCCCACTTGGTTGATCATTAGTTTCTCCTGGTTAATACTGGAGTCTCCATTTGTGGTGTCGGTAAAGGGTAAAGGTAAAGATGGATCCACAGTTGGAGCTCCAGCAGAGCCAGGTTCATCTACTAATTGGTCCAAATTCAATCGATCGGTGGCTAAAGACCCTTGTCCCAAAGAGGAACGTTTTTGTATGATCAGACTGTCCAAGGAGAGCCTTCTCAGTAAGTTCGATTTCATGAGCCAAAACTGATTCTGCTCTAGTTAAAAGGCATCCAAGGTCCCAACATGATCAGGTCCTTGTTTTCCCTTGGGATTCTTTTTTTTATTCATTACTACCCTTAGTTATACAGATCACCCCCACTCAACGAGCGACTTCCTCAGCAGCACAATGGGTAATATTTCGGGCCAATATTTATGTAATCAGACGAGGTCTAATACCTCCCTACCTTATCGTTCGGGTTGTAATGCTCTGATCCCCTGCAGCGATAATGCTTTCCAGCAGTGAGCCAAGAGGGTAGGCCCAGCCCAGCCTCTTCCGGCCCCTGACGGGCACGGGACGGGCCCGCCCGTGACCCGGGCTTAGCCCGCCCGCGTCTCGCGCTGCGGGAGGCCGGTAGAGTTCTATTGCGCCTCCGGGCGCGGAAGACAGCGTCAGAAGAGGCACCGCCTGCGGGGCTGCTGGGAGTTGTTGTCAAGCGCAGGTCGTCCCCCTCACGGCAGGCTGGTGTCAGTGGTGGCAATAATGGCCGTTCCCCTCACGGCTGGGCAAAGATATCCGTTCTCCTCACGGCAGCTTTTCCTCGGCGTCCCGCGCTGCGGGAGGCCGGTAGAGTTCTTATTGCGCCTCTGGGCGCGGAAGACAGCGTCAGAAGAGGCACCGCCTGCGGGGCTGCTGGGAGCTGTTGTCCAGCGCAGGCCGTCCCCCTCACGGCAGGCTGGTGTCAGTAGTGGCAATAATGGCCGTTCCCCTCACGGCTGGGCAAAGTTATCCGTTCTCCTCACGGCAGCTTTTCCTGGCCAGTACTAATCTGCACCAACCTGGTGAAATACTCGAAAAACTTTTGCAAGTACACACGCTTGGCGAACTGCTTTCACCATAATGCTTAGGGGCGAACCTGCTGGGGGGTGAAGCAGTGTGATCCCGCATTGGTTTCCTGTTTAAAAGGCTCCTTCAAGCCGATTGAGCTGACGAGCTCGTGGAGAAGCACCTGCGCGCCTTGAGAGGTACTGTGACCCGAGAACACTTTGGCAGCCTGCTCAGCAACCCCAAATATTTGAACGCCTAACCTCTACTGACGACGGATAAGAATCCAGAAACACGTGTATAGACATGGCCAGTACTAATCTGCACTAACCTAGTGAAATACTCGAAAACCTTTTGCAAGTACACACGCTTGGCGAACTGCATTCACCATAATGCTTAGGGGCGAACCTGCTGGGGGGTGAAGCAGTGTGATCCCACACTGGTTTCCTGTTTAAAAGGCTTCTTCGAGCCGCTTGAGCTGAAGAGCTCGTGGAGAGGCACCTGCGCGCCTTGAGAGGTACTGTGACCTGAGAACACTTTGGCAGCCTGCTCAGCAACCCCAAATATTTGAACGCCTAATCTCTACTGACGACGGATAAGAATCCAGAAACACGTGTATAGACATGGCCAGTACTAATCTGCACCAACCTAGTGAAATACTCGAAAACCTTTTGCAAGTACACACGCTTGGCGAACTGCATTCACCATAATGCTTAGGGGCGAACCTGCTGGGGGGTGAAGCAGTGTGATCCCACACTGGTTTCCTGTTTAAAAGGCTCCTTCGAGCCGCTTGAGCTGAAGAGCTCGTGGAGAGGCACCTGCGCGCCTTGAGAGGTACTGTGACCTGAGAACACTTTGGCAGCCTGCTCAGCAACCCCAAATATTTGAACGCCTAATCTCTACTGACGACGGATAAGAATCCAGAAACACGTGTATAGAGATGGCCAGCACTAATCTGCACCAACCTGGTGAAATACTCGAAAAACTTTTGCAAGTACACACGCTTGGCGAACTGCATTCACCATAATGCTTAGGGGCGAACCTGCTGGGGTGTGAAGCAGTGTGATCCCACATTGGTGTCCTGTTTAAAAGGCTCCTTCGAGCCGCTTGAGCTGACGAGCTCGTGGAGAGGCACCTGCGCACCTTGAGAGGTACTGTGACCCGAGAACACTTTGGCAGCCTGCTCAGCTAACGCAAATATTTGAACGCCTAATCTCTACTGACGACGGATAAGAATCCAGAAACACGTGTATAGAGGTGGCCAGTACTAATCTGCACCAACCTGGTGAAATACTCGAAAAGCTTTTCCAAGTACACACGCTTGGCGAACTGCATTCACCATAATGTTTAGGGTGAACCTGCTGGGGGTGAAGCAGTGTGATCCCACATTGGTTTCCTGTTTAAAAAGGCTCCTTCGAGCCGCTTGAGCTGACGAGTTTGTGGAGAGGCACCTGGGCGACTTGAGAGGTACTATGACCCAAGAACACTTTGGCAGCCTGCTTAGCAACCCCAAATATTTGAACGCCTAATCTCTACTGACGACGGACAAGAATCCAGAAACACGTGTATAGAGATGGCCAGTACTAATCTGCACCAACCTGGTGAAATACTCGAAAAACTTTTGCAAGTACACACGCTTGGCGAACTGCATTCACCATAATGCTTAGGGGCGAACCTGCTGGGGGTGAAGCAGTGTGATCCCACACTGGTTTCCTGTTTAAAAGGCTCCTTCGAGCCGCTTGAGCTGAAGAGCTCGTGGAGAGGCACCTGCGCGCCTTGAGAGGTACTGTGACCTGAGAACACTTTGGCAGCCTGCTCAGCAACCCCAAATATTTGAACGCCTAATCTCTACTGACGACGGATAAGAATCCAGAAACACGTGTATAGAGATGGCCAGCACTAATCTGCACCAACCTGGTGAAATACTCGAAAAACTTTTGCAAGTACACACGCTTGGCGAACTGCATTCACCATAATGCTTAGGGGCGAACCTGCTGGGGGGTGAAGCAGTGTGATCCCACATTGGTGTCCTGTTTAAAAGGCTCCTTCGAGCCGCTTGAGCTGACGAGCTCGTGGAGAGGCACCTCACGCACCTTGAGAGGTACTGTGACCCGAGAACACTTTGGCAGCCTGCTCAGCTACCCCAAATATTTGAACGCCTAATCTCTACTGACGACGGATAAGAATCCAGAAACACGTGTATAGAGGTGGCCAGTACTAATCTGCACCAACCTGGTGAAATACTCGAAAAGCTTTTGCAAGTACACACGCTTGGCGAACTGCATTCACCATAATGCTTAGGGGCGAACCTGCTGGGGGTGAAGCAGTGTGATCCCACACTGGTTTCCTCGTTTAAAAGGCTCCTTCGAGCCGCTTGAGCTGAAGAGCTCGTGGAGAGGCACCTGCGCGCCTTGAGAGGTACTGTGACCTGAGAACACTTTGGCAGCCTGCTCAGCAACCCCAAATATTTGAACGCCTAATCTCTACTGACGACGGATAAGAATCCAGAAACACGTGTATAGAGATGGCCAGCACTAATCTGCACCAACCTGGTGAAATACTCGAAAAACTTTTGCAAGTACACACGCTTGGCGAACTGCATTCACCATAATGCTTAGGGGCGAACCTGCTGGGGTGAAGCAGTGTGATCCCACACTGGTTTCCTGTTTAAAAGGCTCCTTCGAGCCGCTTGAGCTGAAGAGCTCGTGGAGAGGCACCTGCGCGCCTTGAGAGGTACTGTGACCTGAGAACACTTTGGCAGCCTGCTCAGCAACCCCAAATATTTGAATGCCTAATCTCAACTGACGACGGATAAGAATCCAGATACACGTGTATAGAGATGGCCAGGACTAATCTGCACCAACCTGGTGAAATACTCAAAAACTTTTGCAAGTACACACGCTTGGCGAACTGCATTTACCATAATGCTTAGGGGCGAACCTGCTGGGGGTGAAGCAGTGTGATCCCACATTGGATTCCTGTTTAAAAGGCTCCTTCGAGCCGCTTGAGCTGACGAGCTCGTGGAGAGGCACCTGCGCGCCTTGAGAGGTACTGTGACCCGAGAACACTTTGACAGCCTTCTCAGCAACCCCAAATATTTGAACGCCTAATCTCTACTAACGACGGATAAGAATCCAGAAACACGTGTATAGAGATGGCCAGTACTAATCTGCAGCAACCTGGTGAAATACTCGAAAAACTTTTGCAAGTACACAAGCTTGGCGAACTGCATTCACCATAATGCTTAGGGGCGAACCTGCTGGGGGGTGAAGCAGTGTGATCCCACATTGGTGTCCTGTTTAAAAGGCTCCTTCGAGCCGCTTGAGCTGACGAGCTCGTGGAGAGGCACCTGCGCACCTTGAGAGGTACTGTGACCCGAGAACACTTTGGCAGCCTGCTCAGCTACCCCAAATATTTGAACGCCTAATCTCTACTGACGACGGATAAAAATCCAGAAACACGTGTATAGAGGTGGCCAGTACTAATCTGCACCAACCTGGTGAAATACTCGAAAAGCTTTTGCAAGTACACACGCTTGGCGAACTGCATTCACCATAATGCTTAGGGCGAACCTGCTGGGGGGTGAAGCAGTGTGATCCCACACTGGTTTCCCGTTTAAAAGGCTCCTTCGAGCCGCTTGAGCTGAAGAGCTCGTGGAGAGGCACCTGCGCGCCTTGAGAGGTACTGTGACCTGAGAACACTTTGGCAGCCTGCTCAGCAACCCCAAATATTTGAACGCCTAATCTCTACTGACGACGGATAAGAATCCAGAAACACGTGTATAGAGATGGCCAGCACTAATCTGCACCAACCTGGTGAAATACTCGAAAACTTTTGCAAGTACACACGCTTGGCGAACTGCATTCACCATAATGCTTAGGGGCGAACCTGCTGGGGGTGAAGCAGTGTGATCCCACACTGGTTTCCTGTTTAAAAGGCTCCTTCGAGCCGCTTGAGCTGAAGAGCTCGTGGAGAGGCACCTGCGCGCCTTTAGAGGTACTGTGACCTGAGAACACTTTGGCAGCCTGCTCAGCAGCCCCAAATATTTGAATGCCTAATCTCAACTGACGACGGATAAGAATCCAGATACACGTGTATAGAGATGGCTAGTACTAATCTGCACCAACCTGGTGAAATACTCGAAAAACTTTTGCAAGTACACACGCTTGGCGAACTGCATTTACCATAATGCTTAGGGGCGAACCTGCTGGGGGTGAAGCAGTGTGATCCCACATTGGATTCCTGTTTAAAAGGCTCCTTCGAGCCGCTTGAGCTGACGAGCTCGTGGAGAGGCACCTGCGCGCCTTGAGAGGTACTGTGACCCGAGAACACTTTGACAGCCTGCTCAGCAACCCCAAATATTTGAACGCCTAATCTCTACTAACGACGGATAAGAATCCAGAAACACGTGTATAGAGATGGCCAGTACTAATCTGCAGCAACCTGGTGAAATACTCGAAAAACTTTTGCAAGTACACAAGCTTGGCGAACTGCATTCACCATCATGCTTAGGGGCGAACCTGCTGGGGGTGAAGCAGTGTGATCCCACATTGGTTTCCTGTTTAAAAGGCTCCTTCGAGCCGCTTGAGCTGACGAGCTCTTGGAGAGGCACCTGCGCGCCTTGAGAGGTACTGTGACCTGAGAACACTTTGGCAGCCTGCTCAGCAACCCCAAATATTTGAACGCCTAATCTCTACTGACGACGGATAAGAATCCAGAAACACGTGTATAGAGATGGCCAGTACTAATCTGCACCAACCTGGTGAAATACTCAAAAAACTTTTGCAAGTACACACGCTTGGCGAACTGCATTCACCATAATGCTTAGGGGCGAACCTGCTGGGGGGTGAAGCAGTGTGATCCCACACTGGTTTCCTGTTTAAAAGGCTCCTTCGAGCCGCTTGAGCTGACGAGCTCGTGGAGAGGCACCTGCTCACCTTGAGAGGTACTGTGACCCGAGAACACTTTGGCAGCCTGCTCAGCAACCCCAAATATTTGAACGCCTAATCTCTACTGACGACGGATAAGAATCCAGAAACACATGTATAGAGATGGCCAGTACTAATCTGCACCAACCTGGTGAAATACTCGAAAAACTTTTGCAAGTACACACGCTTGGCGAACTGCATTCACCATAATACTTAGGGGCGAACCTTCTGGGGGTGAAGCAGTGTGATCCCACAGTGGTTTCCTGTTTAAAAGGCTCATCGAGCCGCTTGAGCTGACGAGATTGTGGAGAGGCACCTGCGCGCCTTCAGAGGTACTGTGACCCGAGAACACTTTGGCAGCCTGCTCAGCAACCCCAAATATTTGAACGCCTAATCTCTACTGACGACGGATAAGAATCCAGAAACACGTGTATAGAGATGGCCAGTACTAATCTGCACCAACCTGGTGAAATACTCGAAAAACTTTTGCAAGTACACACGCTTGGCGAACTGCATTCCCCATAATGCTTAGGGTCGAACCTGCTGGGGGATGAAGCAGTGTGATCCCACATTGGTTTCCTGTTTAAAAGGCTCTTTCGAACCGCTTGAGCTGACGAGCTCGTGGAGAGGCACCTGCGCGCCTTGAGAGGTACTGTGACCCGAGAATACTTTGGCAGCCTGCTCAGCAACCCCAAATATTTGAACGCCTAATCTCTACTGACGACGGATAAGAATCCAGAAACACGTGTATAGAGATGGCCAGTACTAATCTACACCAACCTGTTGAAATACACGAAAAACTTTTGAAAGTACACACGCTTGGCAAACTGTATTCACCATAATGCTTAGGGGCGAACCTGCTGGGGGGTGAAGCAGTGTGATCCCACATTGGTTTCCTGTTTAAAAGGCTCCTTCGAGCCGCTTGAGCTGACGAACTCGTGGAGAGGCACCTGAGCGCCTTGAGAGGTACTGTGACCCGAGAATACTTTGGCAGCCTGCTCAGCAACCCCAAATATTTGAACGCCTAATCTCTACTGACGACGGATAAGAATCCAGAAACACGTGTATAGAGATGGCCAGTACTAATCTGCACCAACCTGTTGAAATACACGAAAAACTTTTGAAAGTACACACGCTTGGCAAACTGTATTCACCATAATGCTTAGGGGCGAACCTGCTGGGGGGTGAAGCAGTGTGATCCCACATTGGTTTCCTGTTTAAAAGGCTCCTTCGAGCCGCTTGAGCTGACAAACTCGTGGAGAGGCACCTGCGCGCCTTGAGAGGTACTGTGACCCGAGAGAACTTTGGCAGCCTACTCAGCAACCCCAAATATTTGAACTCCTAATCTCTACTGACGACGGATAAGAATCCAGAAACACGTGTATAGAGATGGCCAGTACTAATCTGCACCAACCTGGTGAAATACTCGAAAAACTTTTGCAAGTACACACGCTTGGCGAACTGCATTCAACATAATGCTTAGTGGCGAACCTGCTGGGGGGGTGTAGCAGTGTGATCCCACATTGGTTTCCTGTTTAAAAGGCTCCTTCGAGCCGCTTGAGCTGACAAGCTCGTGGAGAGGCACCTGCGCGCCTTGAGAGGTACTGTGACCTGAGAACACTTTGGCAGCCTGCTCAGCAACCCCAAATATTTGAACGCCTAATCTCTACTGACGACGAATAAGAATCCAGAAACACGTGTATAGAGATGGCCAGTACTAATCTGCACCAACCTGGTGAAATACTCGAAAAACTTTTGCAAGTACACACGCTTGGCGAACTGCATTCACCATAATGCTTAGGGGCGAACCTGCTGGGGGGTGAAGCAGTGTGATCCCACATTGGTTTCCTGTTTAAAAGGCTCCTTCGAGCCGCTTGAGCTGACGAGCTCGTGGAGAGGCACCTGCGCACTTTGAGAGGTACTGTGACCCGAGAACACTTTGGCAGCCTGCTCAGCTAGCCCAAATATTTGAACGCCTAATCTCTACTGACGACGGATAAGAATCCAGGAACATGTGTATAGAGATGGCCAGTACTAATCTGCACCAACCTGGTGAAATACTCGAAAAACTTTTGCAAGTACAAACGCTAGGCGAACTGCATTCACCATCATGCTTAGGGGCAAACCTGCTGGGGGGTGAAGCAGTGTGATCCCACATTGGTTTCCTGTTTAAAAGGCTCCTTCGAGCCGCTTGAGCTGACGAGCTCTTGGAGAGGCACCTGCGCGCCTTGAGAGGTACTGTGACCTGAGAACACTTTGGCAGCCTGCTCAGCAACCCCAAATATTTGAATGCCTAATCTCTACTGACGACGGATAAGAATCCAGATACACGTGTATAGAGATGGCCAGTACTAATCTGCACCAACCTGGTGAAATACTCGAAAAACTTTTGCAAGTACACACGCTTGGCGAACTGCATTCACCATAATGCTTAGGGGCGAACCTGCTGGGGGGTGAAGCAGTGTGATCCCACATTGGATTCCTGTTTAAAAGGCTCCTTCGAGCCGCTTGAGCTGACGAGCTCGTGGAGAGGCAACTGCGCGCCTTGAGAGGTACTGTGACCCGAGAACACTTTGGCAGCCTGCTCAGCAACCCCAAATATTTGAACGCCTAATCTCTACTGACGACGGATAAGAATTCAGAAACACGTGTATAGAGATGGCCAGTACTAATCTGCACCAACCTGGTGAAATACTCGAAAAACTTTTGCAAGTACACACGCTTGGCGAACTGCATTCACCATAATGCTTAGGGTCGAACCTGCTGGGGGATGAAGCAGTGTGATACCACATTGGTTTCCTGTTTAAAAGGCACCTTCGAACCGCTTGAGCTGACTAGCTCGTGGAGAGGCACCTGCGCGCCTTGAGAGGTACTGTGACCCGAGAACACTTTTGCAGCCTGCTCAGCAACCCCAAATATTTGAACGCCTAATCTCTACTGACGACGGATAAGAATCCAGAAACACGTGTATAGAGATGGCCAGTACTAATCTGCACCAACCTGGTGAAATACTCGAAAAACCTTTGCAAGTACACACGCTTGGCGAACTGCATTCACCATAGTGCTTAGGGGCGAAACTTCTTGGGGGTGAAGCAGTGTGATCCCACAGTGGTTTCCTGTTTAAAAGGCTCATCGAGCCGCTTGAGCTTACGAGATTGTGGAGAGGCACCTGCGCGCCTTCAGAGGTACTGTGACCCGAGAACACTTTGGCAGCCTGCTCAGCAACCCCAAATATTTGAACGCCTAATCTCTACTGACGACAGATAAGAATCCAGAAACACGTGTATAGAGATGGCCAGTACTAATCTGCACCAACCTGGTGAAATACTTGAAAAACTTTTGCAAGTACACACGCTTGGCGAACTGCATTCACCATAATGCTTAGGGGTGAACCTGCTGGGGGGTGAAGCAGTGTGATCCCACATTGGTTTCCTGTTTAAAAGGCTCCTTCGAGCCGCTTGAGCTGACGAGCTCGTGGAGAGGCACCTGCGCGCCTTGAGAGGTACTGTGACCTGAGAACACTTTGGCAGCCTGCTCAGCAACCCCAAATATTTGAACGCCTAATCTCTACTGACGACGAATAAGAATCCAGAAACACGTGTATAGAGATGGCCAGTACTAATCTGCACCAACCTGGTGAAATACTCGAAAAACTTTTGCAAGTACACACGCTTGGCGAACTGCATTCACCATAATGCTTAGGGGCGAACCTGCTGGGGGTGAAGCAGTGTGATCCCACATTGGTTTCCTGTTTAAAAGGCTCCTTCGAGCCGCTTGAGCTGACGAGCTCTTGGACAGGCACCTGCGCGCCTTGAGAGGTACTGTGACCTGAGAACACTTTGGCAGCCTGCTCAGCAACCCCAAATATTTGAATGCCTAATCTCTACTGACGACGGATAAGAATCCAGATACACGTGTATAGAGATGGCCAGTACTAATCTGCACCAACCTGGTGAAATACTCGAAAAACTTTTGCAAGTACACACGCTTGGCGAACTGCATTCACCATAATGCTTAGGGTCGAACCTGCTGGGGGATGAAGCAGTGTGATCCCACATTGGTTTCCTGTTTAAAAGGCACCTTCGAACCGCTTGAGCTGACTAGCTCATGGAGAGGCACCTGCGCGCCTTGAGAGGTACTGTGACCCGAGAACACTTTCGCAGCTTGCTCAGCAACCCCAAATATTTGAACGCCTAATCTCTACTGACGATGGATAAGAATCCAGAAACACGTGTATAGAGATGGCCAGTACTAATCTGCACCAACCTGGTGAAATACTCGAAAAACTTTTGCAAGTACACACGCTTGGCGAACTGCATTCACCATCATGCTTAGGGGCGAACCTGCTGGGGGGTGAAGCAGTGTGATCCCACAGTGGTTTCCTGTTTAAAAGGTTCATCGAGCCGCTTGAGCTGACGAGATTGTGGAGAGGCACCTGCGCGCCTTCAGAGGTACTGTGACCCGAGAACACTTTGGCAGCCTGCTCAGCAACCCCAAATATTTGAACGCCTAATCTCTACTGACGACAGATAAGAATCCAGAAACACGTGTATAGAGATGGCCAGTACTAATCTGCACCAAACTGGTGAAATACTTGAAAAACTTTTGCAAGTACACACGCTTGGCGAACTGCATTCACCATAATGCTTAGGGGTGAACCTGCTGGGGGTGAAGCAGTGTGATCCCACATTGGTTTCCTGTTTAAAAGGCTCCTTCGAGCCGCTTGAGCTGACGAGCTCGTGGAGAGGCACCTGCGCGCCTTGAGAGGTACTGTGACCCGAGAACACTTTGGCAGCCTGCTCAGCAACCCCAAATATTTGAACGCCTAATCTCTACTGACGACGGATAAGAATCCAGAAACACGTGTATAGAGATGGCCAGTACTAATCTGCACCAACCTGGTGAAATACTCGAAAAACTTTTGCAAGTACACACGCTTGGCGAACTGCATTCACCATAATGCTTAGGGTTGAACCTGCTGGGGGATGAAGCAGTGTGATCCCACATTGGTTTCCTGTTTAAAAGGCTCCTTCAAACCGCTTGAGCTGACGAGCTCGTGGAGAGGCACCTGCGCGCCTTGAGAGGTACTGTGACCCGAGAATACTTTGGCAGCCTGCTCAGCAACCCCAAATATTTGAACGCCTAATCTCTACTGACGACGGATAAGAATCCAGAAACACGTGTATAGAGATGGCCAGTACTAATCTGCACCAACCTGTTGAAATACACGAAAAACATTTGAAAGTACACACGCTTGGCAAACTGTATTCACCATAATGCTTAGGGGCGAACCTGCTGGGGGGTGAAGCAGTGTGATCCCACATTGGTTTCCTGTTTAAAAGGCTCCTTCGAGCCGCTTGAGCTGACAAACTCGTGGAGAGGCACCTGCGCGCCTTGAGAGGTACTGTGACCCGAGAGCACTTTGGCAGCCTACTCAGCAACCCCAAATATTTGAACGCCTAATCTCTACTGACGACGGATAAGAATCCAGAAACACATGTATAGAGATGGCCAGTACTAATCTGCACCAACCTTGGTGAAAATACTCGAAAAACTTTTGCAAGTACACATGCTTGGCGAACTGCATTCAACATAATGCTTAGGGGCGAACCTGCTGGGGGGGTGAAGCAGTGTGATCCCACATTGGTTTCCTGTTTAAAAGGCTCCTTTGAGCCGCTTGAGCTGACGAGCTCGTGGAGAGGCACCTGCTCACCTTGAGAGGTACTGTGACCCGAGAACACTTTGGCAGCCTGCTCAGCAACCCCAAATATTTGAACGCCTAATCTCTACTGACGACGGATAAGAATCCAGAAACACGTGTATAGAGATGGCCAGTACTAATCTGCACCAACCTGGTGAAATACTTGAAAAACTTTTGCAAGTACACACGCTTGGCGAACTGCATTCACCATAATGCTTAGGGGTGAAACTGCTGGGGGTGAAGCAGTGTGATCCCACATTGGTTTCCTGTTTAAAAGGCTCCTTCGAGCCGCTTGAGCTGACAAACTCGTGGAGAGGCACCTGCGCGCCTTGAGAGGTACTGTGACCCGAGAGCACTTTGGCAGCCTACTCAGCAACCCCAAATATTTGAACGCCTAATCTCTACTGACGACGGATAAGAATCCAGAAACACGTGTATAGAGATGGCCAGTACTAATCTGCACCAACCTGGTGAAATACTCGAAAAACTTTTGCAAGTACACACGCTTGGCGAACTGCATTCAACATAATGCTTAGGGGCGAACCTGCTGGGGGGGTGAAGCAGTGTGATCCCACATTGGTTTCCTGTTTAAAAGGCTCCTTTGAGCCGCTTGTGCTGACGAGCTCGTGGAGAGGCACCTGCTCACCTTGAGAGGTACTGTGACCCGAGAACACTTTGGCAGCCTGCTCAGCAACCCCAAATATTTGAACGCCTAATCTCTACTGACGACGGATAAGAATCCAGATACACGTGTATAGAGATGGCCAGTACTAATCTGCACCAACCTGGTGAAATACTTGAAAAACTTTTGCAAGTACACACGCTTGGCGAACTGCATTCACCATAATGCTTAGGGGTGAAACTGCTGGGGGGTGAAGCAGTGTGATCCCACATTGGTTTCCTGTTTAAAAGGCTCCTTCGAGCCGCTTGAGCTGACGAGCTCGTGGAGAGGCACCTGCGCGCCTTGAGAGGTACTGTGACCCGAGAACACTTTGGCAGCCTGCTCAGCAACCCCAAATATTTGAATGCCTAATCTCTACTGACGACGGCTAAGAATCCAGATACACGTGTATAGAGATGGCCAGTACTAATCTGCACCAACCTGGTGAAATACTCGAAAAACTTTTGCAAGTACACACGCTTGGCGAACTGCATTCACCATAATGCTTAGGGGCGAACCTGCTGGGGGGTGAAGCAGTGTGATCCCACATTGGATTGCTGTTTAAAAGGCTCCTTCGAGCCGCTTGAGCTGACGAGCTTGTGGAGAGGCACCTGCGCGCCTTGAGAGGTACTGTGACCCGAGAACACTTTGGCAGCCTGCTCAGCAACCCCAAATATTTGAACGCCTAATCTCTACTAACGACGGATAAGAATCCAGAAACACGTGTATAGAGATGGCCGGTACTAATCTGCAGCAACCTGGTGAAATACTCGAAAAACTTTTACAAGTACACACGCTTGGCGAACTGCATTCACCATCATGCTTAGGGGCGAACCTGCTGGGGGGTGAAGCAGTGTGATCCCACATTGGTTTCCTGTTTAAAAGGCTCCTTCGAGCCGCTTGAGCTGACGAGCTCTTGGAGAGGCACCTGTGCGCCTTGAGAGGTACTGTGACCTGAGAACACTTTGGCAGCCTGCTCAGCAACCCCAAATATTTGAACGCCTAATCTCTACTGACGACGGATAAGAATCCAGAAATACGTGTGTAGAGATGGCCAGTACTAATCTGCACCAACCTGGTGAAATACTCAAAAAACTTTTGCAAGTACACACGCTTGGCGAACTGCATTCACCATAATGCTTAGGGGCGAACCTGCTGGGGGGTGAAGCAGTGTGATCCCACACTGGTTTCCTGTTTAAAAGGCTCCTTCGAGCCGCTTGAGCTGACGAGCTCGTGGAGAGGCACCTGCTCACCTTGAGAGGTACTGTGACCCGAGAACACTTTGGCAGCCTGCTCAGCAACCCCAAATATTTGAACGCCTAATCTCTACTGACGACGGATAAGAATCCAGATACACGTGTATAGAGATGGCCAGTACTAATCTGCACCAACCTGGTGAAATACTTGAAAAACTTTTGCAAGTACACACGCTTGGCGAACTGCATTCACCATAATGCTTAGGGTGAAACTGCTGGGGGTGAAGCAGTGTGATCCCACATTGGTTTCCTGTTTAAAAGGCTCCTTCGAGCCGCTTGAGCTGACGAGCTCGTGGAGAGGCACCTGCGCGCCTTGAGAGGTACTGTGACCCGAGAACACTTTGGCAGCCTGCTCAGCAACCCCAAATATTTGAATGCCTAATCTCTACTGACGACGGCTAAGAATCCAGATACACGTGTATAGAGATGGCCAGTACTAATCTGCACCAACCTGGTGAAATACTCGAAAAACTTTTGCAAGTACACACGCTTGGCGAACTGCATTCACCATAATGCTTAGGGGCGAACCTGCTGGGGGTGAAGCAGTGTGATCCCACATTGGATTGCTGTTTAAAAGGCTCCTCCGAGCCGCTTGAGCTGACGAGCTTGTGGAGAGGCACCTGCGCGCCTTGAGAGGTACTGTGACCCGAGAACACTTTGGCAGCCTGCTCAGCAACCCCAAATATTTGAACGCCTAATCTCTACTAACGACGGATAAGAATCCAGAAACACGTGTATAGAGATGGCCAGTACTAATCTGCAGCAACCTGGTGAAATACTCGAAAAACTTTTACAAGTACACACGCTTGGCGAACTGCATTCACCATCATGCTTAGGGGCGAACCTGCTGGGGGTGAAGCAGTGTGATCCCACATTGGTTTCCTGTTTAAAAGGCTCCTTCGAGCCGCTTGAGCTGACGAGCTCTTGGAGAGGCACCTGTGCGCCTTGAGAGGTACTGTGACCTGAGAACACTTTGGCAGCCTGCTCAGCAACCCCAAATATTTGAACGCCTAATCTCTACTGACGACGGATAAGAATCCAGAAATACGTGTGTAGAGATGGCCAGTACTAATCTGCACCAACCTGGTGAAATACTCAAAAAACTTTTGCAAGTACACACGCTTGGCGAACTGCATTCACCATAATGCTTAGGGGTGAACCTGCTGGGGGTGAAGCAGTGTGATCCCACACTGGTTTCCTGTTTAAAAGGCTCCTTCGAGCCGCTTGAGCTGACGAGCTCGTGGAGAGGCACCTGCTCACCTTGAGAGGTACTGTGACCCGACAACACTTTGGCAGCCTGCTCAGCAACCCCAAATATTTGAACGCCTAATCTCTACTGACGACGGATAAGAATCCAGAAACACGTGTATAGAGATGGCCAGTACTAATCTGCACCAACCTGGTGAAATACTCGAAAAACTTTTGCAAGTACACACGCTTGGCGAACTGCATTCACCATAATGCTTAGGCATGAACCTGCTGGGGGATGAAGCAGTGTGATCCCACATTGGTTTCCTGTTTAAAAGGCACCTTTGAACCGCTTGAGCTGACTAGCTAGTGGAGATTCACCTGCGCGCCTTGAGAGATACTGTGACCCGAGAACACTTTCGCAGCCTGCTCAGCAACCCCAAATATTTGATCGCCTAATCTCTACTGACGACGGATAAGAATCCAGAAACATGTGTATAGAGAGGGCCAGTACTAATCTGCACCAACCTGGTGAAATACTCGAAAAACTTTTGCAAGTACACACGCTTGGCGAACTGCATTCACCATAATGCTAAGGGTCGAACCTGCTGGGGGATGAAGCAGTGTGATCCCACATTGGTTTCCTGTTTAAAAGGCTCCTTCGAACCGCTTGAGCTGACGAGCTCGTGGAGAGGCACCTGCGCGCCTTGAGAGGTACTGTGACCCGAGAATACTTTGGCAGCCTGCTCAGCAACCCCAAATATTTGTACGCCTAATCTCTACTGACGACGGATAAGAATCCAGAAACACGTGTATAGAGATGGCCAGTACTAATCTGCACCAACCTGGTGAAATACTCGAAAAACTTTTGCAAGTACACACGCTTGGCGAACTGCATTCAACATAATGCTTAGGGGCGAACCTGCTGGGGGGGTGAAGCAGTGTGATCCCACATTGGTTTCCTGTTTAAAAGGCTCCTTCGAGCCGCTTGAGCTGACGAGCTCGTGGAGAGGCACCTGCTCACCTTGAGAGGTACTGTGACCCGAGAACACTTTGGCAGCCTGCTCAGCAACCCCAAATATTTGAACGCCTAATCTCTACTGATGACGGATAAGAATCCAGAAACACGTGTATAGAGATGGCCAGTACTAATCTGCACCAACCTGGTGAAATACTCGAAAAACTTTTGCAAGTACACACGCTTGGCGAACTGCATTCACCATAATGCTTAGGGTCGAACCTGCTGGGGGATGAAGCAGTGTGATCCCACATTGGTTTCCTGTTTAAAAGGCACCTTCGAACCGCTTGAGCTGACTAGCTCGTGGAGAGGCACCTGCGCGTCTTGAGAGGTACTGTGACCCGAGAACACTTTCGCAGCCTGCTCAGCAACCCCAAATATTTGAACGCCTAATCTCTACTGACGACGGATAAGAATCCAGAAACACGTGTATAGAGATGGCCAGTACTAATCTGCACCAACCTGGTGAAATACTCGAAAAACTTTTGCAAGTACACACGCTTGGCGAACTGCATTCACCATAATGCTTAGGGGCGAACCTGATTGGGGGTGAAGCAGTGTGATCCCACAGTGGTTTCTGTTTAAAAGGCTCATCGAGCTGCTTGAGCTGACGAGATTGTGGAGAGGCACCTGCGCGCCTTCAGAGGTACTGTGACCTGAGAACACTTTGGCAGCCTGCTCAGCAACCCCAAATATTTGAACGCCTAATCTCTACTGACGACAGATAAGAATCCAGAAACACGTGTATAGAGATGGCCAGTACTAATCTGCACCAACCTGGTGAAATACTTGAAAAACTTTTGCAAGTACAGACGCTTGGCGAACTGCATTCACCATAATGCTTAGGGGTGAAACTGCTGGGGGGTGAAGCAGTGTGATCCCACATTGGTTTCCTGTTTAAAAGGCTGCTTCGAGCCGCTTGAGCTGAAGAGCTCGTGGAGAGGCACCTGCGCGCCTTGAGAGGTACTGTGACCTGAGAACACTTTGGCAGCCTGCTCAGCAACCCCAAATATTTGAACGCCTAATCTCTACTGACGACGGATAAGAATCCAGAAACACGTGTATAGAGATGGCCACTACTAATCTGCACCAACCTGGTGAAATACTCGAAAACTTTTGCAAGTACACACGCTTGGCGAACTGCATTCACCATAATGCTTAGGGGCGAACCTGCTGGGGGTGAAGCAGTGTGATCCCACATTGGTGTCCTGTTTAAAAGGCTCCTTCGAGCCGCTTGAGCTGACGAGCTCGTGGAGAGGCACCTGCGCACCTTGAGAGGTACTGTGACCCGAGAACACTTTGGCAGCCTGCTCAGCTACCCCAAATATTTGAACGCCTAATCTCTACTGACGACGGATAAGAATCCAGAAACACGTGTATAGAGGTGGCCAGTACTAATCTGCACCAACCTGGTGAAATACTCGAAAAGCTTTTGCAAGTACACACGCTTGGCGAACTGCATTCACCATAATGCTTAGGGGCGAACCTGCTGGGGGTGAAGCAGTGTGATCCCACACTGGTTTCCTGTTTAAAAGGCTCCTTCGAGCCGCTTGAGCTGAAGAGCTCGTGGAGAGGCACCTGCGCGCCTTGAGAGGTACTGTGACCTGAGAACACTTTGGCAGCCTGCTCAGCAACCCCAAATATTTGAACGCCTAATCTCTACTGACGACGGATAAGAATCCAGAAACACGTGTATAGAGATGGCCAGCACTAATCTGCACCAACCTGGTGAAATACTCGAAAAACTTTTGCAAGTACACACGCTTGGCGAACTGCATTCACCATAATGCTTAGGGGCGAACCTGCTGGGGGGTGAAGCAGTGTGATCCCACACTGGTTTCCTGTTTAAAAGGCTCCTTCGAGCCGCTTGAGCTGAAGAGCTCGTGGAGAGGCACCTGCGCGCCTTGAGAGGTACTGTGACCTGAGAACACTTTGGCAGCCTGCTCAGCAACCCCAAATATTTGAATGCCTAATCTCAACTGACGACGGATAAGAATCCAGATA
The DNA here is from genome assembly GCA_963921515.1 of Calotriton arnoldi. Taxonomy (NCBI): domain Eukaryota; kingdom Metazoa; phylum Chordata; class Amphibia; order Caudata; family Salamandridae; genus Calotriton; species Calotriton arnoldi. The sequence goes on along the minus strand of CAWUFW010003915.1, from coordinate 26,608 downwards.
CACGTGTATAGAGATGGCCAGTACTAATCTGCACCAACCTGGTGAAATACTCGAAAAACTTTTGCAAGTACACACGCTTGGCGAACTGCATTTACCATAATGCTTAGGGGCGAACCTGCTGGGGGGTGAAGCAGTGTGATCCCACATTGGATTCCTGTTTAAAAGGCTCCTTCGAGCCGCTTGAGCTGACGAGCTCGTGGAGAGGCACCTGCGCGCCTTGAGAGGTACTGTGACCCGAGAACACTTTGGCAGCCTGCTCAGCAACCCCAAATATTTGAACGCCTAATCTCTACTAACGACGGATAAGAATCCAGAAACACGTGTATAGAGATGGCCAGTATTAATCTGCACCAACCTGGTGAAATACTCGAAAAACTTTTGCAAGTACACAAGCTTGGCGAACTGCATTCACCATAATGCTTAGGGGCGAACCTGCTGGGGGTGAAGCAGTGTGATCCCACATTGGTGTCCTGTTTAAAAGGCTCCTTCGAGCCGCTTGAGCTGACGAGCTCGTGGAGAGGCACCTGCGCACCTTGAGAGGTACTGTGACCCGAGAACACTTTGGCAGCCTGCTCAGCTACCCCAAATATTTGAACGCCTAATCTCTACTGACGACGGATAAGAATCCAGAAACACGTGTATAGAGGTGGCCAGTACTAATCTGCACCAACCTGGTGAAATACTCGAAAAGCTTTTGCAAGTACACACGCTTGGCGAACTGCATTCACCATAATGCTTAGGGGCGAACCTGCTGGGGGTGAAGCAGTGTGATCCCACACTGGTTTCCTGTTTAAAAGGCTCCTTCGAGCCGCTTGAGCTGAAGAGCTCGTGGAGAGGCACCTGCGCGCCTTGAGAGGTACTGTGACCTGAGAACACTTTGGCAGCCTGCTCAGCAACCCCAAATATTTGAACGCCTAATCTCTACTGACGACGGATAAGAATCCAGAAACACGTGTATAGAGATGGCCAGCACTAATCTGCACCAACCTGGTGAAATACTCGAAAAACTTTTGCAAGTACACACGCTTGGCGAACTGCATTCACCATAATGCTTAGGGGCGAACCTGCTGGGGGGTGAAGCAGTGTGATCCCACATTGGTGTCCTGTTTAAAAGGCTCCTTCGAGCCGCTTGAGCTGACGAGCTCGTGGAGAGGCACCTGCGCGCCTTGAGAGGTACTGTGACCCGAGAACACTTTGGCAGCCTGCTCAGCAACCCCAAATATTTGAACGCCTAATCTCTACTAACGACGGATAAGAATCCAGAAACACGTGTATAGAGATGGCCAGTACTAATCTGCACCAACCTGGTGAAATACTCGAAAAACTTTTGCAAGTACACACGCTTGGCGAACTGCATTCACCATCATGCTTAGGGGCGAACCTGCTGGGGGGTGAAGCAGTGTGATCCCACATTGGTTTCCTGTTTAAAAGGCTCCTTCGAGCCGCTTGAGCTGACGAGCTCTTGGAGAGGCACCTGCGCGCCTTGAGAGGTACTGTGACCTGAGAACACTTTGGCAGCCTGCTCAGCAACCCCAAATATTTGAACGCCTAATCTCTACTGATGACGGATAAGAATCCAGAAACACGTGTATAGAGATGGACAGTACTAATCTGCACCAACCTGGTGAAATACTCCAAAAACTTTTGCAAGTACACACGCTTGGCGAACTGCATTCACCATAATGCTTAGGGGAGAACCTGCTGGGGGGTGAAGCAGTGTGATCCCACACTGGTTTCCTGTTTAAAAGGCTCCTTCGAGCCGCTTGAGCTGACGAGCTCGTGGAGAGGCACCTGCTCACCTTGAGAGGTACTGTGACCCGAGAACACTTTGGCAGCCTGCTCAGCAACCCCAAATATTTGAACGCCTAATCTCTACTGACGACGGATAAGAATCCAGAAACACATGTATAGAGATGGCCAGTACTAATCTGCACCAACCTGGTGAAATACTCGAAAAACTTTTGCAAGTACACACGCTTGGCGAACTGCATTCACCATAATACTTAGGGGCGAACCTTCTTGGGGGTGAAGCAGTGTGATCCCACAGTGGTTTCCTGTTTAAAAGGCTCATCGAGCCGCTTGAGCTGACGAGATTGTGGAGAGGCACCTGCGCGCCTTCAGAGGTACTGTGACCCGAGAACACTTTGGCAGCCTGCTCAGCAACACCAAATATTTGAACGCCTAATCTCTACTGACGACGGATAAGAATCCAGAAACACGTGTATAGAGATGGCCAGTACTAATCTGCACCAACCTGGTGAAATACTCGAAAAACTTTTGCAAGTACACACGCTTGGCGAACTGCATTCCCCATAATGCTTAGGGTCGAACCTGCTGGGGGATGAAGCAGTGTGATCCCACATTGGTTTCCTGTTTAAAAGGCTCCTTCGAGCCGCTTGAGCTGACGAACTCGTGGAGAGGCACCTGCGCGCCTTGAGAGGTACTGTGACCCGAGAGAACTTTGGCAGCCTACTCAGCAACTCCAAATATTTGAACTCCTAATCTCTACTGACGACGGATAAGAATCCAGAAACACGTGTATAGAGATGGCCAGTACTAATCTGCACCAACCTGGTGAAATACTCGAAAAACTTTTGCAAGTACACACGCTTGGCGAACTGCATTCAACATAATGCTTAGTGGCGAACCTGCTGGGGGGGTGAAGCAGTGTGATCCCACATTGGTTTCCTGTTTAAAAGGCTCCTTCGAGCCGCTTGAGCTGACGAGCTCGTGGAGAGGCACCTGCGCGCCTTGAGAGGTACTGTGACCTGAGAACACTTTGGCAGCCTGCTCAGCAACCCCAAATATTTGAACGCCTAATCTCTACTGACGACGAATAAGAATCCAGAAACACGTGTATAGAGATGGCCAGTACTAATCTGCACCAACCTGGTGAAATACTCGAAAAACTTTTGCAAGTACACACGCTTGACGAACTGCATTCACCATAATGCTTAGGGGCGAACCTGCTGGGGGGTGAAGCAGTGTGATCCCACATTGGTTTCCTGTTTAAAAGGCTCCTTCGAGCCGCTTGAGCTGACGAGCTCGTGGAGAGGCACCTGCGCACCTTGAGAGGTACTGTGACCCGAGAACACTTTGGCAGCCTGCTCAGCTAGCCCAAATATTTGAACGCCTAATCTCTACTGACGACGGATAAGAATCCAGAAACACGTGTATAGAGATGGCCAGTACTAATCTGCACCAACCTGGTGAAATACTCGAAAAACTTTTGCAAGTACACACACTTGGCGAACTGCATTCAACATAATGCTTAGTGGCGAACCTGCTGGGGGGGTGAAGCAGTGTGATCCCACATTGGTTTCCTGTTTAAAAGGCTCCTTCGAGCCGCTTGAGCTGACGAGCTCGTGGAGAGGCACCTGCGCGCCTTGAGAGGTACTGTGACCTGAGAACACTTTGGCAGCCTGCTCAGCAACCCCAAATATTTGAACGCCTAATCTCTACTGACGACGAATAAGAATCCAGAAACACGTGTATAGAGATGGCCAGTACTAATCTGCACCAACCTGGTGAAATACTCGAAAAACTTTTGCAAGTACACACGCTTGGCGAACTGCATTTACCATAATGTTTAGGGGCGAACCTGCTGGGGGGTGAAGCAGTGTGATCCCACATTGGTTTCCTGTTTAAAAGGCTCCTTCGAGCCGCTTGAGCTGACGAGCTTGTGGAGAGGCACCTGCGCACCTTGAGAGGTACTGTGACCCGAGAACACTTTGGCAGCCTGCTCAGCTAGCCCAAATATTTGAACGCCTAATCTCTACTGACGACGGATAAGAATCCAGGAACATGTGTATAGAGATGGCCAGTACTAATCTGCACCAACCTGGTGAAATACTCGAAAAACGTTTGCAAGTACAAACGCTAGGCGAACTGCATTCACCATCATGCTTAGGGGCAAACCTGCTGGGGGGTGAAGCAGTGTGATCCCACATTGGTTTCCTGTTTAAAAGGCTCCTTCGAGCCGCTCGAGCTGACGAGCTCTTGGAGAGGCACCTGCGCGCCTTGAGAGTTACTGTGACCTGAGAACACTTTGGCAGCCTGCTCAGCAACCCCAAATATTTGAACGCCTAATCTCTACTGACGACGGATAAGAATCCAGAAACACGTGTATAGAGATGGCCAGTACTAATCTGCACCAACCTGGTGAAATACTCGAAAAACTTTTGCAAGTACACACGCTTGGCGAACTGCATTCACCATAATGCTTAGGGGCGAACCTGCTGGGGGTGAAGCAGTGTGATCCCACATTGGTTTCCTGTTTAAAAGGCTCCTTCGAGCCGCTTGAGCTGACGAGCTCTTGGAGAGGCACCTGCGCGCCTTGAGAGGTACTGTGACCTGAGAACAGCTTTGGCAGCCTGCTCAGCAACCCCAAATATTTGAATGCCTAATCTCTACTGACGACGGATAAGAATCCAGATACACGTGTATAGAGATGGCCAGTACTAATCTGCACCAACCTGGTGAAATACTCAAAAAACTTTTGCAAGTACACACGCTTGGCGAACTGCATTCACCATAATGATTAGGGTCGAACCTGCTGGGGGATGAAGCAGTGTGATCCCACATTGGTTTCCTGTTTAAAAGGCACCTTCGAACCGCTTGAGCTGACTAGCTCATGGAGAGGCACCTGCGCGCCTTGAGAGGTACTGTGACCCGAGAACACTTTCGCAGCCTGCTCAGCAACCCCAAATATTTGAACGCCTAATCTCTACTGACGACGGATAAGAATCCAGAAACACGTGTATAGAGATGGCCAGTACTAATCTGCACCAACCTGGTGAAATACTCGAAAAACTTTTGCAAGTACACACGCTTGGCGAACTGCATTCACCATCATGATTAGGGGCGAACCTGCTGGGGGGTGAATCAGTTAGATATCACAGTGGTTTCCTGTTTAAAAGGTTCATCGAGCCGCTTGAGCTGACGAGATTGTGGAGAGGCACCTGCGCGCCTTCAGAGGTACTGTGACCCGAGAACACTTTGGCAGCCTGCTCAGCAACCCCAAATATTTGAACGCCTAATCTCTACTGACGACAGATAAGAATCCAGAAACACGTGTATAGAGATGGCCAGTACTAATCTGCACCAAACTGGTGAAATACTTGAAAAACTTTTGCAAGTACACACGCTTGGCGAACTGCATTCACCATAATGCTTAGGGGTGAACCTGCTGGGGGGTGAAGCAGTGTGATCCCACATTGGTTTCCTGTTTAAAAGGCTCCTTCGAGCCGCTTGAGCTGACGAGCTCGTGGAGAGGCACCTGCGCGCCTTGAGAGGTACTGTGACCCGAGAACACTTTGGCAGCCTGCTCAGCAACCCCAAATATTTGAACGCCTAATCTCTACTGACGACGGATAAGAATCCAGAAACACGTGTATAGAGATGGCCAGTACTAATCTGCACCAACCTGGTGAAATACTCGAAAAACTTTTGCAAGTACACACGCTTGGCGAACTGCATTCACCATAATGCTTAGGGTTGAACCTGCTGGGGGATGAAGCAGTGTGATCCCACATTGGTTTCCTGTTTAAAAGGCTCCTTCGAACCGCTTGAGCTGACGAGCTCGTGAAGAGGCACCTGCGCGCCTTGAGAGGTACTGTGACCCGAGAATACTTTGGCAGCCTGCTCAGCAACCCCAAATATTTGAACGCCTAATCTCTACTGACGACGGATAAGAATCCAGAAACACGTGTATAGAGATGGCCAGTACTAATCTGCACCAACCTTGGTGAAATACTCAAAAAACTTTTGCAAGTACACACGCTTGGCGAACTGCATTCAACATAATGCTTAGGGGCGAACCTGCTGGGGGGGTGAAGCAGTGTGATCCCACATTGGTTTCCTGTTTAAAAGGCTCCTTTGAGCCGCTTGAGCTGACGAGCTCGTGGAGAGGCACCTGCTCACCTTGAGAGGTACTGTGACCCGAGAACACTTTGGCAGCCTGCTCAGCTAACCCCAAATATTTGAACGCCTAATCTCTACTGACGACGGATAAGAATCCAGAAACACGTGTATAGAGATGGCCAGTACTAATCTGCACCAACCTGGTGAAATACTTGAAAAATTTTTGCAAGTACACACGCTTGGCGAACTGCATTCACCATAATGCTTAGGGGTGAAACTGCTGGGGGGTGAAGCAGTGTGATCCCACATTGGTTTCCTGTTTAAAAGGCTCCTTCGAGCCGCTTGAGCTGACAAACTCGTGGAGAGGCACCTGCGCGCCTTGAAGAGGTACTGTGACCCGAGAGAACTTTGGCAGCCTACTCAGCAACCCCAAATATTTGAACGCCTAATCTCTACTGACGACGGATAAGAATCCAGAAACACGTGTTTAGAGATGGCCAGTACTAATCTGCACCAACCTTGGTGAAATACTCGATAAACTTTTGCAAGTACACACGCTTGGCGAACTGCATTCAACATAATGCTTAGGGGCGAACCTGCTGGGGGGGTGAAGCAGTGTGATCCCACATTGGTTTCCTGTTTAAAAGGCTCCTTTGAGCCGCTTGAGCTGACGAGCTCGTGGAGAGGCACCTGCTCCCCTTGAGAGGTACTGTGACCCGAGAACACTTTGGCAGCCTGCTCAGCAACCCCAAATATTTGAACGCCTAATCTCTACTGACGACGGATAAGAATCCAGAAACACGTGTATAGAGATGGCCAGTACTAATCTGCACCAACCTGGTGAAATACTTGAAAAACTTTTGCAAGTACACACGCTTGGCGAACTGCATTCACCATAATGCTTAGGGGCGAACCTGCTGGGGGGTGAAGCAGTGTGATCCCACATTGGTTTCCTGTTTAAAAGGCTCCTTCGAGCCGCTTGAGCTGACGAGCTCTTGGAGAGGCACCTGCGCGCCTTGAGAGGTACTGTGACCTGAGAACAGTTTGGCAGCCTGCTCAGCAACCCCAAATATTTGAATGCCTAATCTCTACTGACGACGGATAAGAATCCAGATACACGTGTATAGAGATGGCCAGTACTAATCTGCACCAACCTGGTGAAATACTCAAAAAACTTTTGCAAGTACACACGCTTGGCGAACTGCATTCACCATAATGCTTAGGGTCGAACCTGCTGGGGGATGAAGCAGTGTGATCCCACATTGGTTTCCTGTTTAAAAGGCACCTTCGAACCGCTTGAGCTGACTAGCTCATGGAGAGGCACCTGCGCGCCTTGAGAGGTACTGTGACCCGAGAACACTTTCGCAGCCTGCTCAGCAACCCCAAATATTTGAACGCCTAATCTCTACTGACGACGGATAAGAATCCAGAAACACGTGTATAGAGATGGCCAGTACTAATCTGCACCAACCTGGTGAAATACTCGAAAAACTTTTGCAAGTACACACGCTTGGCGAACTGCATTCACCATCATGATTAGGGGCGAACCTGCTGGGGGGTGAATCAGTGTAGATATCACAGTGGTTTCCTGTTTAAAAGGCTTCATCGAGCCGCTTGAGCTGACGAGATTGTGGAGAGGCACCTGCGCGCCTTCAGAGGTACTGTGACCCGAGAACACTTTGGCAGCCTGCTCAGCAACCCCAAATATTTGAACGCCTAATCTCTACTGACGACAGATAAGAATCCAGAAACACGTGTATAGAGATGGCCAGTACTAATCTGCACCAAACTGGTGAAATACTTGAAAAACTTTTGCAAGTACACACGCTTGGCGAACTGCATTCACCATAATGCTTAGGGGTGAACCTGCTGGGGGGTGAAGCAGTGTGATCCCACATTGGTTTCCTGTTTAAAAGGCTCCTTCGAGCCGCTTGAGCTGACGAGCTCGTGGAGAGGCACCTGCGCGCCTTGAGAGGTACTGTGACCCGAGAACACTTTGGCAGCCTGCTCAGCAACCCCAAATATTTGAACGCCTAATCTCTACTGACGACGGATAAGAATCCAGAAACACGTGTATAGAGATGGCCAGTACTAATCTGCACCAACCTGGTGAAATACTCGAAAAACTTTTGCAAGTACACACGCTTGGCGAACTGCATTCACCATAATGCTTAGGGTTGAACCTGCTGGGGGATGAAGCAGTGTGATCCCACATTGGTTTCCTGTTTAAAAGGCTCCTTCGAACCGCTTGAGCTGACGAGCTCGTGAAGAGGCACCTGCGCGCCTTGAGAGGTACTGTGACCCGAGAATACTTTGGCAGCCTGCTCAGCAACCCCAAATATTTGAACGCCTAATCTCTACTGACGACGGATAAGAATCCAGAAACACGTGTATAGAGATGGCCAGTACTAATCTGCACCAACCTTGGTGAAATACTCAAAAAACTTTTGCAAGTACACACGCTTGGCGAACTGCATTCAACATAATGCTTAGGGGCGAACCTGCTGGGGGGGTGAAGCAGTGTGATCCCACATTGGTTTCCTGTTTAAAAGGCTCCTTTGAGCCGCTTGAGCTGACGAGCTCGTGGAGAGGCACCTGCTCACCTTGAGAGGTACTGTGACCCGAGAACACTTTGGCAGCCTGCTCAGCAACCCCAAATATTTGAACGCCTAATCTCTACTGACGACGGATAAGAATCCAGAAACACGTGTATAGAGATGGCCAGTACTAATCTGCACCAACCTGGTGAAATACTTGAAAAACTTTTGCAAGTACACACGCTTGGCGAACTGCATTCACCATAATGCTTAGGGGTGAAACTGCTGGGGGGTGAAGCAGTGTGATCCCACATTGGTTTCCTGTTTAAAAGGCTCCTTCGAGCCGCTTGAGCTGACAAACTCGTGGAGAGGCACCTGCGCGCCTTGAAGAGGTACTGTGACCCGAGAGACACTTTGGCAGCCTACTCAGCAACCCCAAATATTTGAACGCCTAATCTCTACTGACGACGGATAAGAATCCAGAAACACGTGTTTAGAGATGGCCAGTACTAATCTGCACCAACCTTGGTGAAATACTCGATAAACTTTTGCAAGTACACACGCTTGGCGAACTGCATTCAACATAATGCTTAGGGGCGAACCTGCTGGGGGTGAAGCAGTGTGATCCCACATTGGTTTCCTGTTTAAAAGGCTCCTTCGAGCCGCTTGAGCTGACGAGCTCGTGGAGAGGCACCTGCTCGCCTTGAGAGGTACTGTGACCCGAGAACACTTTGGCAGCCTGCTCAGCAACCCCAAATATTTGAACGCCTAATCTCTACTGACGACGGATAAGAATCCAGAAACACGTGTATAGAGATGGCCAGTACTAATCTGCACCAACCTGGTGAAATACTTGAAAAACTTTTGCAAGTACACACGCTTGGCGAACTGCATTCACCATAATGCTTAGGGGTGAACCTGCTGGGGGGGTGAAGCATTGTGATCCCACATTGGTTTCCTGTTTAAAAGGCTCCTTCGAGCCGCTTGAGCTGACGAGCGCGTGGAGAGGCACCTGCGCGCCTTGAGAGATACTGTGACCCGAGAACACTTTGGCAGAATGCTCAGCAACCCCAAATATTTGAACGCCTAATCTCTACTGACGACGGATAAGAATCCAGAAACACGTGTGTAGAGATGGCCAGTACTAATCTGCACCAACCTGGTGAAATACTCGATAAACTTTTGCAAGTACAAACGCTTGGCGAACTGCATTCACCATCATGCTTAGGGGCGAACCTGCTGGGGGGTGAAGCAGTGTGAACCCACATTGGTTTCCTGTTTAAAAGGCTCCTTCGAGCCGCTTGAGCTGACGAGCTCGTGGAGAGGCACCTGCGCGCCTTGAGAGGTACTGTGACCTGAGAACACTTTGGCAGCCTGCTCAGCAACCCCAAATATTTGAATGCCTAATCTCTACTGACGACGGATAAGAATCCAGAAACACGTGTATAGAGATGGCCAGTACTAATCTGCACCAACCTGGTGAAATACTCGAAAAACTTTTGCAAGTACACACGCTTGGCGAACTGCATTCACCATAATGCTTAGGGGCGAACCTGCTGGGGGGTGAAGCAGTGTGATCCCACATTGGATTCCTGTTTAAAAGGCTCCTTCGAGCCGCTTGAGCTGACGAGCTTGTGGAGAGGCACCTGCGCGCCTTGAGAGGTACTGTGACCCGAGAACACTTTGGCAGCCTGCTCAGCAACCCCAAATATTTGAACGCCTAATCTCTACTAACGACGGATAAGAATCCAGAAACACGTGTATAGAGATGGCCGGTACTAATCTGCAGCAACCTGGTGAAATACTCGAAAAACTTTTGCAAGTACACACGCTTGGCGAACTGCATTCACCATCATACTTAGGGGCGAACCTGCTGGGGGGTGAAGCAGTGTGATCCCACATTGGTTTCCTGTTTAAAAGGCTCCTTCGAACCGCTTGAGCTGACGAGCTCGTGGAGAGGCACCTGCGCGCCTTGAGAGGTACTGTGACCCGAGAATACTTTGGCAGCCTGCTCAGCAACCCCAAATATTTGAACGCCTAATCTCTACTGACGACGGATAAGAATCCAGAAACACGTGTATAGAGATGGCCAGTACTAATCTACACCAACCTGTTGAAATACACGAAAAACTTTTGAAAGTACACACGCTTGGCGTACTGTATTCACCATAATGCTTAGGGGCGAACCTGCTGGGGGGTGAAGCAGTGTGATCCCACATTGGTTTCCTGTTTAAAAGGCTCCTTCGAGCCGCTTGAGCTGACAAACTCGTGGAGAGGCACCTGCGCGCCTTGAGAGGTACTGTGACCCGAGAGCACTTTGGCAGCCTGCTCAGCAACCCCAAATATTTGAACGCCTAATCTCTACTGACGACGGATAAGAATCCAGAAACACGTGTATAGAGATGGCCAGTACTAATCTGCACCAACCTGGTGAAATACTCGAAAAACTTTTGCAAGTACACACGCTTGGCGAACTGCATTCACCATAATGCTTAGGGGCGAACCTGCTGGGGGGTGAAGCAGTGTGATCCCACATTGGTTTCCTGTTTAAAAGGCTCCTTCGAGCCGCTTGAGCTGACGAGCTCGTGGAGAGGCACCTGCGCGCCTTGAGAGGTACTGTGACCCAAGAACACTTTGGCAGCCTGCTCAGCAATCCCAAATATTTGAACGCCTAATCTCTACTGACGACGGATAAGAATCCAGAAACATGTGTATAGAGATGGCCAGTACTAATCTGCACCAACCTGGTGAAATACTCGAAAAACTTTTGCAAGTACACACGCTTGACGAACTGCATTCACCATAATGCTTAGGGGCGAACCTGCTGGGGGGTGAAGCAGTGTGATCCCACATTGATTTCCTGTTTAAAAGACTCCTTCGAGCCGCTTGAGCTGACGAGTTCATGGAGAGGCACCTGCGCGCCTTGAGAGGTACTGTGACCCGAGAACACTTTGGCAGCCTGCTCAGCAACCCCAAATATTTGAACGCCTAATCTCTACTGACGACGGATAAGAATCCAGAAACACGTGTATAGAGATGGCCAGTACTAATCTGCACCAACCTGGTGAAATACTCGAAAAACGTTTGCAAGTACACACGCTTGGCGAACTGCATTCACCATAATGCTTAGGGGCGAACCTGCTGGGGGTGAAGCAGTGTGATCCCACATTGGATTCCTGTTTAAAAGGCTCCTTCGAGCCGCTTGAGCTGACGAGCTCGTGGAGAGGCACCTGCGCGCCTTGAGAGGTACTGTGACCCGAGAACACTTTGGCAGCCTGCTCAGCAACCCCAAATATTTGAACGCCTAATCTCTACTAACGACGGATAAGAATCCAGAAACACATGTATAGAGATGGCCAGTACTAATCTGCACCAACCTGGTGAAATACTCGAAAAACATTTGCAAGTACAAACGCTTGGCGAACTGCATTCACCATAATGCTTAGTGTCGAACCTGCTGGGGGATGAAGCAGTGTGATCCCACATTGGTTTCCTGTTTAAAAGGCTCCTTCGAACCGCTTGAGCTGACAAGCTCGTGGAGAGGCACCTGCGCGCCTTGAGAGGTACTGTGACCCGAGAATACTTTGGCAGCCTGCTCAGCAACCCCAAATATTTGAACGCCTAATCTCTACTGACGACGGATAAGAATCCAGAAACACGTGTATAGAGATGGCCAGTACTAATCTGCACCAACCTGGTGAAATACTCGAAAAACTTTTGCAAGTACACACGCTTGGCGAACTGCATTCACCATAATGCTTAGGGGTGAACCTGCTGGGGGGTGAAGCAGTGTGATCCCACATTGGTTTCCTGTTTAAAAGGCTCCTTCGAGCCGCTTGAGCTGACGAGCTCATGGAGAGGCACCTGCGCGCCTTGAGAGGTACTGTGACCCGAGAATACTTTGGCAGCCTGCTCAGCAACCCCAAATATTTGAACGCCTAATCTCTACTGACGACGGATAAGAATCCAGAAACACGTGTATAGAGATGGCCAGTACTAATCTGCACCAACCTGGTGAAATACTCGAAAAACTTTTGCAAGTACACACGCTTGGCGAACTGCATTCACCATAATGCTTAGGGGCGAACCTGCTGGGGGTGAAGCAGTGTGATCCCACATTGGTTTCCTGTTTAAAAGGCTCCTTCGAGCCGCTTGAGCTGACGAGCTTGTGGAGAGGCACCTGCGCGCCTTGAGAGGTACTGTGACCCGAGAACACTTTGGCAGCCTGCTCAGCAACCCCAAATATTTGAACGCCTAATCTCTACTAACGACGGATAAGAATCCAGAAACACGTGTATAGAGATGGCCAGTACTAATCTGCACCAACCTGGTGAAATACTCGAAAAACTTTTGCAAGTACACACGCTTGGCGAACTGCATTCACCATCATGCTTAGGGGCGAACCTGCTGGGGGGTGAAGCAGTGTGATCCCACATTGGTTTCCTGTTTAAAAGGCTCCTTCGAGCCGCTTGAGCTGACGAGCTCGTGGAGAGGCACCTGCGCGCCTTGAGAGGTACTGTGACCTGAGAACACTTTGGCAGCCTGCTCAGCAACCCCAAATATTTGAACGCCTAATCTCTACTGACGACGGATAAGAATCCAGAAACACGTGTATAGAGATGGCCAGTACTAATCTGCACCAACCTGGTGAAATACTCGAAAAACTTTTGCAAGTACACACGCTTGGCGAACTGCATTCACCATAATGCTTAGGGGCGAACCTGCTGGGGGGTGAAGCAGTGTGATCCCACATTGGTTTCCTGTTTAAAAGGCTCCTTCGAGCCGCTTGAGCTGACGAGCTCGTGGAGAGGCACCTGCGCGCCTTGAGAGGTACTGTGACCTGAGAACACTTTGGCAGCCTGCTCAGCAACCCCAAATATTTGAACGCCTAATCTCTACTGACGACGGATAAGAATCCAGAAACACGTGTATAGAGATGGCCAGTACTAATCTGCACCAACCTGGTGAAATACTCAAAAAACTTTTGCAAGTACACACGCTTGGCGAACTGCATTCACCATAATGCTTAGGGTCGAACCTGCTGGGGGATGAAGCAGTGTGATCCCACATTGGTTTCCTGTTTAAAAGGCTCCTTCGAGCCGCTTGAGCTGACGAGCTCATGGAGAGGCACCTGCGCGCCTTGAGAGGTACTGTGACCCGAGAACACTTTGGCAGCCTGCTCAGCAACCCCAAATATTTGAACGCCTAATCTCTACTGACGACGGATAAGAATCCAGAAACACGTGTATAGAGATGGCCAGTACTAATCTGCACCAACCTGGTGAAATACTCGAAAAACTTTTGCAAGTACACACGCTTGGCGAACTGCATTCACCATCATGCTTAGGGGCGAACCTGCTGGGGGGTGAATCAGTGTAGATATCACAGTGGTTTCCTGTTTAAAAGGTTCCATCGAGCCGCTTGAGCTGACGAGCTTGTGGAGAGGCACCTGCGCGCCTTGAGAGGTACTGTGACCCGAGAACACTTTGGCAGCCTGCTCAGCAACCCCAAATATTTGAACGCCTAATCTCTACTGACGACGGATAAGAATCCAGAAACACGTGTATAGAGATGGCCAGTACTAATCTGCACCAAACTGGTGAAATACTTGAAAAACTTTTGCAAGTACACACGCTTGGCGAACTGCATTCACCATAATGCTTAGGGGTGAACCTGCTGGGGGTGAAGCAGTGTGATCCCACATTGGTTTCCTGTTTAAAAGGCTCCTTCGAGCCGCTTGAGCTGACGAGCTCGTGGAGAGGCACCTGCGCGCCTTGAGAGGTACTGTGACCCGAGAACACTTTGGCAGCCTGCTCAGCAACCCCAAATATTTGAACGCCTAATCTCTACTGACGACGGATAAGAATCCAGAAACACGTGTATAGAGATGGCCAGTACTAATCTGCACCAACCTGGTGAAATACTCGAAAAACTTTTGCAAGTACACACGCTTGGCGAACTGCATTCACCATTTTGCTTAGGGTCGAACCTGCTGGGGGATGAAGCAGTGTGATCCCACATTGGTTTCCTGTTTAAAAGGCTCCTTCGAACCGCTTGAGCTGACGAGCTCGTGGAGAGGCACCTGCGCGCCTTGAGAGGTACTGTGACCCGAGAATACTTTGGCAGCCTGCTCAGCAACCCCAAATATTTGAACGCCTAATCTCTACTGACGACGGATAAGAATCCAGAAACACGTGTATAGAGATGGCCAGTACTAATCTGCACCAACCTTGGTGAAATACTCGAAAAACTTTTGCAAGTACACACGCTTGGCGAACTGCATTCAACATAATGCTTAGGGGCGAACCTGCTGGGGGGGTGAAGCAGTGTGATCCCACATTGGTTTCCTGTTTAAAAGGCTCCTTTGAGCCGCTTGAGCTGACGAGCTCGTGGAGAGGCACCTGCTCACCTTGAGAGGTACTGTGACCCGAGAACACTTTGGCAGCCTGCTCAGCAACCCCAAATATTTGAACGCCTAATCTCTACTGACGACGGATAAGAATCCAGAAACACGTGTATAGAGATGGCCAGTACTAATCTGCACCAACCTGGTGAAATACTCGAAAAACTTTTGCAAGTACACACGCTTGGCGAACTGCATTCACCATAATGCTTAGGGGCGAACCTGCTGGGGGGTGAAGCAGTGTGATCCCACATTGGTTTCCTGTTTAAAAGGCTCCTTCGAGCCGCTTGAGCTGACAAACTCGTGGAGAGGCACCTGTGCGTCTTGAGAGGTACTGTGACCCGAGAGCACTTTGGCAGCCTACTCAGCAACCCCAAATATTTGAACGCCTAATCTCTACTGACGACGGATAAGAATCCAGAAACACGTGTATAGAGATGGCCAGTACTAATCTGCACCAACCTTGGTGAAATACTCGATAAACTTTTGCAAGTACACACGCTTGGCGAACTGCATTCAACATAATGCTTAGGGGCGAACCTGCTGGGGGGTGAAGCAGTGTGATCCCACATTGGTTTCCTGTTTAAAAGGCTCCTTCGAGCCGCTTGAGCTGACGAGCTCGTGGAGAGGCACCTGCTCACCTTGAGAGGTACTGTGACCCGAGAACACTTTGGCAGCCTGCTCAGCAACCCCAAATATTTGAACGCCTAATCTCTACTGACGACGGATAAGAATCCAGAAACACGTGTATAGAGATGGCCAGTACTAATCTGCACCAACCTGGTGAAATACTTGAAAAACTTTTGCAAGTACACACGCTTGGCGAACTGCATTCACCATAATGCTTAGGGGTGAAACTGCTGGGGGGTGAAGCAGTGTGATCCCACATTGGTTTCCTGTTTAAAAGGCTCCTTCGAGCCGCTTGAGCTGACGAGCTCGTGGAGAGGCACCTGCGCGCCTTGAGAGGTACTGTGACCCGAGAACACTTTGGCAGCCTGCTCAGCAACCCTAAATATTTGAACGCCTAATCTCTACTGACGACGGATAAGAATCCAGAAACACGTGTGTAGAGATGGCCAGTACTAATCTGCACCAACCTGGTGAAATACTCGATAAACTTTTGCAAGTACAAACGCTTGGCGAACTGCATTCACCATCATGCTTAGGGGCGAACCTGCTGGGGGGTGAAGCAGTGTGAACCCACATTGGTTTCCTGTTTAAAAGGCTCCTTCGAGCCGCTTGAGCTGACGAGCTCTTGGAGAGGCACCTGCGCGCCTTGAGAGGTACTGTGACCTGAGAACACTTTGGCAGCCTGCTCAGCAACCCCAAATATTTGAATGCCTAATCTCTACTGACGACGGATAAGAATCCAGATACACGTGTATAGAGATGGCCAGTACTAATCTGCACCAACCTGGTGAAATACTCGAAAAACTTTTGCAAGTACACACGCTTGGCGAACTGCATTCACCATAATGCTTAGGGGCGAACCTGCTGGGGGGTGAAGCAGTGTGATCCCACATTGGATTCCTGTTTAAAGACTCCTTCGAGCCGCTTGAGCTGACGAGCTTGTGGAGAGGCACCTGCGCGCCTTGAGAGGTACTGTGACCCGAGAACACTTTGGCAGCCTGCTCAGCAACCCCAAATATTTGAACGCCTAATCTCTACTAACGACGGATAAGAATCCAGAAACACGTGTATAGAGATGGCCGGTACTAATCTGCAGCAACCTGGTGAAATACTCGAAAAGCTTTTGCAAGTACACACGCTTGGCGAACTGCATTCACCATCATGCTTAGGGGCGAACCTGCTGGGGGGTGAAGCAGTGTGATCCCACATTGGTTTCCTGTTTAAAAGGCTCCTTCGAACCGCTTGAGCTGACGAGCTCGTGGAGAGGCACCTGCGCGCCTTGAGAGGTACTGTGACACGAGAATACTTTGGCAGCCTGCTCAGCAACCCCAAATATTTTAACGCCTAATCTCTACGGACGACGGATAAGAATCCAGAAACACGTGTATAGAGATGGCCAGTACTAATCTGCACCAACCTGTTGAAATACACGAAAAACTTTTGAAAGTACACACGCTTGGCGTACTGTATTCACCATAATGCTTAGGGGCGAACCTGCTGGGGGGTGAAGCAGTGTGATCCCACATTGGTTTCCTGTTTAAAAGGCTCCTTCGAGCCGCTTGAGCTGACAAACTCGTGGAGAGGCACCTGTGCGCCTTGAGAGGTACTGTGACCCGAGAACACTTTGGCAGCCTGCTCAGCAACCCCAAATATTTGAACGCCTAATCTTTACTGACGACGAATAAGAATCCAGAAACACGTGTATAGAGATGGCCAGTACTAATCTGCACCAACCTGGTGAAATACTCGAAAAACTTTTGCAAGTACACACGCTTGGCGAACTGCATTCACCATAATGCTTAGGGGCGAACCTGCTGGGGGGTGAAGCAGTGTGATCCCACATTGGTTTCCTGTTTAAAAGGCTCCTTCGAGCCGCTTGAGCTGACGAGCTCGTGGAGAGGCACCTGCGCACCTTGAGAGGTACTGTGACCCGAGAACACTTTGGCAGCCTGCTCAGCTACCCCAAATATTTGAACGCCTAATCTCTACTGACGACGGATAAGAATCCAGAAACATGTGTATAGAGATGGCCAGTACTAATCTGCACCAACCTGGTGAAATACTCGAAAAACTTTTGCAAGTACACACGCTTGACGAACTGCATTCACCATAATGCTTAGGGCGAACCTGATGGGGGGTGAAGCAGTGTGATCCCACATTGGTTTCCTGTTTAAAAGTCTCCTTCGAGCCGCTTGAGCTGACGAGTTCATGGAGAGGCACCTGCGCGCCTTGAGAGGTACTGTGACCCGAGAACACTTTGGCAGCCTGCTCAGCAACCCCAAATATTTGAACGACTAATCTCTACTGACGACGGATAAGAATCCAGAAACACGTGTATAGAGATGGCCAGTACTAATCTGCACCAACCTGGTGAAATACTCGAAAAACGTTTGCAAGTACACACGCTTGGCGAACTGCATTCACCATAATGCTTAGGGGCGAACCTGCTGGGGGGTGAAGCAGTGTGATCCCACATTGGATTCCTGTTTAAAAGGCTCCTTCGAGCCGCTTGAGCTGACGAGCTCGTGGAGAGGCACCTGCGCGCCTTGAGAGGTATTGTGACGCGAGAACACTTTGGCAGCCTGCTCAGCAACCCCAAATATTTGAACGCCTAATCTCTACTAACGACGGATAAGAATCCAGAAACACATGTATAGAGATGGCCAGTACTAATCTGCACCAACCTGGTGAAATACTCGAAAAACATTTGCAAGTACAAACGCTTGGCGAACTGCATTCACCATAATGCTTAGTGTCGAACCTGCTGGGGGATGAAGCAGTGTGATCCCACATTGGTTTCCTGTTTAAAAGGCTCCTTCGAACCGCTTGAGCTGACAAACTCGTGGAGAGGCACCTGCGCGCCTTGAGAGGTACTGTGACCCGAGAGCACTTTGGCAGCCTACTCAGCAACCCCAAATATTTGAACGCCTAATCTCTACTGACGACGGATAAGAATCCAGAAACACGTGTATAGAGATGGCCAGTACTAATCTGCACCAACCTGGTGAAATACTCGAAAAACTTTTGCAAGTACACACGCTTGGCGAACTGCATTCACCATAATGCTTAGGGGTGAACCTGCTGGGGGGTGAAGCAGTGTGATCCCACATTGGTTTCCTGTTTAAAAGGCTCCTTCGAGCCGCTTGAGCTGACGAGCTCATGGAGAGGCACCTGCGCGCCTTGAGAGGTACTGTGACCCGAGAATACTTTGGCAGCCTGCTCAGCAACCCCAAATATTTGAACGCCTAATCTCTACTGACGACGGATAAGTATCCAGAAACACGTGTATAGAGATGGCCAGTACTAATCTGCACCAACCTGGTGAAATACTCGAAAAACTTTTGCAAGTACAGACACTTGGCGAACTGCATTCACCATAATGCTTAGGGCCGAACCTGCTTGGGGGTGAGGCAGTGTGATCCCACAGTGGTTTCCTGTTTAAAAGGCTCCTTCGAGCCGCTTGAGCTGACGAGATTGTGGAGAGGCACCTGCGCGCCTTCAGAGGTACTGTGACCCGAGAACACTTTGGCAGCCTGCTCAGCAACCCCAAATATTTGAACGCCTAATCTCTACTGACGACGGATAAGAATGCAGAAACACGTGTATAGAGATGGCCAATACTAATCTGCACCAACCTGGTGAAATACTTGAAAAACTTTTGCAAGTACACACGCTTGGCGAACTGCATTCTCCATAATGCTTTGGGGTGAACCTGCTGGGGGGTGAAGCAGTGTGATCCCACATTGGTTTCCTGTTTAAAAGGCTCCTTCGAGCCGCTTGAGCTGACGAGCTCGTGGAGAGGCACCTGCGCCTTGAGAGGTACTGTGACCCGAGAATACTTTGGCAGCCTGCTCTGCAACCCCAAATATTTGAACGCCTAATCTCTACTGACGACGGATAAGAATCCAGAAACACGTGTATAGAGATGGCCAGTACTAATCTGCACCAACCTGTTGAAATACACGAAAAACTTTTGAAAGTACACACGCTTGGCGAACTGTATTCACCATAATGCTTAGGGGCGAACCTGCTGGGGGATGAAGCAGTGTGATCCCACATTGGTTTCCTGTTTAAAAGGCTCCTTCGAGCCGCTTGAGCTGACGAGCTCGTGGAGAGGCACCTGCGCACCTTGAGAGGTACTGTGACCCGAGAACACTTTGGCAGCCTGCTCAGCTACCCCAAATATTTGAACGCCTAATCTCTACTGACGACAGATAAGAATCCAGAAACATGTGTATAGAGATGGCCAGTACTAATCTGCACCAACCTGGTGAAATACTCGAAAAACTTTTGCAAGTACACACGCTTGACGAACTGCATTCACCATAATGCTTAGTGCGAACCTGCTGGGGGGTGAAGCAGTGTGATCCCACATTGGTTTCCTGTTTAAAAGACTCCTTCGAGCCGCTTGAGCTGACGAGTTCATGGAGAGGCACCTGCGCTCCTCGAGAGGTACTGTGACCCGAGAACACTTTGGCAGCCTGCTCAGCAACCCCAAATATTTGAATGACTAATCTCTACTGACGACGGATAAGAATCCAGAAACACGTGTATAGAGATGGCCAGTACTAATCTGCACCAACCTGGTGAATTACTCGAAAAACTTTTGCAAGTACACACGCTTGGCGAACTGCATTCACCATAATGCTTAGGGGCGAACCTGCTGGGGGGTGAAGCAGTGTGATCCCACATTGGATTCCTGTTTAAAAGGCTCCTTCGAGCCGCTTGAGCTGACGAGCTCGTGGAGAGGCACCTGCGCGCCTTGAGAGGTATTGTGACCCGAGAACACTTTGGCAGCCTGCTCAGCAACCCCAAATATTTGAACGCCTAATCTCTACTAACGACGGATAAGAATCCAGAAACACGTGTATAGAGATGGCCAGTACTAATCTGCACCAACCTGGTGAAATACTCGAAAAACTTTTGCAAGTACACACGCTTGGCGAACTGCATTCACCATCATGCTTAGGGGCGAACCTGCTGGGGGGTGAAGCAGTGTGATCCCACATTGGTTTCCTGTTTAAAAGACTCCTTCGAGCCGCTTGAGCTGACGAGTTCATGGAGAGGCACCTGCGCGCCTTGAGAGGTACTGTGACCTGAGAACACTTTGGCAGCCTGCTCAGCAACCCCAAATATTTGAACGCCTAATCTCTACTGACGACGGATAAGAATCCAGAAACACGTGTATAGAGATGGCCAGTACTAATCTGCACCAACCTGGTGAAATACTCGAAAAACTTTTGCAAGTACACACGCTTGGCGAACTGCATTCACCATAATGCTTAGGGTCGAACCTGCTGGGGGATGAAGCAGTGTGATCCCACATTGGTTTCCTGTTTAAAAGGCTCCTTCGAGCCGCTTGAGCTGACGAGCTCGTGGAGAGGCACCTGCGCGCCTTGAGAGGTACTGTGACCCGAGAACACTTTGGCAGCCTGCTCAGCAACCCCAAATATTTGAACGCCTAATCTCTACTGACGACGGATAAGAATCCAGAAACACGTGTATAGAGATGGCCAGTACTAATCTGCACCAACCTGGTGAAATACTCGAAAAACTTTTGCAAGTACACACGCTTGGCGAACTGCATTCACCATAATGCTTAGGGGCGAACCTGCTGGGGGGTGAAGCAGTGTGATCCCACATTGGTTTCCTGTTTAAAAGGCTCCTTCGAGCCGCTTGAGCTGACGAGCTCGTGGAGAGGCACCTGCGCGCCTTGAGAGGTACTGTGACCTGAGAACACTTTGGCAGCCTGCTCAGCAACCCCAAATATTTGAACGCCTAATCTCTACTGACGACGGATAAGAATCCAGAAACACGTGTATAGAGATGGCCAGTACTAATCTGCACCAACCTGGTGAAATACTCGAAAAACTTTTGCAAGTACACACGCTTGGCGAACTGCATTCACCATAATGCTTAGGGTCGAACCTGCTGGGGGATGAAGCAGTGTGATCCCACATTGGTTTCCTGTTTAAAAGGCTCCTTCGAGCCGCTTGAGCTGACGAGCTCATGGAGAGGCACCTGCGCGCCTTGAGAGGTACTGTGACCCGAGAACACTTTGGCAGCCTGCTCAGCAACCCCAAATATTTGAACGCCTAATCTCTACTGACGACGGATAAGAATCCAGAAACACGTGTATAGAGATGGCCAGTACTAATCTGCACCAACCTGGTGAAATACTCGAAAAACTTTTGCAAGTACACACGCTTGGCGAACTGCATTCACCATCATGCTTAGGGGCGAACCTGCTGGGGGGTGAAGCAGTGTAGATCCCACAGTGGTTTCCTGTTTAAAAGGCTTCATCGAGCCGCTTGAGCTGACGAGCTTGTGGAGAGGCACCTGCGCGCCTTGAGAGGTACTGTGACCCGAGAACACTTTGGCAGCCTGCTCAGCAACCCCAAATATTTGAACGCCTAATCTCTACTGACGACGGATAAGAATCCAGAAACACGTGTATAGAGATGGCCAGTACTAATCTGCACCAACCTGGTGAAATACTCGAAAAACTTTTGCAAGTACACACGCTTGGCGAACTGCATTCACCATAATGCTTAGGGGCGAACCTGCTGGGGGGTGAAGCAGTGTGATCCCACATTGGTTTCCTGTTTAAAAGGCTCCTTCGAGCCGCTTGAGCTGACGAGCTCGTGGAGAGGCACCTGCGCGCCTTGAGAGGTACTGTGACCCGAGAACACTTTGGCAGCCTGCTCAGCAACCCCAAATATTTGAACGCCTAATCTCTACTGACGACGGATAAGAATCCAGAAACACGTGTATAGAGATGGCCAGTACTAATCTGCACCAACCTGGTGAAATACTCGAAAAACTTTTGCAAGTACACACGCTTGGCGAACTGCATTCACCATAATGCTTAGGGCTGAACCTGCTGGGGGATGAAGCAGTGTGATCCCACATTGGTTTCCTGTTTAAAAGGCTCCTTCGAGCCGCTTGAGCTGACGAGCTCGTGGAGAGGCACCTGCGCGCCTTGAGAGGTACTGTGACCCGAGAACACTTTGGCAGCCTGCTCAGCAACCCCAAATATTTGAACGCCTAATCTCTACTGACGACGGATAAGAATCCAGAAACACGTGTATAGAGATGGCCAGTACTAATCTGCACCAACCTTGGTGAAATACTCGAAAAACTTTTGCAAGTACACACGCTTGGCGAACTGCATTCACCATAATGCTTAGGGGCGAACCTGCTGGGGGGTGAAGCAGTGTGATCCCACATTGGTTTCCTGTTTAAAAGGCTCCTTCGAGCCGCTTGAGCTGACGAGCTCGTGGAGAGGCACCTGCTCGCCTTGAGAGGTACTGTGACCCGAGAACACTTTGGCAGCCTGCTCAGCAACCCCAAATATTTGAACGCCTAATCTCTACTGACGACGGATAAGAATCCAGAAACACGTGTATAGAGATGGCCAGTACTAATCTGCACCAACCTGGTGAAATACTCGAAAAACTTTTGCAAGTACACACGCTTGGCGAACTGCATTCACCATAATGCTTAGGGGCGAACCTGCTGGGGGGTGAAGCAGTGTGATCCCACATTGGTTTCCTGTTTAAAAGGCTCCTTCGAGCCGCTTGAGCTGACGAGCTCGTGGAGAGGCACCTGCGCGCCTTGAAGAGGTACTGTGACCCGAGAGCAACTTTGGCAGCCTGCTCAGCAACCCCAAATATTTGAACGCCTAATCTCTACTGACGACGGATAAGAATCCAGAAACACGTGTATAGAGATGGCCAGTACTAATCTGCACCAACCTGGTGAAATACTCGAAAAACTTTTGCAAGTACACACGCTTGGCGAACTGCATTCACCATAATGCTTAGGGGCGAACCTGCTGGGGGTGAAGCAGTGTGATCCCACATTGGTTTCCTGTTTAAAAGGCTCCTTCGAGCCGCTTGAGCTGACGAGCTCGTGGAGAGGCACCTGCGCGCCTTGAGAGGTACTGTGACCCGAGAACACTTTGGCAGCCTGCTCAGCAACCCCAAATATTTGAACGCCTAATCTCTACTGACGACGGATAAGAATCCAGAAACACGTGTATAGAGATGGCCAGTACTAATCTGCACCAACCTGGTGAAATACTCGAAAAACTTTTGCAAGTACACACGCTTGGCGAACTGCATTCACCATAATGCTTAGGGGCGAACCTGCTGGGGGGTGAAGCAGTGTGATCCCACATTGGTTTCCTGTTTAAAAGGCTCCTTCGAGCCGCTTGAGCTGACGAGCTCGTGGAGAGGCACCTGCGCGCCTTGAGAGGTACTGTGACCCGAGAACACTTTGGCAGCCTGCTCAGCAACCCCAAATATTTGAACGCCTAATCTCTACTGACGACGGATAAGAATCCAGAAACACGTGTATAGAGATGGCCAGTACTAATCTGCACCAACCTGGTGAAATACTCGAAAAACTTTTGCAAGTACACACGCTTGGCGAACTGCATTCACCATAATGCTTAGGGGCGAACCTGCTGGGGGGTGAAGCAGTGTGATCCCACATTGGTTTCCTGTTTAAAAGGCTCCTTCGAGCCGCTTGAGCTGACGAGCTCGTGGAGAGGCACCTGCGCGCCTTGAGAGGTACTGTGACCTGAGAACACTTTGGCAGCCTGCTCAGCAACCCCAAATATTTGAACGCCTAATCTCTACTGATGACGGATAAGAATCCAGAAACACGTGTATAGAGATGGCCAGTACTAATCTGCACCAACCTGGTGAAATACTCGAAAAACTTTTGCAAGTACACACGCTTGGCGAACTGCATTCACCATAATGCTTAGGGGCGAACCTGCTGGGGGGTGAAGCAGTGTGATCCCACATTGGTTTCCTGTTTAAAAGGCTCGTTCGAGCCGCTTGATCTGACGAGCTCGTGGAGAGGCACCTGCGCGCCTTGAGAGGTACTGTAACCCAAGAACACTTTGGCAGCCTGCTCAGCAACCCCAAATATTTGAACGCCTAATCTCTACTGACGACGGATAAGAATCCAGAAACACGTGTATAGAGATGGCCAGTACTAATCTGCACCAACCTGGTGAAATACTCGAAAAACTTTTGCAAGTACACACGCTTGGCGAACTGCATTCACCATAATGCTTAGGGGCGAACCTGCTGGGGGGTGAAGCAGTGTGATCCCACATTGGTTTCCTGTTTAAAAGGCTCCTTCGAGCCGCTTGAGCTGACGAGCTCGTGGAGAGGCACCTGCGCGCCTTGAGAGGTACTGTGACACGAGAACACTTTGGCAGCCTGCTCAGCAACCCCAAATATTTGAACGCCTAATCTCTACGGACGACGGATAAGAATCCAGAAACACGTGTATAGAGATGGCCAGTACTAATCTGCACCAACCTGGTGAAATACTCGAAAAACTTTTGCAAGTACACACGCTTGGCGAACTGCATTCACCATAATGCTTAGGGGCGAACCTGCTGGGGGGTGAAGCAGTGTGATCCCACATTGGTTTCCTGTTTAAAAGGCTCCTTCGAGCCGCTTGAGCTGACAAACTCGTGGAGAGGCACCTGTGCGCCTTGAGAGGTACTGTGACCCGAGAGCACTTTGGCAGCCTGCTCAGCAACCCCAAATATTTGAACGCCTAATCTCTACTGACGACGGATAAGAATCCAGAAACACGTGTATAGAGATGGCCAGTACTAATCTGCACCAACCTGGTGAAATACTCGAAAAACTTTTGCAAGTACACACGCTTGGCGAACTGCATTCACCATAATGCTTAGGGGCGAACCTGCTGGGGGTGAAGCAGTGTGATCCCACATTGGTTTCCTGTTTAAAAGGCTCCTTCGAGCCGCTTGAGCTGACGAGCTCGTGGAGAGGCACCTGCGCGCCTTGAGAGGTACTGTGACCCGAGAACACTTTGGCAGCCTGCTCAGCAACCCCAAATATTTGAACGCCTAATCTCTACTGACGACGGATAAGAATCCAGAAACACGTGTATAGAGATGGCCAGTACTAATCTGCACCAACCTGGTGAAATACTCGAAAAACTTTTGCAAGTACACACGCTTGGCGAACTGCATTCACCATAATGCTTAGGGCGAACCTGCTTGGGGGTGAAGCAGTGTGATCCCACATTGGTTTCCTGTTTAAAAGGCTCCTTCGAGCCGCTTGAGCTGACGAGATTCGTGGAGAGGCACCTGCGCGCCTTGAGAGGTACTGTGACCCGAGAACACTTTGGCAGCCTGCTCAGCAACCCCAAATATTTGAACGCCTAATCTCTACTGACGACGGATAAGAATCCAGAAACACGTGTATAGAGATGGCCAGTACTAATCTGCACCAACCTGGTGAAATACTCGAAAAACTTTTGCAAGTACACACGCTTGGCGAACTGCATTCACCATAATGCTTAGGGGCGAACCTGCTGGGGGTGAAGCAGTGTGATCCCACATTGGATTTCCTGTTTAAAAGGCTCCTTCGAGCCGCTTGAGCTGACGAGCTCGTGGAGAGGCACCTGCGCGCCTTGAGAGGTACTGTGACCCGAGAACACTTTGGCAGCCTGCTCAGCAACCCCAAATATTTGAACGCCTAATCTCTACTGACGACGGATAAGAATCCAGAAACACGTGTATAGAGATGGCCAGTACTAATCTGCACCAACCTGGTGAAATACTCGAAAAACCTTTGCAAGTACACACGCTTGACGAACTGCATTCACCATAATGCTTAGGGGCGAACCTGCTGGGGGATGAAGCAGTGTGATCCCACATTGATTTCCTGTTTAAAAGACTCCTTCGAGCCGCTTGAGCTGACAAGTTCATGGAGATGCACCTGCGCGCCTTGAGAGGTACTGTGACCCGAGAACACTTTGGCAGCCTGCTCAGCAACCCCAAATATTTGAACGCCTAATCTCTACTGGACGACGGATAAGAATCCAGAAACACGTGTATAGAGATGGCCAGTACTAATCTGCACCAACCTGGTGAAATACTCGAAAAACTTTTGCAAGTACACACGCTTGACGAACTGCATTCACCATAATGCTTAGGGGCGAACCTGCTGGGGGGTGAAGCAGTGTGATCCCACATTGGTTTCCTGTTTAAAAGGCTCCTTCGAGCCGCTTGAGCTGACGAGCTCATGGAGAGGCACCTGCGCGCCTTGAGAGGTACTGTGACCCGAGAATACTTTGGCAGCCTGCTCAGCAACCCCAAATATTTGAACGCCTAATC